>CM045764.1:39026237-40249987 GCA_025200525.1 Camellia lanceoleosa
CTAAAAGTGTGGTTTTACCTTACTTTTGCACCAATACACACACCATTACACCTTAGCTCGAGATTGGGAGGCTTGGAGGGTTGTTTGTTGAGTTTTTGAACTGGTTTTGATCAATAGAGGAGGGTTGCACCACCTGTTCTTCAAGTGTTCTTCAAGGGTGAGTACTTTACTTTAGATTCCCCATTTTTGCAACAACTTTTTACCTATCTTGCTTTATGTTTTGAGCTTTGTGTATAACTGAAAAAAGTCTTAGATTTTCTTGCTTTTGAACTTTCATTAAGGTCATTTTGTGGTTTGAGTGCAAACTCACCCTTTTAGGCCTTATTTTGGCCTATTTGGTGTCTTTACTTTGAGCCTTATTTGCCTTGTTGTTTTGGGTCCTTTCACCACTGAAAACCAGTGGGTTTTTAGTGGTAAAGAAGGTGGTTTGAAGTCTTGTATAGGGGAGGGACACCTCTCTCCCCTTTGTCCCTCTTTTGCCTTTGTCTTTGGCTTAAAAGGGAACATGCATGCTTGCTTGTTTTTGGCGCCATTTCAGAGTTCTTTTTGGATGTTTTGGAGCATGTTACATCTCTGTCTAATGGTGGTTTTGTGGTCCTTAGCATGCTTTGTATACTTGCTTTGTAATCTTCCATTTTGCCTAGAAAAGTGCCATGGGTTTAGCCTTATATATCCTCATGTTTTGGCTTGTCTTATTGAAGCTTTTGGCCATGATTTGTCTTGTTTTAGGTCTGTTGGCCACTTGTTTTACCATTTTTGGCATGCTTAATGTAGTTGTTTTGCATTGTTGCTTGTAAGCTTTGAGGATGTGATCCATGTATATGCATTGGATAGGTTATTTAGATGATTTGAAATCATTTAATATGTTATTTCAGTCCATATACCATGTTTATATGTCCCCATTTGTCATGCCTTTCATGCTTTGAAACATTGGTCTTTCATGCTTAAGAATGAGCATTGTGCATGCTTGCATATTTAAGGTATTTGGGACCACCATGTCAAAGGTGTGTGTGTGGATTTTTGCATGCTAGAAATCTGTTTTTGGTGGCCTAATACATGCTATGAATGGTCATGTTGGTGGTAGTGAAAAGCCCCTTGTTTATGCCTTGGTTTTGGGCCCATTTGCTTGCATGTTTGCATGAGAATTGGTCCGTCATTTTGGGCACTTTTACCACTGTTTTGGGGAGGTTTGAGGTCTGTCCCATTATGGTTTAAGTCTACTATTACTTGCTTGAATCATGTTTGTTGTATGCTTGATTAGCAAAGCCTTGTTATATGCTAGTTCTTTTACAAGAATTGTCCATGTTTGCATTATACTTTGCATCTTGCACGCCTAGTATTGCACACTTGCTATAACATGTTGCATTGCATTTGGCATGTCTTGCACTTCATGTCATATTGCATCATTTAAGCCATGTTGTATACATGCATTCCATGTCTTGGTTTGGGGTGTCAAACCAAGTGTAAGGGTTGAGAAAAGTTCACACTACAAGTGGTGCAACTTGTCTCAACTCTTGGTCACTAAGGCCCTTGATCTATACATGATAGGGTCTTGGTCTCATGTGTGTGTTGCATGCATATTGACATTGAAATGCAATCTTGGTTCCTTAGGCTATCATGCATCAAGATGCATAATTGATGGCCCAAGAACCAAGGGTCATGCTTCCTTGAGTCCCATGCATGATAGGAAGCATTGGCCATGCTTACATATGCTCAAAATCACATGTCATGCACTGTCTGTCTGCTGTTGCTGTCAAAACTGTCTTCTGCAGGAATTTTATGCCGACCGGCACTACATGGGTGGCCGATAACCTCATGAGCAGCCGATGGAAATTTTAGCTGGCCGGTGGACACTTCCTCCAGTTGGTGGTGTACAGCAGCATGCAATAAAGGTGTTCTGGGACTTTGGCAATTTTTGGAGACAGGCGATAAAGCAAAATGTATGGCATGGTACGGGTTTCCCGGGCAAGTCGGATCCGAGCATGCATCATTCGCGTATCCCGAGGCGGGAGGCCGTGGCCTCCTTTCTTTTTGCATTTATTTACTAAGTATTTAGGAATTTTGTAATGATTTATTTAGTCATTATTCGGACTGTATATTCTTTTGGTCCCTCCGAGTGAGGGCGTATTTGTAATAAGTGTGCGTGAGTGTGTGTATGTCTTCCAATCCCATTTCTTTCTTCCCTTTTATTTACCTGCTTACGATGGTAGATTAGGGCATATTTAAATTAGCATACAGTATGATAACATGCGTGCATCCATACATTTGTCTTACATGCACCGGGCTCGGTACATCACGCTAACTGCATTGTATTTCAATTTCCAAATTGAATACTTGTTACTTGTAGCATTTCACATGCCATGCTTAGGATAACCGAGCCTGTCTAGATTACACCATTGCATGCGATGCATTAGTCACTCTAACATGAACTAGGGCATGCATGTTTGTTAACTAGTTTGTTGTTTTGGCACGGAGTACTAGGTGAGTCTTTACGCTTTAGCATCTCGTATGTGTGTGGATGTTGACATGATAGTAGGCTTACCATGCAGCTAGCTGCTTATGTGATATAACTGTTTGAATGCCTGTGGGTGGAGGTTGGATTGCTTGAGTTAGAAAAACTCGTTGAAATCCGTGTTTTAGCCTACTTGCGAGTAGCAAATTCCAAAGCGCTTTCAAAACAAACGGATATGTAATGTTTATTTCCAAATTAGGCAATCTAGTCTATACTTGTTTGCTGCGCGCATAACATAGTAATTCTAGGCTAATAATTGGAACAAGAACACATAACGTTTTCAAAATCGGATATCACGGTTAGTAGAGGCCGGTCTTCGGACCGGGTGAAAGGGGGTGCTCATAGCTGACCTTCCCCGATCGTACCCAAGCTCCCGAGCCAAGACAACTTTGGTGATGACGGACACGTGGCCTTCGGCACCGAGTCAGGGTTTCATAAATTTCCCATTTTAAAAATATTTAGGTGGCGACTCTGTATCTGGCAAAGCAGTCCATGTTTGGCATTTCTTTTCAAAAATCTGTTTCTCAAAACGATTTGCCAGAGTTGGACTCTTTGGTTCAGATTACGAACCGCAACAAACAAAAAAGGGGAGTCCGAACTGTAGCATCGAGGTCCCTCGCGGGCGCTGTTACAGGTACCTATTACAGTCGCAAAAAACTCTTTTTCTTTTTTTGCGACTGTAACTGGTACCTTCACAAAAACTTTATTTTTTTTGCGATAGCAATCTCTGCCGTCGCAAATACTCTATTTTTTTTTTGCGACATCAATTTCTGCAGTCGCAAATACTCTCATTTTTCGCGACAGCATTTTATGCCATCGCAAATACTCTATTTTTTGTGACGGCAAGTTGTGCCGTCTCAAAAAGTCACATTTTTGGCGACGGCAAGTTTTGCAGTCTCAAAAAGTCATTTTTTGCGACGACAAATGCACTGTCGCAAAAAGTTTCGTCTTTTAAGCCCACTTTTCTTGTAGTGTGTGTATGTATAGGAATTTTATTTTATTTATTTATTTATTTATTTATTGTGTGTGATATATGTATAGTATTAGTCTTTGTAATGTCTCCAGTTGTAAAGCCTAAATTGAAACCCACTTGTACAGATGTCGCAACACACTTTTGGACTTGTGAATGGATAAATGGTGTTATTATTACCTTCTATACTTCTTTTTCTTCATTTTGGGATCTATTATTTTACACTTAGAATTGTCCTAGAAAAAAATACAACCTAAATTTGCTTTAGGCATAGTTGCCCACGATCATGACCATCGCGCCTACGATGTGTGAAGTCGCGACCGCAAAGGGCCACGATCAAGCCCTGACCAATTAGACTTTGCAATACTTTGTATTTGGAAAATCATTGCGCCTACGATGGTCCTCATGAACAAAACCATCATCCAGTATCTCAGTTCCTTGCGTACGAAAAATGTGGTACCTGCAATGGTTGCCCGCGATGAAGACCTTCACGCCTGTGATGCTAAGTTCGTGCCCACGATGTGTTTGTCTATATAAGGTAGCTCAGTGCACGAAAATATTAGTTTTGATGTTTATTTTTGCTCTCTCTCTCTCTCTCTCTCTCTCTCTCTCTCTCGTCTGTGGTGATTTAAACCTAATTTCTTAAGCTTCAACCTTAGCTTTGAGGCACTTAGACTTGAATTTGATCTCCGATTTCTACATAGGTATTGTAGAGGTAAGGGAATCATTTTATTCTCGGCCAAAAGTTGATTTGGGTGTTCATCTTTGCCTTTAGTTTCTCCTCTTCTCTACAAGAGGTAGGGTTCTATTTTATTGCCTCTATATGAGTTTATTGATGTATTTGTGATAATTTCAATATAAAACTGGCATGTTATTGTTATTGTTGTTGATTTGGAAACTAGTATGTTAATGAGGTTAGGGTCTGATGATTTGGATGGATTTTCTCTATTATTTTATTATCAAATCTATTTTTGTTATAACAAATTGCATGTGACTACTTTTGTTACAAATCTAGTGCTAATTCTCTTTGTGTGTTCTGCAATGTTAAGATAGAATATCTGGAACATGTGTTACTATTTTGTCCACTGGTTTGGGAGTGCTGGTCACAAATTGTAAAGTGGTGGGATTTGGTATGGGTAATGCCTGGATCAGTTCAGGGATTGCTGCATTGGTGGTCATGTGGTAAGTTCAAGTAAAGGGTATCCAGAATTTGGCAGATAGTTTCTTCAGTTGTTTTATGGTATGTTTGGAAATTGAGAAATGATTTTCTGTTCAAGGGGGCTCAACCAGCTTTTGAAGACTTATGTGAAAAAATAAAGGTACATATTGCTTTGTGGGCCAAATGGGTATTGCAGTTTGATTACATAGTTCATGATTTTGTCTCCAATCTACAACAGATTATGCTATCTGTTTGAGGTGTTTTTTGGTTCTGGGTTTGTCAGTAGTGGTATGTTGGGGTGGTTTTGGTGTTTTGGGGTTTTGTTTGGTCTTTGTTTTTGTTGGTTTCTCACCAACTTTTGAGGCTTGTGCTTGCAAATGATAGGGTTCTCCTCTCGGTGCCAAGCTAGTTGGAATTGAAACGACGTTCCGTGATGCTCTTTGCACTTCCTGCCCTCTTTATTGATGTAATTTCATACTTTGTATGCTATTTTTTTTTTTATCAATAAAGCTTCTTTTGTGGATCAAATTTTATTTTTTTTTGCATGTGACTACTTTATTTTGAGAAAGCCCCAAATTGTGGATGAAACACTCAAACTTGTGAGTTTGAGATTTTGGATAGGGTTGTTGAGTGTTGGAAAATGTGATGTAGTTGGTAGTTGATAACTATTTTCATTTTCATTATTATTGGGATGTTGTTGAGAATGAAAACCCATTGTTGAACGGTGGTGCACGAAGGATGTTTTGTAGAATTGAACTTGTCATTTGTATTGGTATTATTAAAATCACATGGTTTTAATTAAATGTTTAAGGCGAATTCGGGTCATGTATAGTTGAATAGTGAATGATTTAATTTAGCTCTATAATCCGTGGTGAAGGACAAAAAACTTGCGTGGTTAGGTGTTGGAAATGGTTATAAAATTCTGGGTAAAAACCAGAATTTTTTCCTATGTTTGGTCTAATTTTTAGGTGGGCCCCGTGCATCGATTTACACGGGTCAAAGTGGTAACGCGTTCTATGCCGCGTTGTGATTCACGTGGTATATTTGGTTGTTCAAAACCATTACCGAGTGAATGGGAAATTGAAGCCAAAGTAAGCTCCATGGAAATGGAGTTTTGGTGGAAATTCCTTAAAGGTTGTATAAGGCTTGTCCCACATTGATTTGGTGGGAGGTTTTGAGAGGGTTTATAAGGCATGGGTTTGGTACTTGGGGTGTGCCCCAAGGGGTACCCAAGTGTTTTAGAGGGAGAGGTTATGGACAAAATGGGCTAGACCCATTGGACCCAAAAACCACCACACACGCGCGGGCGGGCTGGGCTTGGGCGCGGGTGCGTGGTGTGAGGTTGGGTTGGGCTTATTCGGCCCAATACTAATCTTTTTGGGCCAAAAACATTTGATAGAATTCAAATTAATTTGGTTTGGATTTTATGTTCATCCAAACAAGGCCCTTCCCGTAATTAAACTGGTTTGTATTTGTTGTTCATCCAAACAGGGCCCTTCCCGTTTTTGAACCCAACAGATTTAAACTTGTTTGAATTTCAAACCAAACAGTGCCTAACCTGTTTGTATCTGTTTAATTCAAATTGAACAGGTACAGTACCTGTTTATTTCAAAACCAAGAGCCACCAATACATCTATATATAGACCAGCCTCTCATTTGGATTTTTACTCCAATTTTCGTACTCCTTCTTCTGCCTTTACATCTCTGTCATATTGCTGCATTTTATTTATGAAAGAAAGAGTGTAAACATTTTGTGTGTTCGACGGATGAATAAATTGTAGTGCTGCATTTATTTGTTAATAGATCATTTCATCCTGGGAGATAGACGTCCAAATTCTGAAAGCACTGTGGAGAGGACGAATCTGTCTTAAGGACACAGTGTTAAACACTGGACTTGATCAGAAAAATTATTTAAAGAAATTAACCAAGTAAGTTGTTTAATTTAATTCTGTTTTTAATTTGTTTATTTAATCAGATTTTAATTTTGTTTTTGTAACAAAATAAAATCTATTATTTATTTATTTATTTTTATTTTTATTTCGAGTTTGATTTTTGTAATCAAACATATTCTTTCCTTTTCTTTATTTCTTTAATTCTAATTGTTGTTTTGTACACAATAGAATTAATATCTTTTAAATACAGTGAAGATTGCCTAACAATCTTAAGACAGATTCGTTTTGGTATCTTCATTGTATTTAATTTTCTGTTTTTCAAAGTAATATTCTGGTTGGAAAAACAAATAGTGATTTATGCTATTTGACAGATAGTAGTAATATACTGTCTCTTTTCTTTGACAACTAGTAGTACGATACTGGTGTCATTAACAATTTCAGAATATTATTTGGTATTACAGAAAATTATTTTGGTATTTTATTTTTCCTGTTTTAGTAACAAGGAAAATAAAATTATTTTGTGTTATTTTATTTTCTGGTTTTAGTAACTAGAAAATTAATTTGTGTTTTAATTTTTTCTGAGTTTTGTAATCAGAGATTATGGCTACTACAACTGAAACTGCATCTGGCAGTGGTATTCCTGTTGTTACACCAACATCGGTCCCTATTCAGAACCATGTTCATGTACCAATCAATCATGGGGAAAAACTGGAAAAATTTAACGGTACTGAGTTTAAGAGATGGCAGCAGAAGATGCTGTTCTATCTTACAACTCTTAATTTGGCCCGGTTTCTCCATGAAGAGGCTCCAGCACTTAAAGAGGGTGAAAGTGATCGGCAAGTTGTTGCTGCTGTAGATGCTTGGAAACATTCAGATTTCCTGTGCAGAAACTACATCCTCAATGGCCTTGACAATATGCTGTATAATGTATACAGTCCTCTGAAGTCAGCAAAAGAATTGTGGGATTCTTTGGAGAAGAAATACAAGACAGAGGATGCCGGCACAAAGAAATTTGTCGTCGGTAAATTTCTGGATTTTGTAATGGTCAACTCCCAAACGGTAATATCTCAGGTTCAAAATTTTCAGATAATTTTGCATGATATTTATTCAGAAGGTATGTCTCTTAGCGAGTCTTTCCAAGTCGCTGCCTTGGTGGAAAAGTTACCACCGGCTTGAAAAGATTTCAAAAATTATTTAAAACATAAACGCAAAGAGATGACCATGGATGAACTTATAGTAAGACTGAGAATTGAAGAAGATAATCGAAAGGCTGAAAAGAGGAATGGGAAAAATTCCATTGAGTCTAAGGCTAATGTGGTTGAACAAGTTCAAAAACCACATAACAAAAAGAGGAAGTTTACTGGAGATGGTCCTAAACAAGGCAACAACAATGGCAACAAGAAGTTGAAAGGAAAATGCTATAACTGTGGCAAGATCGACATCGAGCTTACATTGCCGCCGTCCTAAGAAAGATCATGGAAGTACAAGTAAGAAGACCACTAATCAGGCCAATGTAACAGAATTGGATTACATTTCTGATGGAGTAAATGACATCAACCTCTCTGCTGTGGTGTTTGAGGCTAACTTGGTTGGGAATCCCAAAGAGTGGTGGGTTGACACTGGAGCAACTCGTCACATTTGTGCGGACAAGAAGATGTTCACTACCTACAATGAGGCTGCAAATGGTGAGCAACTTTTTATGGGAAATTCTTCTACTTCTACTGTGGCTGGACAAGGAAAAGTGATCTTGAATATGACATCAGGAAAAGAACTGACCCTCAACAACGTACTGCATGTACCTGACATCCGGAAGAATTTAGTTTTTGGTTCTTTGTTAAGTAAAAATGGTTTTAGGCTTGTTTTTTAGTCTGATAAGTTTGTATTAACAAAGAGTGGTATGTATGTTGGTAAGGGATACATGAGTGATGGTCTCTTTAAACTTAATGTAATGACAGTTGTACCAAAAGTTGCTATGAATGTGAATAACACATCTTTTGCTTATATTCTTGAGTCGAATTTATGGCATGGTAGATTAGGACATGTGAATTTTGATGCTTTGCGTAGATTAATTGGTTTGGATTATATACCAAAGTTTGAAATTAATCCTAATCATAAATGTGAAGTTTGTGTAGAAGCAAAACTAACTAAGGCTCCATTTAAATCAGTTGAAAGGAAAACTGAACCTCTAGAATTAATTCATACTGATGTATGTGATCTAAAATTTATTCAAACTAGAGGAGGTAAAAAGTATTTCATAACATTTATCGATGATTGCACAAGATATTGTTAGGTTTATTTACTTAGAAGTAAAGATGAAGCCTTAGGAATGTTTAAACTCTATAAAACAGAAGTTGAAAATCAACTTGGTAAAACCAATAAAATGGTTAGAAGTGATAGGGGTGGTGAATATGATGCACCATTAAATAAATTTTGTGCACAACATGGCATTATTCACCAAACTACAGCCCCTTATTCTCCACAGCAAAATGGAATTACTGAAAGGAAGAATAGAACTCTAAAAAAAATGATGAATGCCATGTTACTAAGTTCAGGCTTACCACAGAACTTGTGGGGGGAAGCAATATTGTCAGCTAATTATGTTCTTAATAGAATACCCCACAAGAAAACTAAAAGCATTCCTTATGAATTGTGGAAAGGTCGACCACCTTCCTACAAATACTTGAAAGTGTGGGGGTGTTTGGCAAAAGTTGAAGTTCCTATTCCTAAAAAGACTAGGATTGGACCAAAAACAGTAGATTGTGTGTTTATTGGTTATGCTCAGAATAGTAGTGCATATCGGTTTCTGACTTATAAATCAGAAATACCTGATATAAATGTGAACACTATTATAGAGTCAAGGAATGCTGTGTTTTTTGAACATGTCTTTCCTTATAAGAAAGGACAGGAATTAAGTTCACAGAAAAGAACTTATGATTGTACACAAAGTCAAGAGACTAATGACAATCAAACACAAGAGACTAGTAATGGTCTCAACCAACAGGATTTAACTGATGATGAACCAAGAAGAAGTAAGAGAGCGAGAACATCAAAATCCTTTGGTCTAGATTTTCTGACATACCTGTTAGAAAATGAACCTCAAAGCTTTAAGGCAGCAATGACTGGTCCTGAAGCACCTTTGTGGAAAGAGGCTGTTAATAATGAAATTGAATCTATTATGCAAAATCATACTTGGGAATTGGTGGATCTTCCACCAGGTTCTAAACCTCTTGGATATAAATGGATATTCAAAAGAAAAATGAAAGCAGATAAAGCAAGACTTGTAGTTAAAGGTTACAGACAAAAGGAAGGTCTGGATTATTTTGACACATATTCCCCTGTGACGAGAATAACATCCATTCGCATGCTTATTGCTATAGCAGCGTTGTTTAAATTAGAAATACATCAAATGGACGTTAAGACAGCTTTCTTAAACGGTGATCTAAATGAAGAGATCTATATGGAACAACCCGAAGGGTTTGTAGTATCAGGGCAAGAAAAGAAAGTTTGTCGACTTGTAAAATCCCTTTATGGATTAAAACAAGCACCTAAGCAATGGCATGAAAAATTTGATCATGCAATGCTTACTAATGGGTTTAAGATAAACGAATGTGACAAATGTGTCTATGTTAAAAACACTGACCAAGGATATGTCATAGTTTGTCTTTATGTGGATGACATGCTCATCATTGGAAGCAGTCAAAACATGATCAAATCAACTAAGCAAATGCTTAACAAAAGATTTGATATGAAAGATATGGGGGTCGCCGATGTTATATTAGGAATGAAAATTACTAAAACATCTGACGGATATGCATTATCTCAATCTCATTATATTGAGAAAATACTTGATAAATTTATCAAGAATGATTTGAATTTAGCTAGAACACCTGTAGACATCAGTCTTTATTTTTCGAAAAATAAAGGTGATGCCGTGTCCCAGTTAAAATACTCCCAAATTATTGGAAGCCTAATGTACCTAATGAATTGTACTCGTCCTGATATAGCTTATGCTATTAGTAAATTGAGTAGGTACACTAGTAACCCTGGAGAAGTCCATTGGAAAGCGATCATTCGAGTTCTTAGATATCTAAGATTTACTCGTGATCATGGTTTGAACTTTACTCGATATCCAGCAGTACTCGAAGGTTATTGTGATGCCAATTGGATATCGGATATTAAAGATTCAAAATCCACTAGTGGATATGTCTTTACTCTAGGAGGCGCTGCTGTTTCTTGGAAATCCACGAAACAAACTTGCATCGCACGATCTACAATGGAATCTGAGTTCATTGCTTTAGACAAAACAGGAGAAGAAGCAGAATGGCTTCGTCACTTCTTAGAAGACATTCCAATGTGGCCAAAACCTGTGCCAGCTATTTGCATTCATTGTGATAGTCAATCTGCAATAGGCGAGACGCGAATCATATGTATAACGGTAAATCACGACATATTCGTCGTCGACATAATACCGTTAGGCAGTTGTTGTCAAACGGAATAATCTCAATAGATTATATAAAATCTAAAGAGAATATTGCGGATCCGTTAACAAAAGGTTTGACAAAAGAGCTAGTGTATAGTTCATCGAAGGGAATGGGATTAAAGCCTATTACATAAGAGTCGTCATAATGGTAACCCTACTTATATGACTGGAGATCCCAAGAACTGAGTTCAAAGGGACAACTAAGTTATGCATGGCTCGCCAGAAATCACCAAGGGATTAAATTTCCCTACCCATTCCTATGGTGAGAGTGATATCTGCAACATATGTTGTCTGCAGGGGTATAAGAATAAGCTTTGCTTTTAATGATTACTTATATCTTGATTAAGGCATACAATCAAGATGAGTATAAGGAGAATCACCTATATGAGTGTTGAACTGGGGCCAGTTCTATGAGAGTGAAAGGCTACATTCTCTAGAAACACTCATGAAAACCAGGAGCGTTCAAGGCCAAAATGAACACAACAGTGAGAACCACGATGTGTTAGAAGATATTTTGTGTGAAATCTATTGTCTTGGCTTACACAAACGGCTGAACAATTCAAGGCATCGCCTCCATTGGTTAGCCAGTAAGTCCGATAGGTTATCACTAGGGAAGGTTCAAGGCCGAAAACTACCTATCCTGATGCAAGATTTTTTCGACTTATACTCTTTCGTTAAGTTTGCATATTGTTGCATTTCCGTTGTCATCAAATTCCATTCATGTGGGGGATTGTTGGAAATGGTTATAAAATTCAGGTAAAACCAATTTTTTCCTATGTTTGGTCTAATTTTTAGGTGGGCCCCGTGCATCGATTTACACGGGTCAAAGTGGTAACGCGTTCTATGCCGCGTTGTAATTCACGTGGTATATTTGGTTGTTCAAAACCATTATCGAGTGAATAGGAAATTGAAGCCAAAATAAGCTCCATGGAAATGGAGTTTTTGTGGAAATTCCTTAAAGGTTGTGTAAGGCTTGTCCCACATTGATTTGGTGGGAGGTTTTGAGAGGGTTTATAAGGCATGGGTTTGGTACTTGGGGTGTGCCCCAAGGGGTACCCAAGTGTTTTAGAGGGAGAGGTTATGGACAAAATGGGCTAGACCCATTGGACCCAAAAACCACCACACGCGCGCGCGTGCCGCCGCCGCCGTCCGTCCGGTCGGTCGGGCGAGCTGGGCCTGGGCTTGGGCGCAGGTGCGTGGTGTGAGGTTGGGTTGGGCTTATTCGGCCCAATACTAATCTTTTTGGGCCAAAAACATTTGATAGAATTCAAATTAATTTGGTTTGGATTTTATGTTCATCCAAACAAGGCCCTTCCCGTAATTAAACTGGTTTGTATTTGTTGTTCATCCAAACAGGGCCCTTCCCGTTTTTGAACCCAACAGATTTAAACTTGTTTGAATTTCAAACCAAAGCGATTCTAACCTGTTTGTATCTGTTTAATTCAAATTGAGCAGTACATGTAACAACGCCCATGAAGGCTCGCCATCTGACTGGACTCGATTTTTGTTGCGGTTCTAAATCTTGAACCAAAGAGTCCAAATCCGCAAATCGTTTGAAGGAAAAGATTTTTTGAAAGAAGTGCCAAACATGGGACTTTGCGGATAATGAGTCGCCACCTAAATATTTTAAAATGGGAAATTTAGGAAACCCTGACTCGGTGCCAAAAGGCCACGTGTCCGTCATCACCAAAGTTGGCTCGGGAACTTGGGTACGATTAGGGAAGGTCACATCGTGAGCACCCCCTCTCGCCCGGTCAAAGACCGGCCTCTACTAAACATGATATCTGTTTTTGAAAACATTGTGAGTTCTTATTCTGTTTATTAGCCTAGGATTACTATGTGATGCTCGCAGCAAACAAGTATAGACTGGGCCGTCTGAATTGGAACTAAACATTTCATGTTTGTTTGTTTGAAAATGGTGTGAAGGTGCTGCCTGCAGGCAGGCTAAAATGCGGATTTGCCACCCTCGGGTGGGCTTCGAAAACAATGATTTTGCCACTATCTAGTGGGCTTAAAACAAACAGTCAATGCATTGTCCCAATTCAAATAACTCAACCTCCACCCACAGGCATTCAAGGCAGTTATATCACATAAGCAGTTAGCCTCATGGTAAGCATGCTATCATGGCAACACTCACACGCATGCAAGGATGCTAAAGCATAAAACTTACTGAGTACTCCAAGCCAAAACAGGAAACTGATTAGAAATCATGCATGATCCTAAATGTGCTGAAATGCCTAATGCAACACATGCAAAAATGCAACTATAGCAGGCTCGGCTATTCTAAACATGGTATATGAAATGCTACAACTAACAAGTATTCAACTTTGGAATTGAAATACAATGCAGTTTGTATGATGTGCCGAGCCCGATGCATGTAAAACAGATGAATGAATGCAAACATGCTATCATACTGTATGCTAATTGAAATATGCCCTATATCTAACCAACAAAGCAGGTAAATAAAAGGGAGAAAGACGTGGGGTTGGAAGACATACATCACACTCACCCACCCTTATTACAATTATGCCCTCGCGCAGAGGGTCCGAATAAATAATAATACAGACCCGAATAAAAGAATATACAGTCCGAAATAATACAAATTCTAATTAATTAACAAATTAATTACAAAAGAATTAAAAACTGGCGTGCAAGCCAGGGACTGCCTCGCTTCTGATAGATGATGTATGCTGGGCTGCTTGGCGCGGAAATCCACTGGAATGCCTTGATTAGCCTCTGTTTGCAATATTTCTAGAAATGCGCGCTGGACTCCGAAGAGTTGATGATCCTCGATTTTGCTGTAACAGAGAGCAGGAAAAGGGCATAGCAATGTATTTTCACAAATATATGCGTGCCTCGATCCTCGTACCACCAATCACGCATACCGATGCATGATGGCAGAGGAACCGGATTGCACAACTCAATATGGGGATGAATGCTACAACAAAGCTTAACTCCATCATGGGTAATCCGGAGTGTCGATGACTGGGGAATTTGAGACACACTCTGTCGCTCGGAGTACAGAATGTACCTCGTTTCCCGTGCAATATGCATGATATGCATGAAGTGCAACTAACATACAACCTAGCATGCGATGCTATGAAAATGAGATGCCTCGAAATGCGTGTCCACGCGCACGCATAACCGAGGCGATCTTGAATGACACGCGAAATGTAATGATGGACTTACACCAACATGAAGGGGCCTCGGCCACACTCACATAGGATGCGGAATGAAAAGAATGAGGTGCCTCGAAATGCGTGCCCAGCACGCATAAACCGAGGCGATGATGAGATATAAATCGGATAAAGCAGTGCCTCGAAATGCGTGCATGCGCACGCAAACCGAGGCGGAGACATACGCAATGCCAAGCGGATAAAGCGAGTGCCTCGAAATGCGTGCACACGCACGCGAACCGAGGCGGCTAGAACAGAATAAAGCGAAGTGCCTCGAAATGCGTGCACGCGGCGATGACAAAATGAGAAAACCGGATAAAATCGGTGCCTCGAAATGCGTGCCTGGTAGCGCAAATCAAGGCGATGATGGAAGATGAGAATCGGATAAGACCGAAGTGCCTCGAAACGCGTGCCCACATGTGCGCAAATCGAGGCGATGATGAAAGAATGAAAATCGAATAAAACCGAAGTGCCAAACGCAGCGTGCCTGGTAGCGCCAAATCGAGGCGATGATGAAAGAATGAAAATCGGATAAACCGGCGTTTCAAACACGCGTGCCCACAGGCGCGCAAACCGAGGCGATGATGAAAGAATGAAAATCGGATAAAACCGAAGTGCCTCGAAACGCGTGCCCACAGGCGCGCAAACCGAGGCGATGATGAAAGAATGAAAATCGGATAAAACCGAATTGCCTCGAAACGCGTGCCCACAGGCGCGCAAATCGAGGCGATGATGAAATGAAATGAAATGGCATACGGAATGCAACGATGGGCTTACACCGACATGGGAGAGCCTCAGCTCACTCACATAGGAGGCCGTCGGGTAAAAACAAAGCTGCCTCGAAACGCGTGCCCGCGGACACGCAAATCGAGGCAATGATGTAGAAGCATGAAAATGCACATTGGGCTTACGCCGACATGAGAGGGCCTCAACCACACTCACATAGGCTGCCGTAATGATAAGAATGAGGTGCCTCGAAGTGCGTGCCCATTGGCACGCAAACCGAGGTAATGCAAAAATGATGCAAATGGCATGAGAAATGATATGCAAGCATGGCAATGGAATTTCAGCACCTAAATAAAGGGGAAAACAGCCCCGAAACAATTCGAAATAACACTCGAAGCATGCATTCATCCCGAAAATGTGAAATTAAGCCCGAAATGGCCTATAGCCATGCTATACATGCAAAATATGATCATGGAAGCAAGAACAGTAGCAAGGCAGTCCCAAATATGGAATTTTTTCAGTAACAAACTTGGCCAAAATGCAAGCATAGATAGATCAACAATAGCATGCAAAATTAGTGGCCAAAAGAGGGGTATTGAGACAAGTGATATATGCAAACCCCAAATGGACAAACTTTCTTCTACAATATTGAAGATGAGATAAAAATAAGCACAATTTCAGAAGATGACATCCTCAAAATCAGAATACAAACATGCTATAAAATCCATGCAAAGTAGGCTTCCAAATAGGCTATATCATGAGACATGCAATGCACACACCAAATGACAAAACTTTCTTCATGAAATATGTAAAGGGGGTCAAAATAAGACCAAAACCAGTAGGGGTCGAAGTCCCAAAAACAAACACAAATAGGTCAAAAATTGCATGCAAAAAGGGCACACTTGATGAAATTTGAAGGAGGTGGTATATACAATGACCAAATGAGGTTGAGCCCTTCTAAAATGTTGTAGAGGGGCTCAAAATGAGCACAAAACCATTAGGGGTCCGACCCCTGAAAACAAAAGGAAACAGGCCTAAACTAGCATGCAAGATAATGGCATAAAAGCTAGGTATTGAAACAAGTATATCATAGAAGCTTCAAATGAAGTTGAGCCCTTCTACAAAGTTGTAGAGGGGCTCAAAACAAGCACAAAAGCAGTATGGGTCGGAGCCCCAATTCTCAACCAAATAGAGTGTAGAAATGAATCAAGAAAAGGCCCTAAAAGTTGGTTTTGAAGACTTACCCTTGAAGACTTGTCTTTCTTTGATTCTTGGCTCTGATTTGTAGCTTCTCAACCTCTGAAATTCACTTCCTAGCTGCTGGAATGGTAGTAAGGAAGGTGAGGCTAGGTGTTGATGAAGAGAAGACCTAGGAACATAGAAGCTTTTTTGAGGTTTTAAGCTAAGGAAATGGAGGTTTTTGGAGATGATCTCTTGAGACAAGTTTTTCCAACCTTGAAGAAGGAGAGGGAGGGCCCTTCAAATAGGCAAGAAATGGGGTGTAAAAGGGGAGGGAAAGCACCCAATCTTTCCCTCCCGAAATATCCCCCGGATGCCCCGGGATATGTTGGAAGATATCCCAGGACAATTTGGGACAGCCGAAAGCGAGAATCTGGCCGCCAGTGGTTTCTGGGAGGTGGCCGGCCACCACCCCACCGTCGGCCACCACCACCATGGCCGCCACCCCAAAAAATGAACAAGAAAACTCCGCCGACCACCATACCAAAGTGTCCTCCCATGTGTGTAGAACAAAGCCCCAAGGTTGGAATCTGGCAACTCTGAAGCAGGAGTCACAACATAGAGCTTGAAGGAGAGGCCCAAAAATGAAACCCACAATTGCTGGCCGACCACCATACCAAAGTGTCCTCCCAGATGTGTAGAACAAGGATCCAAGGTTAGAATTTGGCAACATTGAACCAAGAGTCACAACATAGAGCTTGAAGAAGAGGCCCAAAAATGAAACCCACAGTTTCTGGCCGACCAGTAGCTTTTAGGGTCCTCCCATGTTCCCTCATCACAAATATGTAACTTTGGTTGGAAGAAAATACCCCCAAGGTGTTCAACATTGGCCCGGAAGTGAGAAAAACGGGCTCCGGAAGAGCGAAACTGCTTATCTGGGATAATTGCTGGCTTCTCCCCCCCCAGTGATCTTCCTGATGTTGAAACAGAGGTACCTGCCAAGTTTGAACAAAAACTAATGAGAAATGAACGCTCGGAGCCAAAACCGAGCAAATCGGGATCCCGAAAATGAGCTGCGGGTGCCGGAAGTGGTATTCAGCAGCGAAGTGGGTATCTGCGACCCCAGTGTCCCTCGGAATGACAAAACAGAGGTCCCTGCCAAAAATCAGAGAAAACCGATGCAAAATGAATGCTCGGGACCAAAAGGCTTGGGGTCCAAAACCGATTCTGAGCACCGAAAGTGGCATACGGCCACGAAGTGGGCATCGGGGGCCCCAGGGTTTCTCTAAATGATAAAACAGAGGTTCCTGCCAGAAACCGGAGAAAGCGGATGCGAAATGAATGCTCGGGGCCCAAATCACGCAGTCCGGGGTCCCGAAAATGGGTCGCTGGGCACCGGAAGTGGTGTTAATTGCAAGTGGGCATCAGGCCCCAGTGTTCTCGAAACATTAAAATAGAGGTCTCCGCCAAAACCGGAGAAGTCGGAGATGGTTAGGTCCCGAGCCGAGGCACACAATTTAACGGCCCCGAAACGGGCAAAATGGCCTCCGGCCACGAAAAGTAGCTCACGGCCACCGGGAGATAGTCTACAGGACCACTCCCTTCCCTCGGGAAAGAAAACAGAGAAAACGAGTCCGTTCGCAAACCGAGACAAGGTAGAGAAGAGGGTTCAAGTCCGGAGGCGGTATGGCGCCACGACTCTGAGACTTCGGAACGAGCACAGTATGCAACATCACCGAGTGCTCAATCAGCGACGTCTGAGTCTTAAGGTCGGTCAAAAATGGGGTGTCTACAGTTGCCCCTCTTTGACAGAACTCGGAAGTCAAGAAGTGACGGGAGTGAATGTCAAAGCCCAGAGACGACCCATTTTTGACAAGGCCGAAGACTTAGACAAACATACGAGATAGACAAAGATATGTGCCCGCAGGCAGGGGCAAAATGCAAAATGATAGGCGCGGAGCCAGATGATCATGCAAATGCAGCAAGCTGTAATGAAGCAGGTATTGACAAATAGATGCAACAGTTTTAAGCAAGAATGCAAAGCAAACAACTACATTTCATGCAGTTATGCGGAGAATCATTCAATTCTCGTCACGTCTCACACGGAGAAGATACGATACCTGCGCGATTCGTCTGGTCGCACCAGCCTCAAATGAACCGTACATACAATATCGTGCCTGCAAAATAGAGAAATTCAACAGGAACAATATGCCAACAACATATATTCAATGTAATTCCTATGATTCGAAAAGTTTGACACACACGGTGTCGATGAATGAATGCAACATAACGCGAGAAAAGATAATGCGCGACAACGCATGTTTAAGCATAGAAGTATGGCACATCAAGAAAGCATGCATGACAATGCAAAACATTCATGAGAATGCAAATTATGAGGCAAATAATGCAAAGCGAGTACAAATCAGGATGCCCGTTTGACATGAAATGATGAACCGGAAAACGCGCAGTTCGGCGACGGCAACTCGATCGCGGCCTCTGATTTACATTCCGGAGAGGTCACAACATGTTACACTCCGATTTTGATGAATAAGGACGAGACACATGTCAATAATTGCAGTTAAAGTTTCAGCGGAGCAATTCGCGCCAGAAAGTGTACTTTTCTTCAACTTTTTCGGGTCCCGGGAGCTCCAATTTTCCTCAAAATTTGCAGAGAGGTAGGGGAGGGGGTAGGGAAGATGGTCGGCCAGCTCTCCTCCCTAGGAGAGGCCATCGGCCAGGGGGGAAAAAGGAGGTGGCCGGCCAGCCAGGTTAGGTGGTCGGCCGGCCACTGCCCAAAAGCAGGGGCAAAATGGTCATTTTTCATGTTTCTATATATACACACCTCCATTCCACCCGAAATCACACCCAAAGTTGCAAAACTTCTTCCTCTTGCTCTCTAGACCATTTTCTCTCTCAGATCTGCATTTTATACGCGCCCCTCGGCCTCCCACGCAAGTTGTTTTTGCGAAATCTTTCAGATTTAAGCACTTTGAAGCGACTAAATTTCGACTTTGGGGCTTCTCTTCTCATTTTCACCACTTGAGGTAATTTTGTTTCAATACTTGGAAAATTTTTCCGGGAGTTGACTTTTGGTTGACTTTTCATTTCCCGAGAGTTGACTTTTGTTGACTTTTTCCAATTTTGGCCTATTTTGCTCATTTTTGCTCCTCTTTGCAGGTTTCTCGCAATGGCAGGTCATTTCCCTCACGACGGAGGTTTTCCCGGTGCCGGAGATGATTTTGACTTTATGGTATTCCCCCCGAGGGTCCGCCCTTTCTTTCCCGATCGATATGCTCCGGCGGTTCATAGGCTTCCGCGAGCCACTTTCCGTCACTTCACCGATTTTAACGATCGGGCACCGAGGGATCTTCTTCTACGAGAGCCAGAGCAGCACCTCTCTTATGACGCAGAGGTATTTTACTATCCGCATCTTTCGCGTGCATTCATACCGCCATGCTTAGACGCAGTTTTGCTTACTTACATAGTACTTGTATTTAGAGCACTTGACTTAGCCACCGGAGTTACATGAACACGTGTCACATTGATTAATTGTGAACGCACAGTGCACATTAGTTAGAAATTGAACACACAGCTCCAACATTGATTCACGAAGACCGGCGAAGTTGAAAATAAACACACAACACGTACTGACCGAGAATAGAACACGCAATCTCCAAAACTCAGATTTTTCTGAACACACAGCCCAGCTTGGAAGCGAACACACAGCCCCCTGATTAAAAGTAGAACACACAGCCCTAAACTTGAAGCACCGAACACACGGCCAGTTTGAAGCGAACACACATTTAATCGACGTTGAGTAGAACACACGATCCCAATTTGAAGCGAACACACAGTCCATCGATGTTGAGTAGAACACACGATCCCAAACTTGAAGCGACGCCTGACCCGATGTTGAGTAGAACACACATCCCAATTTGAAGCGAACACAGTCCATCGATGTTGAGTAGAACACACGATCCCAATTTGAAGCGAACACACTTAATCGATGTTGAGTAGAACACACAGTCCCGATTTGAAGCGAACACACAGCCCACTGATGTTGAGTAGAACACACAGTGCCAATTTGAAGCGAACACACATTAATCGATTGAGTAGAACACACATCCCAAATCAAGCGAACACACTGACCCCGATTGAGTAGAACACACATCCCAAACTCAAGCGAACACCTGACCCCATCGATTGAGTAGAACACACAGTCCCAAACTTGAAGCGAACACACAGCCCACTGATTTTCTGAAACTTTGAACACGCAGCCCAAATGCCAAACTTACTGAACACGCAGCCCATTTTCACTTTACTTGCACACAGCTCATTTTCACTTCATTCGCTGATTTATGTGTTTATTCGAAATGCAGGTTCACTCTCGCACAGTGCGAGGATACGGCTCCGTCGCTGCGAGGGAGTGGTATTTCGAGCTTCCGGAAGCTGTCCGGGGATTGATTGACCTTGCGGGATTTGGGCCATTCTGCAGAGGGTTATCTCATTGCCAGATCAGTAGGACTTTATTTGCTGCCTTAGCAGAGAGATGGTGGGATACCACCAATTCTTTCCATTTCTCTGCGACTGGGGATATGACCATGACCCCGCTGGACTTTGCTATGATCACCGGCCTAGACATAGGCGGTGTATCCATTCCTTATGACGAGGATATGGGCCAGTGGGAGGCTGCCTGGATGCACTTATTGGGGACACACCATCAGAGACAGAGGTTCGGGAGAGTCCGATACTCTGGTTTGTCGCCCATTTCCGTGACCACAGATGGAGCTGAGACTCTGAGGAGGCGGAGCAAGATATGCCATGGTTTCCTCATGTACCTCCTCGGCACCACTTTGTTCGCTGATAGCGGGAACATGGTAGGATTACACCTATTCAGCGCTCAGGTAGACCTATCACAGTCGGTCCAGGGATGGTAGCGGCGCCCGGCTACCCTTATCGCTACATGAGCGTGATCTCTCGCACACGAGGGACTTACTCGGCGGCTATTGGAGAGCCTGGGAGGTACATTCCGTCCTCTTGATTTACATTTTGCTCCTCATTACTTGTTCCCGCACACACACGGCGCACTTTGCATTCTGTATTCTGCCTTTAGCACTTTGTACTCATATTCTGCATTGCTTTTCTCAGCTGTGGGTGTATGTGTACTTCCCCACATTGGCTCCGGAGATGGAGGTGGTGGGACCTCCTATGACTCCATTTTCATTGATGTTTGAGGGCGAGCATCTGGCGAGGCCTCGTGAGACTCTCTTCTCTCTGCGACGATACTTTGATACTGTTCGAGCGACAGAGGTATTACTTGAACTCTCAGTTCCTTTTATTTTTATCTTTGATCTGCTCTGTATATCTGATTTCTGACTGATTTGTACATTGGTTATCCACAGATCACCTGGCAGCCTTGGGCAGTCTTTGGCGACGAGCTCGAGACTCTGTACCCTGGAGCGTCGAGTTGTTGTCAGTACAGATTCCTGCTCGAGGGACCAGTCGGCAGGGTTTGGTTCCTGGGGGAACGTTTTCAGCGTCAGATATGGGGGGGCGATTCTCAGGACACTCCTGCTGTGCCTCCAGACACCATGCGGACTGCTGATAGATTATCCCCTGAGGAGGTCGAGCAGTACATGCAGGGCAGTGATGCTTTGTTGCATCATCTCGATGGGAACTACGCCACCTACCGCCGCATATATTTGATGCCCCCCTTGACTGGAGTGCGGGCTCCGGCACGGAGGTCTACTGGCGCACCATCTTCGAGTCGCGCCCATACTACAGATATCCCTTCTTCTAGCAGGGCTGGCACATCCAGAGGTGGGGGCAGTTCGATCCCTCCGATCCCTCCGACTCTTGATCATCCAGGGTGGCCAGACATGCCGACCGAAGGTTTAACCAGCGATTTGGGACGCCTTACCGGTCCGCTAGAGCCCCCACTGCCTGATCACAGATATGTTAGAGACCCTGACTCCCCCCCGGTATGTTTTTCAGCTTTGATTTATCAGTCAGATATTTGAACATTGATTCCGTTACTGATAGTTTTGCATTTGTATTTGCAGCCTCTGTCGAATATCTGGACGAAGCTTTCGGGATGCTAGCCACATTCGAGGGCATGATCCTTCGGAGGGAGACGCAGATGAGCATCGTGGGTGTAGAGGTACTCTTCATTTTCCCTGTACTAGCATGTTTCCGATGCTACTTTAGCTTTAGACCTTCTGCTGTATTGATAGACTGTGTAGAGCACATCTGACACACACCCTATTCACATTCTGCATTTGCACCTGCTTTTATTGTTTGAACTAATGCACTGCACCTTGCATTTTCAGATGCCTCCAGTATATGCTTCGACGCGAGGTGGGCCACCCGGGCCTTCTCAGAGAGGTCGAGGTACTGGGCCATCCAGGCCTTCTCAGGGAGCTGGGCCATCTAGGCCTTCTCGAGGAGTTCGAGGAGCAGGGTCGTCTCGCAGACGCAGGGCACCCATCGTTGATGATGACGAGGAGGAGATCGCAGATCATGTGTCAGAGGCATCCCCTGGAGAGGGAGGCCCTGGTCTTGGTTCCGAGAGCGGAGACGAGCCCGAGGATGATCCGGAGGATGACAGCTCCGATCCAGATGAAGATGCAGAGATTATCCCGCAGAAGAGGATGAGAGGGCCTCCTCATTCCCGTTCCCGAGGACACTGATGTTATTTCCTGCTTTATTCTACTTTTTTAGCTAGTAGTTTGTAGCACTTTGCACATTGTTAGGCAGTTTTATTTTCTGTAAAACTTGTACCTTTATTTGTGTTGTAAAATATGATGGAATGAAACAGCTTTTGAAAGGATGTTGTATTTGAAATTCTTAACATCGCATCGCATCATTTTGCACGAAAATGGAATTGAATGGAAATGCACCTCATGTATTTATCGGGTCAGGTAGTGAACCGACGCAACAAATTAAAACAAATCGACTCACTAAGAAATAATAGAAACTTAGCAAGTTTACAACTCGATAAACAAAGTACAACAATGTTAACGACTCAATAAACAAGACTTAACAAAATTGTGTAACCAAAGGGTAACAACTCAAAACACAAAATGCGACAGCTCGACAAACTTACAACTCGATAATCAAAACAACAACTCGATGAGCAAAAACACGACAAAGTGTATTTCAGACAGACGATCTGGATGATGGGACGTACCCCAAAACTGATAGAAATAGGGGCCTTCGATATTCCCGATGCACGAAAGCGCCTCAAACTTCCTTCCGGCTACATTTCCAATTTGAAGCGCGCACCTTGCCCGACATACTACGGCCTGGAGGACCAGAGAGCTCCTATCCCCCGCTTCTACTTTTAGTTGCACTTTATCTGACGAGTGCTGGGATTGGCTCAATGAAGAAGCACAGGTTGGGCCTAGGCTGGCATCAGAGGCTTCAACTAGCTCTGGAAGGGGACACAGGAACACCTGACTAGACTATGCCCCAGATTTATTGCTTTATTAGTACTTTCAAGTTTTCGTTATGATTGTAATAAAAAGCAACTTCAATTGTATGTGAGAGCAAAAGAACTTTGTTTTGAAATCAATGATATTGAAGATTGTGGTACTGAAAATTCTCCACTTTCGGTCCAAAAATGGTCTTAGTTGTGAAAAGATTACCTTGAGCAAAGTCAACTTTTATTAAAACTTTTCAAAACTATTTTCGATATGGATCAGAACTGGACACGCCTGAGATCTGTCACTGAGATGTACAACTCCGAATCCTAGCAACTGGAAAGTTGCCCCTAGTCTGAAAAAGGGGCCTCGGCAAAGTGTGGCAACGGAAAGTTGCCCCTAGTCTGAATGACGCCAGAACACTTCAATGCAACGGAAAGTTGCCCCTAGTTTGAATAGCACCGTACCGGAGATCACGATAAATGCTGATGAATAGAGATGACTGAGATGATCAGAATGGACAAAGTTGATCGGGGAAAAGATTATGACTGAGCTTCAGGATGAAGTTGCCTACGTGTCCCAAAGATGGGAATCAAGTCTTACGTAGTTCAGGCTTAGGTTCGCTCGAGTGTTTTTGCTCTCCTTTTGCGCTCTAACTTTTGCCAAGGCCGCCCTTTGCGGGTTTTCAACCTTGCGAGCTCAGTTTTTATAATTTTCAAATTTTCTATGCTCTGAGTATTGCCTAGGTCGCCCTTTCGGGTTTTCGGCCTAGCGAGCCTCTCAAGGGTAGTATTTCTTCAACTTGTCCATATTGATCGGTTGGGAAAACTCCAAGCCATCTAGATCCATCGTAACCACAGCCCACCGACTGCATTGACTTGATGATGTAGGGACCACCAATTGGGTCCGAACTTGCCCCTTGGGTCGTGGATGGGAGCTCGGTTGTCCTTGAGCACCAAATCTCCTTCTTTCAAGTTCTGGACTTAACCTTCTTGTTAAAAGCAGGCGATTCTCGTTGATAACCCCGAACGTGGTACACGCTTTCAATCTCCTTTCATCAAAGAGCATGAGTTCTTCAAATCTATTCTCGCCGCTAACTGCTTCGCTTATCCGCACTCGCCAATACTCTCAATGACGGAACCTCAATCTCGATAGGTAGAACGGCCCATCCTCAGACTAATGAATACGAGTCGCCCCAAAGAGAAGTCCCGATTGAAGTCCTCAGAGCCCCACAGAGCAAATGGCGGCTTATCCGCCACCCGATAGGTTTCCACCATCTTCCGTAGTATGCGCTTGATGTTCTTGTTGGCGGCCTCAATCGCCCGCTGGTTTGCGGCCGTAAGTAGACGACTTATGAAAAGCCACGTTGTATTTCTCCAACAAGTCAATCACCTCCTTCTTGAAGTGGGAACCATTGTCCGAGACTATTTCATTCGGACTCAGTGCGACAGATGATGTTGTTTCGATGAATTTTGCAACGTGAAGCCTTCAACACTGCATAAGATTGGGCCTCAACCCACTTTGTGGAGTAATCTATCGCTACGAGGATGAGCTCATGCCCGTTCGACCCCTTCCGCGTAACAGATCCGTTCACATCAATTCCCCAGCGAGAAAAAGGCCATGGCGAAGTCATGTTGTACAAATTTTGACGGCGGGATGTTCATGCGATTCGCATGAATCTGACACTTGTGGCATCGCCGAACAAAACCGATACAATCCTCCTCCATGGTGGACCAATAATAGCCTTGTCTAAGGATCTTTCTAGCCAACATCACCCCATTCATATGTACACCGGATTCACCCCGTGGATGGCTTCCATCGACGTTTGGACTCTTCAAAGATCAACACACGCTTTATGCATTCCCAGATGACCTCTTCTATACAGTTTACCCCCGCAGATGATGAACTGGACTGACATTCTTCTGATTGCCCTCTTGTCTTTGGCATTTACCCCTGGCGGGTATGTTTCTGTTTCCAAAAAGTTCCAGATGTCGTAATACCAGGGGTGTTCGTCCCGAACTTCATCTATGGCTGCAATCGACTCATAGGCAGGTGCGAATTTCTGGTCGATAATGACTGGACGCATTCGGACTCCACGTGGGATGTCTATCATGGATGATAGAGTTGCTAAAGCGTCTGCGAACTTGTTGTTCTCTCTTAGTAGATGAGTAAAACTTAACTTTTCGAACCGAGGAATCAGCAAATCCAAGGTTTGGTGATACATCATCATATTTTCTTTTACTTTCCAGTCTCCTTTAGCTTGAGACACAACAAGATTCGAATCTCCGATGACGCCCAAATTGCCTTGCCCCTAATTCCGTGGTCGCTTCCATACCAAAGAATGCACGCCAGATTCTCGTTATTTGAGACTTTGAAACGGAGTTTGAAGGCTAGAGGGATACGGGAATTGTCGGGTGCTATCAGCAACACTCCTATCCCATACCCATGTTGATTTGATGCTCCGTCAAAGTACATTGTCCAAGTTTCCTCGTCGATATGCAGAATCGCTTCATCCGAATAGGTACTCAATCGCTTCATCCCTCAACCGGATGGTCGGCAAGGAACTCGCTATCGCTCGCCTTTCTTACCGACTTATGCGCCACATATGTAAGATCAAATTGAGAGCAACAAGAACCAACGAGCTAGCCTACCCAGAAGTTACCGGTTTCTCGAAAAGATATTTGATGGGATCAAGTCGCGAAACCAAAGATTACAGAGTGAGCTAACAAGTAGTGCCGAACTTCGGTAGCCCATACCGTAGCTAAGCAAGCCTTTTCCAATGGCGTATGCCGGTTTCATACTCTAGCATTTTCTTGCTCAAATAATAGATGGCTTTCCACCCTATCTTCTCGATTCTTGTGCAAGCATGCACCCATCGTGGTCTCAACATCGACAGTACAAAATCAACGGTTTCCACGATTCTCGTGGCGATAAAACGGGTGGGTTCAGAGATATTCTTTAACTGCTCAAATGCAATTTGGCACCGCCGTCCCATTGAATTTCTTGCCTTTCTTCAAGACCAAAAAGTGGTTCACAAGTCAAGGTTAGTTTTGAAATAAACCGCCTTATGAATTGCACTTACCCGTAAAGCCTCGCACCTCTTTTTCATCTTTGGTGGTGGCATTTCTAAGATGGCCTTGATTTTGGAAGGGTCGACTCGATGCCCCTTTGTGTAATCGAAACCCCAAAGATTTTTCCCATTGTAACACCAAACGACATTTCGAGGGTTTAACCGCAACCAATTCCCGATCCTTTGGAAAAACTTGCGCAAGGCGGTGTAGTGGCCCTCTCTTTCTTTGGACTTGACAATCATGTCGCCCACGACACCTCAACCTCTTTGTGGATCATATCGTAATATTGTGGTCGCGTCCGTTGATAAGTAGCCCAGCGTTCTTCAACCCAAACGGCATTACCCGATAGCAGTATGTTCCCCACGGGGTGGTGAATGCAGTCTTTTCTCTGTCCTCTGGTGCCATCACAATCTGGTTATAGCCCGAGAAGCCATCCATGAACGAGAGCAGTGCATGCCCTGCTGTAAAGTCCACTAGCTCATCAATGTGTGGCAAGGGAAAATCGCCCTGGATCGCTCGCTTAAATCCCTGAAGTCTACGCACACCCGGATCTTGCCATCTTTCTTCGGCACTGGCACTATGTTGGCCAACCAAGTGGGATATTCTGATACCAGCAGGAAGCCTGCGTCAATTTGCTTGGTGACCTCTTCTTTGATCTTGAGAGCCCAATCCGGGCGGATCCTTCCGAAGCTTCGCTGATAGGTCGGGCCTCGGTCAAGGGGATCCGATGTCAGACAATCTCAGATCGATTCGGGCATGTCTTCGAGGACCACGCGAAAACATCTTTGAAATCTTTTAATAAAGCGACTAAGCGCCGCGTTCCTCCGAAGACAGCGTGGACCCGATCTC
The DNA here is from genome assembly GCA_025200525.1 of Camellia lanceoleosa. Lineage (NCBI taxonomy): Eukaryota > Viridiplantae > Streptophyta > Magnoliopsida > Ericales > Theaceae > Camellia > Camellia lanceoleosa. Next base: position 39,053,673 of record CM045764.1, read on the forward strand.
GACCACCGGGTCCTCCTCAAGACTAATATTCACGTAAATGATTTCATCCGTTAAGGGTTTAACAAACTTCTCTTGCTCTTGCTCAATTAGTCGTTGCAAAACCGGAGGAACTTCGTCCTCGTCGTTTTGATCAAAATTTTGAAAGTCCTGATTTAAACAATAAATTAGGGGCACAGAAAAGTACTCGGAAACCACATTCACCTCATTCTCATTAAGTTCATCCAAATCGTCTGATTCATCGGTTACAACAGACTCAAATGAAAAGGAAAAAGACGACCTGGACAAGACTCTGGCATCCGGGTTAACATCCCCAGGAGTACCAGACTCAGACTCAGTCGAGCTGGAACCTGATTCCGACTCACAAGACTCGGTGGAATCAGATTCCGGCTCACTACCACCGACCCGAATCGCCGGATAAGAATCCTCCTCGCATCGCCAAATGAGAGAGGGTGCGATCGATCGTCAAGATAGTCATTTGGTTGGCCCACTGCTTTATTTCCAATCACGGAAACCGCGACGTTATTCCCTGCAATCTCGTCGATCGGAGGATCGAGAGGAGACATGCCATGCTACCCCATTTCCAATTCAAGGCCCTCGGGATCCTCTCGCCAGATTCTCGCTCAATCTCGCTTATTGGGTCTGCTCGCTCTGCAGAACGCTATCCCCAGATAGTTGCGTGTCGAAGAAGATTTCGAAACCTGGTACGCGCTTCCCCTCCGCGTTCAACCATGGTTCTGGGAAGCTGCAAAATGGAAAATCTTCCCCCTCCCGGACGAAGCGTCCGTTCAGGGTACCCCAGATGGGCCTATGCATTAGATCAAAAGGCTTCCCACTGCCGCCCCGCCCGGCCATTTCTTTCCTTTTCTCGCCCGGTTTCTTTGGTAGGCGATAACCTAATCCAAAGGTATGTGGATTATGTGGCACTTCGGCCAACGCTGCGACACCTTTCCAGCCGCTTCTTCCCAATCCCATCCCCGGGATATGCTGTAGCTTGTTCATGAGGTAGACGGCTTGAGCGCTGACATACAAACCCTCATTCACAACCATTATGTTTTGCACCACCCGGGCCTCAGCCAAAGTAAATCCCGATATAAACATATCCTCCATGCCGTGTTCAATCTCCAGATCGGCGAGATACTCCTGAGGGGATGGATTGATGAGTTCCCAAAAACAATGGCTACTCCCTTTCCAAAGGGTATTTCACCATTTGATGTAGAGTAGATGAGACGGCCTTCACCGATGCAACTGTGGTCGCCCCAAAAGCATGTTGAAAGATGCAGGGACCTCCAAGACATGAAAATCTATTTCGTGTTGTCCAGGCCCAATCTTGGTTTGGATTTTCACTGTCCCCAAGACATCCCTGCTTGTATTATCATATGCTCTGATTACTTGAGTAGTCGGTGAAGTCCGCAGTTTTAACCCAATTGCATACGCCGTTCTGGCCGGACAGACATTGATAGCGGACCCGGTGTCAACAAGCACCACCGGAATCCATTTGTCCTTGCATTCTACAGAGATGTAGAGAGGTCTGTTATGATCCACGCCCTCAGGCGGCAATTCTTTGTCCGTAAAGGTCAATGCCGGGGAACCTCCTCCCGGGAAGACCAAACCAACTAGTTGTTCCGGCGTAGTTTCGATGGAAAGTTTCGCTCTGTCCATGGCAGATAAGACAGCCTGCCGGTGCACCCTCGAAGCCATAAGCAGTCCCCAAATGGAGATGTCTGCTTGTATTTTCTTTAGCTGCTTCAGTACAGCCTCTTCTTCCACTTGCTTCTCTTTCTGTTTCTCTGCCTCCTTATCTTTCCCTGATGCCTCGGGTTGATCAAGGTGTGGGGGCTTGAAATACCGCCCACTTCTAGTCATGTGGTCTACCTCCTCGAGGTACTGTCTTGTCCAGGTTGGCCACACCTTGCCCTGTGTGGGCAAGATACAAGTCGCCATCTTCCCACCACATTCCATTAGCGTCTAGCAGGCATCTGTCCGGTTCTGGCTTGTTTGTGCTCTCGGTAATTTCATTCCTCATGCTCACAAAGATGTTCGGTCTTCGTGCCCGCAGACTCTCAACTTCCTCATGGTTCTTTGCTTTTCGGGCTCTCTCGAGTCCCATCTCTTTCTTGTTCCTCCAAAGAACAACTCGGCGGTTCTCAAAATGTTTCGTTCTTGAGCGAAATTCTTCGTACCGGCGCTCTCCGGCAATGTAATCTGATCCTCGGCCCTTCCGGCCACAAATGGTACAATATCAGGCTGATCATCTAACCACCCGACGACTTCTGCTGACTCCTCATCTTCGAACCAATTAATCGATGCATCCCCTGATTCCTGCTCGTAGGATTGAAGGTTGGCGAAGTCCTTTTCCACCGCAGTCAAATCATCCCCCGCTGATTCAAGCTTGTCCCCCCGGATCATACACAACTCAGCCTCTTCCGACAACCCCATACTCAGCTTAGACTGGCTCATTGACAAGATATATCCACTCGGATCATAAGCTCTGCCAGCTGAATTCTCCGATAGGTCCACCCCAGATTCAAGATTCTGCTCTCCTCGAAGCTGCCTGCTCCATCTTCGGTGGTCACCACCTTTGGCTCAGTTGGGTTGGGGAGGTGTCAACACGCCTAAGTCGATCTTTGTCGGGAAGGACCACCTCGCTTGGGTAGGTGGGAGGAGTTATGTAGATCCGATCGTAAGATACGCCCCAGGCGGATAAGGTTGACTCTTTTGGTGGATCTTGGTTGTGTTTGGGGAGTGGGTTGTTTGTGACGTTGGGTCCTTGAGGAGGTAGAATGATGTTCTTGTCAATGAGGTCTGAATCTCATGACGCACTGTAACATTGGTCGGTGTCATGACCATCTTCTTTGGTGGTATTGGCAATATTTGGTTGGGTTATGGGAAGGGGGGAGTGGATTCGGTAGAGGTCTCGGTTCCAAGGGTTTCAGGTGCCCCTTTCTGACTAGAACCCCGAGGACTTTAGACAAAGGCATATAGAGTGGGGAGAAGGTTCGTTGACCCCTGGGTTGGTATCTTGAAGCTTGGTTACTGCTCCCAGAGGCATCAGAAAAGGGTGTGGCCGCCGTGGGCCTTGGTTGGGAAGGGGGATTGGTGGTGACCATTCCGACCTCTGAAGTTCTTGTATTGGCAGAGCCACTCGGGCCTGCATTGGTATTCCGATTAAATGTTCTTCGGGGCTGATCCCGATCTTGGTCAAACAGACCCTGTTTCATTGCATCCTCTATCTGCATCCCCATATCATGCAGATCTGCGAAGGTGGGGAAAGGGATCAAAATCATCTTCTTCATTAATGCCTTGGAGATTGCGCACAATCATCGAATTTGATCTCTATCGCTTGGCCTCAAGGTCATCATCGATGCCTTGGCTCTCAACGGGGTGAGGAAACCAGAAAAGGACTTTTTAGGCTCCTGCCTCGTCGTCTCGAGATCACGAGCCGTGACCTCGATTTGCGTGTTGTATGAATATTGTGCAAGGAAGGCCTCAGCCATCTCATCCCAGTTTGTTTTCACATCATAATCGAGTTTTGAGTACCAAGTGGATGCCACACCCGGCGAGTTCGACCGTACAAAGAAAGATTTTGCGGTCGGGTTAGGCCCATTGGTCTTAAGACGTCAGAATAGCCGAGGTGGACCATAGGATCCTCGCACCCATCAAAGCGATCGATCTGGGGCATTTTAAATCTGTCGAGGCGAGTCACGGCCACTTCAGTATAGCCGTCTCCAATCTTTGGGATGGCCTTCTCCCCTTGAGACCTCTTAAAGCGCTTCTCCAACTTGCTCCATTTCAGAATTGTCTCGTTTACCACGAACTCAAATGGAGAGTCCAGGTGCTTAGGGGTAATGTTTTGGACAGTTGTGGTAGAAGCGGGGGCGGCGCCTGCCCCGCTGGATGACCTGTGTCCTCTTGAACGTTTGGGGGTTTGGCGAGAATGTTCTTGATTCGGAGGTATTCAGGCTGGGCATTTTGAGGGTTTGGAGGGCATTCGCCAGCAGTAGTTGTTCGTAATGGGGCCGGGTGGAGGAGGAGCTGATTTGAAGCGAGCCGCGTTCTGCTGTTATGTCTGTGATCAACTCGCATGTTGGGCCATAATGACTTTGTTATGCAGAAAATTCCGCCTGGCGGATAGCATCATCTTCCATTAGCTTCACGCTTTAAGCCTTCTGGCGCATCATCGCCTCTAGTGTTGGGTTCTATAATTCCATACGATAAACTGGCAAGGGTGTCTCTATACCAGAAATGGCGATCTGAGCCCGACTATCTGTCTCTAAAGTAGACCATTGTACCAATAATCTCTGCTCTCGATGGATCGCGTTTCGGTCTCCTTCTAAAACCGGGGTAGTGAATGGAACATCGATGTCCGTCAACTAGATCCTCGGATCGGTTGAGTTGGCGACCTCGTGTCAGTTGCTTGGGGTATCGACGGTTCGAAGCAATTGTGCTACAAAGCCCTAGCAAAAGGATAAATAAAGCGAAAAAGAAATAAATAACCGTAAATAAAGCAGGCAAGATAACGGCTTAAATTGAATACACCACACGATACGGGTATACAAACCGTAAATAAAAGCAGGCAGATAACGGCTTAAATTGAATACACCACACGATCGGGTATACAACAACACACAGTTGGTAAGTGGCTATACATCGCCCTCAAATCTTGGTCAATATTCTGTATCAACATTACGATAAATCGAATCGATATCCGCGACAACTGATTCCCAAATCGATAATGCCCGCAGTTCGATTCCCAAATTCAAAAGCGATGCCCAGTTCGATGCCCAAACTTATCTTGATACATGCATTCCTGTAGAGGCATACTCTAACAAGCACATAGCGTATAAGTGAGAGCCAAAACACCCCTATGTTGGGGTAGGGTTTCCCTGTCCTATTTTGTCGTGAACTAGGGTTTCACTACGCACACAAGACTTCAAACAACCTATATCGGGTAAGCAACCTGTCCTAGTTTGGAATGGTCACTATGGATCCGAATATGCACTAGGTCGAATGGTCAAAGGGTGCCCCAGAAACCGGGTTTGTGTTCCCATCTTGGCAGAGTTCAGAAGCAAGCCTTATGGACATGCCTTGACAAGACAAGCCTCAGGCAAACCGCTCAGGAATAGCAGATGGCAAACACGGTGTCCTAGGCGCACCAATGCAAATGCAATGCAAAGAAACACACAGGCGTAGTCAAAACCAGATATCACGAGTTCGAGTCAAGTTCTCTAAATCCCGGTAGTCGCCAGAATCAGAATAACGCCAAGGGCTGCCATACTCGGACTCGATTTTTGTTGCGGTTCTAAATCTTGAACCAAAGAGTCCAAATCCGGCAAATCGTTTTGAAGGAAAACAAATTTTTTTGAAAGAAGTGCCAAACATGGACTGCTTTGCCAGATAACAGAGTCGCCACCTAAATATTTTAAAATGGGAAATTTAGGAAACCCTGACTCGGTGCCAAAAGGCCACGTGTCCGTCATCACCAAAGTTGGCTCGGGAACTTGGGTACGATTAGGGAAGGTCACATCGTGAGCACCTCTCGCCGATCAAAGACCGCCTCTACTAAACATGATATCTGTTTTGAAAACATTGTGAGTTCTTATTCGCTTATTAGCCTAGGATTACTATGTGATGCTCATGACAAACAAGTATAAATGGGCGTCGAATTGGAACTAAACATTTCATGTTTGTTTGTTTGAAAATGGTGTGAAAGGTCTTGCTGGCAGCAAAGCTAAAATGCGGATTTGCCACCCTCGGGTGGGCTTCAAAACAATGATTTTGCCACTATCTAGTGGGCTTAAAACAACGATCAATGCATTGTCCCAATTCAAATAACTCAACCTCCACCCACAGCATTCAAGGCGGTTATATCACATAAGCGATTAGCCTCATGGTAAGCATGCTATCATGGCAACACTCACACGCATGCAAGGATGCTAAAGCATAAAACTTACCGAGTACTCCAAGCCAAAACAGAAGTTGATTAGAAATCATGCATGATCCTAAATGTGCTGAAATGCCTAATGCAACACATGCAAAATGCAACTATAGCAGGCTCGGCTATTCTAAACATGGTATATGAAATGCTACAACTAACAAGTATTCAACTTTGGAATTGAAATACAATGCAGTTTGTATGATGTCTGGAGCCGATGCATGTAAAACAGATGAATGAATGCAAACATGCTATCATACTGTATGCTAATTGAAATATGCCCTATATCTAACCAACAAAGCAGGTAAATAAAAGGGAGAAAGACGTGGGGTTGGAAGACATACATCACACTCACCCACCCTTATTACAATTATGCCCTCGCGCAGAGGGTCCGAATAAATAATAATATAGACCCGAATAAAAGAATATACAGTCCGAAATAATACAAATTCTAATTAATTAACAAATTAATTACAAAAGAATTAAAAACTGGCGTGCAAGCCAGGGACTGCCTCGCTTCTGATAGATGATGTATGCTGGGCTGCTTGGCGCGGAAATCCACTGGAATGCCCTGATTAGCCTCTGTTTGCAATATTTCTAGAAATGCGCGCTGGACTCCGAAGAGTTGATGATCCTCGATTTTGCTGTAACAGAGAGCAGAAAAAGGGCATAGCAATGTATTTTCACAAATATATGCGTGCCTCGATCCTCGTACCACCAATCACGCATACCGATGCATGATGGCAGAGGAACCGGATTGCACAACTCAATATGGGGATGAATGCTACAACAAAGCTTAACTCCATCATGGGTAATCCGGAGTGTCGATGACTGGGGAATTTGAGACACACTCTGTCGCTCGGAGTACAGAATGTACCTCGTTTCCCGTGCAATATGCATGATATGCATGAAGTGCAACTAACATACAACCTAGCATGCACGATGCTATGAAAATGAGATGCCTCGAAATGCGTGTCCACGGGCACGCAAACCGAGGCGATGCGGAATGACACGCGAAATGTAATGATGGACTTACACCAACATGAAGGGGGCCTCAGCCACACTCACATAGGATGCCGGAATGAAAAGAATGAGGTGCCTCGAAATGCGTGCCCACTGGCACGCAAACCGAGGCGATGATGAGATATAAATCGGATAAAACAGAGTGCCTCGAAATGCGTGCATGCGGGCACGCAAACCGAGGCGGAGACATACGCAATGCCAAGCGGATAAAACAGAGTGCCTCGAAATGCGTGCACACGGGCACGCGAACCGAGGCGAAGCTAGAACAGATAAAACTGAAGTGCCTCGAAATGCGTGCACGCGGGCACGCAAACCGAGGCGATGACAAAATGAGAAAACCGGATAAAATCGAAGTGCCTCGAAATGCGTGCCCACAGGCGCGCAAATCAAGGCGATGATGGAAGATGAGAATCGGATAAGACCGAAGTGCCTCGAAACGCGTGCCCACAGGTGCGCAAATCGAGGCGATGATGAAAGAATGAAAATCGGATAAAACCGAAGTGCCTCGGCAGCGTGCCTGGTAGCGCCGCAAATCGAGGCGATGATGAAAGAATGAAAATCGGATAAAACCGGTGCCTCGAAAGCAGCGTGCCCGGTAGCAAACCGAGGCGATGATGAAAGAATGAAAATCGGATAAACCGGAAGTGCCTCAAACGCAGCGTGCCTGGTAGCAAACCGAGGCGTTGATGAAAGAATGAAAATCGGATAAAACTGATGTGCCTCAAAACGCGTGCCTGGCAAAGCGCGAAACCGAGGCGATGATGAAAGAATGAAAATCGGATAAAACCGAATTGCCTCGAAACGCGTGCCCACAGGCGCCGCAAATCGAGGCGATGATGAAATGAAATGAAATGGCATACGGAATGCAACGATGGGCTTACACCGACATGGGAGAGCCTCACCACTCACATAGGAGGCCGCCGGTAAAAAAAAAAAAAAACGCGTGCCCGCGGACACGCAAATCGAGGCAATGATGTAGAAGCATGAAAATGCACATTGGGCTTACGCCGACATGAGAGGGCCTCAACCACACTCACATAGGCTGCCGTAATGATAAGAATGAGGTGCCTCGAAGTGCGTGCCCATTGGCACGCAAACCGAGGCAATGCAAAAATGATGCAAATGGCATGAGAAATGATATGCAAGCATGGCAATGGAATTTCAGCACCTAAATAAAGGGGAAAACAGCCCCGAAACAATTCGAAATAACACTCGAAGCATGCATTCATCCCGAAAATGTGAAATTAAGCCCCGAAATGGCCTATAGCCATGCTATACATGCAAAATATGATCATGGAAGCAAGAACAGTAGCAAGGCAGTCCCAAATATGGAATTTTTTCAGTAACAAACTTGGCCAAAATGCAAGCATAGATAGATCAACAATAGCATGCAAAATTAGTGGCCAAAAGAGGGGTATTGAGACAAGTGATATATGCAAACCCCAAATGGACAAACTTTCTTCTACAATATTGAAGATGAGATAAAAATAAGCACAATTTCAGAAGATGACATCCTCAAAATCAGAATACAAACATGCTATAAAATCCATGCAAAGTAGGCTTCCAAATAGGCTATATCATGAGACATGCAATGCACACACCAAATGACAAAACTTTCTTCATGAAATATGTAAAGGGGGTCAAAATAAGACCAAAACCAGTAGGGGTCGAAGTCCCAAAAACAAACACAAATAGGTCAAAAATTGCATGCAAAAAGGGCACACTTGATGAAATTTGAAGGAGGTGGTATATACAATGACCAAATGAGGTTGAGCCCTTCTACAATGTTGTAGAGGGGCTCAAAATGAGCACAAAATCAGTAGGGGTCCGACCCCTGAAAACAAAAGGAAATAGGCCTAAACTAGCATGCAAGATAATGGCATAAAAGCTAGGTATTGAAACAAGTATATCATAGAAGCTTCAAATGAAGTTGAGCCCTTCTACAAAGTTGTAGAGGGGCTCAAAACAAGCACAAAATCAGTATGGGTCGGAGCCCCAATTCTCAACCAAATAGAGTGTAGAAATGAATCAAGAAAAGGCCCTAAAAGTTGGTTTTGAAGACTTACCCTTGAAGACTTGTCTTTCTTTGATTCTTGGCTCTGATTTGTAGCTTCTCAACCTCTGAAATTCACTTCCTAGCTGCTGGAATGGTAGTAAGGAAGGTGAGGCTAGGTGTTGATGAAGAGAAGACCTAGGAACTTAGAAGCTTTTTTGAGGTTTTAAGCTAAGGAAATGGAGGTTTTTGGAGATGATCTCTTGAGACAAGTTTTTCCAACCTTGAAGAAGGAGAGGGAGGGCCCTTCAAATAGGCAAGAAATGGGGTGTAAAAGGAGGAAAGCACCCAATCTTTCCCTCCCGAATATCCCCGGATGCCCCGGATATGTTGAAGATATCCGGACAAATTGGGACAGCCGAAAGGTGAATCTGGCCGGCCAGGTGGTTTTCTGGGAGGTGGCCGGCCAGCCACCCCACTTGGTCGGCCAGCCACCCACCATGGCCGGCCGGCCACCCCAAAAAATGAACAGTAGAAACTCTGGCCGACCACCATACCAAAGTGTCCTCCCAGATGTGTAGAACAAAGCCCCAAGGTTGGAATCTGGCAACTCTGAAGCAGGAGTCACAACATAGAGCTTGAAAGAGAGGCCCAAAAATGAAACCCACAGTTTCTGGCCGACCACCATACCAAAGTGTCCTCCCAGATGTGTAGAACAAAGCCCCAAGGTTGGAATCTTGCAACTCTGAAGCAAGAGTCACAACATAGAGCTTGAAGGAGAGGCCCAAAAATGAAACCCACAGTTTCTGGCCGACCAGTAGCTTTTAGGGTCCTCCCATGTTCCCTCATCACAAATATGTAACGTTGGTTGGAAGAAAATACCCCCAAGGTGTTCAACATTGGCCCGGAAGTGAGAAAAACGGGCTCCTAAGAGCTAAACCGCTATCTGGGATAATTGCTGGCTTTCCCCCCAGGATCTTCCGATGTTGAAACAGAGGTACCGCCAAGTTTGAACAAAAACTAATGAGAAATGAACGCCGAGCCAAAACCGAGCAAATCGGGATCCCGAAAATGAGCCGGGTGCCAAGTGGTATTCAGCAATAAGTGGGTATCTGCGACCCCAGTGTCCCTCGGAATGACAAACAGAGGTCCTCGCCAAAATCGAGAAAACCGATGCAAAATGAATGCTCGGGAAACCATCGGCAAGGTCCCGAAACCTAAGCATAACCGAAAGTGGCATACGGCCACGGTGGGCATCGGGGCCCTGTGGTTTCTCTAAATGATAAAACAGAGGTTCCTGCCAGAAACCGGAGAAAGCGGATGCGAAATGAATGCTCGGGGCCCAAATCACGCAGTCCGGGGTCCCGAAAATGGGTCGCTGGGCACCGGAAGTGGTGTTCGGCTGCGAAGTGGGCATCAGGGGCCCCAGTGTTCCTCGGAACATTAAAACAGAGGTCTCCGCCAAAAACCGGAGAATTCGGAGATGGTTGGGCGGTCCCGAGCCGAGGCACACAGCCTAACGGCCCCGAAAATCGGGAACCGGGCCCTGAAACGGGCAAAATGGCCTACGGCCACGAAAAGTAGCTCACGGCCACCGGGAGATAGTCTACAGGACCACTCCCTTCCCTCGGGAAAGAAAACAGAGAAAAACGAGTCTGGTTCGCAAACCGAGACAAGGTAGAGAAGAGGGTTCGGGAGGCGGTATGCGGCCACGACTCTGAGACTTCGGAACGAGCACAGTATGCAACATCACCGAGTGCTCGATCAGCGACGTCTGAGTCTTAAGGTCGGTCAAAAATGGGGTGTCTACAGTACAGTACCTGTTTATTTCAAAACCAAGAGCCACCAATACATCTATATATAGACCAGCCTCCCATTTGGATTTTTACTCCAATTTTCGTACTCCTTCTTCTGCCTTTACATCTCTGCCATATTGCTTCATTTTATTTCTGAAAGAAAGAGTGTAAACATTTTGTGTGTTCGACGGACGAATAAATTGTAGTGCTGCATTTATTCGTTGATAGATCATTTCATCCTGGGAGATAGACGTCCAAATTCTGAAAGCACCGTGGAGATGACGAATCTGTCTTAAGGACACAGTGTTAAACACTGGACTTGATCAGAAAAATTATTCAAAGAAATTAACCAAATAAGTTGTTTAATTTAATTCTGTTTTTAATTTGTTTATTTAATCAGATTTTAATTTTGTTTTTGTAACAAAATAAAATCTGTTATTTATTTATTTATTTTTATTTTTATTTCGAGTTTGATTTTTGTAATCAAACATATTCTCTCTTTTTCTTTATTTGTTTAATTCTAATTGTTGTTTTGTACACAATAGAATTAATATCTTTTAAATACAGTGAAGATTGCCTAACATTAGGTGCCAAGGTCCTTCTGGTTAGCAATCGGTAAATTTGGTAGTTTAGATGATGCTTAGTGATGTCACTGGCGGAGTGTAACTTCACATAGTGCACTAATTTAGGTAGTGCTTTGCGTAATTACTGGCAGATACATGTATTTAATAGGATTCACCGGGTTATGGTTTTGATGTTGAAAAATGATTTATTTAAATAAAACATTTGAAGCATGTTATACATATATAATACCATGATCATCAATACCTGTGATATTATATTAGTTTATAAAATATTTCATATTGAATTATATGTTCATCATACGTGGTTAAAATCTTTTCAAGTGTTGATGACATGCCCCAACCTTGAGATTGGATGTCGGAATATGTGCTTGAGCTAGAAAAGCTCTTGGGTTGTTAGGTCTTGGGACACGTTTTTGTGTTCCTTTTTGTGTTGGCTGAATTTCATTTCTTGTAAAGGGTTACACCCTTGTTTTGTAAGCATTATGGCAGTTTATTTGTATACACTTGACTCTAGTAGCAGGGGCGGAGGCACCATAGGCTGGGGGGCCACCCCCGCCCCCCCCCCCCCCCCCCCCCCTTCTTGATTTTTTTTTGTTTTGTTTTGTTACGTATAAAATGTTTTTTTTTTCTTAACGAGTTCTTTGATTAATGATTTATTATATTGTTCACAATAAGTAGTTATTTAATACTTTAGGAACATTATGTGGTATTATTTATATAGCAGTTTAAATCAATAGTGTAGCAAAAAATATTATAAATTTGATATAATGAACTCATTATTTTTAAATAGTTGACATATTACTTAGTGTGATTTGAGATTTTCTATACTTTGAGCTTCACGTAAGTAACGCTATATGATATTCTAAGACTGTTTAATAATTTTCATGCAAAACACATCATTTATAAGTAATGTCATCTCTTTAATATTTTTCTGTCAAATAAAAATTAAATAGATTTTATAATAATTTGTGCTATAAATGATGTTTTTTTATTTTTTTAAATTAGAAATTTTGATCCATAATTTTTTTTGCTAAAATTACAAACTTACATTATCATTCCACACCGAGCTATTCCACACTACTATAAAATTTTCATTTGTTCTTATTAATAATGAATATGTAATTTTTTATGTTTAAATTTATCTCACAAAATTATGATTATCTTAATGTTGCTTATGATTTTTTTTTAAATAAAAAATTATAATTAATAAGTGTCCCCTTTAACTTAATTTTTTGACTCCGTCACTATCTAGTACCGTGTTTTATATACTATATATTCATTTAATGGAATTATCTTATAGTATGAATGATGCCGATTAAGCATGTACGAGAGATTGTCTTTTATTTTCTATTTATTATTAAGCATGATGCGTCTTTTATTTTCTATGCATGAGAGATTGTCTTGAAAATCCAAAGTGAGATAGTCTTTGAGTAATGTGCTTTATTTTCTATGTATGAGAGATTGTCTTGAAAATTCAAAGTGTGACAGTCTTTGAGTAATGTGTGTGGTGTTTTTTTTTTTTTTTTTGGCTTTCAAATGTGATATAAAAGGATGGTAAGTATATCATTACTCCTTTTAAAATGTAAAGTGTATTGTGAGAGGAAAAAAGTCACAAATTTTCTATCCCAAAAGTTTTATCTTGTTATTTCAATTCACTCATAAATATTAAATAATACTAGAACCTCGATGTATAATTAAACGATTGTGAATGGATTAAGACAGAATGACAGAAACTGTTTAAGATAAAAGAAATTTTCAACTAAGACAGCATACTATTTAGGGTAAATTACTAATAGGTCCTAATAGCTTGACTTAATTCTCATCAAGTCCTATTGAAAATAAGTCCTAGTAAAATCATCTCTAAAAATAATTTTGTGACGATTTTTTTATATGTCGCTAAAAATTAACAATTAGTGATTTTTTTTTATCATAGTTTTTATAAATTGTCGCTAAAACTTATAATTGGTGACTTTTTTTGTCACAATTTTTTTATAAATTATCGTTGAAGCTTACAATTAGTGACATTTTTCTATGACGAATTTTTTAAACTGTTGCTAAAAGTTAAAAATTAGTGATTCTTTTGTGATGATTTTTTTAAACTGTCGCTAAAACTTATAATTAGTGAAATTTTTGTGACAAAAATTTTAAATTGTCTCTAAAAATTAACAATTAGTGATATTTTTTAATAGTGTTTGATAAAAAATATCATTAATTATCATAAGACTTATTGAATAAGTTCACTTATTAAGACCGACACATAAGATCTGTCAAATATTATCTCCGCCCAACCACAAGTACAAACATTCAATAAGATAAATGATTCACAAATATAATTTATACACCTAATAGTGATATATATATTATAATTATGAGATACAAAGGTGAGTATTTTTAATTGAAATGATAAAAGCATAAAAAAATTATGTATAAAATTTTTATTTGGACATCGTTAGGTTTTCAATAATCACCATTTTACCTTTAAATTTAGGTGAAAAGTAGTGCCCATGCATGCAGATCTTCAACAGCAATGACAAATGCGAAGACCAGTCCATTCCATCTTTTCAACTCTTAGACAAAGGGACCCCAAAAATTTTGGATTGTAATGATTCTTTAAATGCAATAATAGCCGAAATAAATAAATAAATAAATATATATATATATATATAAAACAAGAAGTGCAATTCCACCAATGAATAACATATACAGTGGCGACTCATCAACAAACAGTGGATGTTGAATTAAATAAATAAATATATAAAACAGCGCAATTCCTCCAATGAGAATAATAGTGGCCACTCAACAGCTAACAGTGGGGCATTCAATTGAATATTCTGCTTTTTTTTATATTATATATATATATATATATATAAGTAATTCAGTCTAATATTTCATGCTGAACACCTTATGCTGTGTTTGGTTGGGAGATTTGAGGAGGGATTTGGAAAGAAAAATAGAAAAGGTAAGTGAAATGTGAATAAAACATGTCTAAATTTCAGCTAGTTTCACACACCTTTTCCCTTTTCCTTTTCAAATCCCTCCCCAAATCTCCTAACCAAACATAACATTAATCTATTTTCTTAACACCTAATTTAGTCAAACACCCACTTAACCTATTTTCATGAACATTCAATCCAATTCAACCCAGCCCATAAGAATAGGTGACGGTGCTAGAAAATTGTTAGAGACAAAGAAGGATCTTATATATTGTTTAGTTTATTTGCTTCTGAAATTGGCGTTAATTCTACCGGTAGCAATTGCAACAGTTGAAAGATCTTTTTTGGCAATGAAATGTATAAAAAATTCATTGCGTAATTGAAGTGGAGATCAGTAGATAAATGATTGTTTGGTTACGTACATTGAAAATGATGTATTTGATTATATTGTTAATGAACTTATTATACAATGATTCCAAAATATGAAATCTCATCGGTTGCAATTGCAAAAGTTAATGTATTTATAATTTTTGTTGGACCAATGATATTAATATATTAGAAGTTTTAGGGTATGTTTAGTTTGTGTTTGAGAGATGTGTTTTAGAAATAAAAAGTACGAAAACATGTTTGGTTTGGTTTTTTTCAAAAGATGTTTTGGAAAATGATTTTGAGAGAGAGTTTTGAAAAAAGTGATTGATTTGATATGTGTGAGAGAGAGATTTGTTTGGAAAACTTGTTTGGTTTACAAGTTTTGAGAAATTTTTTTGAAAAAATTTGTTTGGTTTGATTACTTTTGAAAATTTATTTGTAGAGAAAATTTCTCAAATTTTTTTCAGAAAATCAAACCAAACGAACCCTTAGTTTTTTGTGATTTGTGAAGTTAAAATTAGTAGTTTGTGAAGTGTAAATTTTTGAACACCGTGGCGAAAATTTCTAAAGCTGGCGCTAAATATATATCAGTGATCTAGAGGATGAGTAAGCAACAATACTACATATTTATTAAAAAAAAAAAGAAAAAAAAAAAAGTACTCATAAGAATATATTATGAATCATAAGAATATATTAGTAGAGTGTAAGACACTCCCAAAATAAATATGATTTGTAAAATCTCAACAAAATTCATATAACAAAATAAGAAAAATCTATTTTTCCAATGAATTTTTTAAAGATTTTTTGTACAATTTTTTTAAATATATTAAGATTAAGCAGAAGTAAAAATTTAAAAAAAAAATCAACTAAAATATTTTAAAAAATCATTCAAAATACAAAAATAAAAATTAAAAACTTAGAAAACAATTTTTGTATTTTTTGCTATTTGACACAATAGAAAAAAAAAAATCAACATAAAATGTTTTTATAATTACTAAAAATAAATTGATTTTGACAGAATGTTTTCACTTCTTAATACAAAAAATAAATAGATTTGAAAATTATAGATTTGTCATGTATGACTTGGTCATCTTTTTCACTCATGTGCCTCTGTGCTCAAGGATGGAGGGCTGTAGGGAGCAATCAGAGCCTCAAAAATAATAATAATAATAATAATAATAATAATAATAGCAGACTTTTAAAATTTAGTTTCTAATCAAAGTCTACTTGCGTTTATTATTGCCTTTATACTTTTTTTTTTTGTTTAATATGTGTACTATTGATTATGTATATGTATATTATGTAAATTTGCTTCTATTCTTGTACTTGAAATTGAATTAAAAAAATTTGTCTAACGTGCAATTCTCTCTTCGATTAACTCAATAATCTTGGCTATCTTTAGTTTAGTCTGTTCAAAAATACTATCATTTAAAAATAATAATAATAAATTCTCAATTATCAAATATAAAAGACAATTTCATTGATCAAATCTAACAAAACTACCTTTTAATGATAATATCATTGAATTTTTTGTAATAAAAGAAATTGATATTATATTTTACAATTTTCTGATTAGAAATTACATATGCTTTTGCTCTCAAAGTCAAAATCCTCCTAGATTTATTTCCAGTTGGGGTGTTTAGAAATTGATTTTTTTTAGTATTTTTTTTAAAAATTTTTTTATGAAAAAATGTATAAGAAAATAAAATAATTGATTTGACAATTTATAATAATTTTTTGATTTTTTGACTAAAAATTAAAAATTCCAAATAAGGCCATAATTATGTAATAAGTTGAATTTAACATATAACTTCTAAAATGGGGTACAAAATTGCGAATTATGAAAAAAGAGCATTCAAGTACCTAATTTGAATTTGACTAGAAAAATCGTACACGCATTTGTTAATGTCATTGATTTCGTGTACAAGTCATATTGTATATAATTTTATTATAAAATTATATAAACTTTTATAAATTTACATAAATAATTCATAAAAATATGTAAATTGAACATAAATTTATATAAATTTATAATTTATGTGAATATATATTCAACATATGTAATTTTATAATAAGACTACATTCGATAGATTTTCCACCTACCAGAAGCACCGTCCAAAGTTAAAGCGAAACAACAAACCAACTCCAACAAAAACTAGATAGAAGTAAAATTCGAGTGTGGACGGGTATCACTAATTGTGATAGGTGAATTTCAACTTTTAGATATGAAAATTTTAGAAACTCTCTAAATATTGATTTGTAATTATGTATTAATTTTAAATAGTAAATAACAATTTCAATTAAGACAAATCGACACAATGATTTTAATGTAGAAAAACTATAATTAAAGTGTCTTTAATTGTGATAAAAAAATTTACAGGTTAAAACCATAAAACAATCCATTAAGAAGACAAAAAGAATTACACAAGTGTATTTTCAATTACCTAGCGAATCCATGTCCGAATTAAATAAACCCCTATATGCCTCTTTCACCACAGTCTTCACCTTGGAATTATTTTGTCCAACGTTGAATCCACAATGTCGATGTCGAATCCACGACGATGAGCCACTCCACAATCTATCAAAGCTTCAGGCCTAAATTTCACGGAATCCACTGAAGAATAATTCTCTCTTTTGTATTGAATAAATAAAACAAACAAACCTTTTGATATAATTCACTCAATTCATGATTAAACTCTCACAGATATCAAAGGAAACAAGCAAAGAAACCCTAGATGAAAACCTCAATATCCAAGAAGAAGATCTAGAAGTCGTAACCCTAAACTCGGACTGAAACACATATTTATAGAAAACAGGGCCGCGATGATCGCTCGAGCGAGGAGACTAAAACGCGTGTTTTTCCAAGAGTCTCGAGCCACCAAAGTTTAGCTCGAGCAAGGAAAACACCTTCTCAGTAATTTTACAGTTAGTGCAAACTTCTGGGATCAAAGATTCTTCACTCAAGTACACACTCCTTCGCTCAAGCGACCAAACAATTTCGACTCCAATTTTGCTTCTGGCTTCCGGGGCGCTGCATCTCGATCCCGCTTGGGTGCTGCCCCCGGACCTGTCAAGAGGCGCTGCCCCCTAAACTTCCGTGAGCTAACTGGGCAACTCGATTCCTGACATAGTCAGCGAAGTGACAAACATAAAAGAATAGACATCGCAAACTTCTCTGCAAAGCGCAATTCATGTTGGATTCGCATCTAAAACTTATAACCTCACTGAAATAAAAGAACGAATAAAATTATAACTGAAAAAAAATTTTGTCAAACGAAATTATCAAGAATAAAAACCTAACGAGATATAACTATATACATGAGAGAGTAAATGGCAAAAAGTTAGTGGAGAGTGATTTTGATGATGTGACATCACCATTGCATAGAAGCTATAAGAAAATGGACAAAAATTAGTATTTCAATCATTAAATTAAATGAAAAATAATATTTTAAATATTTTATATACACTTAAATTGAGTTTAATAATTAAAATATTTTTTTTATCAATTTTACTTAATAAAAATAAATGATTTAGATTTAAATTAAATAAAAAAAATGGGCAAATTACACTAATAATCCTTATTATTTGGGGCTCGTGTCACTTTAGTCCCTGACTTTTCAATTGTGACACATTTAACTCTGAATTTTGAATCTTATTTCAAATAAGGACAATTGAACATACCATTGCTTAATTTTAAAGACAAAATCGTCAATTTGATAAAATTAAACTAATTTGATAAAAATTAATGTTAAAAAAATATTTTAAAATTTTAAAAAATTATTTCTACTCACCAAAGATAAAATTATGTAAAATTAATAAAAATTACATGATTAATTTTTAAAAATTAATTTTACATGATCATAATCCAAATACATAATAAAAATTAATTTGATAAAAAAAATGTTTAAAAGATTTATCAATTTTATATAATTTTATCTTTAGTAAGTAGAAATAATTTTAAAAAATTCAAAAATAATTTTTTGATATTTATTTTTGTCAAATTAATTTACATTTTCAAATAAACGAATTTGCTCTTGAAAAATTCAATAGTATCTTCAATTGTCCTTATTTTGAACAAGATTCAGAATTCAAGGTCAAATATGTCACAATTAAAAAGTTAGGAACCAAAGTGACAAAGTCTAAACTATAGGGATCATTAGTGTAATTTACCCTAAAAAAATTATTATTTAAATTGATAAAATTAAAAAATTATTTTGTTATAAGAATCCAAATGTGAGAGTTTTTTTTGTTTTATCTAAATAACTTTTCCTAAATTATTTCTTTCTCCTCATTATGAGTCATTTCTTGTCAGGGTTGTCCAAGTTGTAAGGAGTGATTATTTGATAGTATTGGAGCATGCTCCACCCAATTCATCTATTGATATTTGTTAAGTTTTCAAAAGGATTAAAGCTTCCTACCCTCAGTGAAGTGTCATGCCAAGAGTGGATCAAAAAAAATAATTTTTTTTTTTTTTGGTTTTCAGCCAATCCCCCACTGACACGTCACTGGGGGTTGTCAGTGGGAGTCCTTTTACTGGGTGTAGGAAGCAAAGCTCTTTCAAAAGCCTTATAAAATATATTGAGTTTTATTATTTTAATAAATAAATATCAAGGAATAGCATTCTCTCTGATCTTGATTTTGGATTGAAATGTGCTATTTGGGTCCGTGGAGATCATCACAGGTTTTGTTTCAATTATTTGAACAGTTTATTTTATCAATCACTTTGACTATTTATCCACAAAAAAATTAAATCAATCTGATAACTATAACTTATTCAATTTATTATATTTGTTATTAAAAAAATGTATGATTTATTTTTAAAAATATAATTATTGCCTTTTTTTTGTGAAAAATTTAATAAGTTACAATTATTGAATCAATTTTTTTTTTTATAGATAAAATACACTAAATATCTAATAAAATAAATAATTTGAATCTTTAAGATGAAACTTGTAATAAACCCCACAAATCTAAACAATACTCTCTAATCTATAATCTGGATGGGAAAAAAAATCCTCCTCTAAAGTAGGAGCACAATATAAATTTGTCCTTCGAGCAAAAAATAATTCCCCGGTTGTCAGACTATAATTTTTGAAATTGGTGTAATGATTTGTTATATGTGTAGTTAATCTACTATTGATTGAAAGACTAGAGAAGAATGATAGCGAAGCGAGGATGGCTAGCTTATTATGAGTAAAAATTAACTTCGTAAAGTACTCCTTAAATTCTAAAATATTAATTTTTTATTTTATTTTTTATTCTTTTAAAATATTAATTTTTTTTTAAAAATCAAAAAATAAAATAATATGAATTTATTATTTTACCTTTTTTTAAAGTTCATTAATAACATTAAAATACAATTATGACAATTGATATTCTCAAAAAAATATACTATTAAAGGGTAATTTAAAAAATTAATATTTTTAAAATACAATAATTATACTATTAAAAAAATTAAATTCTCCCAAAAGGACTAATATTTTGGGATGGAAGGAATAATATATACAAAAGAGAAGCTTTTTCTTTCAAATTATAATAGGATTTTTAGAGACATTAACATTTTATCTTTGCAATTATAATACAAAATTAAAAATTATTAGATTTTGCGTAAGCAAAATAACTTCTTGATATAAGTATTTTTTACTAGAATTTTATCATGTTTGATCTTGAGATGTTAAGTCAATTGACCAATATTATGGTTGACTATTTTATACTCCATTTTGAGCCAAATTAGCTAAACTAAACATAATGACCATGAATATACAATAAGTTTCTATGAAAACAAAATCCTCTTTTTCTTTTTGATTTTTTACTATTTATATGACACGACAAAAAAAATGTTTGAGATTCAAACCTCAACATAATGCATTTCTTATAGGAAAAATTTGTGATACATACCTATTTATCATATATATATATATATATTATGATTTTTGTGGGATCATTTATGAACCATTGTGGTATAGTTATGAAATGATGTACCATATAAAAAGGTAATGAAATTTTGTGATTTTGTTTCAAAATTTGTAATTTCTTGTTATGAAACTTGGTGGTGAACAAAGTTATAATTGAGGGAGATTTTTACCGGCTTGATGGTGTAATAACCCAACCCGTACTATGCTTCATTATACATGTGATTATATGTTTAATATGAATTTGCAAGTTTAAGTATGTAAATTATGTGAATTTGGAATAATATCTGTTGAATGTAGGAATATCTATTGCAATTACAACATTGAACAGATATTGAACGCCTTAGAGGTGCAATAAATCAAAACTGACTTCATATCTGTGATTAGCATGATTTTTAGAGCTTATAGTGAAATTTTAGAAAATTACGATTTGTAATGATTGAATCATGTTTTTTTAGTTGAGTTATATATGAGTTTAGCCCTTGTGTTCTTCATTCTTGGTGAAGAGCTCTAGAGAGTGAGTTAGAGAGAAAGGAAGAGGAAAAGCTAGGGATTTGGAAGAGATTCAAGGGACTAACCCTAAATTTGAAGCTAAGGTATGTAATTTACTTATAATCTTTGTCTCTAATTCATCTTTGTCATGGAAACAAAAAGAAATTGAGAATTTTGAGCTAAAGTTTTGAGTTATGTACTGGTTAGAGCTAAATGTATGAGATTGAACCCTAATCTCTTCATCTTTGTTTGATTTGAGTTCATACTTTTGATTGATCAATGAAATAAACTCTAGATGGCTCATACAACCAAGATTTGTTGGAAGATTTATCATGTTTGTATGTGTATTGAGCTTGTTTATGTAATTTATGAATATGAGAAAAAGATGAGACCATAAATCTAAAGTTGAAGCAAGATTGACATGTTTGAAGTGAAATTATATTTGTATCATGCCAGTATATTATGTTTTTGGATTGGTTTTGCATGAATTTGAGGTTGGAAATGAGTTTAGGAACTTTGCATTTTTGTGCCATTTTCAGACTGTCTATATGTGTCTAGACCGCTCGTACAGCCACGGGCTCTACACGAGCGGACTGTGAACCAAGCCTGGACAAGACCACTCTATGCGCTCGAGCTGTTCGAGCTTCCGTGCGAGCAGAGCCAAATCGCTCGAGTGGTTAGACCGGCAGTACGTGCGGCCAGGTAGAGGAGAAACCCTTGTTTTCTTATGTTAGTACTCTCAACCTCCAGAACGCATTCTTAACCTTATGTAAACCCTGTTGGGAGTGAAATGATGATTAGAAACTCATTAATGAAGGCTGTGAATTATGAAAGATAAGTGTACAAATTGAAACAAATGATTTATCGAATGTGCATGTGGCATATTTTGTGTAGGCCGTGTACCGGAGGCAACGTCGTAAGACCAAATGCACTATGAGTAATAGTATTGTAAAGATAATTTCTTAATTGATTATTTTGATCTAGATATGGTGACTTATTCTGATATTGTGTTTTGATCAAATGAATGAGTTTTATGAACGCTATATGACACGTGCAACATGGACCTAAGGTTGTTTCGTTTATACTATGATCTGCTTGGACCCGAAGCCGTTTTGATATATGATTGAGCCCGAGGCCATTTTGATATATGATTGGACCCAAGACTGCTTTGATACATGA
Source organism: Camellia lanceoleosa (assembly GCA_025200525.1). Classification (NCBI taxonomy): domain Eukaryota; kingdom Viridiplantae; phylum Streptophyta; class Magnoliopsida; order Ericales; family Theaceae; genus Camellia; species Camellia lanceoleosa. Next base: position 39,075,886 of record CM045764.1, read on the forward strand.
TTGGGCCCTCAAGGCCGTTTTGACATATGATTGGGCCCGAGGCCATTCTGACATATGATTGGACACGAGGCCGTTTTGATATATGATTGGGGTTTAGGCCGCTTTGATATATGATTGAACTCGAGACCGTTTTGATATCTTGAACCCAAGGTCGTTTTGTCATATGTGGGCCCAAGGCCGTTTTGATATATAAATTGGACCCAAGGTCGTTCTATTATATGTTGGGCTTAAGGCTGTTCGGTAAATGTGATTATGGATAATATTGTGAATAATGTAATTTGGAAAAGTATTGTGTTCACATAATATGCTTCACTTAATTCAAAATTATTCATTGAACTCTTTACTTTATTATTACTCATTGAGATTCACTCACTTCATATTATGTATGCACATATAGGTGATTAGCAGTAAAGAGCCCAATCTTAGAGTCAATTTCAAGAGCTATTTGTGAATCTGTTAGGTCATGCCTCTAAGATGGAACTTTTTCCTTTGACTCTTATCATGTTGTGACCTTTGTTTTGATTTTGTTATAATGGTCTTGGGATATATAAACTGTATGTATGAATTTTTCTATTGTACATAAGTCTTTGCATGGTCAAGTAAATATGTGAATGTGCTATGTTGTAAGCTGTATAATTTTAATCATTTTGGCATGACTCAATGGACTTCTTCATTTGTGTTATGCTTCCGCTTATGGCCCCGTTATTATGACTATTCTGTATGTTTGTTTGAGGCCAAATGTAATCAAGTGATTACTGGCCGGTTATGATCTGAACTTTCAGGGACGGGTTTAGGTCGTGACAAATGGGTCGAATAGATGGTTTGAGTAAGGAATGGCTGAGGGGTTGTTTGGGATAATCTAAATAAGTGTACTTTTTTACTTTTTATGAAATATGGATTGGGTATGGGTTGTGTTTGAAATGATGTGGTAGAGAGGTGATGTGACTTAAATAGGATAGTGACTTTTTGACTTTTTAATTTATACCAAACAAGGCTTAAGTATGCATGAAAACAAAGAATGATCGGGAATGAGGGGTTTGCCCAACTTGGTTGTCACTTCAGAAGTAAATAAGTTTCATAAACTGATCTACGTTGTTAGGGTGCTTAAGGATGGACTTTATCCTTAAGGAATAGTCTACTAGTTGGTTGAGTTTGCAATGGGAATTACAAACCTACTAAAACTCTTTTATGTTGGAAACATATAAAAGTTCAGAGTTTATAAGGTAATACAATTCTAAACACTCAGAACTCTAAGGCTTTCCTTGTCATTGATCCTAATTTTAACTTAAGGCATTAGAGGGGTTTTCTGGTACATACCCGTTGATAAGCTCATTGGTTCTTTGTTTTTAGGTCATACAACGTCGTTTGTAGGAGTTTGAGCTTGATCACAAGGTGTTCACATGTAGAGAAATTTAGGGTCCGTACATTGGTGTATTTTAAACTTAATTAATTATGTAATTGATTAATTGGTATAATAAGCTATATATAATTATGTTGTAATTTTTGTATGCGGATAAGGTATATGTCAAGTGATACCTTCTATAATTGTGATTGTCTTTGACAATAGGACCCATTACATTTATGTTGGGTGTTTGGGGAATAATAAAAGGCATATACATTTGTATTTAGTAGAATGTAGTTCCACGTGATACTTTATTGGCCTACAAAAATTTCTCATAATTAGGGGTGCTCGCAGATTGGATTTTGATTGTTTGGTTTGCGGTTTGGACCCGGCTGCATGTCTACAATTTGAGGAAAATTGAACCCGTAACCGCCCGCAATGCGGGTTGTGGTTTGTGCAGATAGGGTTTACGGATATGTAGGCGGTTTGCGCATTGAACTTTTTCATTTAAAAATTTATTTTTGGACCTATTTTTTTCTTATTTTCTAAATATTTATTTTGGGCCTTTTCTCCTCATTTTTTAAATATTATTTTAGACCATAAAATCACATATTTCTTATCATAAAATCATTATTTTTGAATCATTTTTTATTCATAATTTTTTTAATCTCAAAGATTCAAAATTGATAATCCATACTTTAAAAAAAAAAATTAAAAAAAAATTCCACTTATGTATATAAATAAAAGAAATTCAATTTAATAATAATAAATAAAGTATGGGGTTTGATTGTTTCAATTTACGTATGTATATATATATTATTAGTTTTCAACTGTGAGTAATTAACATATATATATATATATATATATTATGTATGTGTAAATATGTGTACATAGTTGTTAAGTTTTTATTCTTAGTAATCCCGTTTGACAAAACTCATTTTAGTTGTACTTTTATTTGTTCTTTTATTTCAGTGAGGTTATAAGTTTTTTAGATGTGAATTCAACCCAAATTGTGCCTTGCAGATAAGTTTGTGATGTTAATTCTATCAGGTTTGCCACTTCGCTGACTATAACGAGGATCGAGTGACCGTTTGTGTGTTTGAGCAGAGAATATTTGGTTTCAGAAGTTTGATCGTCTGCAAAAATACTAGGAGATGTTTTTTTCCGCTCGAGCGGAATTTCCTGCGCTTGAGCGTCGGTCCTCTCGAGTGGCCATTCCGGCGCTCGAACGGAGATCGCGGAACAGATTACTATAAATATGTGTTTCAGTTAGATTTTAGGGTTACGCTTCCAGATCTTCTTTTTGGATATTAAGATTTATATCTTGGACTATTTTGCTAGTTTTCTTTAATGTTTAATTGAGTATTCAACTCATAGTTTAAGAAGTATACATCAAAGGATTGTTTATTTATTCTACACAAAAGAAAGAGTTGTTCTTCGGTAGATTCTAGAGAATTCAAGTTTGAAGCTTTGGTGGATTCCGAAGTGGCTCATCGTCGTGATTCGACATAGGCATTGTGGATTCAACGTTGAGCAAGATAATTCTGAGGTGAAGACGGGGTTGGAAAAGGCATATAGGGGTTGGTTCAATTTAAGCGTGGATTTGCTAGGTAATTAAGAGTATACCTGTGTAATTTCTTTATATCTTTTTAGTAGATTGTTTTGTGACTTTTGCCTGTGGTTTTTTTTATCATAATTGGAGGTGCTCCAATTGTGATTTTTCCACGTAAAATCGTTGTGTTGATTTGTCTTTGATTGTTTGATTGTGATTACTATTTCCTGATTAAAATTAATATATAATCACAAATTAATATCCAGGAGATTTCTAGATTTTTCAGTAATTGTGAGTAGATAATATATAATATGTATGTATATATATCTACAAATATGGAAGTTTTTTTTATTTTTATTTTTTTTTTATCGGCAAAGAAAATTTTATTGAAAAATGTAGAGGTTACAAGAAGATCCAGTAATAATTGCATCATAGCTTAAAAATATATCTCAATTAGGTTGGCACATAATTTAGAACCCAATTCTGTGCATACCAAGATCGAAGAAAAACATAACATTGGCGCGAGACCAACCGATACAAGCACAAATTAAATACACATGAAAAGAGAATATTAAGATTAAGATTGATGGTCTAGAATTTTATTTATAAAATATATATATATATATATAAGTGCAGACAGGTGTGTGCGGGTGTGGTTAAACCGGCAACCTATTCACAACCTGAAACATGAAAATATTTCAAACCGTATCCAACCTTATTGCAGGTTCGAAACTGCCTGTACATGAGCGAATTAGATCAAATTGAGTAATTTTTGCTAGTCGAATGACCCTATACTCAGCTCTACTCATAATTGTGAATTATGTGAATTAGTGAGGAGTTACTACAAAGGAATATGCAATGTTCCCACATTGATTAAATGAAAATAAATGGTAAGACTTATAATCATTTATGTTATTGGGTTTGGAGATAACATGAGGTTTGCGTCTTAACCACAGGCGCGGAGGAGAAACCATGTCCTTGGCTTCGTGTCACGGGTTGCCTTGCAAGGCCAACTCCGTGACGTTTCGCTCGCAGTGGTGTGGCCATTTGAGCGCTCAAGAGTGGCCGTTGGAAGTGCCCCAACGTGGCCTAACATTAGCCCCAAGTAGCCCAAGGCATGTACGCCATCAATAGCTAACAAAAGACCAAGCTGCAGCCCATTTTAGCAGCCTAAACAAATACGCCGACAACAGCCCGAAGGCAAAATAGCGTTTTGACGCTTTGGTTCAGCACTCAAACGAAGGAGTTTCGGGTTGAAATTTTTATGGTAAAGAGGTATTAGGGGAAGTGTGTTCCCGACCAAGTTTCGTGATTTTTCTCAATTTGTGGAATTAATGAAAAATCATTATGACTCCTCGGACATGTATGATGTTTCCTCCTGCCAGATGAAAAATGGCTTAACAAGCATATATAAGGGGGTATGGTGTGCTACCTACCAACCTCCCCGCCCAAACTGGGCTTGAAGTGAGCAACCTTGGGGCAACTCAAGGGCGGGCTTTAGGCATCCAGAGGGGTGTCTAGAGTCGCCATGTGGGTTTGGGAGCCCCGTGGACGGTGCAATAATGTAAGCACTGCGCGTGTCCTCCCGATGAGAGGTCCACTATGTTGTTTCCATTGTGCCACGCAACATGGCATCTTTGGGACTCGTTTTGGACCGAATGGGCTATCGAGGCACCACTAAAGGCCTCGTGTGCCAACTCTAGTGCTTGGTTTGGGTTCAACCTTGCACGAGGGGATCCCGTGGCGTAAGCTAAGCGGTTGGAAGGCGACACCGCATATGTGGGCTATCGAATGAAGGCATCAAGCTACATATTGGCAATGTCCATTGAGGGACTACATTATGCTACAAACGAGCTACGGATTGAGATGTTGCCTTACTCATGCTACACGTTGATGCAACGCTAAGGTGCACAATGGCCTTATGCGGAATCTAGCACACGTGTTGGCATGAGGATTGCGCCGTGGGCAAGAGATTGACCCTCGGTGGCTTGTGGGCCTCGCATGACCAAGTGGCCATCCAATATGCATCTATTGAGGCATGCTTGACCCTGTGACACTTCGAGACGCTATAAAAGACCCAACATGCAGCGTTGGCTTGTCGGCTAAGTTGAGGACCTTCGCTAGCACATTGTTGTGTGGCTAGGCATCTTGATGACATAAACCTAAGTTGGGCGAGCACCTTGCTTGGAGTAAGCTTGACGCTATGAAGCGACTTATGCCGTGCTTGGTGCACTTGAGGCATCAGGATGAAAACGGAGCTTCCTTGTGAAGTTGTTTTGCTTGACAAGGCATTGGGCCCTAATGTTCAAACGGGTGAGACCATCAACACTCGATTTGTCAATGAGCTATGGCGGGCTTAAACTTGGTGGAGTTTGAGCGCCACACGGGCAAAAATTGATCCGCTGCGCCTCTAAAGGAGTCGGCCCGTGACACTTCGCCAAACTGCAGTGGCTTGAATTTGCTTAACAAAAATGGTATACCTGTACCTCAACATGTTTGCATACAGTATATGTTATTTTAAAATTTTGTACCATATATATATATATATTATTAACATATTAAATTTAATTTTGGCATTGTCATTTTGATACTAGAAAAAAATAATTAGAAATATTTTAAGTGAATAAAATTTGATCACAGAATCAGACATAATTTTGTTACTTGATTGGTTTCTTAAATGTATGAGTTTCACCTTATATAAAAAAAAAATAAGTCAAGTGTTCTTAGAAAAAAAAATTAAAGAGCAAAAGACACCTTTTATGTAAATTAATAAATTTTTTATTGGCATCAATATACTTTTTAACATATTCACCTATTTTCAAGGTTGTCTTTTTACTTTCATTCTAATATAAAATAATGTTTTAAGGTTCCGTTTAATTAGAAAGAAATAATTAATAAAAAATGAAGTGAAAGTAAAGAAATAGAAAAGAAAATATTTTTTCTTGTATTTGATTATGATGAAAATTTTCCCAAAAATAAAAAATAAAAGATTTCTATTTATAAGTAACTACTTTTATAACAAATTTAAATTTTCTTATATGTTCCTATATTTTTTACAAGAAACTAAAAGCTTATTTACTATATTATTACGAGTTCGTACAAAAAAATGAACTTTATTGTAACTTGTAATACTTTCATGATAAACAAATTTTAAAAATAAAAATAAAATCCATTTCTTCACTTTCTACCATTTTCATCCTAACCAAACTTAGTCAAAGGACAATCTTTAAGATTTGCCTAAAAAACTTTTATCCGATTCTGTGTTCTAATTCTATAATTGATTTAAGGGTAACTTATAGTAAATCCTCTCAAATTATAATTTGTTTGCACTTTGTCCGACCAAAACCTTTTTCGTTTTAGTGGCAAATTATAAACATGATTACTAAGTAAGGACATTATTATTACCATAAAAATGTAATGTGCCATGTATTTCACGCAACTTAATTTTATATAAATCCTAACAAAGATTACTCAATGTAATAAGATAATATTTTAAGATAATTAATTATTAAATTTTAAAATTTATGAATTAAAATATATTCTTGACTCTTTACATTTTGAAAAATTTCTACGAAGACCCAAATTTGAAGAATCACTCCAAGAGTCGACATCAATAATTGGTGCTCCAGCAAAAGAAGACAAAGTCCATAGAAGATAAAGATTCTCCTCAGATATCAGAAAAATGCACGCCAAGAAAAAACAAAAAGGATTTTATTTTGTGTCTGTAATTATTTGAGTCTGTCAGAAATAAAGATTTTCCTTCACTCACTACTTTAATAAAGTAGATATCTCATATCCTGCTTTACTAAAGAAAAGCTATGAAAATCTTTATACGTGTCTTGTAATAAATTATAGTGTCAAAATTTTGTCAAAAAATGAGGATTGAATGATATGCGATGGGGCCCAAAGCAGTACCCGATATCGTTATCCTAATCTTTTATTGATAAAATTTTATCCTTAATAGTAACCGACGTCCAAATCTATGCATTCATGGCATAGATATTATTGTAGGAGTCTAGGAGTCTATAGTCAAGTCTATAGTCAATAGCCTTTTAGACTTTTGTTTTTGGCCAAAACTTTTGATGTATTATTTTTTTGGATTGTATGAAAGAATTTTGTGTATAAATTGGCATGTTTGCCAACGGATGAAGCAAAATGAAAAACACCACTTCACTCTGCGTTGTAAATTTTTCAACCCCTCTTAAAAACCTCTAAGTGTATTAAGTTTTTTAGAGTTTCAGAGTCTGTAATATAATCTTTGTAAGTATATTTCTTATTAATATGAAGTGTGAGTAGTTTCTCTTTTTTCTTAAATATTTCGAAAGGGTAACTCTTCTATTCTAAAAATTTATTTTCTTTTTGGGAAAACTAAATTTATGAAATGTTTGTTTGCTCATTAATATTACATGCTTTGAACCTTCGTAGTATCTTCAGTCTTCTATTTTGTTACTGAGTGACCTTAGCTGAAGAGCCCGTGTGAGCCGTGGTTAGGCGTTGGAGGGCGAATTATAGGCAGAAAGGGAAAAGTAAAAAATGAAAAATAAAAATATACTATGTTAAACGAGGCTTAGTCTCAAGGTGGGAGTACATGTAATGAAAACAAACATTGCCTAAAAATAATTTTTGCCTTAGAAAAGAATTTTAGAATAAAAGGAGAGCAACTCAAGTAGAAATATTAAGGAAATATTGTCCATATAAGAATTTCAAAAAATCAAAAATTTGTATGCCCTTAGACGAAGACCTTAGGAATAAAATTAAAATTAGTACTGAACTAATACAAGAATTAGAAGATCAAAAATTCAGATATCAGTTTCTTTTATCATTAGCTTCTTACAGATCCCTAGAAAATTACAGTTTAAAAAATCAGCTTCTTTAATCTTTAGCTTCTGGCAGATCCCTAGAAAATTACAGTTTAAAAATTTCTCAAATAAATAGACAGCTAACTATAAAACAAGAAGCCTTAAAAATAGCCATACAACAGCTTGAAGACCTTTTAGCATAACTGTATAATTAGTTAGATAATTCTCAGCCCAATTTTGAAATAGTGGTAGACCACTAACTTAACCCCTAAAAAAAATTGGTATCAGAGCAGTATTCGGTTTTAAGACAGTTTCAGTTAGTTTATGCATTTTGCTTATGGTAATAGAGTAGTTTTTATTTTTGGAGATTTTAGTTATAAATTTCATTTTATAGTAGCTTTTAATAATTTTAAAATAGGCGTTAATTTTGTGTATGAAAAGAGTAGAGTATCTAAATTTAGAACTCAGCAGCAATAACTATCGTCTTAGCATAAATAAAAATAATTTTTGTTGTAATTTTGAAAATAATTTTACACATCAGCTTCATAGTGAAAATAATCTTCAGCTAAATAGTATCATAGATTATCAGATTAATTTTGTAGAAAATATTAAAAAGGACATAGATAAAATTAGTAATCTTTTTATTTCATCTATAGAACATCTTCGTAATAATCGCAGTTTAATTAAAGATCAAGATAAAAAATTAGATTATATCCAAGATTAGTGTAGTTCTATCCTACAAAAGAGAATAGATTTAAATTTAGAAAAATTTCCCACTAAGCTAGAAATAGAAACATTAATTTCAGCTACAAATCAAATAGCTAAACAAATAAAACAAATTAATCAAATTCAAGATAATTTAAAACAGAAATTAGAAATTTTAGAACAATTAGTAAGATCTTAATTTATGAGTAGTGATAAAAAAAGCTAATAGAGATTACCAGACTATTTTAAAACAAGCAGAAGATTTTATAATAACCCAGAAGGAATCAGTAGCTATCAGGGTATAAGTAAATCAGATAAAATAACAGTAAGACAAAATAATATAGAGATTTTATTTTTAATAAGATTGTGTGAAAAATTTGAAGAACTATCAGAACAGCTACACAGTTTAGAAAATCGATTAGCTTCGTTAGAAAAAATAATACTTCAAAAAGGAAAAAGAATAAAAGGATCAGTAAATAAACCTCAATCCCAGATAAACGAGGAAGACATAGCCAAATATTTTGAAAAGCTTAAATTACCAAAGAAACCTGTTTGTAGAACTTATAGAAAATAAATATGTTTAAACAGCTAATTAAAGGTAGTAGTAGTAAAAAGCGTAATGATGATGAAGATATCAAAGTAGAAGAGTTTATAGATATAGAACAACAAATAAAAAAATTTAAGAAAGAAAAATTAGAATTAATTCCAGCTAAATATGTGTATAAGCTAGGTAAAATTCATAAAAAATAATATTTATTTAAATATTATGCTAAACAGATGATTAGTGTAACTCAAGAAGACAAGAAGATAGAGCTAAATTTAATAGAGAGAGAAAGCTATAAATATGCAGTAAGTGAACACCTTAAAATGACCCACTTAGGATTAGTAGTGGTAGGAGTTAAGGCTTTAACCAGAGAAAATTTAGGAACAAAAGTTTTCGTATGCCTTTATGATGATAGATTTAATGATGTAGGACAAAGTCTTTTAGGCAGCTATGAATTAGATATGAATTCAAAAGGAGGAATAGTTTATTTTACACCATATTTTTTATTACCAACCTCGACCTTTCATAAAAAGATAAAAATAGGAATAAAAAGTAGATGATACAAAATGAAAAAAGGAAAAAAGAATTTATTAGTCTGCACAGGATTTTTCGGTTTAGCAGTATCAGAAAGCAATACTCACTATAGACTTACAAATGATCAGATAGTTAAGTTATTTGGCACAAAAGAAATAAAAGCATTACTAGCTAAAAAATTTAATTCAGAAGATAATGCAGCCCTAGATTGGAAATTAAGAGATTTTTTAGGACAAAAAAGATTAGCCCCTCAAGATAATTTATTATATCAGGCGGCAGATGGAAATTATGCGGTAAGATTTACTCAGTATACTTATGTAGCACCAGAAAAATCCGAAGATGATGAATTTAGTAGTATAGACAGAGAAGAAAATCAAGATAATCGTAGTGAAATAAATCAACTTTGTGTAATGACAGAAGAAAAAACAGTATCACAAAATAAGAAATATAATATTGATGAGATAGATTTAGAAAATTTTACTCTAGAAGACATGAACAAGATATTAGATGCTAGATATTTTGAATACTTAGCTAGAGGAGATACCCCTGATGAAGCAGTATCATTTTTAGATCAAGAATTCCATACAGAATATGTAGATGATATCATAGAAGATATAATACATCCCAGTAAAATATTTAGAATACCAAAACAATCTAAGGTAGCAAATACTAAAATATTAGAACAATCTCAGTTAGAAGATACTTTTTATATGAATACAGAAAACACAGGAACTAGTGACACCCAACCAACTGTAGAAGATCCCGTAGAACCAATGCATTATGCAGTAGGAGGAAGAAGACCATTAGCCAGCTCAGGACACAGTAAAGCAAACCCAAATAAAAGTTACAGATTTCATGGAAAGCGTAGACAACCAGATATGAGTATACAATTACAGTCAGCTAATAACCAAGGAACCCTTTTAGATTTAGCTAGATTCGACCCTCAGATATGGCAGGAAGTAATAGAAAGATGGGAAAAAGATGCAGTAAAAGCATGGATGAGTAATCCCTTTGACTCAATAGACATGTGGGAATGTATGGAGACACTTTTAGGAGATTCGGCTTTTAGTATATACTTAACATTTAAAGAAAAATATGAGGAGATAATTAGACAGCTTAAAGAACTAGGAGATAACCCATGGAATTTCACCGGTTTTATAAAAGAAATACTTATAGGATATGACCCTTCTAGACGAAATACTTACACTCAAAGCATAGCATTAACTGAATTAGATCAAATGACATTAGGAAGTTGGAAATATATAGTACCCTTCAGCAAAGAATATTTAGCCATAGCAGCTAGAACCGGAAAAGTTTCGATGAAGAAATAGGAAATAAATATTTTAGAAAGTTACCCGGAGAACTAGGAAAAGAAATAGAAATAAATGGTCAATTTATTATGCAAAATTACCAGCCCAAATAGTCTCAGGAGAAGTAAAAATAAGAGGAACCTTAGGAATAGGACCTAGAATAGTTTTTACCTTCCACAGACTTAGAGAAAAATGTATAGAGGTTAAAATACAGAAAGACTTGAAAAAACAAAGTTATGGTTTTTGTAGCAGTGTAATATATACTCCTTAGCAATATGAAGATAAATATAATAAGAAAAAATATGGAAAATATAGGAAAGAAAAATATTGGAAGAAAAAATATAGAAAACCATAGAAAAAACAGAAATTCATTAGGAAAAGTAGAACTTTTAATAAAACAAATTATAAGAGATTACCCAAAGATGAAAAAGATAAAAGAAAACAAATATATGTTAGAAAACCCAATAGTAAAAAATGTAATTGTTTTATATGTGGAGAACCCAATCATTTTGCAAAAGCCTGCCCAAAAAGACAGAGACCTAATACCAATAAATAGATAGAAAGACTACATATTATAGAAGACTTAGAAGAAGATATAGTCAGCATAAATAGTGATGACTCAGAGGTATATAGCATAAGTAGTGATTATAAATATCAAATTGAGGCAAATAGTTCAGATAGTGATTCAGAAAGTGATACAGACGTAGATAATCTTTTAGGACAACTCAACCAAGAAATAGGAATAACTCCCTCTCAAGATTCTTTTTTTATGATGGAATGTAATGCAGATACTGAATGCCAGCATAATTTTCAAATAGGATTAGGATTTGATACCACTAGATGCAGCTATTGTAATTGGTTTCCAGCTAAAGATAAGAGAGCTCAATGTTTATTATGTAGCATAACCTATTGTATAATTTGTCTAGAAAAACTAAATATGACACATAAGATAAGATTAGAAAATACCAGAGAAGATAACAGTGTAGAAAGCAGAGAATTACAACTAGCAAATAGAGAATTAGAAGTACAAGTGAGAGAACTAAAACTTTAAATACGAGAGATAGAAACTAAGACTAGCTTTGACATAGAATGTTTAGAATTAGAAAATAGACAGCTTAAACAGCAGCTAGAGCAATTTTACAATAAATATCCCTTAAAAGATAAATTAGTTGAAGATCATATGAACTCTTTAGAATTAGTCAATTTAGTTGATTCTCAACCCTTTAGTCAATACTCTCAAGTACAACCAGATAATACATATTTACCATTTAATTACCCCGTTATACCCAAGTCAAATTTAATTGAGATATCTTGTGTAATTAAATTTGTAGAAAAAACCCTTAGTATAGATGCCATGATAGATACAGAAGCTAGTAAATCATATATTGAACAACATGTAGTTCCCCTAGGATGGAGCACAGCTTTAACAACCCCAGCCTTAGTCAGCATAGCAGATGGCACTAAACAGACATATACACATTGCATTAATGGCGCCCAGATTAGTTTTCATTATCTAGGTTTTCAAGATCAGCACATAGAATGGTTTCCATTACCTCAAGTTTGGATCGGAAATACCCGTCAGAATCATCCTTTCATTTTAGGACTTAATTTCATACTTAGCTTATAAGATGGTATGTTTGTCAGCCAACACAACATCAGTTTCTTCAAACGAACAGTCAATACAGCAACAGCTTATGCCCTTAGCACCATAGCCCATTCATCAGAGTTGCGTGTGAAGCGTGGTGGTACCATAGGAGTAGATTCAGTTCCCGCTAGTCTTTTATTTCCAAGTAGAAATATTTTTCCAGAACTAGCCCAAACATACATACCCAATGAGATAGCAAACACTTCTTTGGAAAATTTAGATATGGAAATCTATGAGTTAGAAAATTTTGAAGAGGTTCATTTTGAAGATAAGGGAGACTATTGGAACTTAGAAGATTTTCAAGAAATAGTAAACTTAGAATTAATTTTTGCAAAAATAGGAAAAATAAAGAAAAAACCAACATATAGAAGAACAAAAAATGAATTAAATGAGATAATAAGATTAGCTGAAACAACAGAAATTTTAAGAGAACAACCCATGAAATATTGGGAAAGAAATAAAATTTTAGTCAGCTTAGATATAAAAAATAGAGACTATAGGATTACCTCAGCACAAATAGATCATACGCCAGCAGATATAGAAGAATTTAGAACCCAGATTAAGGAGCTATTAGATCTAGGAGTAATTAGACCTAGTAATAGTCCACATAGAAGCGCAGCATTTATAGTTAGAAATCATGCAGAGATAAAAAGAGGAAAAGGTAGAATGGTTATAAATTATAAAAGATTAAATGACAATACAGAAGAAGATAAATATAATATACCAGATAAAGATCAACTCATAAATAGAATACAGACAGCAAAAATATTTAATAAATTTGATTGCAAGTCAGGATTTTGGCAGATAAAAATGGAAAAAGAAAGCATACCATGGACAACCTTTTGTTGTCCACAAGGACATTACCAATGGGTAGTCATGCCTTTTGGATTAAAAAATACACCTTCCATATTTCAACGTAAGATAGATAGTATATTTAATAAATACAGTTTTATACTGGTATATATAGACGACATATTAGTATTTAGTCCAGATAAAAATAGTCATATAGATCATTTGTATATAGCCTTAGAAGAATTTATAAATAATGGAATAATAATTAGCAAGAAGAAGATGGTATTAAATAAACCTCACATAGAATTTTTAGGAATGGAGTTAGGAGATGGCAAAATTAGATTACAACCTCATATAGTCAAGAAAATTTTAGATTATCCAGATAAATTAGAAGATACAAAACAACTTCAATCTTTTTTAGGAATTTTAAATTATGCACGAATGTATATTCCTAATCTCAGTAAAATAATATGACCACTTTATAGCAAAACCATACCCACATGACAGAAATATTTTAATCAACAAGATATAGTTTTAGTTAGAAAAATTAAAGATATTTATAAAAAGCTACCAGACCTACAACTCCCCTTAGAATCAGAATATATAGTAGTAGAAACATATGTAAGTCAATTAAGATGGGGAACAATATTATTAGCCAAACCTAGTAAGTATGATAGTAAAAATAAAGAATGCATTTGTAGATACAGTTCCGGAAAGTTTAAAGAAAAAGATACAACCATGACCAGCTTATATTTTGAAATATTAGGAGTAGTTTATGCAATAAATAAATTTAGATTATTTTTGCACAAACCTTTTACAATTAGAACAGATTGTGAAGCTATAGTTAGATTCCATAACAAACTCAATGAGCGTAAATTAAGCACTGGAAGATGGGAAAAATTTTTAGATTGTATAGTAGGACAAGGATATAAAATAGAATTTGAACATATCAAAGGTAGTGATAATAGGTTAACAGATTGGTTAAGTAGGAAAATTTATTTTGAAAAAGAAGATAACCCGTTTAATTTTTGTGCAGATAATAGAGAACATCAAGACCATGAACTTTGGGGGATTTTGTCTTCCCATTCATGAAGGCAGAACCAAATTCAGACCTTTAACAGAGATCGAGTTAGACCCAGTTCAACAGTGTCTTTTAGATAACCTTTGAACCAAATGAACCACCACCAAACGCCTTTTCAAATTTCTAAACTCTCTCAGTATATATATTTCAAAAATCCAAAATAAACTTCTATCAAAAAGTTTTTCTTTCTACGTAGTAGCTAAAGGAACCAAGCCGGGTATTTACCATGACTGGGTAGAAGTAGAACCCTTAGTTAAAAATTTTCCTACACCTCAGTTTAAAGGATTTTATGATTTTGAGTTAGCCAGTACCTATGCCCGAAGGCAAATAGGAACCAGTTATTTTATTAGTCAGATAGCTAAAGATTACCTAGACACATTGAGCAAGATGAGGTCAACCATCCTTGCTACTAGTGGAGTTCCAGTTAGCCAGATAATTGGAAGCAGTAGTTCAGGTAGTAGTAGTAGTTCTAACCCTCAGACAGATTTTCAGAATCCTCTCCAGATGTGCAGACATTGTGAAGGCCTTTCTAGAAATTTCAAGAAAATTATGGATAAAGGCAAAAGAGTCAGTGAAGAGCTAGACCAGCTCCGAGACGAAGAAAAACAATTGAGAGCAACCGTTCGAACCCTAACCAATCAGTTTAAAAAATTAGCTCCGGAAAGAACACCTACCTCCTTACCTAGCCCAGAAATCAAATAACTCACCAGTGAGGAATTTGACCAATTGAGTGCTAGAATGTATTTCTTCAGGCATTCTATCATTCGATCTCTTTGTGAGAAAAGCCAAGTAATAGAAGACCTAAAACCCTATATTTACACCTTAGTCGAAGATAGCAGAAATAGCGAGCTAGTCATTATTTAGCAATTTCTTCAAGACCTTTCCTTAGCAAGAGTTGACTGCCCCAGCTTAGTTTATCAATGGACCTATACCTATGAAGATGAAGAACAGCCCTGTTTAGATGAAGAAAAATGCAACAGGAGATCCGAGCATTTTGGAAGATGTCAATGTAACCTAGACTTAAGTGTTTGCCTTTGCCAGATAAATTTAGCTACATTCGAGCTATTGGAGATAGAAATCAGAGGCGAGATTCGTTATCTAACAGCCCCAAAATTGTTAGATTACGGCTTTGTCTCCAAACTAATTTTCACAGATCCAGATCAGAAAGATAACTTTGGACATAAGCTTGCTTATGCAGTACTATGTATAATGGAAGAATATCATCCATATATAGAAGCATTGATAGATAGCAAACTACCAGAATAGAAGGGAATATGGTGCAACCCAGCTAAGCATAAGATGTATCTCAGAGGAACTTCAAGATACCCAGCACTTCTCAATAGGAGACCCTGGCCATGTAGAAGATTTCCACTCAAAGACCAGCTCAACAAATGAAGAAAATTTGCTAGCGACTCTTCATTAGCATATAACTGAAATTCCGGACATCTAGTTTGTGAAGATAGATATCAGAAGATACATTGTAATTTAGCTATCCCTGGTTATCCATTCAGCAAAGAGACATTTGTCGAAGAAAGTCGATACCCTAACTATCAGCATGGCGTTTCTCATGAGTCACCAGAAATTGAAGGACAAAATCAAAAATGGTACGATGAACCACCCATGGGAGATGGGGATGACTTTTACGACCAACTTTCAGCAGCAGACCTGAACGACCTCACAGACAGAATGTACGGGTAAAGCCAAAAAAAAAAAAAAATTTAATTAATTCATAATTTAAATAAATCATAATTTAAAAAGATTTACTTTAATTCACCCATCATTTAATTAATCCATTGAATGTCAAGGATACGTCTAACGACGAGGGGCGGGTGGTCAAAAAAGTTGGCTTGACTGGGTAGGGTTAGCAGGACCAGCCCCCTTTATAAGTCATCTTTAAGATAGATTAGCAGGACCAGCATCTTTAAGATAGATTATTGAGTTACGTGAGATATTAAAAATTCTATTAAATATTTAATTAAATATTTTATATGATGTGAATTTTATAAGATTTTATATAAGTGAAAGATTCACACTTATTTGAGATATTTAATTAAATTTAATAAAATTTTTAAGAATTTCAATATTTTTGTAAATTATTTTCAACAAAAATTACTTTTTGCACGTTATTTTCAACTAAACTTGACTTCATAACTCATCTTTTGGCTACATTATTTTCAACAACAATTACTTTTTGCACGTCATTTTCAATTAACCGATGGGACTCTGTTTGTTTCCACTAAAAAAATAAAAATAATTTAACTTTATAGAGTTCGTTATCCAGTTTTTTCTTTCTTGTTTTTTTGTTTTATTTTGTTTTATATTTCTTTTTAAAGTTGAATACAAAAACACGGTAGAATTATATACTCTATTTTTTCTATCCAAATAAAATAAAATAGAACTACTAATGTATGCTTTTAAATTTTAAGTTGAAATAAATTAAAACAAATAGACAACATATAAAATTGCATGCATTTGTATTGAACAGAACATAGAGGACTGATGAACTCCACACGGCATGGTATGAAGTCCAATAATCTTTTCATCTCTTGTTCGTTCTATTGTGTAAGTTTGTTAATGTCCTATATAGAACACCTTATTAAAAGGATGCAAAATAGCTGACAAAGTGATTTATTTTTTTATTTTTTTATTTTTTTCAGTGACAAAAGGGCTTAAGCCCCCCAAAAAACAGAAAAACTACAGATCAGAACTAGGGGACTTTCGCCCCTGAACATCTAGATCTAACAAGGCTAAAACAGAGTGAGGAGGTACAAAGTGATGCACTATTACTCTGTTTGATTCAGGATTGAAACAGTGATTTGGAAAAGGAAATGAAAAATGTAGGTGAAATGTGAATAAAATATATTTATATTTCATTTAATTTCACACTTTTTTTCTTTTCTCTTTCCAAATTTCTCTCCAAATCTCCTAACTAAACACAGCGTATATGTCACCTAATCCAAATGCATAAGAAAAATCTTTTACAAATTAAAATTTTTCATTATATTTTCTTATTCATAAATTTAGCAAGCAATAATAAAATGTTGAAATTTCAAACGTGACTCATTATTAGAATATAATAGCTATATGGAAAAGAAAATTATGAAAATACTTGAGGTGATTAATTGTTGAGTAGGTGAGTTAAAAAAAAAAAATAAGAAGAAAAGAACAGAAAATTAGTGAAAAGTTTCTTTTAGAGAACTTGTATAGTCATAAATCTTATGAAAATACTTATGATTCAATAAGCCCTATATATTTGAAATTGTATTCAGATGTTTTTATTTTTATTTTTTGTAATTGGATATTTTTTCATAACATTTTTATCCTTATTTTGGTCAACATGTTTATATTGAAACTATTTTATTTTATTTTCCAAAATTATAAAATTGCATAACATGTAAAATACATATCCATTTTTGATAAAATTTATAGTCTTAAAAATTATTCGATGAGATCTATTAAACAAGATATCAATTAAATACAAAATTATGTAAAATGAAAAAGAAAATACTATTTTAGTGTTAATGTCTACACTGTTCAATAAATATGAATAATGTGATTGTTTGAAAAGTAGAAATATTCATACTTTCAAGGGTTTTTTTTTAGGGTCCCTGATATTAAGATTTTATAGCATAAAGGACATTCAATATTTTCATAATATCTAAGGTCCATCAACATTGATCTAGAGAAATTTCAGTCCAGAGAAATTCTTTTTAGAGAAATTCTGGACTTCCCAAAGAATTTCTCTGGGTTCAAATCTCTAGATCTCTGGACTAACATAAAAAATTCTTGAACCTTTCACAAATTTCTCTGGACTAACATTCAAATTTCTCTAGATCTCTTGACTAACATCAAAAACCCTTGACCCTTTCACAAATTTCTCTGGATTAATATTCAAATTTCTCTAGATTAACATCAAATTTCTTTGGATCTCTGGGCTAACATCAAAAATCCTTGAACCTTTCACAAATTTCTCTAGAATAACATTCAAATTTCTCTGGATCAACATTCAAATCTCTCTATCTATCCAAAGAAAATTAAACAAGGCAGAGAAAATTAACCAAACCAAAGGAATTTTAGCACAAATTTCTCACAAAGAGTATTGAGGAAGGTTTAACAGCAAGGTGATTTTGTTTTCACTGCCCTAAGATTATATCTTTGCTAAAATTATCAATGAAAAAGTCACTATTTTGCTAATGAGAAATGTTAGAGATCCACTATTTTAGACTCACAAATTTACCCACAATGATGTAGCAAGAGAGTTGGGCATTTTATCATTAGGTATGTAACAAATCAAAAGTTGACTGACACTTATCATACTACATTATTGTGGGTCAAATTGTAAAAACTTTTTCTGCGTCTCAAACATTTTCCTTTGCTAATATCTTTGGAGCAACAAACTGAAGATAAAAAAAAAAAAAAGAAAGTCAAAGAGTACGAAAAAGAAAAACCAATGTAATATGGAGGTAAGCAGACAACTTTAACCACCTGTGGAACTGCATCCTTATCCAATAACCCAGAGAACTTGTTTCTTCATATCCACTCGCTATATATATATAAGCAGACCCATTATTAGATCTTGAAGTCCAATTACCTTTCCAGCTCAAAACTCTTGAGAGAAGATTCCTGATATAATATGTTATTTATTGATGCAAGCATGAAGGCAAGAAATCAGTGCTTTAATCAGTCTCTAATTGTGGGATTCTACTAGATCTTTGCTCCAGAGGGGAGATAAAATGAAAAAAATGTTTAGTTTTAATGAATGCATAGATATTAGTGTAAAACTTGATATGATGTTAAGTAAAAAAATTGTGAGCAATCTTTCGAAAATTGAGCAAAACATGGAAATTTACAGTGTGACCTTAGCTAATGCTGAAGATGCACTAGAGAATAATTAAGAATCAAATTATTTGAATGGAAAGCATAGATGATATTTCTGGTGCTTTTGAAATATTGAAACAAACTCGATTAGAATGCCATTGTGTAACTTGTTAGATCACTTTGCTGTTAGTGTTTGTTATGGTTATAGTGTTCTTAATATCTTCTTATCATTTTTATTAAAATTTGGTCCTTTTGCATTCTTCTCACTGCCTTAATATTTTTGTTGTTACTTTCCTGTATTAAATCCCTACAAAAATGTTGATTTATGTTTGTCCTTATGCGAACCATAGATCAGTGCATCGTAGCTGTGATCCACTTTTAGAATGTTACAAACTACTGTTAGTGTATCGGTAGAGAATAGAAGCTATCATCCAATTACCCCCACACTTCTCTCTCGTCCAGGATTAAGAAATGTTTATTTAGGCATCACCAAATTTCTCTCGCAAAAACAACTTGAAGGCTAAAAAATATCATTTTTCACATTTTTGAAAATTTCAACATAATCCCAGTAACCAAACAATCAAAAAACCATACCTGATACCCTTTCCAAGTACAGTAAGTACTCTTCAATATTATTCTTGTTTTTGATGCTTTGAAAAAGTAGATAAGGACGAAGAAATGGCAGCCAATTTCGGATCACTGAAGCATAACTTCGCAGAGAGAATCAAGGAAAGGTTGCTCTCTAGAAAAATCTACTCGGAGCTAGGGTTTGGCCGATCTGAGGACTGTAGCGACATTCGATCACTTCACGATAAGTTGGACAATATTTCGGAGCTTCTTTATCGACACCTTTCACCACGTGTCCTTCTCCTCTTTCCCCCGGGCAGTGTTGCTGGAAGAGAACTAACGGAGATGGAAGCTTTCGGCAAGAAGAGGAAAATGTGGATTACTTTGTATCAAACTCTGGATTGAAAGAGAGGGGGGGTTGTTTGGTGGAAGGAGAGAGAGGAGAGAGAATGAGGGAGTTGGTGTTATATATAGGTGTAAGCGAAGAACCTTAGATTACAAAAAAAAAATTTATTGTGGACCTCTCCCATTATCAAAAGTTGGAGAGGAATGTTAGACCAATTTTTCTTACTTTCAATGAATAAGAATAATGTAAATTTTTGAAAAGTATGAATATTTTTTGAAAAATGTGAATATTCACACTGACTTTCACACTTTAAAAAAGTTCACGATATTTTATTTATTAAAAATATAAATATTCACATCTACAAAAATTCAATTAAAAATTTGACACTAAAGAAATTCACATTAGTGTCTAAGTGTGATGATTTTCTCTCAAAGTAGATTTTGATAATATATATATATATATAAAAGATAAATTAAATTAGATACTATGACAAGATTTCTTCCTACAATTAACTTGCAAATTAGTTTGGAATTACATGTTAGGTTTTTGTAATTAAAATCCCATTTGATAAAATTTCTTTCAGTTATAATTTTATTTGCTCTTTTGTTTCAGTGTAGATGTGAGTGTTTAGATGTGAATCCAATTCGAATTGTGCTTATACAGAGGAGTTTGTGATTTTGAGACTTTCATGTTTGCTACTTTGCTAACTATGTACGAGGATTGAGTAGTGCCCCATGGTGAGTCCGGGGTAGCACCCAAGAAGGGTCGAGGGACAGCTCCCCCAAATCCAAAGTTATTTGACCACTCGAGCAATCATTTGTGCGCTCAAGCAGTGAATGGCATCATTCAGTGTTTTTGCAGAGCAAACTGAACCTCTGAGAGAATCTTTTATGCACTCGAGCAGTGGAGTCTTGGCTCGAGCAATGAGCACATGTTTTAGTGAGTTTGCTCAAGTGATGAAGTGGTTGCTCGAGCGGTCTTCACGATTCAGTTTACTATAAAGTACGCAGTTTGCTATTTTTAGGGTTTAAGTCGTCCAGAATCTAAGAGAAAAGGACAAGAGAAAGTGTTTTCTATTGTAGGCTATTTTATATGAGTTTCCTTGGTGTGTGGAAGGTGATTGATTGATCAATGAACTACAAATTGTCAAACATTAAGGGTTCTTAGTATTTTGTTCATAAAAGAGAGATGTGTTCTTCAGTGGATTTTGAAGAGTTTGGGCCTTATGCTTTGATGGATTCTGGAGTGGTTCATCGTCGTGGATTAAACATTGGCGTTGTGGATTTAACGTTGAGCAAGACAATTCTGAGATGACGAAGGTGGTGGAAGAGACACATTGGGTCGATTCAATTTGGGCGTGGATTTGCTAGGTGATTGAGGGTGCTCATGTGTCATCCCTTTTTATCTTCTTAGTGGATTGTTTTGTGTCTTTGGTCCGTAATTTTTTTTATCACAATTGGAGGCGCTCTAATTGTGATTTTTTTACGTTAAATCGTTGTATCGATTTGTGTTGATTGTTTAATTGAGATTTTTATTTACTGTTTTCAATTGAAACATAATCACCAATCAATATTTTGGAAATTTTAGATTTTTCATTACATTACCAAAAATCTTCAAATTCTTTTCCATTTATAATTTTTGAATTTCATAATTTGTTTAAATATTTATTTTATACTTAATTAATTGTAACCATTTATGTAACTTGTGACAATAAAGTCATTTCGTATTACACATGACTTGATGAGTCATAAGAATTTTCATAGGACAAAATGGAACATAAGTTATATGGATTAGAGGTTGTTACTCCACGCAGCAACAACTGTTGTGCAATTTATTGTGTCCATTCTCCAAAGCCAATTTCAATAATTCGAAATGTTCACTTTTTAAAAGATATCAAATAGAATAAATTTGTAAAAAATTAAATTGATCAGAATTTGGGATGATTTCTGCACATAATACACAACAACCATTGTTGTGCGGCATTTTCTATTTAGTTTTATACTTCACATTACACTTACCATTCATTTTTTTTTAGACATAAGTGTGATTGGATGAAAGGGTTATCTATATAATATGGGAAGAGGGTTTTTGAATTTATATCCTACTAGGACATTTGAATGGTGAAGATTTATTTGTTTATTTACATAGATGGCTCAGATTATCTCTACACATACTTCCTGCCCAAAGAAAGAGTGAACTTCCTCCTCTCCCACGTCTCTCCTCTATTCTATCCTTATCTCTCTCTACTCCCCTTCCTGCTTGCCCACGTCTCCCCTCCCTTTATCCCTCCCTTCTCTATTCTCATCAGATTGTAACCGACCCTCCCTTCTATCTTTATCCCTCCCTTCTCTGTTCTCATCAGATTGTAACCGACGCTCCCCTTCATCACAAGGTATTCCTGTCCTCCTCCCTCTCTCTGTTGTATTTTTCCCTGAATGATCAAGAGTGAATCAATCAGTTTCTGGGTTATGCTTTACGGTTGGTGGTGGTTCTTTCACTGTCCTTCTCCCTCTCTCTGTTGTATTTTTTTCTGAATGATCAAGAACAGATTAAATGGGATCAGATTTTAAGTGAATCAATCAATTTCTGGATCAGATCTTGATTCTTCCTCCTATTGAATCAGATTAAATCAGTTTGTTCTTTCACAAACACCACCAACTGTTTGTGGGTTATGCTTTATGGTTGGTGGTGGTTCTTTCACAAACACCACCAACTGTTTGTGAAATTGTCAGTTTCGATTCTCTTACTGGGTCTCACTCTCAGACTTTTCTTCTCCAAATCAATTGGGTTTTCAAATGTCTCTAAAACTCCAACCACCAGTTTTGATTGATTCTTCTCCTATTGAACCCAGATTCCTTGAAGTGGTACTCATTTTTTTTCGCTATTATGAATTGGGTTTCTCTTATTTTTACTTGGTTTTTTTTTTTATTAGCAGAGGAAATAAAAGAAGTGGACAGTGTAGCTAAATTTCTGCAGTTAATGCTGGTGGTCGACACAGGTATTGCCATCAAATTCCATAGTTATATTGTAGAGTGTGTTTGTGAACCCAGAACCATAAGTTTCTATCTATTTTATGGAAGATTCAGATCAGATTCCTTGAAGTGGTACTCATTTTTTTTGCTATTATGAATTGGGTTTCTCTTATTTTTACTTGGTTTTTTTTTATTACTCGCAGAGGAAATAAAAGAAGTGGACAGTGCATTCAAATCTGCAAATTTTTTTGGTTGTGTTTCCATTTTTTTGCTTTATGTTTTCATTTTTGTCTAATGTGCTTTGTTTTCATAAATCTGCTTTCTCAAATGTGTGTAACTGTTTGGACTACCCATTTATTGACCTCTAAAATAATATTTAAAAAATTTAAAGGTTCTATTTTATGAGAGAACCAGGGACTTCTCCTTACTTTTGGGAAGAAATTGGATCCCAGATGAGCTCACGACTCACCTTCGTCTCTTCATACAAAAAAACAAAGGGGGCTTTGCTTGCTTCAATTACCATTCAGAGCCATCCAAGATCATTTCCCTATTTTACATCAATGAAACAGAAAAAAAGTTCTTCTGCTTTCCTCATGCATATGAAGAATGGAGCGATTATATGTAATTTAAAAAACAGGGCACCGTAGCAGAATCTATCTGGCCTTCAAAATGTAATGAACAAGGATCTTTGTGCTGAGTAAGGCATTCATATCACATTGAAAGAAATTGGAATTGTACAAGTTTAAATTTAGGACCATACTGATATGGGTTTCGGCTAATTGAACCCAGAACCATAAATCTGCTTTTTGTTTTCACAACCAAACAAAGTGAATTTTTGTTTCATTTTTCTCTAATGTGGACTCGAAATGCGGATTATTTTGGGTTCTCTCTTAGTTTACTTGCAAGTTTGATCGATCTAATGTTACAATCCTTGATTCGGTTGTGCACTTTAGCTTTCCCTAAAATCAAAATTCTAGAGCATTCATGTTAATCTTTTGTGAAGAAAAAAAAAACCCAATGTCAATAGCTAAATTTCTGCAGTTAATGCTGGTGGTCGACACAGGTATTGCCATCAAGTTCTGATTCTAGATGGTTTATAGCATCAAATTCATAGTTATATTGTACAGTGTGTTTGTGGATATTTTTCTCACTGACATGCATTTGAATAAAGTTTATTGGCGATCCTACAGACAATACAAAGTTCATAAAGAAGAAATAAGATTTTCTTAACAATGTGAACTTGAACCATTTAATGCTTACTGATTTTAAACTTGGTTAGCTACGTATGTATTAACTTAAATTACTGGAGTAAGACTTATATAGCAACAATTGAGTAAGACTTCAGAGATTTTGTTTTAATAATTTTGTTTTAATAGTTTTGCTTAAGAGAGAATGACATGAAAATTATTCAAACAAAACAACATTTTCTGGCCCAAAATCTTGAATTATTTAATAATTCTTTGGCTATTTATTTCTGTTTAAAAAAATTTAAAAATGCATAACTTAAGTTTTACAAATCTATTTTTAACAAAATTAATATAGGTAGATTTGTCTTTCTGTTATCTTTCAAATAATAAGATCAATATTGAATATGAAATTTAAAAATAAATAAATAATAGATTGATTTTTTGATTAATTAAAATAACAAAACAACAAATTTTTTTTTTTTTTTTAAAGAAAGTAAACACTCCAATATGTTTGTTCCTATTAGCCGGTGTGTTACTTCCACCAAGTCATACAATCGATTGAGAACACACTGTATAACCAGTTTTCTTTCTAACTATATATGCCTTCCAAAGGCACCTCAATCGGTTGTATTCTTTTCATTTTGCATTATAAATTTGGGATTGTTTGTTCCATTTTTTTTTTTTTTTGGAAATGTTCCATTTTTTTTTTCATTGTGTTGGGTTAGTTTTACTTGAGAGTTAGTATAAATTGCTAATTAAACAAAAAAAAAAATTTTGGGTGGCATATATTTATGTTTGGACTTTCTAAATGATAATGATAAATTTAAATTTAATTTCAACACTATAAAATTGAAGTCAGTTGGGTAAGAGAAGAGTTCAAATTTGGACAATTGTTGTGTTCCCATTTTAGTACTCTTCATGTTGCTAGGGTTGATTTTAATTTTATCATTTTAATGTGATTGTTAAAATACATCATCGAACAGCCATAATTATATAACCAAACATTTCAGGTTGAAGTACAATAGTTATGGATAATATCACTATTTTCGGTCAAGTAAGTGTTCTTTTATTTTTCTTTATTTTTTTATTTTTTTATTTTTTTTTCTCCCTCCATAGAAATTTAAATACCTCTCTTATAATATAAGGCCTATTTATTTATTTATTTTAAACTTATCATATCTAATTTTCTTCTAATAAATGTTTTTTTCCTCATACTTTATAGGTGGATGAAGACTTACGCCGAACGGTAACATCAAGAAAGAAATGATTTCTTTTTTATTTATGTGCACAAAATTTTATTTATCACTCTAAAGTTTTTGTATATGTCGATTCAATTTCTTCAAGAAAGAAATGTTAATGTTGTTGTCTGCGATGAGCGTGACCTTAATACTATTCACATTCGTGAGGTAAGCCTACAAGTAATTTATATTCGCATGCATTTCCTTATTATTTAAAAAATATATTTGAATTATATATTCTACTTATTTTTTATGGGGAAAGGGAAAGGAAAAACGCAAAGCAATATCAAAAGAGACAGAAAAGGCTATCCCTTCTGGCAAAGGAAAGGAACATGCAAATCCCGTAGTATGGTTTCTTAACATTTTTAAAAAATTTGTTTTTAGAATTGCATAGTGTTATATACTCTTTTTTATGTATATTTTTATGAGTTATTGTTTTGTAAATATTTATTCAATTGTTTTGACTGATTGTAAAATATTTTTCTAAACCATGTTAAAGTAAGCATTTGTATAACATGCAAATGCATTTTTTTGAATATTAATTTGAACGCATGTTGCAATATTAATAATTTATGTTAATTGATACCAATATTAATAATTTATGTTAATTGATTTTTGTAGAATATGTGTACCAATATTATTTATACCGTGCCTTTAGGCATTGGTATACACTAGATGGATAGTGTCTTTTTGGCATTTGGTGAAAGTCCATGAGTTTTTTTCCTCCCTTTTTAAATTTTATCAATACACGCATTGGTTCTTATGTGACTAACAACTCAACCGAGCGAAGAAGAAAAGTTAGTTAAACTTTTGAAAACAAATACATGATAAAAGGGAAGCAAGAGATGGGACAGTCTTCATATTTCATGCATCTAATTATATAATATTCTCATTTTAGGCACACAATGAAAATGTGTTATCAAAAGTTGCATTGGCTTAACGTGCACGGCGAGAACGTGAAAGAAATCAAAACTCATGTTCTTCATACCAATTAGGACAACACATGCGACGAGAACGAGAGAGATCAAATGAATGTATTAACCCAAGACAACATTCTGTAACACCCAATTGGTAAACAACTCAGTTTAATTCTTGAAATATATACTCTTACTATTACCACTTTATTATACAGATTTAAATTTATTCACAATCCATTTTTGTAGGCCTGCTCCTACAACCCCATCTAGAAATGTTGGTGTGGTCATCCATGATGAGCATGACCTTAATGTTATTCGTATTCGTGCGGTAAGTACAAAATCAAGTAAAACACTGTATGTATTTTTATTTATATAAGATTTTTTAAAATCTTTTCAATATTTTATTTATATTTGTTAGGCAAAAGAAAAAGAAAAGGTCAACCCAATGTCTAAGGGAAAAGAAAAGGTGACTCCTTCTGGCAAGAGAATGACAAATGCATGTCAAGTGGTATATATTCCTTTTAAAAAATATGAAGCAAAACTATGTGAATTTGTTACTTTATGTTTCTGCCTGTAGAATGATTGTAATATATTTTCCTATAATTTGCTATTATTATATGTGTTTTCCAAATTTATTTATTTTTATTTAGCATAGATACATGTGCATTTATAATGTAACATGTGAAAAGAATATGAAACAAAAAAAAAATGAAGAAATAAAGACAAACTATGTAATGAAAGAATAAACTAAATAAGATAGATATTTATTTCTTCTTAATTTTTTTTTTTATAAAAAACAAAATGCATAAAGAAAGAAATAAATATAGATAACACTATTAACGGTATAAAACAAATAAAATATAAGACAAAATTAAGAGAAACAAAATAAACAAGAAGATTTTTAATGTTAAGTACAGAATATTTACATATTTTGCACCAATGACAAAATATTTTCATTTTAGGCACAAAATGATAATGTAATATCAAAAGCTTCTTTGGCCCAACGTGCACGACGAGAGTGAGAACAAGAGGGATCAGAAGAATGTATTCAACCAATACACCCTTCTTTAGCACCAAATCGTCGCAATCGCGCTTGCCTGGAAAGAGAAACAATAACTGAAGATTCTCACTCTGCAGAAAAACGAACAATGGTTGCCCATCATTCTACATGTTCGTTTTCTATGCCAAGCACATCTTTACCTCCACAATGGAATCGGTAAACTACTATGTCTAATCTTGAAATACATATTCTTACCATTTTGTTTTATATAATTTTATTTATACACAAATATTCATAGGTCTACTTCTATAAATCAATTTCTTCAAGAAGATCTATGTACTGATGATGAATTAGAAGATATGCCTATGAGTACATCAATTGATACCCGAGCACACAACAATTCTTGCCGCCATTATCTTGGCAAGATGGACGTATTATGTCCTTATTGTTCAGGCTTACATTGGATGGATGAAAAATTGACCAAATCATCTATAAAGCGTCCCTTATTCGAACTTCTTTGTTTGGAAGGGAAGATTAGGCTACCTTTACTTATTACACCTCCTCCATCACTTCAAGCGTTGTATGATGGGAATAATGATCAATCAAAATCCTTTCGAAGTTATACTCGATTGTACAATGCAACCAATGCTTTTACAAGTCTTGGTGCTACATTGGATCTTAGAGTACTCAGTGGAAGGGGTCCTACATCATTCACAATTCATGGGGAATTACGACATCGAACAGGATCACTACAACCACAACCAGGGCAGGATGCGAGTTATGCTCAACTGTATATCTATGACCCTGATTCAGCGTTAGAAATTCGTAATCGTAGAAATCCTAACTTGAGAAGGGATGTGCTCAAAACTATTCAGGATAGTTTGTTGCAAGTCAATGCATTTGTAGCTACATTTCGCCAGGCTCATGCCATTTTACATCAATTAGACGCGGCAGGAAACAATCTACCTGCTCATCTTCATTACAATTCAACAACTGATCAACGTCGGTATAACTTATCAACTGCAGATGAGATTGCGATTGTAATACCAGGTGATGGAACAGAGCTAAGTGGAATGAGAGATATTATCTTACATTTCCAAGGAAATAATGAGTTGATGCAAATTAATGAATGTCACCCAGCATACTTACCATTACATTATGTTCTATTATTTCCTTATGGTGAGCTTGGATGGGAACCTGAGTTGAAATTGTGGAATGTTCAATATGATCGACCTTCAACTGATCGACTTACTCAAATGGATTTTTATAGTTATCGTTTGTTTGAACGACCTACAGAGTATTCAACTATTTTGAGAGGTGGGAAACTATTTCAAGAGTTTTTGGTAGATGCTTGGGCCTGGCGAGCAAAATCGATTGACATACTACAAGCTTAATCAAGGGAAACTTCGGGTTGAGCTTTACCAAGAGTTGTCAGATATTGATCCAGATTATGTGTGACCTGGTCAAATTGGTCAAAGGTTTGTTTTGCCATCTTCATTTACTGGTAGTCCTAGACATATGTTTGAAATCTTTCAAGATTCAATGGCTATCACGCGATACAACCAACACCCAGATATTTTTCTTACCATGACTGCAAACCCTAATTGGCCAGAAATTACTTCAGCATTATTATCACATCAAAAACCTATTGATCGTCCTGATTTAATTGCCCGTGTTTTTTAGTTGAAGAGAAAATGTTTGATGAAGGAGATAGAAGCAAATAAAGTATTTGGAAATAAAGTTGCACATATTTTTACAATTGAATTTCAAAAACGAGGCCTCCCCCATATGCATGCACTTTTATTTCTTAAGGGTCCAGACAAAATTCGGACATGTGCTCAAGTAGACAAATTGGTCTGTGCAGAATTTTCAGACCCAAAATATGATCCTATGCTTTTTGAAACTGTCAAATGTTATATGGTACATGGACCATGTGATGCTCGAAATCCTCATGCACCATGTATGGAAAATGGTAGATGCAGTAAGAGATATCCTCGAGCTTTCACAGAAACAACAACCATGGATCAAGATGGATACCCCATCTATCGTCGCCGCAATAATGGCCAAGTATATACTGTGAGGGGGCAAGAAGTTGATAACAGGGATGTTGTACCATACAATGCATATCTTTCTAAACTTTTCAACTGTCATATAAATGTGGAAGTATGCGCCGGAATGAGATGTGTCAAGTATATACATAAGTACATTTACAAAGGTTATGATCGTACAACGATGGTGTTGGGATCGATAAATGAGATTCAACAATATCTCGATGCAAGGTATATTGGACCTCCTGAAGTTGCTTGGCGAATATTTGGTCATCCTTTGCATGCAGAGATACTAACAGTTGTACGATTGGCACTTCATTTACTTGGAATGCATCGCGTTGTTTTTAACCCAGAAGAGTCATTAGAAATGATTCAATCTAGAGCTGGTCAACAAATGTCAACTCTTACTGGCTTCTTTGCATATTGTGCTGCCAGTGAAGATGAATGTCCATTCACTTATCAAGAATTTCCACAGCATTTTGTATGGCTCAAGTCAGAAAAGAGATGGAAATCAAGAGAAAGAGGATATGCAATTGGTAGAATGTACTTTGCCAGTCCTAATTGTGGTGAAAGATTTTATCTGCGTTTGTTACTAACTGTTGTCAAAGGACCAAAGTCATTTCGGTCTTTACGCACGGTCGATAATGTTGTGCATGATACATTTAAATTAGCATGTGTTGCAAAGGGGCTTTTAGAAGATGATGAAGAATGGATATAATGCTTGAAAGAGGCTGCAGTTATGAAAACTGGATACCAATTGAGGAGATTGTTTAGTGTTATTCTCACCCAGTGCTCTCCACTAAATCCATGTGCATTATGGAATCAATTCTCAACGCATATATGTGATGATCTTGCACATAAGATTCGTACATTGTTTGCCATTTCTAACCCAACTGAGGTTCAAATTGAAGATTATGGTCTTCATCTTTTGAATCAAATGCATCATGAATCAGGCAAATGTTTAATTGACTTCTCACCCATGCCACAACCTACTGTAAATTGGAGTGCAGTAGTTGATAATCGATTGATATTCGAGCATCAACAACTGCAGAATGAGGCACAACAGGTAGATCCAGAAATTACTATTGATTGTCTCAACAATGGACAACGGAATGCTTATAACACAATCACTTCTTCAATTTTTCAAAATAAAGGAATTGTTTTCTTTCTTAATGGAGGTGCTGGAATAGGGAAAACATTTATGTACAATACGATTGCATTAAAATGTCGTAGCCTTGGGCATATTGTTGTTACTGTGGCTTCATTTGGAATTGTATCATTGTTATTGGTAGGAGGTCGCACTGCACATTCAACATTTTCCATTCCGTTAGATGTCTTGGAAAATTCACTTTGTGGGTTTACCAAACAATCATTACAAGCTGAGTTGTTTAGAGAAACAAAACTCATAATTTGGGATGAAGTTCCTATGCAACATAGACATTGTGTTGAGGCGGTTGATCGTACATTGAGGGATATTCGTGATGGTGAAAAGCCATTTGGGGGTATTACTGTTGTTCTTGGTGGAGACTTTCGACAAATCTTACCAGTTATACCCAAAGGAATTCGTGAGCAAATTGTGAATGCTTCATTAAGACACTCTGTTCTATGGAAGCATATACATATCTTAATTTTGGATTTAAATATGCGCTTGAATCATGGAGACCGTGAAAATGCTATTTTTGCAAATTTCTTGATGGAGGTAACACTACTTTAACATTTTTCTTTATTATATAGATTATTTTAAATTAATAAATTATTTTTACACTCATATTTTTTTTAATTGATTTCACTTTTTTTAGATTGGGACTAATTCTCAGGAAATCATCAACCTTCCATCAACAATACACAAATGTCAAGATTTGAATGAATTGCTCTCTACAGTTTACCCACAGTTGAATATGATAGAGACATCAACCTCAACATTTTTAACTGAACGCACCATTCTATCTGTGCGTAACGATGATGTCAGTGACATTAATACTACTGCGTTGAATATCTTTCCAGGGAGATTATATACTTATTTTGCAGTAGATAAAATGTCTGAAGATAATGAAATTGATCCTATCATTACAAATAGATATCCTAATGAATATTTAAATTCATTGCATCCTCCCGGGCTACCAACTTTTAAGTTAGAGTTGAAAGTGGGTTGTCCTATAATATTGTTAAGAAATATTGCACCGAAAGATGGACTATGTAATGGTACAAGATTGATGGTTACTAGGTGCAACACTCGCATAATTGAAGCTCAAATTTTAACTGGAGAAAAGTTTGGCAATTTGGCATTCATACCAATGATATCTTTGACACCATCTTCTTCAGAAATGCCTTTCCAAATGACAAGATGTCAATTTTCAGTCCGATTAGCATATGCCTTGACCATTAATAAATCTCAAGGACAATCTGTAAAATTTGTTGGGGTTGATTTGCGCATACCAGTGTTTAACCATGGCCAATTATATGTGGCATTGTCCAGATGTACATCCTTTGATCGTATAAGTATTCTCCTCCCTAAAGATGGTTTGGATTCTACTACAAATATTGTTTATCCTGAAGTGTTGTTGTAGTGTTCCATGTTCATTAAATCATGTTTTATCAAAAGGTAACCATGTAGATTTATTTCTATTGGATATATAGATTTTTTTTTATAAAATTTCAATCTAATAATAATTGGAAATATGGATTTTTTAAGGATTGGATCAAAAAATTTATGGAGCTTAAAAGGAGAAATACAACTAGCTTGCTTCGATGGGGATGTAATAAGGTAATTTCAATCTCAAAGTATTTTGATATGTATATTTCCAACAAATATACCAATCTATATTTTTTTTTTTGTTTCCACAAATTACCAGATTGTTGTGCATGTTCCTCATTGGGGATGTATACAAGTTGATACAAAGACTTTTTCGAAAGTAATGAGGAGGAAGTTTGGGCAAATACATGTTTGAAGACACATTATTGATACATCTTCTGTGAAGCATACATATTCTGGAAAGCTTCGACTCACTTTTTTTTAATAGAGTTTTAACTCACTCTTTTGGCATATGACAATATAATGTTTGTTTTTCTTATGTAGTTAGAATTTGATTGGCAGTAGTAACACTAACTGATGTGCATTTTTAATTTTAATTTCTTTTAAATTGCAGAGTATTGGCTGGTGTGCATTATTTGATATTTAATTTTTTTTTTTTATATTTGATTTGTTTGAAATTGTAAAGTGTAGTCTATTAAATAGATTTTTATAATTGCATTTTAATCTTAAATTTCAATAGTGTTGCGATTACAATTATATTATAATCCTAACATTATTTACACCATGCCTTCAGGCACGGGCATACGCTAGTCCATGTCTGATCAACATGATTTTTTGTAAGTATGTTTTACTCGATATACTCTAAAAAACAAACAGTTTAGATCATCTAAATGAGTCCCAAAAATGAGCCTAAAATGTTGCACAATAGTGGCTGTTGTGCATTATGCGAAGTAGCCACCCCAAACTTGTTGACCGGAGATTAGTAGCATTTTCATCAACTTACATTAATATTTAGTTTTTATACTTCAAATTACATTTATCATTTATTTTTATAGATACAAATGTGATTTTATAAAAGAGCTATTGATGTTCAATCAATTTAATTTTTTATAAATATTTTTACTCGATATATCTTAAAAAATGAACGATTTGAATTATCAAATTTAGCCAATAGGTTGCACACCAGTTGCTGCTGGGTATTGTGTGTTTTATTTAACAAGAAGTAATTTGTGCTGCCTTATTTTATTTACTGAGTCCTCAAATTTGTTAAATTTTAAATAATAATTATTTTTCGTGCATAAAAAATATGAAGTACTAATTTTTAAATGGTTTTGTTAATAGATGTTCTTAGAACATATGTTATGATTGTTTAATAAGTTTGTTAATCCGTTGCACAATCTTTCTAAGAAGTAATTTTAACATGCAATAAGAGCACCCTAAACAAAATCTATTATGAAAAATATTACATATGAATTCAAAAGAAATGAAATATTTAAATAATAAATGTATTGAATTTAATGAATAAGTTAGAAATATATTTTTTTAAAATATAAAAAAATTAAAACAATGTTAAATGTGTCACTTGTGAACATTAACCTTTGAAAAGTATTACAAAATATTTTTTTATCATTTTATTACATTCATATAATATATGATAGTACGTGTATATTTGGACTCCATCATATTTAAATATTGTGAAACCATCATACTACATGAAAAATTTCATGAGAAATGAAGGGCTTGTTTGGTTTGTTTTTGGAAGGATTTTTATTTTATTTTATTTGGTTTGTAGTTTTTCTCAACAAAAAAAAAAAAATTTAAATTACTTTTTGTCTCTCTCCTCTCTCCTTTTCAATTATTTTTTCTTTCACACATATGTATTAAATTATAACAAAATATCAAATTATTCCAAATTTTTAAATTCTAAAACTACTTTTAAAATATATAACCAAACAAATCAAAAAAACATTAATTCTCTCTACAAATTTTTTAAAAAAATTTATCTCGCAAAAGCAAACTAAACCCACCGAAAAGTTTTAATAAAATATTTATGTGATGTGTAACAACCTTTAAGAAATGAGAACTGAGAAGTGTCAAGAAAGGATGAGGAGTTGGGAAAGGGCAACAGAGGATAAGGATGAGCCTAAGATTGGTAGAACGGGCAAAGTTGAAAATGGTAGGGTAGGTAACAGCGGTGGAGTAGGGTTGAAATGTGACATGGAGATTAGAAATGGATTGTCCAAGGTAGCCGTAGCCATAGTATGAATGAGAATTAGAGGTGAGGGTGAGGGTGAGGGTGAGGGTTATTGTTCAAATGTTAGAAATTGATAAAAAATAAATAAATTGACTTTAACTGGCTGAAAAAAAAAAAAAAAAAAAAAACTCAAAATAGTGAGAACCCAAAAAAATGTGGGGGCTAAATAAAGCAAATAGCAACAATCATATTTATTTAATGGGAAATTCTAACCTGTATCTTTTTAAAAGGGCTGCATCCTATGTAGTTCTAATTATATATATATTAATTATAATATTATTTTAGTTATGATTTATAAATTCTTTAATTATGTTTTATGTTGCATTTAATTATAATAATTTTTTAAATTATAATTTAAAAATATAAAATTATATTATTTTCTTTTTTAATTATAAGGTATACACCTCTTATTTAATACTATTTAGGGTAAATTACAAATATACCCCATTGAGATTTGTTTAAAATATAAATTGTCTCCTGTAATTTGAAAAATTATAAATATTTTCCTGTTAAAATTTTTTATTTAACAGAATTAATTAAAAAAGTAAAATTTCTAACTGTTCACATATACAATAATAAAATTTTTTGAATTATTAATTAAAATAAAATTATAACATTATTAAAAATTATTAATTAAGTTGATGATTTATCAATAAAATGATCTATTTGTTATCAAATTAAAAATTTTAAAAGATATAATATAATTTTTAAAACTATAAAAAATAATTTATGATTTAAATAAATATCAGAGAGTGTGTTTGTAATTTATCCTAGTATTTAATAGTATTTGACTATTTAATAGTTGTGCCATTTTCCCTTATTTAAGATATAGTGTTTGACTATAATGAGAGGAAAACGAAAGAAAATAAACATTACAAAAAGACCATTCTATCCCTTTCCCTTTCTATATAATACTCACCGTCCCTCCCTAAACTCCACCCATCCATTCCCTCTATCTCTTTCTACATACATACATTTTCATATTTCTGAACAAGTAGTTATTGCCGGCGGCAGGCTTGAGTCCACAAGAACTGGCTAACTCACAGGAAATTCTGGAGGAGACTGGCAATCAAAGGGTGGTGCTCGCCCTATATGAAGCCTTGAGAGCTCGAGACGTCGACACGGTTCACAAGCTCCTGGCCTCCGACCTCGAGTGGTGGTTCCATGGCCCTCCTTCCCACCAGTTTATGATGCGCCTCCTCACTGGCTCCGAAATCAACGACTTCCAATTCGGCCCCGAGTCCTTCGCCTCCTTCGGATCAACCGTCCTCGTTGAGGGCTGCGATCGCACCCGTTCCATCTCTTGGGTCCACGCCTGGACTGTCACTGATGGGATAATTACTCAGGTCAGGGAGTACTTCAACACGTCTCTTACTGTCACCCGCCTCGGCGTCACTGACCAATCCTCATCCTCAATCACCTCCCTCCACTGTCCCTCCGTTTGGGAGAGCAGTCTTTCCGACCGGGTCGGAAAATCTGTTCCGGGTCTCGTCCTGGCTATTTAAATCGGGTCTTTGGCGTACAAGAATAAAAAAAGGGTGTATTATTATTATATAGTACAACCCCGTTATAGCGTGTATGGGCTGAAGTACCATCGCGTATTGCGCGTCTCAGACGATGTGAGATAGTTATCGTTATTGTGTTTGGTTTGGCTTTGTGTGGTTTTGTGTTGTGTTTTTACTTTTGATTAGGGGAGTGTTTGGTTTCAGTGTTTTGTGCGTTCCGATCATGGTGTGGTCGGTCCCAGATGTGTCTGTTCTATGGCTTGTTGGTTGTACAATAAAAATTATTTCTTGTGATTGGCTTGTTAATTTTCTCGTATTTTATTTAAGAAAATATAAAAAAAAAAAAAATGTTTATATTTCACTTTGAAGTACTCTCTGGCATAATTATTATTTATTTATTTATTTTTCACTATTACTCAAAAAACAAGTGAAGTGAGGTATCCATCGCAATGATAGGTTACCTAAATTATTGAAATAAGGCTCCGTTTGTTTAGGGTTATAGCAAGGGGATTAAGATTACTAATACATTGGGACTAGTATATAGGGTGTTTGTTTTGAGAGGTAGCCTTAGGACTATTAATACCTTGGGACTAACTAATACCTTGGTATTACTTGTTTGTTTTGAGAGATGGAGAGGGTATTACTAATACCTTGGTATTACTAATACCCTTGGGGAGGGGATTCATAGTGAGGAGGTAAAGATGGTATTAGAAAAATAGTGAGGGGATTAGAAATTTTTTTTATTTTTTATATATTGGGAATTCTTTAAAAAATATTAATGTTTAATTTATATATTTTTTTATTTGTTTTATTATTTTATATAAAAATAATTTAACAATTTCTCACTATTAATCCCCTCACTATCAATCCCCTCATTATTAATCCCCTCACTATCAATCCCCCTCACTAACAATCCCCTCACTATTAATCCCCTCACTATCAATCCCCTCTATTCTATCTCTGAAAACAAACAACCCTCACTAACAATCCCCTCACTATTAATCCCCTCACTATCAATCCCCTCCATTCTATCTCTGGAAACAAACGGGGCCTAAAAGTGTATTATATTTAGTTGAATACGTTATGGTAAGAGAACCAAAACTAGCGATGATAATTGTTCACAAAAATTAGAGAGTAGAATTTTAGTGAATTGGATAATAAGTGGATCCACATTAGCTTCAATAAATTAATTAATAACTTCTTAATTAAAGGTAACAAATAAGCGTGAATATTTTTTTAAAAATAATATGATGATAATACCACATAATTACTGGCATGTAAACCAATAGCAGATTGTCACAATGCAGGTGTAGTCAAATTTTTATCTTGAAAATATTGCGCTATCAACTTTAAATAATTTATAATTGCTGGTATACATTGACTCTGACCTGTTTGGTAGGGTTTATTTTCAGTTTATTTCAGCTTTTAGCTTAATTTAAGCTATTTTGATGTGTTTGGTTTAGCTTAACAATACAGCTTATAACTTTTTGTAAGTAAAAAATAAATTTATTCTTTGAGTGGGGAGGAGAAGCTTAATTTATAAGTCAAAAATCAACTTATGGTCACAGCTATAAGCTGTTATGCTATAAATTATAATCACTTTCTCACAGCTCTACCAAACAGGACCTATATAGGCTTGTTTTGGGTTAAAAATAAAAAAAAACAAAAAAAAAAAAAAAAAAAAAAACATTTTGTTAGTTTATTTAAATTACATTATCTTTTTATTTTTTGACATGTTTTTTTATAATAAGTAAAAAAAAAAATTAAAAAAATAAATCATACTCAAAGCGTTAATGATATATTATTTTTTATATTAATTACCAGTATTCTCTACTTTAAAAACGTGTTTGACAAACCAAAACAACAAAACAAAAAAAAAGAAAAAGAAAAAGAAAAAGGAGACTATGATCCACATTTAACAATGTCATAAAGAGACTTGAATTATTCATTTATGTCCCAATACAAATGGATGGTCTAAATCTGTTTGTTGAATTGTTATGATACAATCACATGCAGTGAACAAAACCATTCGATTGCATTAAAATGCGCTTGATTGACTTTCTAAGGATTTGTTTAACTGCATTTTTGTTTTGTTATCATTGTTTTAAATACGAAAACTTATTTGGCTAACAAATCACAAATAGTGGCCGACGGATGGTCAGTTAGGAATACTCAAATACCCAAATTAGCAGATTTTTTCATAATTTTATTTATGAAAACATGTAAAACCAAAATTGAAAAACAAACTCAACCAGACAAGCTTTAAAACAAGCTATGAATCAACACTAAACATTCAACAAATATGCCGATAAAATAAAATATGTAAACCAATTTTATTATGTTTTGTTCAAAGCACTTCAAATTTAAATCTCCACCATATACTTAATTTTTAAAAACTATTTTTATTGGACAAGTTTCGGTTTGTTTAATGCATCATTTAGAGATGCTATTAGGCTTTATTGAGCATGTAGATAATTTATAGTTGAAGTAAAACGTTATTGTACATCGTTTAGTCTTATGAACTAAACCTCGCGAACGCAAGAACTTGACTTGGTGGATGAGACTTTGGGAGTTTGCTTCATATAAGGTTTTAAATTCAACTCCTATCATAAAGAAAAA
Source organism: Camellia lanceoleosa (assembly GCA_025200525.1). Classification (NCBI taxonomy): domain Eukaryota; kingdom Viridiplantae; phylum Streptophyta; class Magnoliopsida; order Ericales; family Theaceae; genus Camellia; species Camellia lanceoleosa. Next base: position 39,114,194 of record CM045764.1, read on the forward strand.
TGCATGGAGTCACGGAATGCAGGGTTTAAAAACTTGTTCAGTTTGAAGGGACTTAATTTGATGTGTGTAAGAGCATGCGTGTCATCTTAAGTCCGACCCAACCTGACCCGACATGACATTGAGTCTAACTTAGTAGGGTGAGTGTGGTGCAGTTTAAGAGTAAAATTATAATAACCAAACTGCAGTTTAGGCGGTTTTAATTTACTAGTTGATTGAAGAATAATTTTAAACAATTATTAAGCATTTCATAATAATACTAATTTGCATAATATTTTTTAGGGTGAAGCATTAATAAATCTCAAAATATAATCTTGTGAACTATTTAGCCCTCCTTTTTTTTATTATTATTTTTATTTTTATTTTGTGAACTTAAAGTCCCATTAAAGTGAAAATTATACAAAAAGGTAGTTACTTACATGTTTGGATTTAATTTTTGAGGGATAAAAATAGATTTCTCCAAATGTGAAATTATACATTTAGGCAATCCACACTATAAAGGTTTTGATTTTCCCTTGTAATATTCTGATGTAACATTCCAATGTAACACAGTAAAACATTCTTTAGTGTACTTTAATCAAATGTAACAATGTAACACTCTAAAAAAAAAATTCCTTAGTATACTTTTTTCATACATAACACTCCAATGTAACATATATAAAGACTTTTTAATATACTTTTTTCCAAACGTAACACTCCAATCAACGTAGTTCTAAATGTAACATTCTAATGTAATATACAAAATCTAAATGTAACATTCTAATGTAATATACAAAAAACATTTTTAGTGTAGTTTTTTTAAAGGTAACACTCCAACGTAACATACACAAAAACACTAAAAAAATTCTTTAGTGCATGTTTCCTAAATGTAACAATGTAACACTTCAAAAAAAAAAAAATCCCTTAGTGTATTTTTCTTAGATGTAATACTATAATGTAACACACAAAAAAAATTCTTAGTGTACATTTCCTAAATGTAACACTTCAATCAATGTAATGCACACAAAAGCACTAAAAAAAATTCTCTAGTCTACTTTTCTCAAGCGTAACACTCACAATTAGAAATTATACATTTGCCAAAGCTTATTAAGGAATTTTTATACTCCTTTTGAAATGGTTTGAAGAATCACACATCGTTTTATAATGATTTGAAGAATCATACATTCATTTTTTGGAGTGTTATATTGGAGTGTGTTAGGTCCCTTTATTGTCAAATCCGGTGACAAAACTTTGTGCATGATCAAAATGAAAATTTTGTATTTTTATACTGCCCGCTCGAGCGGGTCCATGTGCGCTCGAGCGGAGTTTGGAGAATCTCAGTATATTGGACAGGTCTGCAGAAGTACTGAAGGGTGTACATTCGCGCTCGAGCGGAATGATCCGCGCTCGAGCGCATCTCAGCTTAATCGCGCAGATTTTTTGTTCAGGCCGCTCGAGCGGATAGTGGAGCGCTCGAGCGGAGGTCGCGATTGCAGAATCCGATTTCAGAAACCTATTGGCATCAAGAGTTTGTTATCTTTCAGATTTGGGACTCTTTATGGTTTTCTATAAGTAAATAGTTTTCTCCTAAAACTATAACTTAATTTTTTCTAGATCTGATTCAAGGATTCAAGAGTTTTGTTTGAAGTGTTCTTCTGAAAAGTTTGATAAGTTTTCTTTGATGTTCTTGAGAGAGTTCTAAAACTCATGAGTTGAAATTCATACATCAAAGAGGTTGATACTTAATATTCAAGAGTGTTCTCTTCGGTGGAATCCGAAGATCTTTACGTAAAGTTTCAAAAGGTGTTTGTTTCTTTACGTAGTCATTAATTCGACAAGTGAAGTTGAGGTGTGGAACCAACTTCAGAATCAGTTCCGTGGTGAAGGCGTGGTGAAAGAGTTACAGAAGATTCAGAGACAAATTGACTAGTTTGAGTAATTTGTATGATTTCTTTGTAACCTTGTAGTCCTTCTATAGTGGATTGATTAGTGGCGGTTCGCCCGTGGTTTTTGATTACAATTGAAGGTTCTTCAATTGTGGTTTTTCCACGTAAAAAATCGATTGTGTTGATTTATTATTTATTCCTAAAAAACAAACAAACTAAAATCACTCTCGTAAGTGCTTGATGATTTTAGATTGAGTGTTTTTGGAATTTTTGGCTTTGGAATATTTTAATCCTTATCTAGTCACGAATCACATAGGATTTTCATTTGGTATCAGAGCGGGTCACTCTTTGTTTTTTCAAAACTATAGGAGTGTGATTTTGTGTGACTAGTTTTATGGATTCTATTCGTGAAGGTAACTCGACTCATAGACCCCCTTTACTTGACGGTACAAACTATTCTTATTGGAAAGCTCGCATGAGAGCATTTTTAAAATCTATCGATGAGAAAGTTTGGCACTGCGTTGTCTTTGGGTGGAGTGAACCTACTGTCACTATAGATGGCATTGATATTCCTAAACCTCTAGATAAATGGGACACAACTGATTACGTAACTCGAGTTGGAACAAAGAAGGCTCTCAACTCCCTCTTCGCTCTGTCACACCAAGAATTCGTCGAATTTGCACGTGTGAAATAGCAAAAGAGGCGGGATATTCTTGAAACAATTCACGAAGGAACTACCTCTCAAAGGTCAAAACTTCAACGCCTCACATCCGCCTTGAAACCCTTTTTATGCGCGATGAGACGTTTGATGATTTCTATGCAAAACTTCAATGATATCGTGAATTCTGTTTCACTCTCGGTGAAAAATCCCGAAGCTAAAGTTGTGGGAAAAATTTTGAGGTCCCTTCCCGAGAGGTTCCAATCAAAGGTGATGACCATTGAGGAGGCTCGTAATGTTGATACCCTCAAGCTCGATCAATTGGTTGGAAATTTGCGACTTATGAAGCACACCAAATTTCTAAGAAAAAGCAAAAAGAAAGTATGGCTTTCACAAGTACTCATGAGATCAAAACCTCCTGAGACCTGAATTTGATTTAGAGTCCGAGATGACGACTATGCTTACTAAACAGCTTTAAAAAATTTTAAAAAGAAGCCTAATTTGAGCCCCTATTTCAAAAGAGAAGAGTAATGACAAACCCAAAACTTTTCCACCAAAATTAGCTCAAACCATCGAAAAGAAGGTTGTTAGGGGCCAGGTCAAGTGCTTTGAATGTCAAGGGTTTGGCCACATATCCCTTGAATGCCCTACAAAAAGAATCGGAAGAAAGTCTACACCGTAACTTGGGATGATGAAAGCGGTCGAGCAAGAACCCGAAGAACTGAATCTGGTGAAGATGGGGATAGTGCTTTCATGGCATTTTGGGCCATGGTTTCTCAACCTCTTCCAAAGCCTTCGGATCACCCGTGGTCGAATCTTGCATCATGCTCCCACCTTTGATGGGACCAACTACCTGTATTGGAAAATCAGAATGAGGGCTTTTCTGAGAGCCTTTGAACCAGAAGGTTGGCAAACCATTGAAGAAGATACAGAAAGTGCAGATAATCCGGGCAATCAGAGAGCCCTAATCATTATTCGTGGAGCAATTTCTAATGAAGAACAGCAACGGGTCGCTCACTGCACAAAGGCTAAAGATGCATGGGAAATTCTGAGCCAATTCCATGAAAGAGGAGATTCACCTCCACCTCCATCCAACGACTTGTCTGCCTTGGTTGCCAGATTGGATGAGGTTAAGAAGAATGAGGAGCAAAGAGAGGATGATGAACTATTTGAAGACATTGATGAGATCAATGGTGAAGAACTACAACAAGCTTACGAGAAGCTGTACGAGGAATCTCTGAATTTGTCTAAAACCAACGACAAACTCTCTCTCAAGCTCAAAACATGTGAGAGTGAGAATGTCCGGCTCAAAGGAGAACTCTTGACAGCAAAGCAGAATGTCATCAAGATCTCAAGTGACAGGCAAGACTTATGTGGAAAACTTCTGTCCTGTGAAACTGAAAGGAATAAACTTCTGAGGGTGTATTCCACATATGAAGAAAAGCTTGAAAGTCTTGAGTTGTCACAAACTGCATTGGAAGAGAAAGTCGATGTAAAGATGAAGAACTCCGTATTGCTAGAGCAACAATTGCCATGTGGAACAAAGGTTCCAGATCTCTAGAAGACATACTTGGGTCTCAACAAATGGGTTCTGACAAAAGAGGGCTAGGCTATGGTACGACAGCTCACAAGGAACAGGCCTCTACTTCACATAACTTGAAGACTCAAGCAAAGGGCAAATTGAAGGTAGATCAAGATGACTCTTTTCTTCTTCAAGCAAAAGCAGTCAAGACCAACAAAAGGGAGGTAAAACCTATTTTCATTTGTCATCACTGTGGTAGGTATGGCCACATTCGTCCTTACTGCTTTGAACTATTTGGTAAGTTGTCTCAAAAGGGCAGAAATTCTAATACTTTTTGGGTTAGGAGACAACCTTACATGTCTAGGCGGAACACCAAGACTAAAAAGATTTGGGTTAGAAAAGATGATTTGACTTGTTTTGTCGCTCACACTGCTCTAAAAGCACGTGACTCACACATGTGGTATCTTGATAGTGGGTGCTCTCGTCATATGTCCGGTAACAAATCCTACTTCACCTCTCTTGAAAAATATGAAGGAGGAATTGTTACCTTTGGAGATGGCGGCACTTCTAGAGTCATTGGTAAGGGCTCTATAAGTGTTATGGTCTTCCCAAGCTAGATAATGCCTTACTTGTTGATGGCCTTAAAGCTAATCTTTTGAGCATTAGTCAAATGTGTGACTCCCATCATGAAGTATTGTTTTCAAAAGATAAATGTGAAATTTTGGATAAAAAGGAAATCTTGTCTTACATGGGGTTCGCACATCCGATAATGCTATGGGATTCTTACTACTAATGATCTCACTTGTCATTCTCGCCATCATAAGTAACATTGATCTGGCATCAAAGATTAGGTCACATGAATTTCAAAGACCTAACTAAGATAGCCAACAAAGAACTTGTGAGAGGAGTACCCAAACCGGGTAAGAATTTGAGCCATGTGTGTGGACCATGTCACTTGGCAAGCAAACCTGCGTTCGCACAAAAGGTGAAACTTTACAACCAAACGTCCTCTTGAATTAGTTCACATGGATTTAATGGGTCCTACTGCATCGAAAGCATTGGAGGTAAAAGATACATTTTTTAACTGTTGATGATTTTACTCGTTTCTCATGGGTAAATTTTTAAGGAAAAATCGACACGTTTGATGCTTTCCTGTGCTTTAGTCCTTAAAATCCAAAATGAACAAGGTGTTCCCATTGGGTATCATAAGAATCCGAATCGATCATGGTCGTGAATTTGAAAATAGTTCGTTTTGAATTTTTGTGATATGCATGGAATTAAGCATGAGTTTTCAAAGACCTATTACTCCACAACAAAATGGAGTGGTTGAGAGGAAGAACAGAGTTGTTCAAGAAATGGCTAGGGTCATGCTCCTTAGTAAGAGTCTTCCTCCAAAGTTTTGGGTCAAGCCTTAAATATCTTGCTTATGTCATAAATCGTGTATATTTAAGGCAAGACTTTACAAACTCCTTATGAATTGTGGAAGGGTATGAAACCTAATGTAAAATACTTCAAAACTTTTGGGAGTAAGTGTTACATCTTCAAAGATAGAGAGCCCTTGGGCAAATTTGACTCCCGGAGTGATGAAGGTATTTTTCTAGGGTATTCAACCAACAGTAGGGCTTTTCGAGTCTATAACCTGCGAACTTCATCATTAATGGAATCTATCAATGTGGTTATAGATGACACAGGTTCACCTACTTCAGCAACAAATGAGGATGACAATGGTGAGCTTCCAATCTTGCATACTGAACCACAAAATCAAGGAGATGCTGCGGCTCAATCACAAGAAATTGTTACAGCACCATCCTCACAGGTAAGTTCAAGTCCAAAGAGTGCTCAAAAGAACAACACTCATGTTCCTCCTGTCACCCAAAGTTCTGAACTTAAACCATCAGCAAGGGTAAAACTGAATCATCCAGTTCAACAGGTAACTGGAAGTGTTTCAGATCGAATGAAAACCCGAAGACAGATTCGGGATGAGGTATCACATATGTGTTATGTTTCTTTGATTGAACCTAAGAATGTTAAAGAGGCCTTGCTAGATGATAGTTGGGTCAATGCTATGCATGAAGAATTAGGTCAATTTGAACGTAACAAAGTTTGGACTCTTGTTCCCAGACCTAGAGACATGAATGTGATAGGTACCAAGTGGATCTTTAAAAATAAATCTGATGAGAATGGCACTGTTGTGAGAAATAAAGCTAGGTTGGTTGCTCAAGGCTACACACAGGTAGAGGGTATTGACTATGATGAGACGTTTGCCCCAGTTGCACGTCTCGAATCCATTCACATTTTACTTGGTGTTGCATGTTTCCTTGGCTTTAAATTGTTTCAAATGGATGTGAAAAGTGCTTTTCTGAATGGGTACTTAAAAGAAGAGGCATATGTTGAGCAACCAAAAGGGTTTGAGGACCCTAAATGTCCTAATCATGTCTACAAGTTAGATAAGGCTTTGTATGGGTTGAAACAAGCTCCTCGGGCTTGGTATGATAGGCTTACTACCTTTCTTCTTGATAATGATTTTCAAAGGGGTAGTGTGGATAAGACATTATTTGTTAAACATACTAAGTCTCATATTCTTGTTGCTCAGATATATGTTGATGATATTGTGTTTGGTTCCACTGCTGATCATCTTGTGAAATATTTTTCCGATTGCTTTAGACTTGATTGTGAGATGAGCATGATGGCAGAGTTGGCTTATTTTTTGGGTCTCCAAATTAAACAGTCTCCTTCGGGTATATTTGTTTCTCAGTCTAAGTATGCTAAAAATCTTGTGTCTAAGTTTGGTCTTGAGTCCGCCAAACATGCCCAAGACTCCCATGAGCACCAGTCTTCACCTTTCCAAAGATTCCTCTGGTATTGATGTCGATCCTACCCTTTATAGGAGTATGATAGGGAGTCTTTTGTATCTCACAGCCAGTCGTCCTGATATTTCCTTCAGTGTCGGTGTTTGTGCTCGTTACCAAGCTAGTCCTAAAGAGTCTCACCTTCTTGCGGTAAAACGCATCATCAAGTATGTTAATGGGACCTTGGGGTATGGGGTTTGGTTTTCCACTGATACTACAGCTGAAATTACTGGTTTTTCTGATGCCGACTGGGCAGGGTGTGCTGATGATAGGAAAAGTACATCCGGGGGGTGTTTTTACCTTGGGAATAATCTGGTTTCTTGGCATAGTAAAAAGCAAAATGCCATCTCTCTTTCCACTGCTGAGGCTGAATACATTGCTGCAGGGAGTTGTTGTGCCCAAATGATGGGGATGAAGCAAATGCTTCATGATTATGGAATAGAACAGAACACTCTCACTCTTTTCTGTGATAACACAAGTGCCATAAACATTTCAAAAAATCCTGTCCAACACTATCGCACCAAACATATTGACATCCGTCATCATTTTATTCGAGAGTTAGTGGATGAAGGCCTTGTTGTTTTGGAACATGTTTCTACTGAGCATCAAAAAGCTGATATTTTTACAAAACCCCTTGATCTTCTTCGATTTGAGTATCTTAGAAAGACCTTGGGTGTAATGTCTCAGTAACTAGGTTGTTTCCTATGAGGTGAGTGTGAGTGGTTGGCATACTGTTCTTGGATGGGATAATCTATGATTGAGTTCTGATATCTTTACATCAAATTTTATATGAACACTGCTCATGTTGCATACAAGATTTGTTTTATCTTTGTTCATAACTCATTCTGAATGCCCATACTCATTTACTTCATGATCTCATTCTCAGACACATCCTTGAGATAAACTGCTGCAGGGTTTCCGCACAAGTGATCAAAGTTCTCTATGGACCATCGATGTGTTTCTTGTACTCTTTCAGAGGAATTGACCTATACTGGTATATCATGGGTGATGTTAAGTCTCTTAACCATCTACCATCTTATTTCACTTCCATGGTTTCTCCCTCAGTACATGATTCTTGGGCATTAGGAAAAGGCTACCTCAGAGGCACCAACCAGGCCATCATTTTGATTTCATTCTTCTCTGGTTTGGAATCCATACTCTTGAGCGTGTATGCCACTAGTGAGTGCCCACAAGAAAGAAAAGTTTAAAAAAAAAAAAAAAAAAAGGGATCATTGTCTGAGAGGGAGCTTCCGCATTTACTCAACAAATACCCCGTGATTCCTAGTGGTTTGACTTTTCTTTGTAATGGTCAGTTACTCTTGTTGGAGGTCCAGCCATCCGATCACTACTAGGATTAACTCTAGCTATGTGACTCTCAAGGCTTGCACACACACACATCACTTATATGAGCTCTCATGTGTGTTTTTGAGTTATGCATTCTCATGATGCTTGTGGCTTTGATTTAATAATATCTGTTTTCTTCCTGAGTTTGTATTTCATCTATTTTCTCAAATTTTCAGGACTCAGAATTGGTGGATATTCTTGCCCTTGTGGAATAGTATGTCAACTGATCATCTTACTTGTTACAGGACTTCCTAGATGTTTTTATTTAAAAAAAAAAAAAATGTTTTTCCGCCGAGGATCGTTTCTACGCCGAGCGTAGTTTTCTCTTGCGTTAGCTTGACAGCTTTCGAGGATGGTTTTAGCGCTACAGTCCTTTCGGCCGAGTGAGTCGGGCCATTTACCTTTCTATACGCTCGAGCGGGAATATGTACACTCGAGCGGACCTTTTTCATATATATTCCTTCGCTCGACTCTTCCACTTCATTTTTTCCCTCTTTTCATTCTCCTTATCTAGGGTTCTTCGTGTGGCTTGAGATTGTGGTCGTTTTTGGTTTGATTCCTCATCCTTCTTGCCGATTTGCTTGGGTAAGTGTTCACCTCTCTTATTTTCCTTCTTTCCCTGAATTTCGGCTTATGGGTGTTGGTTTTTTGGCTGTTTGTGTTCGATTTTTGGGTCTCTCTCTGATCTCATGATTTTCTACTTGGTTTTTATGTATGTGTGAGTCATTCGTCTTAGGGTTTGTTTGTTTGGGTCTGTCGTTTCTTTGTAATGCTCATACTTGCCCTATTCTGACCTGGTTCTGCGTTTGCTCTTAAGAAAATCATTCATTTTATGATTGTCCTGTTTCATGTCTTCATGTTGTATGCATTGAATTTGGGGGTTTTAGCTTAGAACTGATTGTGAGGCTTACATTCTGTTATGGATATGTTATGTTTCCATGTTGCCACATCACTTTTACTATGCTCCATGTTGCCATATTTGGGTATGTTATGCTTACTTGTTTTGCATTCTCTACTCTGTTATTCTGCTTCATCTTGATATATAACACTGTGGTACTAATGTTTTGTGTTTTTTTTTCCTGATTAATTTCTTTGGATTTTGGGTTTGTTTTGGGATTGTGGTTGTTATAGTCTCTTTCTTTGTCATATCTACCTATGTTCCTAAACGGCGTAAGGCCGTTGCGACTCGACCCACTTTTGATTCTGTTCGCTTTCAATCCGCTAAACAATCCAAGTTGTTTTATAAGTCTTTTAATTCTCGTACCGTCCATTTAGAGAGGAATGTTCAGGCAGATACATTTGAATCTATTCACATTCGTCCCCTGTTTGATCCTCTTGGTGGTGATCGTGTTTTGTCTTTTTCTGGGCGTCAGAACCTTGCTTGGATTCGAGAATTTTACTGCAATATGGAGGGGATAGTTGATTATGAGCCATCATTTACTACTTGGGTTAGGTCTAAACCCATCTCTGTCACCCCTGCCTTGATCCGTTCATTTCTTCACATTGAGCAGGGCTTTCCAGAATACTACCCTTTTCCTGTTCCTGACCGCCCTACCTGCAATTTTGATGATGTTGCCCGGGAGTTGTGTGGCGTTGCTCGCCCTTGGCCTAAAGGCGGTTTGATTAAACAGTTTGAACTTCTTCCTGAGTTCAGACTGCTTAATCTGATCGTCTGTGCCAACATCATTGTGACTACCCATTCCTCTGAGGTCAAACAGGACCAAGGTTTCATCTTGTCTTGCATAGCCCGACACCGGTCTATTGATCTCGCTTCTTTAATCATCAAAAAGATGATCGGTGCACATGGGCATAAGCAGCTAGGCCTTCCCTACGGTTGTTTGATAAACCGTCTTTTGTCTAACCTTGGCACCCCTGTATTAGATGATGATGAGTTTGCTTTCCCTTCGCGTCCTTTTACCAAGAAAACCGTCTCTCAAAGTCGGGCTCATATTAGGGGAGAGTCATCTAGGGTTGGTCCATCTGCAGGGATTGCTGCTGGTCTCGCCGAGGAGGCTGAATATGATGCTGCTGATGCTGGTGATGGTGATGGTGGTGAGGCTCCTATTCCTCCTCCGGACTTTTCTATTTAGTTTCAACGGTTCGCAGAGACTGTGACCCGCCGTCTGGATTTTCTCGATGCCCGGTTTGATGCCTTTGATGGCCGTCTCGGTCACATGGAGCAGACTCTTGATCATCTTGTTCATCTACTTCAGTCACAGCAGCCTCCACCTTCTGATGCTTGATTCTTCCTTCCCTGACAAAAAGGGGGAGAATTTTGGTGTATGGAGGACAGTTTCTTTTGGAGGACAGTTTCTTTTGGTGATTTGCACAGATAGCTTTTGGTGGTTTGCACAGATAGCTTTTGGTCACATTGCATAGCTGTTGGAATTTTGGTAATTTGTGTATGGAGGACAGTTTCTTTTGGTGATTTGCACAGATAGCTTTTGGTGGTTTGCACAGATAGCTTTTGGTCACATTGCACAGCTGTTGGAATTTTGGTAATTTGCACAGATAGTTTTTGATCCCATTGCACAGATATAGCTTTTGGATTGATGGTACATTTCTTGGATATTTGTTGGTTTTCTTGATGGTATAATTCTCTCTTTTGGATGTTGTGGATGTCATGTTTTATGGCTGTTGTGGATGTCATGTTTTATGTATTTCACATTTATCTTCTTCCACAGTTTTGTTTTGTATATTGAATGCTATTTTACAGGTGCAAAGTTGAAGTTTGCCGGGTTGTGTTCTTTGAATTGGATGTTGAAGTTTCATGGTTATGTTCTTGATCTAGTTATGTATTTGATAGAATGTTGAGAGGTTTTTGTTTTATTATTTCCTTGTTTTTGTCCTGTCTAGTGCGTTTGTTTTAAGGATCAATGTTTAGATAGGTTTTGTCCGGGAATTGACAAAGGGGGAGATTGTTAGGTCCCTTTATTGTCAAATCCGATGACAAAACTTAGTTATGTATTTGATAGAATGTTGAGAGGTTTTTGTTTTATTATTTCCTTGTTTTTGTCCTGTCTAGTGCGTTTGTTTTAAGGATCAATGTTTAGATAGGTTTTGTCCGGGAATTGACAAAGGGGGAGATTGTTAGGTCCCTTTATTGTCAAATCCGGTGACAAACTTTGTGCATGATCAAAATGAAAATTTTGTATTTTTTATCGCTTCGCCGAAAGTCCATGTGCGCTCGAGCGGAGTTTGGAGAATCTCAGTATATTGGACAGGTCTGCAGAAGTACTGAAGGGTGTACATTCACGCTCGAGCGGAATGATCCGCGCCGGCATCTCGGCTTAATCGCAGATTTTTGTTCAAAGCCGCTCGAGCGGATAGTGGAGCGCTCGAGCGGAGGTCGCGATTGCAGAATCCGATTTCAGAAACCTATTGGCATCAAGAGTTTGTTATCTTTCAGATTTGGGACTCTTTATGGTTTTCTATAAGTAAATAGTTTTCTCCTAAAACTATAACTTAATTTTTTCTAGATCTGATTCAAGGATTCAAGAGTTTTGTTTGAAGTGTTCTTCTGAAAAGTTTGATAAGTTTTCTTTGATGTTCTTGAGAGAGTTCTAAAACTCATGAGTTGAAATTCATACATCAAAGAGGTTGATACTTAATATTCAAGAGTGTTCTCTTCGGTGGAATCCGAAGATCTTTACGTAAAGTTTCAAAAGGTGTTTGTTTCTTTACGTAGTCGTTAATTCGACAAGTGAAGTTGAGGTGTGGAACCAACTTCAGAATCAGTTCCGTGGTGAAGGCGTGGTGAAAGAGTTACAGAAGATTCAGAGACAAATTGACTGGTTTGAGTAATTTGTATGATTTCTTTGTAACCTTGTAGTCCTTCTATAGTGGATTGATTAGTGGCGGTTCGCCCGTGGTTTTTGATTACAATTGAAGGTTCTTCAATTGTGGTTTTTCCACGTAAAAAATCGATTGTGTTGATTTATTATTTATTCCTAAAAAACAAACAAACTAAAATCACTCTCGTAAGTGCTTGATGATTTTAGATTGAGTGTTTTTGGAATTTTTGGCTTTGGAATATTTTAATCCTTATCTAGTCACGAATCACATAGGATTTTCAGAGTGTTACGTTTAAAAAAAGTACACTAAATGATTTTTTGTGTGTGTTACATTAGAGCGTTACACTAAGAGTTTTTTTGGAGTGTTATGTTGAAGTATTACATTTGAAAAAAATACACTAAGGAGTTTTTTTGGAGTGTTATATTGAAGTGTTACAGTTTGAAATTATACATTTGCTCAAAACTTACTATGGAGTTTTTGTATTCTTTTTAAAATGTTTGAAAATTTTCACATCATTTTAGAATGTTTGAAGAATCTCATATTTCAAGTCAGTTTTTTACTCATTTTGAAATGTTTTCAAAATAAAAAAGATTCTCGTATGGAAATTCATCCCCAAATTTGATTATTATAGATTGTGTATCTTATCTTTCTAGTGCAAAAGAAAAAACATTATAGAAATAAAGGTATAACCGCAAATTTAATTTTTAAATAATATATTAAAGGGCAAACTTCACTTTATCCCCTTATGGTATAGGCCATGTGCGGATCACCCTCCTGACGTTTTAATATCACCATATAACTCTCATGTGGTTGATGGAGTAATGTGCATAGTTAACATCGTTAATAGCAGACGTAAAAAGACCAATTTGCCCTTGTTTATATATATATATATATATCTAATCTTGCTTACCATTTTCACTTTCAATAGTCATGCATCTGAGAAAAGGAAAGTGAAGAGAACTAGGTTGTACGATTCAACAAATTAGGGTTATTTGATTGAACAAATTAGGGTTTCAATCGAACGAAATAGTACTTAGATTTGAGAAAGTAGGGCTTCAATTGTTCGATTGTCACTGATTTGGAGATTTACGAAGAAAACGAAGCCCAAAAGTTCACGAAGAATAAGTTGTAAGGTATTTTTTCGATCATTGCTTTTTATTTTGTATTTCATTTGGTTTGATTTGCTAATATATATATATATATATATAATGTTAGTTGATGTACTTGTTGTTGCTGTTTACTGTGGTCTCGTATGTTTTGTATATTAGGGTTTGTGTGTCTCCATTTTTCGTACCATTAGTGGTTAACGTTTTGTCATGAACATTGTGTTTGATGCAGTTCTTCATATCCTGTTGCGATGGTGGTTTTGTATATATAAAGTTGTTCATATACTGTGATCTCCTATGGTTGTTTATTTATTTGTAGTGGATGATGTCAGTGTATTACTTTGTCTAGTTGTTGTCATTGTGTTTTATGTGGGGTATGCATTGAAAAGGTAAATTTATCCCTAATCCTTAGTGTATTGCTTTATTTGTTTCTCTCTTCAATTAACTTTTAACTTTATACCTGAAGAATATGTTTTTTTAATTTTATTACTTTATGCTTGTAGGTATTTGTATTGTATGACTTTATGCTTTTATATTCTGTTTCTGTTTTGTGTGATTTGTTTGAGGATTAGGGATTATTTATAAAAAAGCAATCTTGCCCTAACTTTTATTTTTAACTTTAGGGGCATTTTGGTCTTTTAATTGTGAGGGAACATCATCAATTGATGCCCAATTGCACCACACTCGCGTGTGCTACACAGCTTGTTAGAATAGATGGAAAAGATAACTGTACACATTACTCTGTCAACCACATGAGACTTGTGTTGTGATATTCGAACGTCAGGGAGGTGATCGCACATGGCCTATACTATAGAGGGTAAAGTGAAGTTTGCCCTATATTAAATCTACCTTTCCAAAATTAATGGGACTAATTAGTCTATAAGAAAATTATTGGGACTAAATGGATCACCATTCCTCAATATGAGATTTATAAATAATTTTTTCTACTTTTTTATATATATAATACTAATTTGTAATAAATTTCATATATTAAATATCTCTCACATTTATTTTATTTTAATATTTCATTAGAGGTAGAAAAAAATGTATTAACTATAATAGAGTATGGTGGTTTCAAAAACGGATTATAATTTTTATACTACGGATCAAATTAACCTACGATTGGTGGGTGGATCAGTGTAAATTGGATGATATTTTGCATATCCTTATAACCTAGTCATTTCAAACCTGACCCTAAAAGAATGTCTAAATTTTAAATTCACTCACTTAACCCAATAAGTATGAACTATTTTTTTTCCCCGTCTTAAAGAACTAAATTATTTAAACTCTTGTAATAATTATTTAAATTTAAAATATTAATACCAATTGTAAAATAAATATAATTTTTTAAGAAATGCTTTAATTTAAGCTGTAGGAAACAAGTGTATATATGCATATGTATCTATTGGCTACATATTTTGTATAAGTCAATTACAGTTCGACACGTGGTCGGACAGGGGCAATGCTGGGAAACAACTCAAGTCCTCAATCAGAATCACACACGTGATAGTTAGTATTGGTTTTTATAAGATCTGCGTAGCACTGGATCAGCAAAGAGATGCAAGGTGACATGGCCTTAACGATTACCCATATATTTAAATTCAAAATTATGAGGGAAGCCTAACTACATATGACATAGTGGAGCTAACTGTAAGGAAGCATGATTAATGATCATGGAGGGATGGTTCGACGGTTAGAAGTCCATTTCAACAGTTGTCATTAAGAAGTATAAAGAGCAGAGAAAGCCTCAGAAAGGGCCCCCAGACTTAGAATTTCTGCACTGAGGCCTTCTCTGCTCTTTATAAAGTAGGAAATGTAAAAACTAGAAAGGAAATAAATGTAAGTCTTTCATTTTACTTAATGAAATGTTATAATTGTTCTTCGTTTAATTATTGTTTACTTAATTCTCCTAAACAAAGCCACCGGTAAAAGTCCTCTTCATTAAGGCTGAAAGAACTAAAACACAATCGTCTGATAATTGATTAGCAATTAACATTTTATAAGGACTTATTAATCCTTGCTGGCACGCTCATAATTACAAAAAACAACCTTCGAAAGCCAAAAAGCCAACATATATTTTTGGCACGCCTGGTGGGACTTGAATTAAAATGGCTAGACGTAGGAGACAAGGAGAAAATGAACGCTTGGAAGACGGCGTGGAAGGAGAGGTAGAAACGCCTAATCTAGAGGAAAATGTGATGACACATCCTGTGGAGGTATCTGTTGTGTCAAAACCTATGGTTGAACAGGCCAACACTTCGGAACAAATACCACATGTTCAAAGTATTGGACAAGGCCAAGAAATTGGATCATACACTGTTCCATCTGCTCAGCCAATGAACCCATGGGGAGGCCTAGTAGATGCCATGGGACAGCAGTTAATAAACACAATGGAAAGATGCGCAACATCCTTTTTGGATCGAATGAATACTCATCAACCAACTAATGCAAGGTATATAGAGGAAAATTCAAATGTCCCTCAACAAAGATTGGCTAGAGATAAACAGCCTATGCAGGGTAATGGGCATATTAATGGTCAAACTAGTAACCAAAACCATGAAAGATCACCACCTCAGTCTTGGTATGAGCCCCTTTCGAGGCCTATGGCAAATCAAAATGTCTCATTACTTAATAGTAAAGCCATGCAAATTGGTGGATCTGGCCCAACACAAGATAATGGCATAAGGATGTTTCCAAATCCCATGTTCGAAGCCATACCTGGCACCGGGGGGGGGGGGGGGTTCACCAATCCTTTGTTTGAATTTATACCTGGGGGGTTGGAAGGTTTTCTTACAACTGGAAGAGATACAACACCTGTTCCAGCACCTTTCGCAGGACAAGCTCAAAGGGGTCACCCATACCCCCAACAGCAGCCAGCACCACAGGGACAACCAGTCCCAAACATACCACCCTACGGACCAAGAGGACCCTAGGCACAAGGTTGTCCACCAAATCCTGTGTTTGTTCCTCCAGTAGTGGTTCAACAGGCACAAAATATGGTCCTTAAGGACCAAATTGCTAATATTGTTAAAGAGATGTGTGGACCAATGGCTCAAGGGATTCAGACTTCTGTCTATAAGAAACCATACCCAGAATGGGTAGATAGAGTACATGAATACCCAAGAGGTTTCAGGATACCAGACTTTGCCTTTTTTTATGGGAATAGAAACCAGTCAATGGTCGAGCATATTGCTAGGTTCGCTACTCAGTGTGGTGAATTTACCAATAATGACTACATGAAGTTAAGATTGTTCCCAAATTCTCTAACCGGGGCAGCCTTTCTATGGTATATTAACCTTATACCTGGCTCTATCCAAACTTGGCAACATATGGAGGAGGCATTTCATGCCCAATTCTTCCAAACAGAGCCAGAGGTTTCCATGGCAGACTTGGCAAGATTGAGTCAAAGGCCTGATGAGAAGGCTACTCAGTTTATTTCCAGATTCAAAAGAGCACGAAATAAATGTAGGGTCATCTTACTAGAGTCTGAATTTGTGAGATTGGCTCATAATGGTCTAGAGTTTAGGCTTCGAAAGAAGTTTGACTCAACTGAGTTTAGAGATTGAGTGGAATTAACCTATAAGGTGTCTAGGTATGAAGCATTATTGGAAGAAGAACAAGATCAAAGTAATGCATCATACAAGACGTATTATAGAGATCCTAATTATGAGATTGATGCAGCAGAGATTGTAGGGAAAGAGCCTGTGATCTGTGAGGCATTAATTCATAAAGACACAACAATTAACCAGCAATTTAAAAAGAAAGACCATCATAGAAAATACTCTTTTGATCTGACAAAGGCACATGACATTTTTGATCACTTGCTTGCTGCAAACTTCCTGAAGTTACCAAAGAGAGTTAAAATTCCATCTACAGAAGAACTTAAAGGAAAATTCTATTGTAAATGGCATAATTCTTAGTCTCACTCAACTAAAAACTGCATTGTTTTTTGAGATAGGATCCAGGAGCAGATTCAAAAAGGAAGTTTGAAATTCCCAACTAAAGCAGAAAAAGCCATGGGGATTGACACTAATCCATTCCCAGAAATTGGAGAAGTGGCAGCCAATGTTATTGTGCCAAACTTCCTGAACTTGTTCTTGAAAGAATTGGACGAAGTCAATGTGCAAATGCATATTGCTAGTGAGACAACTGTCAAGAAAGACACTGGAAATCTACCAGCAATTGGACAAGGTTGCTTAGACTAGAGGGAAGATTCTGATGAAGAAGCACTGGATGACAATTCTTTAGAAGCAACTGTCATGCAAAGAATGTGTCCCAGATGCATGTTGAGCTACAAGTGGTTGAAAGGGCTTCCAATTAATGGGAATCAATATTATAAGAATGTGCAGAGGTGTCCTAAACCAACCAGTGCTTATAACAAAAGGCCATATCCAATTGGTACTAGGCAGCAGCCATTAATGGCTGAGCCAATAGTCACTAGAGTGCACTCTAAAGGCAAGAGACTTCTACATGAATCTAGACCACCCAACAATTACAAAATGGAGGGCAATCATCCTGAAAGAAGACATGAAAGGGGTTTAAGTTATAGAATCAAAGCGAAGGATTGGCATCCTAGACCAACCTCACACAGGACAGAAAGTGGTCACCTTCATCGAAGGCCTGAATTGGGCCCAAAACAGGGAGTCAAAAGCAGTGGTCTTCACAGCCAGCTTCGAAGATGGATTTGAAGGACGAAAGAGACAATTCAACAACTGGGTCAATGGGCTCATCAGTACCTGGAGTTCCAGATTGGTTTGTCATGCAAAACAAACCTAGGGAGATGTCTACTAGAAGGAATGTTGTTGGAAACCAAGGTAAAATGGTCAAACCTCCTTTGGTGGCTTCAAACAATTGGTTGTTACTTAAGCACCCTAAAACAAAGGAACCAAACATGGTCCCAGTGATCTTTAGGTCCCAAAGAAAGAAGATCCAACGAAGGTACACTCAGTACCAGAAGGACTTAAAGGAAAGCGAAAAAAGCTCTTCATTGATCCAGCCAAAGAGCCAGGCATAAAGAGAAAAAAAATCCAAAGTCAGATCATGATCCAAAGTCGACTCTTCAAGATAAAAGGAGTTGGAGCAGAGAAAAATTGGCCAAAGTTCACTCCGAACTAAAAGCCAAAGAAAAATCCAGTTTGGCAGAATTGGAAAAAGCTTTGATGGAAAGTGATAGTGAGATAGAGGAAGAAATCGGCCTAGACCAAAGAAAGGAGATGGTTGAGGAAGAGATGTTTGAAGCCTTCATAGCTGAACAGACATTTTTGGTTGGAAAACCAGTAGAAACAGACCATTCAAAGAAAGTTACTACTACTGAAGTGACAGAATGCAGCATGGAAGATACTTCTGAAGTAGTCGAACAAGTCGACCATGAAGGAAGGCAAGTACAGCCAGTCGTCCAATTTGGCTCATTTCCTCCGGTGTCAGTGAATGTGGTGCTTATATTACCACAGGAGTTTCAAGCTGAGGATGAAAACCAAGGTCAGGAGATTGACCTAATTCCAATTTTCAGTGAAGACGTACAAGTGAGTATGGTGCAACACGAACCCGAAGTAGCCATACCAATGGAAACTGAAGGTGAGAGTGAGGAAGAGGTGAGTATTAACCTCCCATACTCTTTTGAGTATCCCACGACATCCATGACACAACATGTCAAACCCTTGTATATCAAGGCCTTTTTTGATGGAATACAAATAAATCGAGTGTTGGTAGATAATGGGGTAGCAGTAAACCTGCTTCCGAAATCTTCTTTAAAGAAACTAGGAAAGAAGAACCCCAGATTAATCCTAACTAGTACAGCCATTGCTAGTTTCGCGGGAGACAAATAGATGGCCCAAGGTATTTTGCCCATCAACCTAAGTGTGGGAACTAGGGACTGCATGATGGCATTCTTCATTATCAACAGCAATGCTAAGTATAATGCTCTACTTGGAAGAGATTGGATTCGCACCAACAAATGTGTGCCTTCCTCTTTACATTAGAAAATCATGATGGCCTTATGCAATGGAGAGACGGAGGAGATTAATGCAGATCCTCAACCCTTCATAGCTTGTGCAGATTTTGCAGAGGCCAAATTGTATACTGAAGGAGTGGCACCACTCAATATACTGAGAAAACCTGATAGATCAGCCGAGGTGACGACTGATGAGGAATTAGCACACCTGAAGCACTTAGTCCAGGAAAGTGTTGATTAAGAGTTTGTCCTTAAAGATGGTAATGAAGAGATGAAACCCAAGAAATCAGATCTTTGGCTTTAATTAAGTTCTCAGTATTGGATGTAAAATCAATAGTCCAGAAAGTACAAGAGCAAGAGAAAAAAACCATGGTAATTGGTTGTAAACAAGAGCAGCAACAGGTCAGGATGTTGGCCTTTGGAAAATATTGTGTATTGGACATTGAGACAAAAGTCCAGGAAATACAAGAAGAAGAAGCCTTGTGGACAGACTTTGTCTATGAGGAGGAGGGCAAGGATGTTGAGTCAAAGGAACTGGAGGTAGGACAAAGCAAGGAGATTGCTTCGAAGATAAAGGAAATAAAAAAAGAAGCATCAATAAGTCCTTAGATGCAAGATCTTTTGGAAGAAATAAACTTGGGGGAAGGTTCAATACAGTAGCCCACTTATATAAGTGCTTGGTTGAATGCTCTTGACAGGAACCAATTGTTGGTGGTCTTGAGAAGATACAAAGACTGTTTTGCATTGTCTTATAATGAACTACCAGGATTGGATAGGTCATTAGTGGAACATAGGCTCCCTGCGAGGCCTAATTTCAAGCCATACAAGCAAAAACCAAGAAGAATGAGCCTTGAGGTGATTTAGAATGTCAAAGAGGAAATTCGTAGGCTCCTCAAGGTAGGTTTTATTAGGACAGCCAGGTATGTGGAATGGCTGTCCAATATTGTGCCTGCAGTCAAGAAGAATGGTAAAATGAGGGTATGCATTGATTTTAGAAATTTGAATCTAGCAACTCCAAAAGATGAGTATCCTATGCCCGTAGTAGATTTATTGGTAGATAGTTCAGCAGGGCATCAAATTTAATCAATGATGGATAGGCACTCTGGTTATAACCAAATCTGCATTGCAGAAGAGGATATTCATAAGACAGCATTTAGATGTCCCGGGAACATTGGCACCTCCAAATGGGTTAAAATGCCATCTGGTCTGAAGAATGCTGGGGCTACATATCAAAGAGCTATGAACACTATCTTTCATGATCTTATTGGAGGATATTTAGAGTGCTACGTTGATGATATTGTAGTAAAATATCAATCCATGGAGGAACATTTGTTTCACTTGGAAGCAGCTTTTGAAAAAATGAGAAAGTTCAAGTTGAAGCTTAATCCTCTCAAATGTGCTTTTGGCGTATCAGCTGGAAACTTCTTGGGCTATGTAGTACACAAGAAAGGAATACAGATTGATCGAAATAAAGCCAAAGCTATCATTGAAGCCAGACCTCCATCAAGTAAAGAAGAATTACAAAAATTCCTTAGGCAGGTTAATTTTCTTCGAAGATTCATTCCTAATACTGTAGGGAAAACTAAAGTATTTTCTTCCTTATTAAGGCTGAAAGATGAAGAGGAGTTTGTGTGGACAACAGAGCATTAAACTACTTTTGAAGGAATCAAAGCCTACTTGGCAAACCCTCCAGTGTTGATGCCATTAAAGGGTGATAAGCCCTCGAAGTTGTACATAGCTGCACCAGAGGATTCATTGGGAGTTTTCTTAGCCCAAGACAATGAAGAAGGCAAGGAGCAAGCTGTTTATTACCTTAGTAGGTTTCTAAATTCTTGTGAATGTAAATATTCAGTGGTAGAAAAGTTGTGTCTTGTATTGTATTGTATTTTGCTGCAATGAAATTAAGATACTATCTTTTGCCTACAACTGTCTTGGTAATTTTAACCACAGATTTGGTTAAATATATGTTATCTAGATCCCTGTTGAGAGGAAGAATTAGCAAATGGATACTACCTTTATCAGAATTTCATTTAGAATATGTCCCCCAAAAGTTTTAGCTAACTTTTTGGCAGAACATCCATGTCAAACAGAAAGCCAATAGATAATGGAACTTGGCATGGCTAGTGTTGAACCATGGCAAATGTGATTCGATGGATCAAAAGCCAACGGTTTAACTAGAATTGGTGTAGTAGTTAAGTCACCACAAAGAGTAGAAACCACACATGGTTTCAGAGTTGATGAAATTACTTGTTCCAATAATCAAGCTGAATATGAAGCCTTAATAATGGGACTGGAAATACTTATTGGATTATAAGCTCATGCAGTTGACATATTTGGAGATTCTCAGTTGGTAGTTAACTAGGTGAAAGAGATTTTCAAATGTCAAAGTGTAAGCATGTTGCCATACTATGTTGTTGCATTGCATTTGCTTTCTCAATTTCAGATAGCAAATGTAACTTATGTCCCAAGATTCTTGAATAATAAAGCTAATGATGTGGCTCAGAAAGCTTCAAATTTCAAGAGAATGAATGATACTCAAAGGGACATAAGCCAAACAACATATCAGAAAGTAATACAACCCTTAAATAAAAGGAATGTAGTCCTGGAAGTCAATCATAATGATTTACAAGAATAAGATTGGAGCCATCCAATAATACAATATCTGGTTGGCCTATCTTCGAAAGCCAGCAAAAAAATTAAATTGCAAGCCATGCAATACATAATGTATGGTAATGCACTCTACAAAAGGGGGACATATAGTTTATTATTGGAATGTTTAGGCCCAAGGGAAGCATTGACAGCAATGGCTGAAGTTCATGAAGGCATCGGTGGTGCTCATCAGCCTGGTGTGAAGATGAGATGGCTACTTCGAAGACATTTGTACTATTGGCCAACCATCCTTAAGGACTGCATAGAATATGCTAGAGGTTGCCAGGTATGCCAAAGGAACGGCATAATAAGGCATATATCCATAACTGATCTGCATGTGGTTGTGAAGCCTTGGCCATTTAGAGGATGAGTTATGGATATGATAGGGAAAATACACCCACCCTCATCGAAGCATCATTGTTTCATCTTAGTGGCTACAAATTATTTAACTAAGTGGGTCGAGGCTAAGCCATATAAGGCTGTCGACTAGATTGAAGTCATTGGATTCATTAAAGATTTGATCCACAGATTTGGTATCCCACAGACTATAACTGTTGATAATGAGACTGTATTTGATTGGAAAATGGTAAAGTCTTTCGTGGCAGAGTTTGGAATTAACCTTGTTAATTTTACTCCTTATTATGCACAAGCCAATGGTCAAGCTGAATCATCCAATAAGTCTTTGAAAAAAGGAATTTAGAAAGTTGTAGAAGATAATCCCAGGGATTGGCATAACTTGTTGTTGGATGTATTGTGGGCTCATAGGACTTCACCAAGGTTAAGTATAGGAATCACTCCTTATGCCTTAGTATATGGGCATGATGCAGTGCTACCTGTGGAAATTAATGTTAAGTCCTTGAGGGTGAGATGTCAGGATCAGTTAGATTTTGAGCGATACCATCAGAGTATGTGTTTGGAATTAGAAAGTATAGATGAAGCTAGAATCCTGACATTAAATAGCATTCTCTTCCAAAAGAAAAAAGCAGCCAAAAACTATAATAAGAAAGTCAAGCACATTGGCTTTGATGAAGGTGATTTGGTATGGAAGACAATACTCCCAATAGGGATTAAAAGTCATAAGTTTGGCAAATGGTCACCTAACTGGGAAGGACCATATCAAGTTCATAGAGTCTTGCCTTTTGGAGCATATCATTTGAGAAATTTGAATGGATATGTACATCCCAAAAAGATTAATGGTAGATATTTGAAACCTTATTATCCAACCGTGTGGAAAACACATGGAATAGAATAAGTGCTAAATAAAATAACATGAGAACACTCAAATGATAAATAAGAATTTTTATTTCATAAAGAGTTGAGTACATGTAGCCATAGATTGGCCCAGAAGTCAATATAATGTCTCAGTTGTTCTTTTACAATAGATGCTTTATTTTGAAGTGATGGGAACAACTGGATGGCTGTAGCCATCTCCTACTTTCGATCAGCCAGTCCTTGATTGGTAATCTCTAATTTGGTGGTAGTTCGATCTAAGGCTTGGTTGACTGCTGATAGCTCCTCTTCCAGTTGAGTTTTCTTCTCTAATAGTTAAGCTCGAAATCGAGAGACATAGGAATGTTGTTCCTTTAATTCTGACACTTCAGTATGTACTTTGGAAACAAAGCTCTAATCTCTCACCAATTTCTCCTCTGCAACCTTGGCAGCATGACAAACGTTGATGTAAAAATCAATGGTGGCTGCTGCTTAAGATAAATAACTTGAGACAACCATGCCGGATTGCTCAACAACCTTGCAAGACTGGAGGAAGCCATTTTTGATTATAGGCCTTTGTAAGGCTTCGAAAGAAATCCTCGAAAAAGATGCCAGCAGCTCTAGACAGTTGTCCAAGTCTATCGAAGGCAAGGAAGTCTTACCACTAGAAGAAGAGCTCTAAAAAATTTCTAGCAGAGAATCAGCTAAAACTAATGGCTCAATCTCATTGCTAGTCATTGGAGAGGTGGAATGTATGTCAAAAAGACTAGCTAGTCTAGCCTAAAAAATGTCCACCTCATCCATTGACATGGAAGGTGCAGAAAGAGCTTTGGTAGAAGGAAGAAATGACTGCATAGGAATAGGAGAAGAAAGTGGAGTATCCTTAGCAGTCTCTATAGTTTTGCTACCAGTTGGTCAAGAGAAGAAGGACTGGAGCTAGGCAAAGATAATGGATGATGGATTGGAGAGCTACCAGTACCTTCTCTACAGGAATCAGCTACCATCAAAGATGAATTAACAGCTGGAATTTCTTTAGGAGGGGGAGGAGAAACAAGGCTCGAAAGAGAATCAAATTGAGTAAAATTGAAAGACAAATGGGGGAGGTATGGAGTTAAGCCAAAAGAAAGAGATGTAGGAATACTTGGCTTCGGGAAGGGTATAGAAAATATAGGGCCAGAAAGTGGGAGTATTATTTGAATGGATTCCACGTTTTGAGGCTGTTTAACTTCAACTGAAACTGAGGGAATCCTTATTGGAAGAGTAGGCAAAGTAATTATTGCTGGAAAAGAAGAAATATAGAATGTCAAGCCTTAGTATTGAGAATTTGAGAAAGATGTATAGAAGTACGGGGGAACTTACTGGTTTTAAAGGTAGTGACTATGATTGGAAAGCTGCGAAGAGTGTAGTGTCCGGCAGTTTGTTGTCTTCTTACAACCTCTTTTTGGAGTGCATCAGCGGCAGCAGCTTCATCCCTGATCATTTGTTGTTGTCTCCTCTTCTCAGCCCTTTGAAACACAATAAGTTCTTTGGAGTGCTCTACTTGCACTGCCTTAGCAGATGCTTCGTGGATAGGATCTCCAGTGAAATTAGCAAGAGATACAGTCATTTTCTTCTTTCTTTTTAAACGTGTCTCTTGCTCTTGTTATGCCTCTTCTCTTTCTGCTTCTTCTTCTTCTGCTGCATGAACCACAGGTGCCTTCTCTTCAAGATCAAGTAAAAGCTTTCATTTCTTTTGTTATTGCTGTTTGCTCCTAAGAAGGTTTAAAGATTGGATCTTTTGAGGAGAATCTCCCTATGAGACACCCGCACCACCTACACCAAAGAAAAAATGAGTAAGGATAAGAGCATTATAAAGAAGAAAAAGAGAAAAGAAACAAGGGTACATACCCTTCTTCGAGGCAGCTCAAGTAACTCTAGGAGGAGTTGAGGCAGTAGGAATAGACTTTGTGGTGGCAGGCATAGGAACTGAAATGGTAGGAGCAGTCGAAGAGATGAAAGCTCCAGCTCCTTTGGGCTTGGCTTGGGGCACATCCAGTACCATTAGCAGGTCTTGAGGAGGAATGGCTAAGCGCACCTCCATGTTTGCCATCCACCAGTTCTGACATTTTTTCAATATGTTACTTTGAGGAATGAAAGGGAAATACTCAAAGTAAATAAAGTCTTAGATGAATTTAGAAGTTGCTTCTTTTAATTTGGATCTTTGAACCTTCAAGTCCCTACTGGTAAGGCTTAAGTTGGTTTGGCTGTAGAGAGGTATTGGGAGTCCTTGTAAGAAACCAAATTGCCTAGCAAATTGAGCAGGGCAATAGGGCTCAGCAATGCATTTGTAAGCTCTGGGATTTAGGGTCCCGAGAAGCAACTCTCTAGGAATCAGAATAGAAGCTCATATATTCTTGTGTTGGGGTGAAGAGCAGAGCCTAACACTTAGAAAGGTCCTCAATTAGGATGGGCCAATGTTGGTAGGTTCGAAGGGACGAAAGTTGTGGGAATGAAAGGAAGCCGGGAGTTAGTGGAAGAAAGAGAAGTAAAAAGCAAATATAGAAGGGTAGAGTGAAACATTGGCTAGCCTCATGCCATGAGTAGTAGGATTTGGCTCCAAAAACTTAAAGCATTTAGATTATAGCTTAGTGAAATAGGCAAAAAGCCAAAGCTGAAATATCCAAAATGGACCTCCTTGATTGGCATCCAAAGGTTTCTCACAAAAAAGGGAACAAGCTCTGTATACGTGACCTAGAACGTATGGAGCTAAGGCCATCTTTTTCTATAAGACAAGGGCTTTGGCAAGAGGGGTGAATTCGAGCATAATCCTCTAAGAAGATGTGCAGAAAAGGAATTTGTAAAGCTAATATAATATGAAAAAAAAGAATTCCCTATCAGTCACATGACCCTCCTTTTTATTCTCAATCTTGACAAAGTCACTATAAGATGAATTAAGAGAGTGGAGGGAAAAAAGGGTTTGTAGGTTAGGATAATTTGGTCCAATGGGGGTTCCAGTAGGGGACAATCCTAATAAATGGCAGATATCAAGAACAGTAGGGGCCATCATCCCACATCTGAATTGAAAGAAATTAAAAGCAGAATTCCAAAAGCAAAGGGCAACATGTATTAAGAAAGGGTCCTCTGAAATAGTGAACCTGGATAATTAGAGGGCATCGAAAAGGCGAAGCTCTTGAAGATCCAGAGTCCTATCAGGGATAACCCGATCATACCATTCTTGCCACTCTGGTCTTACCGTGGGCCAGCAGCGATGGGGGCAGTTCATCCTCCAGCTTCCCCAGTCAAGACCACCTTCGTAGAGGAGACAATGGTCTTCTAGACGCGGATATAGAGCTGGAAGCTCAGTAGGAATCTCCCTGAAGATGAGCCCAAACACATACTCTTGCTACTCATGACGACGAGGGATGAAAATGCGTCTGTCAATGGTGCTTTTCTCACCAGCCTTGTACTTCTCGCACTCTGCGTCAATAAGCCTTTTCAATGTTACAGACGGACTCGCACGCTCTACAATTGGTACTTTCAAAGAAGAAGAAGCCATTAATGGAGAGTTTTCTCAGAGGACGAAGTCGGGAAAGAGAGTAGAGAGGAAAGGAAGGTTGGTAGAGATGAAGGGTTTGTGCGATAGACAAATAGGTGAATTTAGGACACAAAATAAAAGGGTTTTAAAACTTTTGTGTTTGAAAAATATACCCAGTCGTTTTACACGGACGGAATTCATGAAAAGTGCTAAAAGTATGGATACGAAAGGTCTCCCTCAATATTGATAGTTTTGGAGGGAAACATATCTCAAATACTGATGTTAGCTTCGAAAAAAATATATTTGGCTTCAAAGCCAAATTTTGGCTCCAAGATCTGATAACAAACAGCTTTGATGGCAGGGAGTCGACTTCGAAGCGCATTCCATGCCTAAGGATGTAAGAACATTCAAGTATTCATTTACTTCAAAATGATTGAGGGCCTGTTTCAAGGTTTGTCAGTAACAGTAAAATCCTTCGAAGAAGAATTTGAAATGCCTTAAGGTTAGAAATTGTTGTTCTAGGTGCCAGAACCAATAGTTGGTCTGATGGTACACAGCATAAATCACCTTTTTAGAGTAGAACAGTGCAGTTCTTAAAAGATATTTTCATATTTTGGAAAATATGGACTGCTTGATTGAAAGAAAATTAGTTGAGTTGAAATCATTTGATTGTATTAACCATATGTTGGAGAACTGGATATGATCAAATCGAGTTTCGAAGGTCAGAATTGATAAATTTGAAACTTTGATTCTAAGAGGAAACTAGAGAAAGTTGTTAATTACACTCCATAAGTTGGATAAAATTCAATTTGGGTTTTCAGTATTTCATTAGGCATGATCGAATTAAGATACGAATGATAAAATTGTTGATTTTGAAGCCCTAAGTTTATTTGACTTCGACAAATGGGGTAAAATCATATTATGCCAAATAAAAGAAAATATCTTAAGCTTTATTAAGACAAGATCGATTACATCAGAGGCCTTGCTTAGGTACATATTCAAGCTCATAGAAGTAAGGAACAGAGTAAATGATAAGATCATGGAATTTGGCCCAACTATGGTCAATAAACTTCTGTTCCTTTTTTATTCTGTCTTCTATCTTCTCCAAGCTTGGCTGCTGAAGTTGATGTGCTCGTACTTGACAAAAGAGTTTTTCGGCCTTTATTTCAAACTCTGTTTCTTTTAACCCTTATTCCATCTCATCCATATCCAAGTCATCCCAGTATGTGGAGTCTTCATTCTTGAAGTCATCATATTCTTTGATGAGGTTCTCTACTTCATACCAGGTATGAACTCGAAGGGCTGAAAGTTGGTTCAAAAATTGGGTGGTGGCCATAGAAGTTTGGTGCTAATGAAGAAACAATGAGAGTTGGTCCAAAAACATCTGAAGTTCTGCTTGGGCGATGGGGTTGAAGACATGACCCGAGTCATAACATCACAAGCCCATCGAAAGTTCCTGAGAGGAACATCGTCCTCAAAAACATTGAAGGGCAAGTGAGAAAAGGCAACGAGCAGAAGTTGGGCTTGCCGTTGTTGACTTTTGGTAGGAGGAGATAGAGGGTGATAGGAAGGGAGAAATTGGTCCTCAAAGAGATTAAGTCTCGGTTCCTCCATCCAGTGCGGATTTTGCGGAAGAGGAGGCGTAGGAGCTTTCATTTCGAAGGAATGAGGAAATTGTGGGTTGTTGGCAATATCAAGCCAGTTGGAAGAGTAAAGTTTTGCCTTCTGAGCTAAGGATGACGAGCTATAGCCTTGGGCCTTTTCTGGCCGACGAGTGGCTTGTACTATCTTCGTAGGCATGGAAGACGTGCACTATGCTATAAGTAGGTTGTCTTCTAAACGACGTCGGCAGTCGATGGGTACATACGGATAAACTACTGAACTCCGAGCAAAATGAGGGAAAGTTAGAGGATCAACAAATTCAACAAAATGATGATTGATTCGTTTCTTTAACTTAAATTCTTCAGGTTCTGGCCAGCTTCTCCAACTAGAAGCTCCAGAGGAGGAAGAAGCTGCAGCCTCGTCCCACGCAGAAAATTTTGGATTAGAAGAAGAGCTCCCAATATCCATGTTTGCAAAATTTTGGGTTAAGAAATTGTGGATAACAGGTTCATAGTCCAAAGGTTGATAATCTGCAAAAACTTCCATGACTTGAATATAGGAAGGTGGGTAAAGGTAGCCAATAAATGTATGGAGGTTCTTTCGAGGATGAACAGTATCATCGAATAACTTTTCGTATGCTTGATTAATGTAAGAGAAGATTGGCTTAGCCATAAAAGATGTATTAGTCTTTTCGAATACTGGAAATAAGTGGGGATGTTCAGAGGATTAAAGGGGAATTTAATGCAAATGACGAATGACGGTTGCATTCTTCGAAAATGCAAAATCCATGCATGTTCTAAGATGTGGATACAATTCCTTGATCCACTAATATCACCAAGTATTGGGTATATTAGTGCGGGGAGTAATGTTGGTTATATATTTTGTATAAGCCAATTACAGTTCGACACATGGCCGGACAGGGGCATTGTTGGGAAACAACTCAAGTCCTCAACCAGAATCACACACGTGGCAATTAGTATTGGTTTTTATAAGATCTGCGTAGCACTGGATCAGCAAAGAGATGCAAAGTGACGTGGCCTTAACGATTACCCATATATTTAAAGTCAAAATTAAGAGGGAAGCCTAATTGCATATGACATAGTGGAGCTAACTGTAAAGAAGCATGATCAGTGATCATGGAGGGATGGTTCGATGGTTAGAAGTCCATTTCGACGGTTGTCATTAAAAAGTATAAAGAGCAGAGAAGGCCTCAGAAAGGGCCCCCCGACTCAGATCTAAAAAATTAGTTTTATCTACTTTATTTCCTTTCCAATTTTTACATTTTCTATTCTTTACATTTTTGTATTTTAAAATTCATGCACTGCACTTCGTTCATAGGAGTAGTTTTAAGTAGATTGTTACTATAAACCTCCACGAGGCTAATTTGGAGCTTTGTAAGTCTTTCATTTTACTTAATGAAATGTTATAATTGTTCTTCGTGTAATTATTGTTTACTTAATTCTCCTAAATAAAACTATCAGTAAAAGTCATCTTCATTGAGACTGAGAGAACTAAAATACAATCGTTTGATAATTGGTTGGCAATTAACATTTTGCAATGACTGATTGATCCTTACTGACACGGTTATAAGTACAAAAAAAACCTTCCAAAGCTAAAAAGCCAACAATATTTTTCTTTATAAATTTTTAATTTATTTTGTAACTAAATAATAAAAAAAATTAAAATTAAAAATTTTCAAATGAGCTTCTGGGCAAGGTTGGGGCATAATCTCAAGCTCATCCCAAAAATTAAATGAATTTAAAAATTTTGTTCAATCTAATCTTATGAACTAAATATTTTCTCAAATATTAAAAATATCAAACTAAGCTAAATGAGTTGGGCATGTCATTATGCCGATGGCCACTCCTGCTATGTGTGCTTCCAACATCACATCTATTATTCGGACTTAAAATTAAAAAATATCACTATCACGCTATATAAAAAATTGGGTAAACTACCAATAGGTCCTACTTGGGAGACTTATTACCCAATAGGTCCTACTTTGAGACTTATTACCCATTAAGTCTTATTTGATATAATTTATTAAGTGATAAAGACAAATTTTATCAGTCTTTTTTTTTTATGAATAATTTTATAGTGATAAATTTATCAGTCTCTTTTTTTATGAATAATTTTTTAGTGATAAATTTATCACTCTCTTATTTTTATAGTGTTAAATTTATTAGTTAGGACCTGTAGATAAATAAGTCTAGTGAATAGGACTAATTGGTAAGTACCCCCAAAAAATTTTGTTTATATAAACAATTTTTTTGGGGGTGGTTAAAATATACAGTGGTGCTAGAGATTACAGTGGTGTTAGAAATCATAAATTTAGTAACTCTAAACTCACTACTAATAAGGTGACAAAAAAAATAAAAATAAAAAACAACACAGACACAATATAAACTGTAACAGTAATTGAGGCCTACTACAATATCACTAGTAGTAGCTCTCATTTTCCTAAATATACCACACCTTACAATTCCCTATGATGCACCTAGGACTGATATGGCAGGAGAAGAAGAGAACAAAGTGGCACATAGGACTGCAGCCAAACAAGTCCTTAAATTTGCTGGCATAAAATGTCATATTTGTCCTGTAATTAACGACAGCATCCCTTGGTTTTTGGACAGCCAGCCACTAGAGAGTCATCGTGGGGCCGCACCCTGTGTTCGAAATATACACGGAAAAATGATAGAGAATTTCGATTATAATGGCAGAACTTTAAAATTTATCCTTTTTTTTTTTTTTTTTTTTGTTATTGACTTAAAATGTTTTGATTATCTTTTTTGGTATTAATTTTAAAATATTATTTTTTTTTCTTTTCTTTTTTGAAGAAATTTAAAAAAAAAAATCCAAAAGTTTAACTCTTATAACAAAATAAATCTTGAGTTTGTAATTTTGTCAATCAAAACACGAAATTTTTATTTGTTTTCCATCTGAACTATTTGTCTATTTTCTTTAAGTAAAATCGATTCAATAAAAATTGATATTTTAGACATTTGATGTATACATATATTGAATTTAATGGGTAAACTACATTTTTTTTATCGGTTTTAGTTAACAATAATAGACAAATGACTTAAATTGAAAATAAATCAAAATATTAGGGTTAAATTGATAAAATTGAAAGTTTGAGATTTATTTTGTTATAAGGATCAAATTTTGAGGTTTTTTTTGTAATTATTATTTTTTTAATATTTTCTAGTGATTTTGTTTTAAATTTGGGTCTTTTTTTTTTTTTTTTTTTTATCTAGTGTAAAAGAATCTTTTAATAAAATAATTAAAAAAAAGTTGATCGAAGAGAAAAATGGGTAAAAAACAACTAAAAATTTAACTGTTTTTGACACTTTTTCAACTTTGGTAAATTTTTTTTTGGAAAAATTAGTCTAACATCTCTCCAACTTTAAGTAGTAGAAGACATCCACAATTTATTTTTTTTTTATTTTTATTTTTTTATTATTATTTTTTTATGTTAGATAAGGTGTCTTACAACCTTTGCTTCAGTTTTATTAGAAAAATACTAATTGTACCCTAACTCTTCTCTCTCTCTCTCTCTCTCTCTCTCTCTCTCACATCCACTTCTCTAATCTCTCTTTTCCTAAACCCTATAACCTAAATCCACTATCTCCTCATTCTCCGACACCGCCACCTTTGTTTCCTTTTGCTCTGACGACCGCTTAGATTTGGGTCTCTCTTGTCTCTCTCTTATCCATTTCTCAGATCTCTATATTGTTAGGAATTTGACCTTTCCTAACCAAGATCAGCGAGACACAAAATAACAAACAAAGAAGAAAAATGAATCAAACAAATCACACACACCAAAACACATGGATTTACGTGATTTACCCCAGAATAGGACTACGTTCATGACTGCTGCGGTTTTCACTATGATCAGAAAAATACAACTCTCTCTTAACCTAAAAGATGTGCCCTTTCATCTATTTATAAGTATAAAATTGGGGTTACACGAAAGCACATGGGGATTACAAAAGTACCCAAACCCACCATGGGGGGAGGCCTTCCCAAACACCCCATTGGACATAATGTTTGAGTGAATAATAGGGTTGAGTGAACAGTACTTATCAGGGTCCACTGACCCAACAATTTCCCACTTGGAACCTGATAACACAAGCTCTCCATTATCTTCATCATATAAAGGAACGCCGCAACAACTCGATCTTCCTTCATCAATCTTGAAGGCCAACTGAAGTTGAACACAATTTCAATTTGTCAATGGTGACTGTCTTGGTCAACTTATCTTCTGGATTCTTAGTGCCTTGGATCTTCTCAAGAGACA
Source organism: Camellia lanceoleosa (assembly GCA_025200525.1). Lineage (NCBI taxonomy): Eukaryota > Viridiplantae > Streptophyta > Magnoliopsida > Ericales > Theaceae > Camellia > Camellia lanceoleosa. The sequence continues at coordinate 39,146,554 of CM045764.1, forward strand.
AGACTCTATCATTTACAAGTGAACGAATGAAATGGTATCGCAGTTGAATGTGTTTCGTCCTAGAATGAAAAGCCGGATTCTTTGCAAGATGAATAGCATTTTGATTGTCACTGAAGCTGAAAAGGAGATGACTTGGTTACAGAATTTCCTAGCAGAGTTGGGTAAGACGCAAGAGATGAGTATTTTACATAGTGACAATCAAAATGCTATTCTTTTTTTTTTTTTTTTTATTCACCCAAAAAAAGAATAGCATTTTGATTGTCACTATGTAAAATACTCATCTCTTTATGCCTTACCCAACCAAGTCATCTCCTTTTCAGCTTCAGTGATAGCAACATACTTAGCCTCTGTTGTAGAAAGGGCCACAATCTTCTGTAACTGTGAAATCCAACTCACTGGTGTACCACCCAATGTGTAAACATAACTAGTAGTACTCTTTCTGATATCCATATCACCGGCCAAGTCTGCATCAACATAACCATATAACCTGATGCCGGTTCGTCTGAAACAAAGTGCTATGTCTATAGTACCACTTAAGTATCTAAGGATCCACTTCACTGCCTCTCAATGCTGTTTGCTTTGATTACTTATGTACCTACTAACCATTCCCATTGCATGTGCAATGTCTGGTCTAATACAAACCATAACATACATTATGCTACCGATAGCTGAAGCTTATGGAACATGTTCCATATAAGCCTGTTCTTCTTCGGTCTTCGGAGACTACTCTTTGGTAAGTCTGAAGTGGCTAGCCAATAGAGTGCTCATTGGTTTTGCACCATCTATGCTAAACCTCTTGAGAACTTTCTTGACATACTTAACCTGTGACAACTTCAAAGTACCATTTGCCTTGTCTCTATAAATCCTCATACCAAGGATTTTGTTTGTAACTCCAAGATCCTTTATCTCAAATTGGTTGGACAAAAGTTTCTTCAATTTTTTTATCTCTTCAATGCTAGATCCTGCGATAAGCATATCATCAACATATAAGACAAAATAATATAACTTTTGTCAAATCTCTTGAAATAATTACAATGATCTGCTTGATATCTTGTAAAACCATTGCTACACATAAACCCATCAAACTTCTTGCACCATTGCCTTGGGGCCTATTTCAAACCATACAAGCTTTTTTGAAGTTTGCATAAAAACTCATCTTTGCCACGTGCCAAGAAACCTTGTGATTGCTTCATCTAAATTTCCTCCTCCAAATCACCATGGAGAAAAGCCGTCTTCACATCCATCTACTCAAGATGCAAATCTTCAACAGCCACAATTACTAGCACCAATCTGATAGTGGTCAATTTCACAACTGGAGAGAAAATTTTAGTGTAGTTAACCCCCCTCTCCCTTTTTTTTTTTTTTTTTGCTGAAATCCCTTTGCAACCAATCTGGTCTTATAATGTTTACTCTCATCATGTTCCTATTTGACCTTGTAAACCCACTTGTTGTGCAAAGCTTTCTTACTCACTGGTAATTCAGTTAACTACCATGTCTGGTTTGCCATGAGTGAATCCATTTCATCCTGTATAACTGACTCCCACTTGATTGAATCATCAACCTGCAAAGCCTCATCACAACTTTCGGGTTCGCCCCCATCAGACAACAACAAATAATGTAAAGATGGAGACCAACGCTTTGTAGGTTTAGACTCTCTTTCGGACCGTCTCAACTTAGGAGTAGGAGTATGTGGCTCAGTTTGTGGAATAAGATTTTCAGGATTATTCTAAATCTTACTATTAAAATTATTCTCACTAATCTCTTCTAACTCAACATGCTTATGACAAGTAACATATTCATATTTAGATGCAGACTTATCCCTATCCTTATACATTACTTTCTCATTAAATATAACATCTCTACTTCTGATTATTTTCTAATTTTTATCATCCTAAAATCGATAACCAAATTGATCAATGCCATACCCAATAAAAGTACATTTAACAAATTTCGGATTAAGTTTACTTTTATCAACAGAATCTATATGCACATATGAAACACGGCCAAATACCTTCAAAAAAAGAAAGATTTACCTCTTTACCGCTCCAAGCTTCTTCTGGTAGCTCTCCATTCAATAGAAAGATGGATCACGGTTAATTAGATATGCTGCAGTGTTAATTGTATCTGTCCAAAACATCTTTGGTAATCTGGCATGTATCCTCATACTTCTAGCACGTTCATTCAGAGTTCTATTTATGCATTTTGTAATGCCATTCTGTTGAGGTGTCTTTCAAATAGTCTTCTCCATTCTAATTCCACTTTATGTACAATATTTATTGAACTCATTGTCCTCATATTCCCCCCTATTATCTGAGCTCAAGCACTTAATTTTCAGACTTGTTTCAGTCTCCACTAAGCCTTTCCATTTCTTAAAAGTAGTATAAACTTCAGATTTATTTTTCAAAAAATAAACCCATACATTTCTCGTTGAGTCGTCGATAAAGGTAACATAGTATGATGATCCTCCAAGATATTAAATTGGTGCAGGCCCCCATACATTTGTATGAACCAACTTCAATTTTTCTGACTTTGGTTTCCTGCCATCCTTTGAAAAACTGCCCCTCTTTTGTTTGTCGAAGATGCAATCCTTACAAAAGTCAATGTCCACCTATTTCAAATATGATAGTTTTCCCTTAGATGCAAGTACCTTTATTCATTTTTGACTCATATGTCCAAAACTTTGGTGCCACAGATTTGAGTCTTCCTTCTCACTAGCAATTGCTACTACATCCCCATTGTTTGTAGTCATGTAAAGGGTGCCTTCTGCTTGACCACGAGCAACAACCATGGCTCCTTTGATGATTTTTCACAAACCACCCATGAAGGTTACAACATGACCTTCATCATCAAGTTGTCCAACAGAAATCAAGTTTCTTTTCAAACCAGGCATATGTCTGATATTTTGTGTCTTCCAAATAGATTTGTTTGGTAACCTGATTGTTACATCCTCTTTATCCACAATCTTCAAAGATTCATCATTAGCCAAATAAACCTTTTCGAAATCACTACCAATGTAATTGTCCATTATTTCCCTCTGTGAAATAGAATGGAATGATGCCCCAGAATCTAAAATCCAAGATTCAAGAGGGCTGTCAATACTCAAGATCAAAGCATTATAAATCTCCTCCATTGTAGCATTAGCAGACTTTTGATTTTGATCACCTTTGTTCTTATTCAATGTCAGGCAATCTCCTTTTAGATGTCCCTTCTTTCCACAGTTTCAACAACTCCGTTCCTCTCCAGTTCTTGACTTGCTTCTGTGTTTGGATTTTGATTTGTTACGGTTCGGGTTTTTTCCTACTGATCTTCCTTTGGATTCTGTATTCAAGGCAGAACCTGATGTTTCCTTTAATTCCCTCCTGCGAATTTCTTCACTCAGAATTAAATCTCAAATATCATTGTAATTCAAATTTTCTTTTCTCAAAAAATTACTCATTGTCGTTATAGTACCATTCCAACTTTCTGGCAAATTAGATAGAAGAATCAAAGCCCTAACCTCAAATTCGATAGATACATAATTCAATTGTGTTACCACAATATTAAATTCGTTCAGATGCTCAGCCACTAAAGCACTTTCTGTCATCCTTAGATTAAACAATCTATGCATCAAATAAACTTTATTTAAGGTAGAGGATTTTTCATACATGTTTGAGAGCGCCGCCATGAGATTCGTTGTAGTTTTCTCCTTCGCTATGTTAAATGCAATGTTACAAGACAACGTTAGCCGAATAACACCTAACACTTGGCGATCAAGAAGAGTCCACTCATCATCCTTTATCTTTTCTGGTTTCGTTCTTGAAAGGGGCTTATACAGTCTTTTCTGATATAGATAGTATTCAATTTGTATCTTCCAAAAGCCAAAATCTATGCCATTGAATTTATCGATTCTAACCTTTTCGTCTGTAACCATCGTTCCCATTCGAACCAATGCTCTAATACCAGTTGTTAAGAATTTGACCTTTTTTAGCCAAGATCGGTAAGACATGAAATAACAAAAAAAAAAAAAAAAAAAAGAAGAAAAATGAATCAAACAAATCACACACACAAGAACACAAGGATTTACGTGATTCACCCCAGAATAGGGTTACGTCCACGGCTGCTGTGTTTTTCACTATGATCAGAAAAATATAACTCTCTCTTAACCTGAAAGAGGCGTCCCTCATCTATTTATAAGTATATAATTATGATTACACAGAAGCACATAAGAATTATGAAAGTACCCAAATCCACCTTGGGGGGAGGCCTCCTCAAACCCTCCATTGGACCTAGTGTTTGAGTGAACATTAAGGTTGAGTGAACAGTACTTATCAAGATCCACCAACCCAACATATCTTCTCAAACATTAGAACCTAAATCTACCATCCTGATTCTCCGATCTTGGAATGTGACTTTGAAAATAATTGAGGAAAATAAGAGCCAAATGTTGAATTTATGGTCGCTGACGAACAATGATCTACAAGAGAAAAGCAGAGTGAACAAAGACGATAAAGAATTGTAAGGAATAGGCAGATCGGCTGTAAGTTTTGCACGTTACAATCTCCTTGGAATTTCTCTAAGTATATTTGTGTGTTGATGTGTATATATGTTCATGTGTGAAATTTCTCTAACTATCACATACTTATTACTTCTCTTGCATGTTGATTTTCTCCGACCATCACACACACTTATGATGGAATTTCTCTAAAATGCATATTTTCTCTAGTCACTTTACACTTTACACACTTAATACTCTCTTGTGCATATAAAATTTCTCTAATTTGCATGTAAAATTTCTCTACAAATGTAGTCAGATAAATTTACTCTCTTGTATATTTGATTTTCATTGGACATATTACGCACTTGCATGTTTATTTCTTTGGAACATTTGATTTTCTCTGAAATTTCTCTGCCATGTTGATCTTATTTGGCCATCACACAGTTGCAATCTAACTGGCATATAAAATTTATCTGCAAATGTAGTCAAAGAAATTTACTTGCATGTTGATTTTCTCTAGCACATTTGATTTTCCTGAAATTTCTTTACAAATATAGTCAGGAAAATTTACTTGCATGTTGATTTGCTCTATCTAAAATTTCTTTGCCAATGTAGTTAGAGAAATTTACTCACATGTTGATTTTCTCTAACACATTTGACTTTTTCTGAAATTTCTTTGCCATGTTGATCTTCTTTGGCCATCACACATTTGCAATTTGACTTGCATATAAAATTTCTCTGCAAAATGTAGCGAGAGAAATTTATTGATCAAAAATCAACGAACAACGAACAACTGAAATCAACTTCACTGGTCTAACAAATTTCACTGAAATTACTATAAATCAATGAAATTTCATTGATTAAAAGTTAGAGAAATTTCAATTACTGAAGGTATCGAATTTCGCATTGTAACGCCCTCAAAAAAAATGACATTAAACCCAACAATATTGACATGCCAAGATATATAAAAGATCCACGTCTTCCCATTCAACATAGTTCTATTACAAATAGTATTACATGTTAACAACAAAAGCAAATGCCCTAAGGGCTTACAGCTTTCCAAGTTAACACTTGGTTACAAGAAAGTAGAGTGCTAACTCATTTACACATTAAGCCCTTGGCTTGAATTTACATGTAATGTTACAAAAGGAAAGACAACCAAAAAGTCCGTCCGCCACTAGCCTTCCAAGCTAAGTCCTTGGAGGTGGCATACTACCTGTACCTGAAAATGATATTCCCATATAGGGTGAGCCACAGCCCAGTAGAAATATACTAAACCAATTATGAACAATGACTAAAAGATTAACAGTTGATAGATGGTCAACACTTTTATGTTCTTTCATAACATAATACAATTCCAAGACGTTTAAGTCTATATTTCCTTTTCACTTGCCATATCATAACCTTGGCTCAAACATCTCACATGAGACAAGCACTCATGCCAACACATTTCACTTGAAAAAATATAAACATAATCGCCATATTCATAGTTCCAAAGACAAGCATATACGCTCTGTCAATACATTTCTAGATAAGCATACATGCTCTATCTACGGAGTTCATCCCCTATCTCCTCCCAATAACATCCGGTTTAGAGGTCCATCCCCTATCTTCCCCTAAACTGCGGAGTACATCCCCTATCTCCTCCAACACAACACAATGTATATAAACAACAATTATACACATCACATAACAATACATAAAATCAATGTATTCTATCCATCGTTATAATTCATAACATAACAACCCTTAGGTTCCAATTTCACTAATGTTTCAACATTAATTCCATGTTTCTATACCAAACATGCTTCTAGGTTTATTATAGACAAAACCCCAAACTTTTATAAAATTACACAATGGCCCAAAGTTTCCCAAAATTACACAACAACTACCAACATATCAAAATGCTAAAATTTAAAGACAAGACTCATAAAGAGGAGTAGGATATCCCTACCTCAAAAGATTAGCTCCAAAGGAGAAGGACCCAAAACCAAAATGCTCCAAACACCAAACTATTCGGATCAAAATGACGCCCTCGACGATCAACACCCTTTTGTGAAGACAAAAGGTGAACAACACACTCTAGCTAGATCAATACTTAGAGAGAAGTTATGGTTTTTGAGTGAGAAGCTCAAAATGGCGTTTTGGTAAAGTAGGAGAAAGAAGATAAGTCAAAAGTGATTTAAAATGCCCGGTCCCACTCAAGAGTACGACAGTCCGCTGAGCGTAAGACTCTCCGCTCGAGCGTAAAGACACATAAAACAGTTCCGCTGAAGCGCAACATTGTCCGCCGAGCTCCAAGACACGTACACAAAGTTCGTCGCTCGGCGTAGATCCCATTTCGCTGCGCAGTCTCTCCTGAACTCTCACCAAAAAACATATCAGGCGCGGCGCTAAAGACCCTTCGGCGCGCATAAACCCCACTTGCAGAAGTTTTGCAGGTGCACGAAATCCTGAAAGGGTGCATTCTCCGCCGGAGCGCCAAAACCTCCGCTCGAGCGTACAAGCAACAACAACCCATCCGCTCGAGCGTAAACATGTCCGCTCGAGCGGACCAATAAAACTCGCAACTAGACTTGGTTCTTAAGCTTAACCAACTTTGTGACAAGCCCGCCCAACACATCTCAGAACTCAAAAACAAAGCAAGAAAGGACGTAAATAAGACAATACTCAATTACCAACATCCACGGACACATGTCCGGACCACTATACAACAAGGGGTAAACCCGGGACCGCTATAACCTCCCCCCCCTTAAAGAATTTCGTCCCCGAAATTAAAAACAAGTTTTGAAAGGCAAGTTTTCCTCTCCTTTAAACAATGTTATACCACAACATTACACAATTCGACCCATTACCGGTCATTCCATCTCTTATCAAGAGGCATTTAACAATATATACATTTCAACATGCATTGTCTTTCCATTCAACCATTTCCCACATAGATGGTTTACAATTCATATCATAAGCAATAATCATGATACAATTCCATTTCTATAATATGGCCAACATATGCAATATTATAATCAACTCCCATAACAAGGCAAGTTCTACAACATCTCATTAACCAAGACATGCTCCATGTTTTACAACTTAAGGCATTTCAAATGTTCTTAAAGTTCATTACAATTACACAATTGCAACACTTGATTACACATCAACAAATAAGTCCGGATATTTCTCGCGGACTCCCAACTCACGTTCCCAAGTGGCCTCCTCCACTCCGTGATGTTTCCACAAAACTTTAACCAAAGGGATGGTCTTGCCACGCAGGATTTGATCCCGCCTATCCAAGACCTGAACCGGTCTCTCCTCATACGAGGCATCCTCATCTACCTCTAAGTCGGTCCAATCCAACACGTGTGATGGATCCGGCTCATACTCAAGCATACTCACATGAAACACGCTATGAACTCCGCCAACCGTGGCGGCAAAGCTAAACGATAAGCAACCTCGCCAATCCGCTCAAGGATCTCAAAAGGACCAATAAACCGAGGATAACTTCCCACTCTTCCCAAATCTCAACAAACCCCGCCTAGGTGATATCTTCGTAAAGACGTGATCACCCACCTCAAACTCCAACGGTCTCCTCCTACGGTCAAGATAAGACTTCCGACACTGGTCAGAATAAGCCTCCTACGGATAAGCTCAACTTTCTCTGTCGTCTCCCTAACCAACTCGGACCCAACAAAGGTGTGTCACCCACCTCGCCCAACAAATGGAGATTCCACAAGGTCGGCCATACAAGGCCTCAAACGGTGCCATACCGATACTAGATCGAAACTGTTGTTGTAGGCAAACTCTACCAACGGTAAGTGCCTCTCCCACGCCCCATCAAATCAAGGACACAACCTCAAGCATATCCTCAAGGATCTGAATGGTACGCCAGATCGCCCATCACCGAGGATGATAAGTCAGACTAAAGGTTAACTTAGTACCTAAAGCACTCGCAAACTCGCCACAACCTAGCAAAGAAACGAGGATCTCTATCTCGAGACAATCGTCACTAGGACCCCTGCAACCTTACTATGTCCCGAATATATAAGTCGGCAAGATGATCTCTTGAATCTCACGCCAAGACGAATGAAATGCCCCGACTTGGTCAACCGGTACAACCACCCAAATAGCGTCATTACCCCGCTGAGTCCTCGGAAGACCTACAACGAAGTCCATAGTGACATGTTCCCACTTCCACTCGGCAATAGGCAAGGGTTGTAACAAACCCGCTGGCCTCTGATGCTCGGCCTTCACTTGCTGACAAGTAAGGCACTTAGACCCGAAACTTGCCACATCTCTCTTCATACCCCGCCACCAAAACTGGCGACCCAAATCCCGATACATCTTAGTACCTCCCGGATGCACCGCAAGGCGTGAATGATGAAACTCTCGGAGTACCTCCTCTCGGCAAGCCTCCAGACAAGCAAACGGTCTCAGATCTCACACTCGTGCGGGATACACCGTCAAACCCTTCTCAACCTCCCCATTGGAGATCTTCTCTCGGAGCGATTCTACCTCAAGGTCACCTCTCAGGCTCTAACACTCTAGTCACTAGTGTAGGTTGCACAACAACGTAAAACAAGGTCAAGCCTTGGCGGATTCGCCTGTATAAATCAAATTCTCCAATTGCCCCCAACATCCCCCACTCTGATAGCTATACAAGCTACATTACTAACGGATTTTACGCTAAGGGCATCGCCACAACATTGGCCTTTCCTGATGATAATGCAACTCAAGTCGTAATCCTCAATAAACTCCATCCACCTACTCTGCCTCAAATTTAAGTCTCTCTGTGTAAACAGATACTTCAGACTCTTATGATCCGAGAACACCTCGAATCTCTCCCCATAAAGGTAGTGCCCCCAGATTTTTAAGGCAAAGATCACAGCCGCTAATTCTAGATCATGCGAGGGTAATTCTTCTCGTGAATTTTCAATCGACGTGAGCCATAGGCTACTACTTTCCTCTTGCATTAACACACAACCCAAACCCTCTCGTGAGGCATCACAATAGACCGCATAACCCAACCCTCTCCTAATAATCAAGATCGGAGCGGTGGTCAATCTAACCTTCAATTCTCAAACGACTTTTCACAAGTCTCACTCCATACAAAGTCGACTCTCCGAGTCAATCTAGTCAATCTGTGAAGCTAACTCGAGAAATCTTTCACAAACCGACGGTAATACCCACTAATCCCGTAAAATCGCGAATCTCAAACACACTCTAGGTCAGGCCCAATCTTGCACCGCCTCAATCTTGGATGTATCAACAGACACCCCTTCCCGTAAAACCACATGGCCTAAGAACTTCACCTCTTCTAGCCAAAACTCACACTTCGAACTTAGCATACAACTTATGGGCTCTAAGTAACTTAAGCACCACTCTCAAGTGCTCCTCGTGCTCCTCCTCTCAAGGTGAATAGATAAGAATGTCGCTCACGAAAACGACTACAAAACTATCCAAGAATTCCTAAGATCCGGTTCATCAAGTCCATAAAGATCGCCGGTCGTTAGTAAGCCCAAATGGCATTACTAGGAATTCATAATGGCCATACCGCCAGACGGAATGCCGCTTCTAATATCCTCCTCCTCGACCCTTAACCGGTGGTAACCCGATCTCAAATCTATCTTAGAGAAACAACGAACCCTTCAACGGTCAAACAAATCATCTATACGGGGCATAGGGTACTTATTCTGATCAGAGTCTGATTCAACTTTCGTAGTCAACACACAATCTCAAGGCACCACCTTTCTTTTTAGCAAAGAGTGCCGTGCTCCCCACTGATGAAACACTAGGGCGAACAAAACCCTTATCTAGCAATCCTCGAGTTGAACTTTCAACTCAACCAACTCATTTGAGCAAAACGGCAGTGCCATAGAAATCGGGCCGTCTTGCACTAAATCGATAGAGAACTCAATCTCCGGTGAGGTGGCAAATCGACAAGGTCCTCGGAAAGACATCCGAGTACTCACAAACTACTCTTGGCAACACAACTGAGTCTCATCACACTCACCACTCTCAAAGCTAGCAAGTAGACCACTAAGCTCATTTAAGCCCTCATGACCATACCCGTTGGCACAATACTACCAACCCGGTCTCCCAAGAAATGAAAACACTCGCCACTCAGTACAACAAGTAACCCTCAAGCGGTAGCAATCAATAATTTCGGTATGACGATAACCACCCATACCCAAAATAACATCAAAGCCCTTCATGGGCATAACTACAAAAGGAACTAAGTCTATGGTCGCCAACTTCTATGTCACAACCTCTACACCTGTTTCAAAATCAACTCACCCCAATAGGTGACACTACACAAATAGGAGATGCCAACACCGCTAACTCCAATTCCAACACGATGCAAATGCAAAGAGATACAAAAGAATGAGACGACCAGATCAATCAACACACTAGCAACAATTGCAAAACAAAAAGGTACCTCTCACTCTTGATGGGGCGGATTAGGTCTGTAATAAAGATACACGCTACCAGAGGGCCCTCGATCTACCTGCCGCCTCTCAGACATAGAAGCCCGGATTGGCCCTCGAGGCTCGCAGACAGACCGAAGCCGGTTGAAATCCTGCGTCTGTTTAGAACCAGACGCTCGGCAGTGGCACTCAACCGTGGGCAATACCTCTTCATGTGCCCACATCCCTGTGTAACACGACAAGGGCCCCCCCCGAACTCTGGCTCTGCTAGCCGACGGAAGGCTCTCGACCCCGCCTTCTTGACAGCAAAGCCTTGTGACCCGGTGGCCACACTTGTAACAGTGAACTCTCCCCGATCGCCTCCCGAGCTCGTGACTCGGTATTGGGAAAGTCGACCGCTAAACCACTGGGACGACCGAGGGTTATAACCCTCCGCCTCTGCCATCACTGTCCCTCTTGGCCCCTCTTGGAGCCCCCATGTTTCTCCTCTTCTCCTCCTCGCATCATCGGCTCCATATGAGCCGCAGATCCACCAAATGCCTGTACTCGAATGTAAGGTCCACTAACTTTCAACTTGAGGTCCCACCTCAACTTCCGCTCAAACTCAGAGTAACGGCTCCTCTGCCGCCACCAGGGCAGCAAACCGACAAGCTAGTAAATGTAGCCTCAAACTCGGCCACGACAAACCCTCCCGCTAAGCTTGGTCAACTGATCCTCGCCTCTCTAGCCATCATGATAAAACCTCTCTCGAAAGCATTCACAAACGCCTCCCAAGTACCACCCACACGAACTTTCTCATACTTCCACCATTGACCAAGATCTCCTTCACCGGAAGGATGCCAAGGTCACTTTCAATGCTCCGTCCTCAATGCCTAGCATTTTAACGCTTTTACTCATTTGTTCTAGCCACTGCTCGCCTTCAATGGCTCCTTAGGATCCCCAACAAACTCCTCCGGGTTAGACCGAAGAACTCCTCTTCAAGAAAGAAGGTCCCGCCTCGGTTGCGATTTCTGCTCCGAGAATACCCAAAGCCCTGCTATCTCCCTGCCAAGGCACCCATAGCTCGGCCACATTGGCTCGACCAACCCTCCTGAATCGCCGGAACCTCATCCCAGAATGGCACTTCTGCCTCCTAGGCCTACCACACCTACCACCTCTTGCTCGCCCCGACATCCTAATAAAGGTAACACGAGCGTTAGCACATTTATAAACGTGCCAAAACTAAACACTCACGCCCTAATGCATGGATAATCGTAATTCATTCCACGTAAGCACATAAACACATATAGCACTTACAATTTCATTTCCGGATGATGATAGTCCCAAGGCGTTACTAGAGTACTGGGTTAGAAACAAAGATTGATCAAGTGCTTTTCCAACAAGACTCCCAGAAACCCAAAGACCCAATCAACATCCTAGAAACTAAATCCCATACCCAAATAATCACATAAGCATGTTATCACATAAACATATAACAGTACACCTAAGTCTCTATCAAGCGAGACAAACCCATTGTGATCCTAATCACTTCCCACGTACCCAAAGTATTCGAACCCGGTACGCTCTGATACCAAGTTGTAACGCCCTCAAAAAAAATGACATTAAACCCAACAATATTGACATGCCAAGATATATAAAAGATCCACGTCTTCCCATTCAACATAGTTCTATTACAAATAGTATTACATGTTAACAACAAAAGCAAATGCCCTAAGGGCTTACAGCTTTCCAAGTTAACACTTGGTTACAAGAAAGTAGAGTGCTAACTCATTTACACATTAAGCCCTTGGCTTGAATTTACATGTAATGTTACAAAAGGAAAGACAACCAAAAAGTCCGTCCGCCACTAGCCTTCCAAGCTAAGTCCTTGGAGGTGGCATACTACCTGTACCTGAAAATGATATTCCCATATAGGGTGAGCCACAGCCCAGTAGAAATATACTAAACCAATTATGAACAATGACTAAAAGATTAACAGTTGATAGATGGTCAACACTTTTATGTTCTTTCATAACATAATACAATTCCAAGACGTTTAAGTCTATATTTCCTTTTCACTTGCCATATCATAACCTTGGCTCAAACATCTCACATGAGACAAGCACTCATGCCAACACATTTCACTTCAACAAATATAAACATAACAGTCATATTCATACTTCCAAAGACAAGCATATACGCTCTGTCAATACATTTCTAGATAAGCATACATGCTCTATCTACGGAGTTCATTCCCTATCTCCTCCCAATAACATCCGGTTTAGAGGTCCATCCCCTATCTTCCCCTAAACCGCGGAGTACATCCCCTATCTCCTCCAACACAACACAATGTATATAAACAACAATTATACACATCACATAACAATACATAAAATCAATGTATTCTATCCATCGTTATAATTCATAACATAACAACCCTTAGGTTCCAATTTCACTAATGTTTCAACATTAATTCCATGTTTCTATACCAAACATGCTTCTAGGTTTATTATAGACAAAACCCCAAACTTTTATAAAATTACACAATGGCCCAAAGTTTCCCAAAATTACACAACAACTACCAACATATCAAAATGCTAAAATTTAAAGACAAGACTCATAAAGAGGAGTAGGATATCCCTACCTCAAAAGATTAGCTCCAAAGGAGAAGGACCCAAAACCAAAATGCTCCAAACACCAAACTATTCGGATCAAAATGACGCCCTCGACGATCAACACCCTTTTTGTGAAGACAAAAGGTGAACAACACACTCTAGCTAGATCAATACTTAGAGAGAAGTTATGGTTTTTGAGTGAGAAGCTCTGAAAATGGCGTTTTGGTAAAGTAGGAGAAAGAAGATAAGTCAAACAGTGATATAAAAAGCCCATCCCCACTCGATTTATCGACAGTCCGCTCGGCGTAAGACTCTCGCTTCGGCGTAAAGACATAAACAGTTCCGCTGGCGCAACATTGTCCGCCGAGCTCCAAGACACAGACACAAAGTTCGTCGCTCGGCGTAGATCCCAAATCGCCGAAAGCGCAGTCTCCTCCTGTAACTCTACCAAAAAACATCAGGCGCTCGGCGACAAAGACCCTTCGGCGCATAAACCACACTTGCGAAGTTTTGCGGTGCACGAAATCTTGAAGGGTGCATTCTCCGCCGGCGCCAAAACCTCCGCCGGCGCATAAGCAACAACAACCCATCCGCTGAAGCGTAAACATGTCCGCCGAAAGGACTACCAAACTCAGGCAACTAGACTTGGTTCTTAAGCTTAACCAACCTGTGACAAGCCTGCCCAACACATCCTGTAACTCAAAAACAAAGCAAGAAAGGACGTAAATAAGACAATACTCAATTACCAACATCCACGGACACATGTCCGGACCACTATACAACAAGGGGTAAACCCGGGACCGCTATACGCATTCATCATAGATCTTATTTGATAGATCTCGACGAAAACATTCCAAAAATATAATTGTTGTTGAAAATAGATATCCAAATCAAAAGTTATTTAATTTGTAAGTTTTAGAAAATTTCAAAAAATGAAAGATGTTAGATTGAATGTAAAACGCAAGGGTATTTTGGTCCAAAAATTTTGAATGTAAGAGGTGCATGTTTTTGAGGGACCTCAAGTAGTATGAAAGTTTGGGGTGTCCTTTATGTCTTAAAATTATAATATTATGGACCTTAAAAAAAACCCATTTTTTAAAAAGTGTTATTATTATTATTATTATTATTATTATTATTATTATTTTAATTTTTCTAGTTTATCTAATTGAGTAGAACATAAAAATCTAAAAAAAAAAAAATCACCAAAATTAAAAATAAAAAAGAGAAAAAAAAAATCATTAAAACACCAATCTCAGACACGCAGTAGTATTTGGTGCAACTTTTTGTATGGAGTATAAAAAATTGATCCTGATTCATAAATAAGCTGTGTAGAATCCAAAATTGCTGTTTTTTTTTTGAACTGAATCCAAAAATACTTTTAAACTTGACAACTTGTTACATACTCGTTCTAACATTTTTTTTGTAGAAAAATCTAGTAGAATAATCCAATTGTCTATTTTGTAGAAGAGAAGGGTTGCAACACTCAATTGTCTCGACTGAAGGAACTAATGCCAGTTTTGTTGGTACGTGGCTCTTTTATCTTCTCCATTTTTTTGGGTAGGTAGCAATCTTGTAACGTGGCTCTTTTATCTTCTCCATTTTTCTTTTTTGTTGTCACCTGAGGGGCTGAAAATGATTCAAAAATGATTTGGACCCCACAGGGAGGCACCCCACGACCCCTTCTGGTTGTAATTGGCCAGTTTTCTCTCTTTTTTTTTTTTTTTTTTTTCTCCTTCTCCGTCAATCAGCAACCCCTACGTGTGTGTGGGGGTGGTGGGAGTGGTGATTGGAGGGGGTCTCAATCACTTCTCTAAAATGAATATCATAGGAATGTTGGCTCAAGTTGGGAAATCTCCAAAGAATTATTCTTGGCATCCAACAGTCCTAAAAGAATATCAATGTTAAAAAATTTGCAATTTGATTCCTCAATAGAATAAAACGTGATTCTAAATTTCAGTGGCGACATATATTTTCTATTACTGATAAGAAGCACTAGAGAAAAGAGGGAAGGTGGATAGCGGAATGTTGGCCAAATTGGTAGCATAAACTTGGGATTCCTTATCCTAATACTATTCCATTTATGTGTAGGCCTTGTTTGTTACAGTTTAATTGATATGAGATTTAAAAAAAATTTGCATGGAAAATTTTTTTGAATTCAGATTTTCTATAGTGCATTCCTTACAATGCAATTTGTAATAATTTAAAATAAAAGGATCATAGTTAAAATTAAATGATATTATTTTGGTGTCTTCATTCAAGTCTGAATAAAAAATACTAAAATGAAGTCACTTTTAATTATAAATTGGTTCTCTTTTTTTTTTTGACATGACGCATAATTATTTACATTACAGAAGATCTAAATTTAAAACCAACTTTATCTCATTTTAAAGAATTTAAATCCTCGAAATTTGCTTAAATAATGGTGGGCCCTATATATACGTGTGACTTGGCATGTTACACAAAATTATTTTCAATCTCTTGACTTGGTAATACAAATCAGATAAGGACATTGATCAATTTTTCTTTTCATAATTGGACTATGACTTCAATTAGGAGAAATGCCATTTTTTTATTATTGTCATGATAAGAAAACTTCAATTGAGGGAGAGGAAAATATAAGTGCTGAGAGTTTTCCAAGAGAAGTGACCTTTGCATACCTTATCGTACCTTATCAATACCAGTGTGAAAATTGACCTTGATTTGAGATGATGCTTGAATCATTTTTAAAATTATCTTTTATTCACTATTTCGCTTTAAAAAGTCGGATATTTATATTCAAAAGGGTGTGATGGTGATTTAGATGTTACATAAAATCCATTTCATAAATTTTCTTATGTTGCAAATCAGTTAAATTATAGGTTCATTTCCCTGGGAGACAGTGATTGCACATATTTAGAGCTTTAATATAATAGATCAGCTTGAATTTTTTTGTTATATATGTTAAAAAACCTAGAAAGAAAGAAAGAGGGATGGGTGTGGGAATCGAACCCACTACTACATACTGGTCTACACATTCAACGGAGAGGATCCAACTCAGGAATTTAAGCTATAAAAATGCTTAAGACCCACTTTCTTCCATCCCCTTTGGCCCCTCTCTCTTTTGATTGGCTACTTTTTTTTTTGTTTTTTGTTTTTTGTTTTTTTCTTTTCTTCTCCTCTAATCATCACCCGCCACGTATGTGTGGGGGGGGGGTGGTGGGGGTGGTGATTGGAAGGGGTCTCTATCAATACTCTTTAGCCTAACTCTATGGACCCAGCTCAGTCCTTGGTCGAGACACGGTGAAATTGTAAAAAGATTGTGACAGCGGGGATTGTGACAGCGGGGTGTTTTGGAAAGTTGGTAAAAAGTTGACTTTCTGACTTTTTTAACTTATTTTGTAAATTGATAAAAAGCTAAAAGCTGATTTTTTACCAGCTTCCCAAAAGAGCACAGAATATTATTTAGTCATTTATTTTATTTTACAAAAGGTTTAAATTTCTTTACTCTTTTATTTATTTATAGTTTTTTTGGGATGTGGTACCTATTGTCTCAATTATCAACATCCTTAGTGAATTAAATCTTGCAAAATTTACATTTTGGTAACCATTCATGCCAATCTTGCCACATTTGTAAACATAATTATATGCATTACAATATTTTCATCCCATTTGATGCAGTTTCTGACTAGTAAAAAGTTGATACCAAATAATCAATTAAAATGCTGTTCAAAAAAAAAAAAAAAAAAAAAAAAAATTCTTTTCTTAGTTTCTAAAATAATCAATTGTTTTAGTTTATTTAAATTATTTTATGTCATAAGTGATAAACAAAAGTAGTTTTTGAAAATAAAAAAAATTCAGATAAACTTTTTCACTTGTAGCTTTTACACTAGAGAAAAAATATGGGTAAATTATATTTTACCTTTTTTATATTTGATCATTTTTTCATTTTGACCTTTAAATTGTTTTTTTTTCTCCCTTATTTTGGCCCTTAAATTATTTTTTTCCCCACTTTGTAGGGCCATGTAATTCTTGAGGACCATATTATTAGTTGGAGGTCACCCCTCTGCGGATGCAATGCATTTTCCATTAGTTGGACACATCGTTAACATGGAATTCTTGAAACATATAATAATTACTACTACTAAAGGTAAAAGGAAAAAAAGAAGAAGAAAGAGGGCCTTTTTTTTAAATTTTGTTTTATTGACTTTTATATTTAATTTTTTTTATAAATTTTTTTAAATCTTTCTGTGCTAGATAGGCCTAAAAGTTAAAAAAAAAAAAAAAATTGATAAAAAAATTCAATTTTTTTTTATTATAGTAAAAAAAGTTTAAAAAAAAGAAAAAATAAAAAATAAAAATACAAACAAATAATAAAAAATAAATAAAAAGAAGAGAAAAGAAAAGTGACTTGCCTAGTTGTTGTCAGACCCTAGAAAGTTGCAATTACTTGTCCCCTAACTGTGAAGAGTTTAACCATTTAGAGCATTTTCAACGCTTTACTTCTTTTTTCATTAAATTTGAGTTGAAAAAATGACTTTTCATCAAATCTGATATTCAGTGCTCCAATCCTTAATTTTTATCAAATTTTCATCCGGGACAACCGGGTGGTCGACCGGCCGGTCGACCGGTTAAGCCAAAAAATTTATTTATTTATTTATTTTTATTTTTTTTTTTGATTTTTTTTGAACTTTTTGAACCTTTTAGTGGTCGACCGGTTGGTCAACCGGGTGGTCGACCAGTTAGCCCAAATTTTTTTTTTTTTTTTTTTCAACGTTTTGAACTTTTTGAACCTTTAGCTGGTCGATCGGTTGGTCAACCGGCCGGTCAACTGACTGGTCGACCGGTTCATATTTTTCAACGGTCATCAACAGTGTTTTGGTGAAACGCGGAGCCTGTATCAAATTTGGTGAAACGTTTGATGAAATTTCGATTTGATATCGATTTGGTGAAAGGGTTGGAGCATGAAACAGTGTTTTTTTCACCAAATTTTAAATTTGGTGAAAGGTTTGATTCAGGGTTGGAGATGGTCTTATGAGGAGTTTTTGGTTTATAAAGGAATCCTTTTGAGACACAAATAGGCTTAAGAGTCAACATCTTCCCCTTGCACTTTCTCCTTATGCTCCCTTCTTACAGGATCTTCGGACTTATTTTTAGGTTTAATTTTAATAATTCAAACCGTTCATATTTTAAAATTTATTTAGTATATTATACCTGTAAAAAATTAAGTTAATCAGATATCAAAAAGCATGTATTTGAAAAACTGTTTATTAAATTCTTTAAAAAAATAGTTTTTAGTTCGATTTTCCGAACACATTTTTTTGATATCCGATCAACTTAATTTTTTACAAGTATAATATACTGAATAAATCTTAAAATATGAACGGTTCAGATTATCAAAATTGCACCTAAAAGTGAACCTGAAGGCCCGGCAAGGAGGGAGTGCAAGGGAAGGATCCCAATTGCTAATGTAATCCAACAATTAGGTCTCGTTTAACCATTTAATATTTCAATTTAAAAATTAAAAAATATTAAAAAAATTAAAAAATCAATAATTTATATCAAAAAATTAAAAATTTTCTTTTTTCTTTATTCTTTGCATATTTTTTCTTAAAAAATTATAAAATATTCTAAATATGCTAATTTTTTTTTACTTCATATTGTAGTTAAAAATTTTAAAAATTATTAAAATAACGTATTTTCAAAAACAAGGAAAGAAGTAACCATTCAAGCAAAGTCAAATTTAACACTTAACGTGTAAATAATATTATATTATTAATATTGTACCCGTGAATATATGATTGTCTATTTTGGGAAGTGAGTTATAATCAATTTATCATATTATAACCCACTTCTTCTATAACAAAAAGGCTGCTTATAAGTAACTTTTCACCAAAAAGCTGATTATAATTATTTTTTCAAAGTAGCCCGATATTTATTAGAGAGATTTATGTATAGATATTAATAGATAAATTTATTAGCTAATAGTTTCTGTAATAATTAATGGCATTTTTCATTGAATATTATTAAAAAATATCATTAATTATTAATTTTCAATGACAATTTAAAAATTGTGTCACAAAAAATATCACTACAAGTTTTAGTGATAATTTAAAAAAATCGTCACAAAAAAAATATTAATTTTCAATTTTCAGCGACAGTTTAAAAAATTCATCAAAAAAAAATATCATTAATTATAAGTTTTAGGAACAATTTATAAAAATCGTGATAAAAAAGTTACAAATTATTAATTTTTAGTGACATGTAAAAAAAATAATAAAAAGAATATATAAAAAATTATTTTTAACGATAATTTTATTAAAATTTATTTTTAATAAAATTTATTGAAAATTAAATATACTATTAGAATCTATTAATAAGTTATTTTATTTACCATTGGTATGATATGCACAGGTAGGCTAATAATTAATGATATACACGAGCATCAATACGGAATGGATTTCACTCCGGGACTAGTTTAATAATTAACGTGCGTTCCTTCCCCCCCCCCCCCCCCCCCCCCCCCCCCCCTTTTTTTTTTTTTTTGATTCAAGCATCCATTCTTAAATATTGGATAACGTTTGATTACAACATAAATTGAGTCATCCGATCTACTCTTAAGGTAATTAAGTAATTAGCTATGCTAAGCAACGTGCGTCCCTGCCCTTTTTTTTTTTGATTCAAGCATCCATTCTTAAATATTGGATAACGATTGATTACAACTTAAATTGAGTCATCCCATCTACTCTTAAACTAATTGAGTGATTAGTTATGCTAAGGCCTATTTTGAAAAGTTAATAAAAAGTGATTTTTTTTGCTTTTAATTAAGCTTCTAGCTTTTTTGAACAAATGATTTAGGAAGTTAGTAAAAAATTACATTTAATTTTTTTGATTAATATTTATTTATGATGTCAAATCACAATAAAATGGCCAAACTATCCCTATGTAATTTAAAATATTTAGAACTTCACCCATGTAGCACATTTTGACCCATGAGGAATAGAATTATAATTTCACCAATGACTTAAAACTAACTTCCCAAATGAAAAAAAATTACAAAAAAGCCAACTTTTGATTTTTGTTACAAATCTAAAAAAGTGGTTAAAAGCGAAGTTCTCAAAATACAGTGGGGATGCTGTTGCGAGGGATGTTGTTGTGCGAGCTGCGCAGCAGCAACTGCTGTGCGGTGAAATGGACACATTTTGGGGTCTATTTTGATAATCTAAACCGTTAATATTTTAGAATATATCAAGTAAAACATGACTGCAAAAAATTAAGTTAATCGAATATCATTTACCTATTCATCCACTCACATTTGTATTCATTTTAATACTTTAAATCACAATTATTATTTATTTTTGTAGATACAAATGTGAGTGGATGAATGGGTAAACAATATCCGATTAACTTGATTTTTTGTAGGTATGTCTTACTTGATATATTTTAAAATACGAATGGTTCGGATAATCAAAATGGACTCCAAAGCCGTACAGTAGTCACTGCTGCGCAGCCCGCGCAGCAGTATCTCCACTTCCGCTAGTCTATGTTTGGAAAATATAAATATATATATAATTAGATTGTTTCACTTTCATGCAAGTCATAGGTTTCATTTGGAAAGTGAGTTGATTTTTTGATTTTTTACATATTTTAGTTAGAGACTAATGTTGTGTTTGATTGGGAGAATTGAGTAGGAATTTAGAAAAGAAAATAGAAAAAGTAAACGAAATATAAATAAAAAATACTTAAATTTCACCTAATTTCACATACATTTTCTCATTCTCTTTCCGAATCATTCCTCAAATTCCCAACCAAACACAACATAAAAGGCTCATTTGGATCCAAACACAGCATAAAAGTCTCGTTTGATTTAAAATTTTTAACTTTTGTTAGAGAAAAAAACAAAATAATTATAATTTAAATATAATACTTTATTTTATTAATTTTTAAACTGATTTTATTTTTTTTATAATTATTTTAATCCCAACCTCATTTCTGGCCCATATCAAATGAAGGCATAGTGACGCTCTTTTTTAATTTTGCAACTTGAATGCATGAATGAATTCAAAATAAAGCAATTGTAAATTCGTGAGAGGGACCTCTTTTGTAGCTTTCGTCCCCCTCTTGCCAGTTGTGGTCCCACAAGTTGGATCATCCAACTAATTGACAGAGGAAAAGAGGTACGTTGTGCCTATCTGTCTATCTGCCGATCAATGTCATTAATGGGTAGTGAAAAAATTTTAGGGCAAATTACAAACACCTCTTTAGAGGTTTGGTGGAAAAATAAATTTTTTTTTTTTGAAGTTTGAGAAATTATATCTTATCCTATGAGGTTTATATTTTCATAATAAATTACTTTTTAATATTTTTATTTTTATACAGATTCTCTTCTAATTTGTTATGTAAATTTGACATTTAAGGGATAATTTGTAATTTGTCAAATTTCAGAGGAGAATCTATATTTTTACTAAATCTCGAGAGAAGTGTTTGTAATTTGTCCAAAATTTTATTTGTTGCAGCAAGTGGTACGATTTCAAACCTTTGGTTGTCTGTGATGTCGTAAAGAAGTGTATTTTTTTAATTTTTTTATAAAATATGAATTAAGTTTGAAATAATATGGTAAAAAAATAATGTAATTTAGGGGTTGTTTGGGGTGTCCTAAATAAGTGTACTTTTTATTTTTTTGGACTAAAAAGTTGAGAGAAAAAATATGGATGTTTGGATTAACTTTTTAACTTTTTATAAAAAAATGTGTAATAAAAAATTGTAAAAATTAATTTGTAGGGAAAAATTAAGATTGAGAGTTGTGCAGCCGTAATTGTTGACTTTTGGTGAATAGTGTTAACTTTTTAACTTTTTGAATAACTTTTTAACTTTTTGCTTTTTTCATACTACCCAAACTTGACCTTAAATAAGATGATATGATTTAAATAAGATAATAAATTATTAACTTTTTGACTTTTAAAAAAATGTCAAACCTACTTATGTGGACTCGATATAAGTAAATGATTAAAATTTTAGTAATACTATAAATTTAAATTTAATTATATAAAAATTATTTTGTAATTTAAATTTATTTTACACATAAATTTTGTATTATATAAATTTAATTTTTATCATACAATTATTCATACAAAATTCTAGATAAATATGAAATCAAAGACTTTTTCTTAAAATTTACTGTATAATTACAAATCAAATTTATTTATTTATCTGAGCCTATCCAACTAAATGTTTAAAATTCATTTGTAATATGATGATATCAGTACTGCACTACACACAATGTTAATTAGTAATCTACTCGAGGAATTTTGATCTAAGTTAGGTTATTTAGAATTTGGATCGTTCTGGTACATAGAACAGTAATTGGAACAAGAACGAAAATGGAAACGTGATACGCCATATATTCTAAAATATGGTACGATAGGAGTAGACTTGTAAATATTACATTTAAGAATTTAATGTCCTTTGAGAGTAATTTTTTTTAACAATTAAATATCCAATAATTTTTTTTCTTCTTCTTTCATGTAACAAATCATTTCTGTGAAAATTATGATTCATTTTTAACTTTTTGTCTTGTCAAAATTTAACTCACCTTATATTTTAGTTTATATATTTTATTATTATTTTTTTTCCTCCTAAGTTAACATTGAAGGAAATATATTGAAAAAAAATTTAGGGATCGTTTCGAATCATTAAATTTATTATTTTGGAACAAAGTGTACAATATTTTAAAACGTGCGTACCAATACGTAATTTTCTAAAGTATTAACATTTTTTGGTAACATAGATTTAGATCCTCTCTAATGTACTTCTTATATTATAATGTGAGTGTTTGGAAAGTTGTGATTTTGGTAAGCTATTTTAATTTTTGGTTATTTTAGGAGGTTAAAATTTTTGTATTTAGAAAGATAATTGGATTTTTTGTAATTTGATGTGATGTTTGTGAGCGAAAAAATAACATAATTATAAATTTGATGTGACATTTTGTCGTATTAATTATTTTAATCTATTTTATACTGCTTAAAAAAAAAAAAGCAAGCGCTGTTTTGGTGTCTTTGTTGGGTATACCTCCTTACAGTTCCGTTTTGTAACTCGAAAACACTGTGGCTCGAAATGGCTCGAATCGCAAAACGATGTCGTTTTGCTTCTTTTTTTTTTTTTTTCCCCTTCTCTCTGTTCTGAAACAGAGAGGATGAAGAAGAAAGAAGAAGAAGAAGGAAGAGGAAAGAAGAAGAGAAGAGGGGAGCAGAGAGAGAGAGAGATCAACCAAAAATCAAACAAAAATCAAACCCAAATCAAATAAAGAGAGTGATATAGATCATCATTATCACACAAAAATCAAACCCAAATCACCCGAGCAGAGAGAGAGAGATCAACCAAATCAAACCCAAATCACCCAACCAAAAAAAAAAAAAAAAATCAACAACATATGTATATTGCAGATCATCATATCATCAACAACACCAAAAATTTACATTGTAGATTATCATCATCACCATCAACAACATATATATATTGCAGATCATCCTCATTATCAAAAAAAAAAAAATGCAAAAAATAGAGAAAGTGGCCATCTACCCACCGATGATCGATCGGCGATGACCGACATCACCTTCTCTTCCTCCTTCTCTCTCGCCTTTCACTTTCTCTCATCTCTCGCTTTCTCTCACTCTCTCTCTCTTCCTCCCATACTGTTTCAGATACAAAAGAGAAAGAAGAGGGAAAAAAAAAAAAAATCGCAAAACGACGTCGTTTTGCGATTCGGGCCAATCGAGCCTCGGAGTTTTCGAGCTACAAGCCATTTTTCACCTCCTTATTAGAGTATGAAACTCAATTGGTTTATTAAAAGTATTTAATTTGGTTTAGTTTGGATATAATATATTTTACATATTATATCTAACTTTTGACATTCTAATAGGTATTTGGTAGTCAATTTGATAGCAGTTAGGGTTTGAATAAAAAAACCATAGAATTAACAATATATAAATATTGTTTATGTGCTCCGGAGTGTAGTAGCATCAAAAAATTCTTTTGGGTAAGAGTGCCTAGTGTATAACTCAATTTTGGTGGGTTTTAAGGGCTGTGCTTCAGACCCCCACTGGGGGTCAACCCCCAGTGACGTGGCAACCTTTCATTCGCTGAAATTAAAAAAAAAAAAAAAAAAAACTGTTTTTGTTTTGGGCCAATCAGGGATGACCCCCAGTGACCCCCACTGGGGGTCTTAGGCATTTTTGGGGTTTTAATTGGTGTTGATTGTTGCCGTGAATTTGACTTGGCCAAATTCAAGAATTTGTGTCTTTGGTTGCTACTCTGCTTTGAAGCGTTTGGTTTGGTGTTCAGTGTTGATTTGGGTTGTTATTTTGGGTCTTCTACAACTCTAATTTCGAACACTTTGGTTCATCTATTTGGTGAGGTCTTTTCTCTTGTTTATTTGTGATTATTTGGAATTCACCTAAGGAGGATTTTGTGAGACCATTCGTGTTTCGTTTGTAATCGTTTGAAATTTTTTTGGTTGATAGTGAAATTAGATTTTAATCCCGTGGACGTATTTCACATTGAGGGAACTACGTAAAATTTTTTGTATTACTATTGATTTAATTTTTTTGCATTAACGTTTATTGTTATTAATTGATTTACTTGTGAGAAATCATATATTTTCCCTAACAGTCTTCACGCTATTTTGATGTTTTCACTCAAGTCTAAATAAAGACACTGAAATGATTGCACTACATATAAAGGAATATATTACAGAGGATCCGAATTTCACTACGAAAGTTCTCAATTCTTATTTGTGTTGCCTATGCAGCTAAATGGTTAAAATTTAACGGAAATACCAGTTGTACGAGCAAGAAATAATTTTTTCGTATAATCCTGTTGATCAAGTTTGCGCTCCTCCAAACGTCGTCGCTTTACTCCCTGAAAACACAAACGTGAGCTAGCCGGCGGGTGTGTGCCGGATACCTCTCCGATGCCTAAGTCAGCAAAATAGACAAATAGACAAAAGTTTTGTGTATTCGAGAATCAAAGTTGTGTGTTACCTCTTCCATAGGTTATGTCATGAGCTTTTATAGGTTCCGCGTGGCACAATCCTAGTAGGACTCTTACTCTTTCATGTAGAATCCTCCTAGGAATCACACTCCTAAAAGATAATGCTTATCCTTCAACACTCATCTCACTGCTTAAATCAAGCGAGATGGTTCTACTTCGGTAGTGTGACAAAACGATCGAGCTATCATAGTCATGCTAAACTGGCAGAAATGACCGAACTCTAAGTAGCTCGGTTCTTCCCTTCATTACTTGTACCTTAGTTTCGCTTGTTGAGACTATGCTAACTATAGCAAGATTCACTACAACATATAAGACTTTTGGCGACCAATTATTTTGGTCCCTAAAACTATTGTTTTAGTCTCTAAATGATTTTTGTGACAAAATTAATTTCGTCACTAAAAAAGTCACTAAAAGTGCGTCTAGAAAAGTCTTTAGCGACCAATTTTTGAAAATGTCCCCAAAAATGACAATTAGCGACCAATTTTATATTGTCACAAAATATTTTATTTTTCAAGACTAAACATTTGGTCGCTAATACTTCGTCATAAAATGTCCCAATTTGGTCGCAAAAAATAAAATAATGACACTTTTAACGACTATGATATTTGGTCGCTAAAAGACATAACTTTCTCTACAACACATTTTTGTCGCTAAAAATCAAAGTTAAATTTTGTAATCATTTAATCTCATAGCTAAAATGCACAAAATTAAATGTCATCCAATCATATTAAAAAAAAAAAATAGACATCCACATATCAAACCCACTCTATTCCCAAACCATAATGAGTATATAGAGAGTAAATTTGACAAAAATTAAAACTGAAAGTTTTCAAATTCAAATCAAAGTACTAAAGTTCAAATGAAGAATAGCAACAATACAATAGTTTCTTCAAAGAAAATATCTAAAAAAGCATTTTCTCAACATCAATATCAGGCTTTATATCAGACAGGCTTGGCACAAGAGGCTTCAAGCTGTACTTAGGTGTGACACCCTTTAGACATCCCTGCAACCCAAAATTCAAAAAGAAGAATCAAAAGTTTGCACCAAACATTCCACAAGACCAACATAACGGGAAGCAAATAATAGAAACACTAGCAAGATGAGAGGGACAACTGATTTTTTTCAAGAATGCCCTCTACCTCAAATAAATTTTGGGGCACTAATTAAGATATCAAAGATAGAACATATTAGAGGAATATTTTATTTTTATTTTCCAATTTCCACCATTTTGTTTCCAAATACTATCCTTTAACCGCCAAACTCTCTTTCTAAAATTATAATAAAACCTCAAACATGTACGCCAACATGTCCAGCAAAAAATAATAATTAAAATAATTGACATGCCATGCGGCAAGTCCAAGTCGAACACGTGTTAGACACAACTACTGCTACATAAATGCAATGTCCATACTTCATAGCCAAACTCTGTGCTAGGTGGTAGGACTACAAAAACAAGAGATCATCATGTGGGGGTGGTGAACATTGTGTGTGTGTGTGTGTGCGCATGTGGGTGGGGGGAGTACTTTTGCTTTTTTCAAGTTTATTCATTTTGATCTCCACACGCACACAAAAGAAAACAATATACACAATACTATAGAATACAATGGAAAAACTTGCACTCCTATGCTTGCATGAGCACCAATCAAGCAAACTTACAGTACGCTGCCTGAGAATTATCCTTGTAAAGTGACGTAGTTCAATCTGTTTTTCTTTTTTGCCAAAGTGCCATAGCAATGTAGACTCATCCTGAATGTAGTCAAAAGAACCTGAATAAATGGAAATACCAAAAAGAGAGATTGTCTTCTGTTTTTTGTTTTTTGTTTATTTATTTTTATTTTTTGTTTTTAAAAGAAGAAGAAGAATAAGAAGAATATTTTTTTAGATGTACAATTACATGGCTAAGACAATGAGGATTTATGGCGTGGTCAACTCAAACCAAAAAATAATAATATCAGGCATGTCACTTTGATAATTGACAGATTAAACTTCAATCTCAGTATCTCTAGATTAAATATCAAACTAAATAATATGAGGCATGTCTTATAACTATGACAAATCTATCTAAAGCAAAAGATACTCACTATCAATTGCATTTCTAGTTTCATTATTTCTAGTTTCATTATAAAAAAAAATGTGGCTGTAACAAGGCTTTTCAAATTTATTTTGAATGTAATGTGAGTTGCATTAGAATAAATTTAATTTATACATTTTTAAATTATGAATACTTTTTAAATGAAAATTCTGAATACATAACATTACTTTACTGTATCAAATTCCAAACTTCAACTAAGCCTTTAATAGCTGTCATTATGGGGCAGAGATTTTAGCTCTTCTGAAACACTTTGGAAGCCTTTTCTATGTTGAGTGGTCATCTAAGCTCCTCATGTCAACCCAAACTTCAACTAATCAAACGTACTCATATTGATAAATCTATTCCAACATATTGATAAAAAAATAATGA
Organism: Camellia lanceoleosa; assembly: GCA_025200525.1. Taxonomy (NCBI): domain Eukaryota; kingdom Viridiplantae; phylum Streptophyta; class Magnoliopsida; order Ericales; family Theaceae; genus Camellia; species Camellia lanceoleosa. The sequence goes on from CM045764.1 coordinate 39,174,530, forward strand.
CCCTAGCCGGGACTACAAATCTGTGTATTATCATGATGCAGGAAATTTGAATAAGCAAAATAGGAGGACACAGACTTCTGTATGGCCTAAACAAAGATTATGTACAAGCCTGAGTGCAGACCCTCATAAATAACCATCTTCCTCTCCCAAACAAAGTGTTCACCTACATCCAAGTGACAACAGGAGACCATATGCTTTCCTCAGTGTCTAAAGTAAAGAAATGTGAGTATAGAAGTGATCAAACAAGTGAGCATAAGAACCCAAGAAGTAACAGTGAAGCAGGGGATTTCGAAATAGAATAAGACCTAGAGATCACAAGAGATGTAAACCAGATAAAATTATTCAAGTTATGAATAAAAAACAAAGAAGCAATGACAAGTGGACGAGTAACAATATCTTGGCTAATATTTGCAGGCTTGTAGTTTTGATGCTGATTTATTAAATCCAATGTACCAGGCAAGGTTAGAATACTACTTTTTAGGAGGTGGTCAACAAATTTTGTTATACTTTCTTTCCAATATTTGTTCGCCTATTTGAGTTAGTCGTTGTTTTAACACTCAGCAAATGATGGGAGTTGGATTTTCATGGGGCCAGAGAATTGAAAGCTAAACATTATGTTCTTAATTTTTTCGAATTAGCCATTTGATTTGATTGTCATATTCTTGTTCAAGGTCATCGTGATGATCCTAGTATTGAGATTTGCTGTTATTTGAAGGAAAGAATTGTTAAATGCTCTAGCCTCAAAGTCATGTCTTAATTAAAGCACGATTCCTCTCAAAACATTCATCTCATTTTTACATATGTCCTTGTTCCTTTTAGACATTCTCAAAGGGACAGAGAAGTATGAGTTTTTTCTGTCACAGCTAAAAAAAGGGACAGAGAGAACTCAATTGTAAGAAAGCCTTACTACGGCAGTTCATTGCTTCACAACCCTTTCTGCTGCTTAGCTTTACCAAAGACTATATTTTCAGTTAGCCTGGTTCTTCTTGTTCTCTTGATAAAAAAACTGTAAAGCCCATTTCATTGTTGATAGTCAAATGATCATACATCATAACAATTATTGAACCATAAAAGCTTCAAATGATTCATAAACACAAAACTTGGTTAAAAACTCTTCCAATACAACTAAAAACTTTTGGAGTACACTATCAGCCGCAAAGAGCAAATGGATTTAGTACTCATGAACAAGCATAGAGAATCCAATTCACAAACAGAACTATGTAGACCACCATCTAAGATTTTAAAAAATAAATAAACAAATAAGAGAAAAAAAAAAAGCATTTTATAAGAAACTGAGTGTCCTAAGTTTTTAAAATGAAATAAGCAACAAAACAAAGCAATAGCAATTATAAATCTTACATGATGTTAAAATGGAAATCATTTGGAAACAAGACAAAATATTCACGATTAAACACAATTTAAGCTTATTAAATTTTCAAATCAAACTTAAACAATTTATTATTCTTCTCTATAAGTTCATATGTACTATAAAAAAAATTAAGTTCTTCGAGCTCGACTCATATTCGATTTGTTAAAAACTCATTTGCGATCGACTCGTTATGTAAATAAATTAAATTTAAACATATTTGAAATTTTGTTAAGTTTTCAAGTCAAATTTAAGCAACCTATTACTTGGTTCATTTATAATTCTACACATCACTGAGTAAGAAAACTTATAATATTTGTTAATTTGTAAAACAGCGCTATATAGTTAAAAAGAATTAAAAAAATCAAAATGTAGAACTATTTGATGCCCCGTGCTATCCAACTCTGTTTCGGCCTACTTACTTTGTATGAATCCTCCAATTGCCCAAAACTTACATTAGCTGCTGAAGTTTTTGTAATTTAAATTTTATCTAGGTTGCAAATATTTAAATCTAAGAGCTATTTGATGTTTCGTCTTTTGGACTTGTATTGCATTTCTTTTCCATTTATCATTTTAATTGTAGCCTTGGCATATGCTATATTCGATTTTCTGTGGCAACAATGTTGAATAAATTAATCTATGAAGCCTATGTTTCTTGCCTATGTGGTTAGGGATTTCTCAATATGATGTCCAGAAGAATAATATTCCATTAGGCAAGAAATACAAAGGAATGCGGAGAATTTCAGAATTCATTTGAGGATTATGCTTAACAGGGGAAAAATTAACAGATAATTGAAGTTTAGGCATCAGAAAAAATTAAGAGGGAGAATTTTTCTTTTGACAGATCAGGTTGAGAAAATTTATTTACCTTGAAAGTCGAGAATTTTTTTTCTCAGAAAGATTTCAGAGAAAATGTTTAAGAAGAAAGAAATGTGATGAAAAAAATTCAATTTGTCTTGCTTTGAAATTAGATGAAAATCGAACCACCACCAAGCAGTGTAAGTCTTCGGTAATTGGCTTGGAATTGTTGATAGACATGAATACCTGAACAGTTAAAATCTAATGCTACTCACAATTGGTCATTCAACAAGTCTGAGGATGGTGTAATTATAATAATTTTCTTGCAATTTTTGTTTTCTTCTAAATATAACAAAATTTGATGGATAATAGGCATTAAAATTTGACCAAAATTGTAGGGTCTTCACCATCACAATTGAATGTACGAGACAGACAAACCATGGCACACTTGAAAACATGTTGCCCAACATCAGAAGAATGCTACTGAAAGATCAAATTATAAGACAGTTAAATCCAGTCCAGCACTTCACTAACCCTAGATATTAATAAACAAAAATCAAACAGAATGCGTTAAATTAATTTTATTAATTTGACATTAAAACTAATTTTTGGCTACAATCTGTATTAAAAACTCAATACTACTTGAAGGATCGAGAAATACCTTGATAGAGAGTGAATTAACCAATCGATGTCTTCAAAGTAGCAGAAATCTGCAAAAAATGAAGAAGAAGGTGAAGAATCAACCTATAGAAAAACTGCATCCATAACAATGTGCAGGCCAATCGAACAAAAATGTGAACTACTTATTGTGTTCTTCATAGATCTACAATATGTATATACATATGTATATGTATAGGCAGATACATATATATATATATATAGAGAGAGAGAGAGAGAGAGAGAGAGAGAGACGCACCAAATCTACAGAAAATGTGAAGAACAAGGTAGATCAACTGAAGCTTGTAGATCTCAAACTGATCTGCAATGGAGCTCGAGATGGACAGAGCGAAGACCTACAATGAAGCTTGCGATGGAGCTTGACATATAGAGAGAGAAGTTTTTACACATCGTGAAGCTTGGATACGGTTTTCAGTGTGTATTTGTATTAGGCGAGGTTTTGTAATTTTTCATTATTTGGTCCCTAAAAAATGCCAATAATATGTGTTAGACGACCAAAGTTATTGGTCTCAAAAAGTTACACAGTGTAACAGGAAATATCAAGAGCCATTTTGGTAGTTTTATAAATAAATTATCACGAGTTTAGTTTTGTCTCTAAAAGATTATTTTTAGGGACTAAATTTAATTAGTCTTTAAATATTAGTTCCTAAAAGACTAATTTTTTGTAGTGATTGGACCGAGCTAACCAAGAGCAAGGTCCTGAGGAAGGCTCAAAAATACCTCGCCCCAGAATGGTATGACTGAGCTAATTGTTGCCGCTCTGACTGTGGTGACCGAACTGACTACAAAGCTTTTTTGCACCGAACTAACTACATGACCCTTCTACTCAGCCTTTTTTACTGTTGCCCATAGGACGACCAATTACCCAGCTCGGCTCAATTTACTTATAAATTACCCTCACACCAGTTTATTGTATTTTTTTAATAAAAAAAATCAGATTAATAATAAATTCCACAAATTTTAATAATCAAAGTTTTAAACTTTCTTATCACGTTATAAATATTCTATGAAGATACCATAAAATTGTAATTCTTCTTAAAATTTATTTATCGCGCGGCATTAACATTTTTCGCAATAATTGAGAGAGGGAATAAGCTGTCCTCGTACTGGGCCTATCATATCGCTTTGCTGTTCTTGGCATTGGTAGTGTAATAGTGAAAAATATAGTCCTCGCCACTTTTGTCTACTCCATTCCCTCCACACAGAGTTTGGATTTATCATTCAATTTCAATCTATTAAACCACTTGACATGATTGAGGGCCCATACCACAAGTTTGTGATTTGTTTGTAGTAATCATTAAAACTTTCTCACATATTGAAAGATGGAAAATTATACAATAATTTTTAAATATTATGTGATCATATTCTTTTATTAATAAAATATTTTATTTATATTTTATTTTTTGGTGTTTGAATTTAACGTATAATCAACAATACCTAAAGAATTCAAGCAATGTAAATTTGCAATTTCAAAATCAAGTTTATTAATTATAATATGGGCATATTTACCCAATGCCTTACATTGTATAAGAAATTAGTGATTGACATACGTAATGCGTGTGTCGTTTAAATAAATAAAAATAAAATAAAATATTTATTATATATTGTGTGTTAGTGAAATGGTAAGAGTCTTATTTAGTCAATTTGAGGTTCAAATCTCACTCATTCTATCTACCTAATTTTATTTTATTTTAAATAGAAAAATAAGGGACACGTGACATAAAGAGAAATAAGCAAAGGTTTTGACACACTTAGCATTCACTTAATATAAGAGTATAGATTATAATGGATTTGTCTAGTGCAATATATGTGAGCTTCTAGTGCAACATATATGAGCTGTTTATAATATTTTTTTATTTTTAAAAAATATTTTTGATTGTTTTACTTTTTAATTATTAACTTTCTACTTATAAGAAACTACACCAAGAGGCTAAAGGCACATCTAAATATCAAACAATTGAAGATAATAATAATGAAAACAATTTTTTGAAACAACCCATCAAAGAAGAGGTAAGTATTCACGTAATTATCAAGGTACAATTCTTGATTTATGTATTTTTTTTTTTACATAAAAAACAAATATTAGTTTGTTTAACGTCATTACTGTTCGAACTTTCAAATCTGAACAAATTCACTTTTTTCATCTCTATAAGTCTGAGCATGGTCACTTTTTTTTCGTTCGTTCAATATCAAGTTTGCAAAAAGAACCCGATTCACTCTATGGAGTGAGCGACCTCCGATGGACAATTGTGGCCAGAGGTCAATGCTTGGCTCAAAGTCCTCAAGCTTCAAACTCGGTGAATGCAAATCCAAATGCGAACGTGAACTTCTCAAATTTCAAGCTGAAGCATGAGGTTCACCCTCCTGTTCTCCTTTGTCGTTTTCTTTTACTGTTGCCGTGCTCCCTGTATCTAAATAAGAGGAAGGTTTTTGAAAGGTTTTTCAAATAATTTAGGTTTTTAATTTGTTTATTATTTATTATTTGGGTGTACTTTGAAGGGTAATTTGAGAAAAAGATATAGAGTGTATTGAGAGTAAATTATTATCTTAAATAATTAAATGGACTGTAATGAGAAATTGAGAGTATTTATTGATTTTTTGGGTGCAAATATAATCTCCCCCTTGGTGAAGGATACCTTTGTACAGGCCCATTACTAGGTCAATCCACTCTCAGATAAAAATGCCTACCAATAAGCCCAATAGGGCCTTCCACAGTTGCACTTACGGAGGCCCATTAAGCACTTGATAAGCATCTGTCTATATTGTCACAAATGATTTATGGTATTTGTCCTAATAAAGATGCAGATATGATCCTTTGATCTCTATGTTTTAGATAATTGCATGTCTCCTTGTTTGGTGAAGAGCACATGGCCATGCGGTAGAATGACAAATCTATTTCAACTCAATTGAACACGATTTTCATTTGGTGATAAGACGACAAAAAGTTAACATAATGTCAAAGTTGTATGTTAAGTTATGTTTTAGTTCATTGATTCTGTTTTTGGTTAATTTTTTTTATTAATTAATTAATTAATTATTTTTATTATTTATTTATTTATTTATTTTTTCAGCTGTTGAACATAATGATTTACTTGATTGAAAATGTGATCGAATATCTCCATAAATTAAGAACGGAATTACAAACGGAAGACACACAAAGAGAGATATATAGGTGAGAAGGAAATTTGTGTCGTGATATCTGGGCCGAGCAAAATCAGCATGGTTTTGGGCTAGGCTATAGATTTGTAGACCAAGACCTTGGTCATGCAAAGAGGTCTAATCGATTATATGGTTTACATGTTATGACCAGGCGGCCTTGCTAATGGGTTGAGCTGAGTTTGGTTGGGCCTCGGGTTTGGGCCGAAGTAGTACTGGCTTGGTCACTCTTCATTGGCATTCCAGAGATGTAGATTGGATTGATCTATCCCAAGAAGATCGGCCAAATAGTGAAACGAAGTTGTACGCTTGACATTGACCAAGGTAGATGGAATGTCGCGCAATGTTAGCATGGTGGCGCGCCACGTTGGGTTTGCGTGGCATTGCACGTTGCACGGTTGTCTCAAGAACTAGCAAGGATTAAGCGGCATGGTTGCTAGGTAGGTTGCCACGCTAATAATTGTGCCATCTCACTTGGTTTACAGTGGGAAGGGTATGAAAGGATAAACATTATTCTTTATGAATGCTATTTCTAGTAGGACTCTACGAAGAGGAATTAGAGTGCTACTAGCATTCTGCTTTGTGAAACTTATAAAAGCTCAGAAGTAACCTAATATCAGGTAATGCAACTTTAGTTCTCGAATTCATAGAGCTTTTTCCATATTGATCTTAAGTATTAACTTAAGTATCGGAGGGATTTTCTGGCACATTTCCGCCGGTAAGCTCACGTTTTTGTGATTTCAAATTGTACAACATCGTTTGAAGGAGTGCAGGTTTGACCACTAAGATTATCCAAATAACGAATATTCCGTACTCGTACAATAGGGTATATAAATAAAGAAAGAAACATTTACTCATAAATCCCATCTTGAGTAATGATAATCTATTAATCATAAGAATTTTCTTATAGACTAATTAGTCTAATTGATTTTTGAAAGGTGGATTTAATATATTCTTTGGAAATTAGGTTTATGGTTATGCTCTTATTTCCATAATGTTTCCTTATTTTTCTTTTGTGCTAGAAAGGTAAGATATACAATCTATTATTTTGTGGAATTCAATTGAGTGAATCTAGTGGTACAAATGCCTTGTGCACCAAGAAAAAAAAAATGTAAAATTATGTACGTCGATATTGATTTCCATTCAACATAAAATCTTTTGATATGAAAATCTTTTGGGTTGGGGTGTGGGTATTCAAGTTTGGGATGGATTTTGATATAGGAATTTTTTTTTTTTATTTGGAATGGCTTGAAATCTGAAAATTTTCAAATATTTCAAAAAGAGTATAAAATCCTTTAATAACTTTTGGGCAAATGTGTAACTTTAAATTGTGAGAGTTTGAGTAATTTATTTTGTGAAATTCAATTGAGTGAATTTAGTGCCACAAATGCCTTGCACACCAAAAAAATAAAAATAAAAATAAATATAAATATAAATAATGTCTCAGTATACAAGTTCACATTGTTTCACATTAAACATGATATCAAAAAAAGAAAAGAAAAAAGTATAACATTGTGTACATCCACATTGATTTCCATTGAGTATAAAATCTTTTAAGATGAAAATCTTTTTAGGGTATGGGTATTCAAATTTGAGGTGGATTCTGATATGAGAATCTTTTTAATTTGAAATGACTTGAAATGTAAGATTTTTCAAACATTCCAAAAGAAGTACAGAAACCCCTTAGTAAATTTTGGACAAATGTGTAATTTATAATTGTGGGGATTTCAGTCATTTATGGGTATTAACTAGCATCCACGAGTGTAAACTATAGGGTTATGCTGTCATTTCCACACAAATGGGACTATTAGGTTTATTAGATTATTTAGAGGACTTATTGGTTACTATGAAAATGATATTTATTGGTGCTTCCTCCTCCATAAAGAAATTAGTGAAAAGAGATAAATAATATAAAATTAATACTTGAAGATTTTAGCAAAATCAAACATTTGGAGTGACAAATGGTAAGGGATTTTGTAAAAAAGAAAAATAAAAGAAAAGAGAGTATAACAATTTAGGTTGTATTTGGTTTAGTTTTGGAATTGTGATTATCTTTTTAGAGCTGTAATTTAAGTGTGGAATTGTGAGTTGAGTTTTGAAAAGAGAAAATTTGTTTGGTTGTGAGTTTTGAAAAGAATTTTTGAATTTTAAACTTTGAAAAGAGCGGATTGGGTTTACCCAGTTATCTGCCTAGACATCTTCCCGGATGTCCAACCGGTTGACCAAAACAGTGCAAATTATTATTATTATTATTATTGCAATTACAACCTATTATTTTAATATATATATATATTTGTTTTAGATATTTTTTAAATATAGAAATTATTTTTTTTAGATTTTTTTATAAAAAAATAATCTAACAATCCATCACTAACTATCTTCAATACTATATCATCAAAAGAGTTTTGAATTGTGTGTTTGGTTAAGAATTTTGAAATTAATTTTTGAATTGAGTTTTGAGTAATTTTGAATTGTGTGTTTGGTTATGAATTTTGAAAAATGATTTGAAAATATTACCTTTGAAATCATGAGGCAAACCAAACACAACCTGTAGACATAGTTAAAACTTCCAAAAGAGCAAATTAAAAAATAATTTTCATTCTGAAGTAAAAGTGCAATCTTCAAAAAATTAATAATTTTAAACCGAACAAACCTACTAGATAACATCTTCCAATGTCTTTCACAAAGGAAATTTAGCCACCGTCACTGCAAGAAAATCGGGAATTAGCGGCGTTTAAAAAACGCCGCTATAGGCTAGAAAATCGCCGCAAAAAAATAAAACGACGTTTATAAAATTCGTCGACGATACGGCCGTCGTTGTATCTTTGTGACGTTTGAAAAACGCCACTAAAGACTTTAGACGACGTTTTCTAAAACGCCGCTAATTACTTACAGCCGTCAACTCCGCACGTTAAAAGAGTTATCTCTGACGTCATAATGACGACATTTCGCGACGTTTTTAAGAAATACGCCACCATTTTTTCATTTAAAAAAAAAAATGAAAAAATCATAATTAATGAACTTTTGCCTTTTGTTCAAACCAAACCTATATAATCCATCACCATTCTCAAAATATATACCATAATGTGAATGAGCATTCATTTTTCAATTTTCCATAAAATAAATAAATAAATAAATAAAACCCCTTTAAATACAATATGACAATACAAAATCATAAAAATAATAATATTCAGTGTGCTCTCTAAATTCTCTGAAAATAACTTCATCCACAGCTCTCTTCAACTTCATCAAGTCATCAATCATCTTCACCAAAATGATAATTATATACCTGAATCATCTAGATTTTTGAATACAAAATATCAGAAATGTCAGAGTTTTGGAGACCAAGGCTGCCAATACTGCACCAAGGACGAAAGATTGTTTGAGGAAAGTATATAAAAAAATAAATAAATAAATAAAAAGAGGGTATGGGTGAAACAGAAGTACACAATTTGGTCTTGTTTTCAAAATCAATCAGTTTTTTTTTTTTTTTTAAATATCAAAACTAGTTTAATTCACTCCGATATTGATACGGATTTCGATATATAGTACACAGGTGTATTAGTATCAGGAGGCCAAAATCCCAATGCATATGGAATGACATTGATTTTTTTGGTTCTAATTAGAGACCTGAACATTCCCATGCCTTGCTTCTTTTAGAAGATCAGACAATTCTAAGTTGGGAAATGAATGAATGTACCTTATTCCATGACTAGGACCACATGTTATATTCCTTATGTCTACATTATAACAACCGGCTCCAATAGATACACAATCATCACCTGCATAAAAAAATTAAAAAATTAAAAATTAAAAAAAAAAGAAAAGAAAAAAGGAGTATGATAAGCTTGCGGGCATGTACTTGTGGAGAAAGAATGGAAATTTTGAGAGATTGTGGGGGAATTTTTACCGTTGGAGATGACAGAATTGTAAATTTTCACGGTGTTTGAATTCTCTATGTGAATTCCATCTGTGTTGGGGCATTGAGCTCATAATGAACCTTATAGCCTGCAATATTTAGACATTACAATAAAAATTGTCAGTCAACAATTTCTTTAAGTGGAATTTGAGTTTTGGAAACATAATTGATCAATTGTTTGTGCTTACAACTGGACTATCGCACGGACCGGGCAAGGTTCTCCCATTAACTCCCTGTTTCATTGGCATCATTATCAATTAATCAAATAGAAACTTGCAAAAGTAAAGTCAAGAAAGGTATTCACTACAAGAAAAAGGCTTTTCCTGCCATTTTTCTGTCTTTTATGGGATTTAATAAACGCGTCAAAAACCCTTTTTCCTTGCAAGAATTGCAAGTGAAAAAATTGCTTACTTTGTGAGGTTTGCAAGGAAGATTACACCATTTCTCTCCTCTCCCATCTATTAGACCACCCCTTGCATTGCCATTCCAATCGAGTCTCAGAAACACGAGCCATTGTCGTAAATACCAATTATAAATAATTTCTTCAAAGAACATAAACAAAGCTTATATGAATAACAGTGCAAGCAATTGAGTCATCATATAAATTAGCCAAATTTGCCAGTACCAAACTTACAGCCATGGATTGGTAAACATCATAGGGTACAAGATGACATGGACAAACCAATAAATGGTTCAGCATCTGAAAACAAAACACAGAGATTCATAGAATTTCTCTAGACTCAGAAAAGTGAGAAAGGGCAATTTTACCATTCTGTTTCTATTTATGTAACATGACAGTCTCCCAACTTCATCTTCCTCCCTCCTACTCTATATGTCTCCTATCTCATACCACTCATTCTTTGTACAAAATCTTTAAATGGTCACTCTACCACCACACCTCCAAATGCCAACAAACAGAAAGGGAAAAAATAAATTAGCCCATTTGGGAAAGAAGGGTTCTGCAGTGCATTTACATGGGAGATTTTTCGGTTTCCCTTCGAGATTTTTCGATTTCTTTTCTGATTTTATATTTTGTACCTAAATTTGAATTGTAAATAAATTAAATGGATCCCATTTGGGAAAGAAGGGTTCTGCAGTGCATTTACATGGGAATAATCAAGTATTTTTATCCCCAATTATTTCCTATTGATGAAGTGGACTTTTGTTCCCTATAAACTTATAAAGACTCAACTTGCTTTCCCTTTATTCCTTCAGTCAAAATTCAATTTATTTCAAAGATAATTGAGTCAGATTTTAAATATATATACCATTTTTGTAAATATTTTTTTCTACAATTAGTGCTGATGGATATATCATTTTCATAATTTTTCTGTATGATTAGTGCTGATTTATTAATGGTATACATGTTTCAAATTAAGTGTGATCCTGACATGCGTCTAATGGTCTTCACTATGCTGAATTGCAAGTAAATGGTAGTACAACCTGCTCCATTCGTCATTATATTGCCATACAAATCTTTTACCTTTTACAGCTTATGTGTTCTACAAACACACAAGTATACACACATACATATTTGTACATATGTGTATAAGTGTCCGTATGCGTGTATTTATTTCATGCCCACAGAACTAATATACTATCTCGAGGCACATATCCTAGTTTTGTTCCAACTTTTCGATCCTCGCTATTAAAAGCATAGAACATTGCATTATTTTGAGGATGCTTAAAGAGAACCATAAAAATGAGGGCAATGGGATCTACTAAAAAGTGCAGTAAAATGTGATGGTTGGGAAAGTAAAATCTTCAAATTCTCCTGACAAGAAGCCACGCTTGTTATCACTATCAAATACCTAGGACGTGACACTCAACAAATTGCATGTTGCTTGACAAAGAAAATAAACCTAAAGGTACCAGCTTTTCCCTAGTCCGAAAAAAGTAATATAACCGATGACCTTAAACAAAATTAACATAAGCAGATGCATAAACTAACTCGCCAACCCATGCTGAGACCTATAATATGTGCCTCACTTGGTCAGAGTGAATAGCTCACCAAGATACTCCATTTATTTTTGGCTTCCTGACTTGGATCCAGATTGCATTTTCAGCAGTTAGTGTTACATTTTCTGTTTAGCTTGGTCCATCCCTTTCTCACTTTTAATGCACTGTTCGATCGTAACCAACAGGATCATTCAACATAACAGTTTCACCTCTGATTTTTGGCAAGAGGAATCATCCATATTATCCTTCTTCGGATCACTAATATTAGGACTTCCTTGCCCAGTTTACAGAATTTCCATCACTTCCATAACCTCACTTTCAATGGCATATAAATGTCATCATGTTGGTATTCCTCACATTGTGCATCATGTTGGTATTCCGAAAAATCTCGAAGGGAAACCGAAAAAAAATTATCTAGATACCACATTTTATCATAAGCCCCGAAAAACAAAATGTGAATGATGATTTAGTTACCATGACTCCTCAAAGATCTTGCTTTCTAGCAAGGTCTTGAAGAAACTAGGTGGCACTTCCATTGTCGGCAACTTCAAGTTTCAGATCTAAAAGTTCAAATATCGACTCTCATCACGCCATAGGTCCGCAAAAACCTCCTTCAAACAAGCAATGAATTATTACAAAATGAAGTCACCAACAATTGAGATCCAAAAGAGTGATAATGAAACCAAACAGACACAAAGATCATATGAAGGAAACAAATTGGAGAACTATTAAAAGAAAAATGCATCAATAACCTGATGATCAGGGACTTGTCGAATGTTGCTCACATCCTGCAAGTCCAGCAAAAGTTCATCAGTCAATGGCCTTGTCTAGTGTTCAAATATTAATGAACCCTTAAATATGTATACATAGACATAAGAACTAACCTGAAATCGAAGAGGGAATGTGATGGCTATTGCGCCACCAAACAAGGGACGCTTGGCATGGTAATCTTCTGCCATTTTTAGCAATGTTTAGACCCAATAGCGCACTTTTCCCAACTAGAATCAAAACAAAACACCCATCAAAACCAATTACACTTTTGTGCACTCAAGACATTTACGAAAGTCATACTTGTTTTGTGTTGCACAAAGTCAGACAAATCGAAACGTTAATTTCTAAAATTTTGGTGAATTGAAAGTACTTACTTCTGAAGTGTAGAAAGCGGAGCAAATAGTGGGGGCAAAGAAGAAATCAAAGTTCTCAATTTTACTTTATTTTTAACTATCAGATTTTAATTAGGAACCAACAAACATTTCAATTAGGCACAACGTCAAGTTGAGACATATCAAGTGGAATTCACATGTAAGCTTTGTGTTTTGATTAGTATAGAAGTAGTTTAAATAATAAAATAATTAAGGAAGCAAATTGCTAAATTCACAACAATTTTGATCAAGGCCCAAAGAACCCCTCTCTCGCAAAGACCAACCCATGTGAGAAGGATGGCAGTGGCACAGCCATCAAGACTGCGGGACAATGCATTAGGAACTAAAAAATGTCTTTACCTTGGTAGACATTCTGTCACGATTGACAAATGTGGCCGTTGTGTAACCGCACCCATGAAGAACACAACATTATGAAAGCACAAAACAGTGATGCAAAGCTCTAACCAAAGCACCATACTAGCTGCCCGTAAGGGTAATATAGATACTTACGTAGTCTCCAAAATATCCCAAGTCATTCTCTCTAGATCAAGAACATGGACATCATTCATCGCTTGCTGTGCAAATCTTCTCCACCAAACATTATCGGCCTAGAACCAACCAAATCACAGATCGCCTAATCGCGAGATACGAAGCAACCAACCAAAGGACACAATTAATATCCATTTCCCGGACATATAAATTGATGAAGAATAATGGATTGAGGCACCTAATCATCTTGGATAATAAAATAGCGAATGACTAAGGAAAATTTCGTTGATTGAAGAGAAAAGAGACCATATAATTACGTTATTTTGAAGATTACAGATATAAATTTAGCATTTAATAGAATCGTAGTTATCGGAACTTTTCGATGGTCTCCATGACACCACTTTGGTGTGATTCGAGATCAATGAACGCACTACAAGTAGTCTGCTCATAAGAAACAAGGTTTAGGGGGAAAATTAAAAATAAAATGAAAAATTGAAAGAGCTTCGCTCGATATAGAAATTGCTCCCAAAGTGAAAACTCATACGCTATCGAAATGTACTTTGAATGCCCACCAAGAAGAAGAAGTTTGTTTCCATTTGATCTCCATAGAAAGTATACGGATAAACAACTTAACTAATTGATCACAAAAATGAGTTGAACCGTTGTGAATAAATCGAATCATATGGAATTCAATAGCAAAAAAATGGGACAATTACCTCAAGATCTCACCATTTTGTGGCTCGATGTAGGGAAGAACTTCCTGCAGAGACTGCTTTAATTTTATCAAGATTTGATTCAAGATTCGTGTTCGAGTGGACCATGCCAAAGTTTTAAGATCAAACACCGCAAAAGAATAGCCAATTATCATTATCACGAGAAAAGGGATTTAACATGAAGAAGGAGTTGAGTAAGTCCAAGACTGAGTATCGATAGATACCGCCATTACGACTTCCACCGAAATGTATAGTTTTTATCAACCACTAGCAAAGATGCTACAACCGAGGACACAAATGCCATAGTAAGTAATTGGCCCATAGATAATAGCTGAAGTTAGAAAAGACTTAAAAGAAAAAAAACAAAATTTTCTCTCTTCGGAAGGCCAAATAAAAAAATGATGCTAGATTTAAAATGGTTGTATAAAAAATGCAATCCATTAACTTGTTTTGGTCACAGACTCCAAAGGAACAGGAAAACAGAGAAAGCACAAAAGTGCTGAAACAACATGAGATAAACTTCGATTTATCACTAGAATGAACTTAACCTTGTAGCGAGCTGGTGGTCGTGGATTTCGATCAGATTAGATTGACTTTCTTTTTCGATTTCGGATCTGCGATCAGATCAGATTAGATTGACTTTCTTTTTCGATTTCGGATCTGCGATTTGTGTGAGAGAGAGAGAGAGAGAGAGAGAGAGAGATCGAGTTCGATGAACAGCTAGGGTGAGAGAGATCGATATTAATCGCGAGAGAGAAGAGCAGTTTATGAGAGAGATTGTGCGTTACTTTTGTAATTGGAATGGGGTTAAGCGTCTGTTAAGTTAAACAGACTTGGCTCATTGATCCCATTAACAAGCATCACACCTTGAAAAACGTGTTGACTATTGACGTATAGCACAACGTTTTTTAAAACGTCTTGATTCAAACGCTGTTATAAGCCACTTTTTTTGTAGTGCGTATTCAGAATGCTTACGGTAATGCATTAAATTTGATTAAGTAATGCATAAAAATTTAGCAAGTACCATTAAAGCTTAATTAAGAAAATTCTACCAAATTATGAGGCATTGTTCTGAGCATAAGATCTCCTGCTATCAAAATCTCTATCTCTCTGTTCGATGCATGTCTCAAAATTCTCATACCTATTTTGAGATTCCTACCACATCAACGGTTGTTCCTGTGACCTATTTTGCAATTGACAATTTCGTTTGATAAAATTTTATTTAAATGTAATTATTTTTGCTCCTTTGTATTTGCGAGTTTGTGAGAGTTTAGATGCGAATCTAATCCAATTTGTGCCTGAGCAAAGGAGTTATTGAGTCCGTCAAACTTATTGGACCGCTCGAGCGGTTGAGTGTGCGCTCGAGCATTGATTTGGATCATCTAGTATCTTAGTCTTATTTCAAAGATACTGAGAATCGTGTTTTACAACTAGAGCGGTAAGTCTTGCGCTCAAGCGAAATGACATATAGAGCACTGCCTTACTAGTCTCACCACTCGAGCGGTCATTCCTGCGCTCAAGTGGTCTTTGCGTCCCTATTTGTTATAAAGTGCCTCAGTTGCTCATTTTAGGGTTTAATTCGTCCATAATTCTTAGAGAGGAGAGAAGCTAAAATGTTTTATATTGGAGGGTGTTTATATGTTGTTTACCTTGATGATTTAAGGGTGATCAATGGATCAACGGACTTCGTATTGATATTCATCAAAGGATTTCTTTCGTTTATTTCAAATTCAAAGAGATATGTTTATTAGTGGATTCTGGAAAACTTAAGCCTGAACTTTTGGCGGATTCTAGAGTAGCTCATTGTTGTGAATTCAACGTTGGTGTTGTGGATTCAACTTTGGGCAAAGCAAATCTGAAATGAAGACGGTTGTGGAAGAGGAACATCGAGTTCAGTTAAATTTGAGCGTAGATTTGCTAGGTAATTGAGGGTTCTCGTGTGTAAATCCATTTAATAAAATTTAAATGTCTTAATTTAAAAATAAAATAATTTTATTTAATTTTTATTTTTGTTTTATTTATTTAATTTTTAAATAATTTTTTATAAATATTTTATCGATGTTTTATTTTAAATTTTTGTTTATATTTTATTTAATTTCATTATTTAAATTTTAATAGATGTTTTATTTTATTTCATTATTTAGTTATTATTATTATTTAAAATAAATTTATTTAAAATTTTTAATTAAAAATAACATATATTTTTATTGATATTTAATTTATTTAATTTTTTAAAAATAAATTTACTTAATTGTGCAAAAAATAAAATAAAATAAAATTTTATTTAATCTAGCTAAAAATAATTAAAATATCAAAGTTATGTTTAATATTGCTATTACTTAGTAAATAATTGAAAATAATAAAATAGTCATTTAAGCATTTATCCTTCTCCATAATATCCCAAACAAATATTGGATTCACTAAAAATAGTCCAATTCAGACCTTTAATCCCATGACTAAACAAACATAAGATACAAATCCAGTTCAACCAAATAGTCCGGGGACAATGTATCCCAGGACTAATAGTCCGATGGATTACAATCACCCCTTATTCAATCCGTCCAAACAAACACACCCTAGTGGATTATTTTGTGAATTTGGCTCGTGATTTTTTTTTTTTAATCACAATTGGAGGTGCTCCAATTGTGATTTTTTTTTTCTACATTATATCGTTATGTTGATTTGTCGATGTTTGTTTTGTAGATATAATTCAATTCTCGTTTAATTGAATTAGATTTGCTTGTGTTTGATTGGGGAATGTTATTCATTGCTAAAATTGAATCCTAATTGCAAATTACTATCTCGGGATTTTTAAGATTTTTAATTGGTATTAGAGCGGGTTGCTTAATCTTTGTCTTTTCAAAGCTATAGAAGCGAGATCTTATGTGATTTGTGATCATGGATTCAATATGTGAGGGTAATTTTGTGTTTCAACCACCCTTACTTGATAGATCCAATTACTCTTTTTGGAAAGTTTGGATGAGAGCATTTTTAAAAGCAATTGATGAAAAAAATTGGCAGTCTGTCATGTCTAGATGGTCTAAACCTACAATTACCGTTGATGGAGAATAACCTTTCCCAAACTAATCAACAAATGGGATACAACCGATTTTCCTTGTTTTACGCTGTCACACTCGAAGAGTTTAGTTGTATTTGTAATTGTGAAGTTGCAAAAGAGGCATGTGATATTTTAGAAACTATTTAAGAAGGCACTCATTCGGTTAAATGTTTAAAACTTCAAGTGCTCACTCCTAGTTTTGAAAACCTTTCTATGAAAAATAGTGAGACCTTTGATCAATTTTATGCCAAGTTAAGTGACATTGTGAATTCCAACTTCAATTTAGGTGAAAAAAAATACTAGAATCAAAGATTATTGGAATTTTTTTTGAGATCTTTAATCGATCGGTTATGCGCCGTTACACCCAAAGAGTTTAGTCGTATTTATAATTGTGCAGTTGCAAAAGAGGCATAGGATATCTTAGAAACTATTCATGAAGGCACTCCTTTGTTTAAATGTTCAAAATTTCAAAGGCTCACTTCTAATTTTAAAAACTTTTTTTTATAAAAACTAGTGGGACCTTTGATGAATTTTATGCCAAGCTGAGTGACATTGTGAATTCTAGCTTCAATTTAGGTGAAAAAAATTATTAGAATCCAAGATTATTGAAAAAATTTTGAAATCTTTACCTGATTGGTTCCAACCAAAAGTTATGGCTATTGAAGAGGCTCAAGATGTTGATAACCTCAAGCTGAATCATTTGGTTGGAAATGTCCAAACCTGTGAGGCTCATTTGAATTTCAAAAAGAAAGAAAATGATGTTGTCGCTTTTAGTATTACTCATAGTATTGGAAATGAGTTTGATGAGGATTGTGAGTTTGATTCCAAGATGACGGACGCTTTTATAAAACGTTTCAAAAATTATTTTTTGAAAATGAAGTCTAATATTTTGGAATAAACTCATAAATCCAAAGGCAAAGATAAGTTCAAAATTGATTCTATAATCAAGAAGAAGAAATAAAAAATTCGAAGGAATCCTCAAAAAATCTAATGTTATGAATGCTAAGGTTTTGGCCACTTTGCTCAAGAATGCCTAAATCGTTTGAGGAAGAAAAAAGGCTTCTCTGTCACTTGGGATGATGAATATGATTTTGATAAGGACAAAAGTGACATTAAGATTCAAAGCAAAGAAGGAAATGGGCAATTTGTTGCTTTCTTGGCAGTATCTATAGCCAAGGGTCAATTTGATTATGGCAAGGGACAAATTGATTATGCTCATGCCTATAATGTTTCTACAACTCCTTTCTTTAACAAAAGCGAATATTCATACTAGAGTGCACGAATGAGGTTGTTCTTGTTGGCGCTGAATACGAATATGTGGATAATAATAAAAGAAGGATTTGATGTGCCCCATGAACGGTTGGAAAAATGGTTTAATATAGGCTTATTTTTTAGCTCAATTTGAGTGGGTCTCAAACCTCTTTTGGGGTGAGACCGAAGAGGTGAAGTGTTCCTTGCCGCGTGGCAAGTCACATGGTGAAAACGGAACGTCAAAACCATTTATGAGTGAATGGGAAGTTGACATCGTTTTCGAGTCTAACATTAATTTTTATTTGATAAAATTCATTTGAATTTTTTCAAGAAAAAAAAAATTATTATGGGAATTTAATTTAATTCTAAATTCAAATTTTGGGTTTCTAAGTGGTTTCCTAAAATTTGTAATTGTGCGAATTTAATTTAATTCTAAATTTGAATTTTTGGTTTTTTAAAATTTGTACATCTTCCTTTATTTATTAAACTATTTCAATAGTTTAATATATATATATATATTTAAATAGTTTTATTAATAAAGTTCTACAGGTTGGAATTTGTTCCATCAACAAACCAGCGGAACATTTTTTCAAATGTTTGAATTCGTATGTTCCTGTTCAAACGGTCAACTTTATTTGAATTGAAAAATGCACATTTTCACTTCTTTAAATTGATACCTGTTCGGGACTGTTTGTGGCCTATAAATACCATCAATTCTAGCAGTTTTATATCTATTTTCCAATCCAAAAAAATTTAGTCTGAACTTCTTCTCTTTGCTGTCCATTTTCTTTTTGTGCATTATTCTTCATTTTAGTTTAGAATAAATATTCAGAGAGTTAGAACACAGGTTTGGTTCGCCGAACAAATTGTTTGGAGTACTACTACAATTTGTGAAGATCATTGTATCCTGAGAGATAGACGCCACTCAACCGTAAGTACCATAGCGGGGTGAATCTGTCTTAAGGACAGAGTGTCACACACTCGACTTGGTCTTATTTTTTAATTCGGTTCAATAAATAAATCTGGTATGTTATTTATTTATTTTGTTTGAATTTATTTCAAGTTATTTTATTTATACAGAAGATTGTTTCAACAATCTTAAGATAGATTTGAATTATTCTGTTTACAGAATTTTTCGTTTATTTCCCTTTTTCATTCTTCGTAAATAATTTCAGAAGAAAATTATGTTATGTGAATTTACAAAATAATATTCTGGTTGGAAAAATAAATAGTGATTATATGCTATTTGACAGATAGTAGTAATATATTGTCTCTTTTCTTTAACAACTAGTAGTACGATACTGGTGTCATTAACAATTCAGAATATATTTTTGTAGAATTTTGTCAGAAAATTAATTTTGGTTTTTAGAAATTATTTTGTGAGTTTTCATTAATTAAAATTTTGCTTTCAGTATTTTAATTATTGAAGTGTTACTGAAATTAATTTTCTGCGTGAAATTAATTTGGTTAAATAAATTTTATTTTATTTCCAAATTAATTGAAAAAATAAAAGTTATATTCTTATTTCTTTTATTTTACAGAATTTAATTTCTTGTGTGGAATTAATTTGGTTAAATAAAATTTTATTTTATTTCCAAATTAATTGAAAAATAAAAGTTATAGTTTTTATTTCTTTTATTTTACAGAATTTAATTTTCTGTGTGGAATTAATTTGTTTAAGTAAAATTTTATTTTATTTTCAAATTAATTGGAAAATAAAAGTTACATTCTTGTTTCTTTTATTTTTACAGAATTTAATTCTGTGCATTTGGTTTAATTTTCTGTGCAGTGTAAATTCTAATTATAATTTTGTTTTATATATTAGAATTGATGGCTACTGAAACAAATGCCCAAACAAGTACTACTGTGGTGACTGCAATTGCACCAACTCCCTCTCCTATGATGACAGTACCAATAAATCATGGAGAGAAGCCAGAAAAGTTCTCAGGAACTGACTTTAAAAGATGGCAATAGAAAATGTTGTTCTATCTTGCAACTCTGAACTTGGCTCGTTTTCTCCATGAAGATGCTCCTATCCTGAAAGAGAATGAAACCGATCAGCAAGTGGTTGCTGCGGTTGATGCTTGGAAATATGCTGATTTCCTTTGCCGAAATTACATCTTAAACGGACTTGACAACACATTATACAACGTCTACAGTCTAATCAAGACAACAAAGGAACTTTGGGAATCATTGAAGAAAAAGTACAAAACGGAAGATGCAGGCTCAAAGAAATTTGTGGTTGGCAGATTCTTGAATTTTGTAATGGTTGATTTAAAAACTGTGATTAGCCAAGCTCAAGATTTCCAACTCATTCTGCATGACATTCACGCAGAAGGTATGTCTCTCAGTGAATCCTTCCAAGTTGTAGCCTTAATTGAAAAATTACCAAAAGGCTGGAAGGAATTCAAGAACTACCTCAAACACAAGCGCAAAGAAATTTCTATGGACGAATTAATTGTGCGTTTGAGAATTGAGGAGGAAAGCATCCTATGGAGTCTAAGGCAAATGTGGTGGAACATGCTTCAAAAACCAAAAAACGAAAGTCTTCTAGAGAAAGTTCATCACAAGGCTCTAAAGGGGGGAATAATAAAAAGTACAAGTTTAATGGCAAATGTTACATCTGTGACAAAGAGGGACATCGGGCCAAAGATTGCCGTAGCAAAGGCAAAAGCAAAAGAAGAACAAGCAAGAAGCCTGCTCAAGCCCATATGACTGAAGTGGACAAGATTTCCAATGGTGTAGATGACATCAATCTTTCTGCAATTGTTTCTAAGGCAAATCTTGTTGGAAATCCTAAAGAATGGTGGGTGGACACTGGTGCTACTCGCCATATTTGTGCCGACAAAAAGATGTTCACATCTTACTCTACAGTGGACAATGGTGAACAACTTTTTATGGGTAACTCCTTAACTTCCAAAATTGAAGGACAAGGAAAGATTGTTCTCAAGATGACATCAGGAAAGGAACTCACTCTCAACAATGTGCTGCATGTACCGAACATTTGCAAGAATCTTGTTTTCGGATCTTTGTTGAGTAAGAATGGGTTTGGGCTAGTATTTGAGAGTGATAAATTTGTACTTACAAAGAATGGGATGTATGTTGAAAAATGTTACATGTTTGATGGCGTTTTCAAATTAAATGTAATGATCGTTGTACCCTCAGTTATTAATAATAATACATCTTCTTCTTACTTGCTTGAGTCTTCAAATTTATGGCATGGTAGACTAGGACATGTTAATTATGGATCTTTACGTAGATCAATTACTATGGAATGTTTACCTAAATTTGACATTGATTCAAATCATAAATGCGAAATTTGTGTTGAGGCAAAATTATCTAAAACTCCTTTTCATTCAATTGAAAGAAGTACAGAATCACTTGAATTAATTCATAGTGACATTTGTGATTTTAAATCAATTCAAACCAGAGATGGGAAAAAGTATGTAATCACTTTTATAGATGACTATACTATATATAGTTATATTTATTTAATTCGAATCAAGGATGAAGCTTTGGAAACTTTCATTCAATATAAGAATGAAGTTGAAAATCAACTTGGTAAGAAAATCAAGAAACTTAGAAGTGATAGAGGTGGTGAATATGAATCACCTTTTGGTGAATTTTGTAAAGAACATGGAATAATTTATCAAACCACAGCTCTTTACTCACCTCAGCAAAATGGAATTGCTGAAAGAAAAAATAAGACTTTAAAAGAAATGATGAATGTCATGTTGATAAGTTCTGGATTACCTCAGAACTTGTGGGGGGAAGTAATACTTTCTGCTAATTATATTTTAAATAAAGTACCGCGAAAGAAAATAAATCAAACACCTTATGAATTGTGGCATGGAAGAGTACCATCCTACAAATACTTAAAAGTGTGGGGGTGTTTGGCTAAAGTGGCTATTCCTAGTCCTAAAAAGACTAAGATAGGTCCTAAGACCATTGATTGCAATTTCATTGGTTATGCCAAGAATAGTAGTGCATATCGGTTTTTGATTCATAAATCAAAACATTCCGAAATGCATGTAAATACTATTATTGAGTCTCGGAATGCATCATTCTTTGAACATGTATTTCCAAATAAGACTGGACAAGAGACTGGTAATAATAAGAGATCTTTTGATGCTATTACTAGTAATGATCAAGAACATGATCAAGAGCAAGAGTTAGACCAAAATGAGGAAGAAGAACCTAGGCGTAGTAAACGTGCTAGAATCTCAAAATCTTTTGATCCAGATTTTCTAACATTTTTGTTAGAAAATGAGCCTTTAACTTTTAAAGAGGCTATGTCCAGTCCTGAAGCTCCTTTATGGAAAGAAGCTGTCAACAGTGAAATTGAATCCATCTTGCAAAATCACACTTGGGAATTAGTGGACTTGCCACCAAGTTGTAAACCTCTTGGGTACAAGTGGATTTTCAAAAGAAAATTGAAAGCGGATGGATCAATAGACAAATACAAGGCAAGACTTGTAGTCAAAGGGTTTAGACAAAAAGAAGGTCTAGATTACTTTGACACATACTCACCGGTTACTAGAATAACATCCATTAGAATTCTAATTGCCATTGCATCTCTATATAATCTAGAAATTCATCAAATGGATGTGAAAACCGCTTTCTTAAATGGTGAGTTAAATGAAGAAATTTACATGGAACAACCAGAAGGGTTTTCTGTTCCAGGAAAAGAAAAGAAAATGTGTAAATTGGTTAAATCATTATATGGTTTAAAACAAGCGCCAAAGTAATGGCACAAGAAATTTGACAAGGCAATGATGTCAAATGGATTCAAAATTAATGAGTGTGACAAATGTGTTTACATTAAAAACACAGACAAATGTTATGTCATTGTATGTCTTTATGTGGATGATATGCTCATCATTGGTAGTAATAATGACATGATTAAAACTACCAAGAAAATGTTGAATAAACATTTTGATATGAAGGACATGGGCATTGCTAATGTAATACTTGGTATAAAAATTACCAAAACATCAGAAGGATATGCTTTGTCACAATCTCATTACATTGAGAAAATACTTGACAAATTCAGCAAAGATGATGATCATCTTGCTAGAACACCTGTAGATGTTAATTTGTATCTTTCTAAGAATGTACAGGAAAATATTTATCAATTAGAGTATGTCCAAATTATTGGAAGCTTAATGTACTTGATGAACTGCACTCGCCCAGATATAGCTTATGCAGTAAGTAAATTAAGTAGATATACGAGTAATCCGGGAGTAGAACACTGGAAAGCAATTATAAGGGTTCTAAGATATCTCCGATTTACTCGTAACATTGGGCTTCATTATACTAGATATCCAGCAGTACTTGAACGATACTGTGATGCAAATTGGGTATCGGATACTAGAGACTCGAAGTCCACCAGTGGGTATATCTTTACTCTTGGTGGGGCGGCTATATCTTGGAAATCTTCCAAACAGACTTGTATTGCTAGGTCTACTATGGAATCTGAATTCATAGCTTTAGGCAAAGCAGGGGAAGAGGCAGAATGGCTTCACCACTTCCTTGAAGATATTCCAATATGGCCAAAACCGGTGCTTGCTATATGCATAAATTGTGATAGTCAATTAGCTATAGGTAGCGCGCAGAGTCATATATATAACGGTAAGTCACGATACATTCATCGTCGACATAACACCGTGAGACAACTACTCTCCAATGGAATTATTTCCATAGAATATGTTAAGTCTAAAGACAACATAGCGGATCCACTAACCAAAGGGTTAGCAGGAGAGTTAGTTGAGAATTCATCGAGGGGAATGGGACTTAAGCCTATTAAATAAGAGTTACCACACTGGCAACCCAACCTAGTTGATTGGAGATCCCAAGATCTAGGTTCAAAGGGACAACCGAGTTGTGAATAACTCAGAAGGATCATTGGGGAGTCTAACTTTTATCCATTTTTATGATGAAATAGTGATGTCTGCAGCGTTTAAGGTTAAGTAAAACTTTTAATGATTTTTATATCTAGGTTAACCTAGTGGAGTATAGCAGGATACTCTTCATAAGAATCACCTATGTGAGTGTGAACTGGGCCGGTTCTATGAAATTTGTGCAGGGCTACAAGTCTTTAGAGCACTCATGAAATACCAGGTTGTTCAGGGCCAAAATGAACACGATAATGAGAACTAAACTGTGTCTGGGAATATACTGTGTGAGTTCTATTATTTTGATTTACACAAACGGCTGAACAGTTCAAGACATCATGTTCACTGTTTAGCTAGTAAATCCGATAGTGTTTCACAAGGGAAGGTTCAAAGCCAAAAGCTACCCATCATTTGCAGAATATTACCAATTTTTGTACTCTCTGATTAGATCATGTTGTTGCATTTTCTCTCTGTCAAATTTCATTCATGTGGGGGATTGTTGGAAAAATGGTTTAATATAGGCATATTTTTAGCTCAATTTGAGTGGGTCCCAAACATCTTTTGGGGTGGGACCGAAGAGATCAAGTGTTTCTTGCCGCGTGGCAAGTCACACGGTGAAAACGGAACGTCAAAACCATTTATGAGTGAATGGGAAGTTGACATTATTTTCGAGTCTAACATTAATTTTTATTTGATAAAATTCATTTGAATTTTTTCAATAAAAAAAAATTATTGTGGGAATTTAATTGAATTCTAAATTCAAATTTTGGGTTTCTAAGTGGTTTCCTAAAATTTGTAATTGTGGGAAATTAATTTAATTCTAAATTCAAATTTTGGTTTCCTAAAATTTGTACATCTTCCTTTATTTATTAAACTATTTCAATAGTTTAATATATATATATATTCAAATAGTTTAATATATATATATATATTTAAATAGTTTTATTAATAAAGTTCTACAGGTTGGAATTTGTTCCATCAACAAACCAGCGGAACACTTTTTCAAATGTTTAAATTCGTATGTTCTTGTTCAAACGGTCAACTTTATTTGAATTGAAAAAATGCACCTTTTCACTTCTTTAAATTGATACCTGTTCGGGACTGTTTGTGGCCTATAAATACCATCAATTCTAGCAGTTTTATATCTATTTTCCAATCCAAAAAAATTCAGTCTGAACTTCGTCTCTTTGTTGTCTATTTTCTTTTTGTGCATTATTCTTCATTTTAGTTTAGAATAAATATTCAGAGAGTTAGAACATAGGTTTGGTTCGCCGAACAAATTGTTTGGAGTACTACTACAATTTGTGAAGATCATTGTATCCTGGGAGATAGACGCCACTCAACCGTAAGTACCATAGCGGGGCGAATCTGTCTTATGGACAGAGTGTCACATACTCGACTTGGTCTTATTTTTTAATTCGGTTCGATAAATAAATTTGGTATGTTATTTATTTATTTTGTTTGAATTTATTTCAAGTTATTTTATTTACACAGAAGATTGTTCCAACATGAACTTGATATGGTAACAAACTTGAGAAATTTGAAGCCTCAAGAGCAATGGAGTGAACTTGAGTTGCAACATTATGGACACAACTCAAGAGCTTTAGAGGAAATATGAGTGGTATCTCGGAAGGTGTGAGAAACCATATTTCACATTGTGAGACGACCAAGGAAGTATGGGATTTGTTGAAGGCTATCTATGAGGATGCACCTTCAATAGATGAGTCTCCAGGAACATCCATCCCTTATACATCGAGTGTTGATTCTTCGGATGAAAATTCATCTTCAGATAAGAGTGAGAATGAAAGTTCCACTTTTGGGCCCTCAAATAGTGGTAGAGAATCATTTAGCATAGAAAAAGAAATAGATGGTATAACTCTTCATGAAGCATATGAGATGTTGTATAAGCAGAGTTATGGTTTGACAAAGATGAATATCAAGTTATCTACCAAGCTTAGGCTGAGTAGAGAGGGAAAAGAGAAAGTAGAACAAGAGCTCATGGAAGCTCAAGCGGAAGTGAGTGTGCTATCAAATGAGATAAAGTCATTGATCGTCAAATAGTCCACATGCGAGATGAAGAGGAATCAATTGCTTCATGCTCGTGATGAATTAAAAAAGAAGAATGGTAATCTTGAAAGAGAGTTGGAGACTTGTTTGAAGTCCAAGAAAGAGTTTAAGACAAAGATTACCTCATTGGAGTTGGGTCTCAAAAGTGTCAAAGCTACAAGTTCACCAACTGTGGATGTGGATCTTGGTACTTAACCAATGATAAATGCTCAATGAGGAGTTGGCTTTATCAAAGGACTTGTCTTAACTTCCGAAACTTCAATTTCCAAGGATGTGAGCACTCAAGGTTTCTTGGCTAGGGGTAACATCCATTCATCTTCCTCATTGTCTCATGATTTAGTATCCAAGATTAAATTCATTCATATTTGTTATCATTGTGGGCTTAAGGGTCACATTAAACCTCATTGTTTTGAATTGCTAATGTGAGGATGAGTTTGGATAGACCTTGGAATAAGAGGGTTGAAACCAAGTCAAGAAAAGTTCCCATTAAAGGGGAAGGGATCCATAACGTCAAGATGCCACCTAAGAACCGTAATTCGCATAACATTGTTCATACTAAACTGGTTTTAGTGAGAAAACTTGATTTGGGTTGACTTGTTGGTTGCATTTGTTTTTAGTTTCTTTTTGTTTTTTGTCTTGGTTTTCTCTTTTGTTTTTCGATCTTTTGTGCTTAGTTGTTTTTTATTATTTTTTTTTCCTTTATTGCATTGTTTAGCAAAAATCCAAAAAGATTTTCTTTGTTGGTCTTGCAAGCTTGACATTTTTGAGAAGTCCTTGATGTATATTGGAATTGATGAGAACATCCATTACGTGATAATATGTGTGGGCTATCTATGGTCATTACTCATTACTGATTGTGTGAACATTGATTAATAAGTCTTATTTTGTACGCACTCTTGGATTAGCAAATACCAGACTCTTTCGCATAAGTGATCACAGTTCTCTATGGACTTCTAGTAGGGTTTCTTGTGCAATTTCTTGAGGAATTGACCAATGCTAGCATATATTGGGTGACGTTGAGTTTCTTACCTCCTTACCATCTTTTTGTATATCTACTGCTTACCCTCAAGGCTTGAGGAAAAGGCTACATCAGAGTTACCAACCAGGTCTCACTACCTTTTCCATCATTATCTGGTTCAGTGTATATACTCTTGAGCATGAAAGCTGTCGATGAGTGCACAAGAAAATATTATGTTTTTGTCTAAGGGAGAGTATTCGCATTTAGTCAACAAATACCCTTTGATCACTAGAGGTTTGACTTTCCTCAATCAATCACATATTATTTTACCGGAGGTTCAACCATCAGATCACTACCAGGATTTGACTTTAGTGTTTGTCAAACTCCAAGAGTCACACATACACTTTTTTCATTAGATTTATGCTTTTTACATGTCGTACCAAATTCATTCATGGAGATCTTCTAGAGATTGTGCACATTGTGTGTTCGAGTAATTGTGTTTCTTGGATGTTCTTGTGTGTATTGTTGTACTAATCTAAAATTCCTTGCTTGGTCCATCAAATTGCTTTTGTCTTTCAGTTTTATTGTTGTTTATTGGTGCTCTCTGCTGCTTTGGTCAGTATGTTGTTCGTTTGAGGGGGAGTTTGTTGAGCATGGACTTACTTTGATTGTTTTGTGAGGAAAATTGGTGCGGTTTGCTTTGTATGTTGCTTATTTATCACAAGTTATTTGCTTTTACATCATCTTATCCTTTGCTTATGTTGTCTCTGTTTATGCTTGATGATCATTCGACTTTATCTGATTAATATTTGTTCTTTCGTTGGTTGAGCTCCCTTTGTCAATTCATGACAAAAAGAGGAGATTATTAAGATGATGTTGCATGATAGCTTGATGTTTGTTGTTTTATGATGTCATGATGTTCGTTTAAAATTTTCATATTTTCATATGCTTTACGCTATCATATACTCTTGTGGTACTAATAGATGTTTTATAGATTATGAGCTTGAGAAGTTCGCTTTTTGTTGTGTGTTTTGGGTTGAGGTGATTATGACTTTCTTATTAGGTGTTTTTTGTCACGGAATTGCCAAATGCCAAGATTGTTAGGTATTTTGTGATTGGCAATCCTGTTTGACAAAACTCCATTTAAATGTATTTGTTTTCAATTTTTTTTTTGTATCTGTGAGTTTGTGAGAGTTTAGATGTGAATCTAACCCAATCTGTTTCTAAGCAGAGGAGTTTGTGCTGAAGGAAAGGTGTGCTTGAGCAAAGGAGTTATTGAGCCGGTCAAACTTTTTGGACACCTCGAGCAGTCAAGTGTGTGCTCAAGCATTGATTTGGATCATGTAGCATCTTAGTCTGATTTCAAAGATACTGAGAGTCATATTTTACCGCTTGAGCGAAGTGACATGTGGAGCACCACCTTACTAGTCTCACCGCTTGAGCGGTCGTTCTTGCACTTGAGCAGTCTTCGCGTACCTGTTTGTTATAAAGTGCCTCAGTTGCTTGTTTAACCCGTCCATAATTCTTAGAAAGGAGAGAAGCTAAAATATTATATATTGGAGGGTATTTATATATTGTTTACCTTGATGATTTAAGGGTGATTGATGGATCAACAGACTTCCTTAACGGATTTCTTTCGTTTAATTCAAATTCAAAGAGAGATGTTCATTTGTGGATTTCAGAAAACTTGAACTTGAAGATTTGGTGGATTTCGGAGTGGCTCATCATCGTGGATTCGATATCGATGTTGTAAATTCAACGTTGGGTAAAGCAATTTCGAGGTGGAGACGGTTGTGGAAGAGGCACATCGAGTTTGGTTCAATTTGGGTGTGAATTCACTAAGTAATTGAGGGTTTTCGTGTGTAATTCCTTTGTTTTCTTAGTGGATCGTTTTGTTACTTTGGCTCGTGCTTTTTTTATTTATTTATTTATATCACAATTGGAGGTGCTCCAATTGTGGTTTTTTCTATGTTATATCATCATGTTGATTTGTCGATATTTGTTTTGTAGATATAATTCAATAATCATTTAATTGAATTAGATCTACTTCTGTTTGATTGGGGATTGTTCTTCATTGCTAAAAGTGAATCCTAATTGCAAATCACTACCTCATACGGGTGGGCAACGGTTTATCCAATCTGCCCAACCCGCCCAAACCGACCTTACCTGTACACATAAACAAGGCGGATGTGGGTCTATTTTTCTGCCCAAAATCGGGTTCGGGTTCAACCCGACCCTACCCGCACAGATTTGTATCCTCCCGCAAATTATATTTAAAATAAAAAATAAAAAATAAAAAATTCCCCACTCCTAGATTTTTTTTAATAAAACCCCACTTCCAAATTGATCCAAAAAAAATCCTCTCTTTGGTCATTCTCTCTTTCTACTTGGCTCTTTCTCTTTCTTTTTCTCTTTCTCTTTCTCTCATCTCACGATTGTCTTTCTTTGTCTCTCTCATCTCACTCACCTCTCTCTTCTCTCCTCCTTGTCGCCATCACTACCACTATCTCTCATTTCTTTACTCGCAATCTCTTTTCTCTCCTTTCCGTCGCCATCTCTCTCATCTCCTCTCGCCATGACGTCGTCGTCTCTCACAGATCAGCCAATGCTCCATCGCCGCTCCATCACCTCTCACACATCAACCCAGCTATGCCGTTGTTTGCTTGTTGTCGTCCTCTCCTTTTCTCCTTGTCGCCGTCACCAATCACAAACCAGATCTAGAGATTTCCAGATCTGAAAGATGTAGAAACTGAACCAAAAAAAAAAAAAAAAAAAAGGTTTCATTGCACAAAGTATAAGCCCCATATTTGAAATCTCCTATCTTCATTTATTTATGGTTCGCTGATTGTGGGTTTGCTTTGCTTGATGGCCTGGGATATGTGTTGATTGTGGCTTTGCTTTGCTTCATTGCACAAAAATATATACATATATATATATATATATATTTTGTCTTCGGTTTGCTTTTGCTTGATGGCCTGGTGTATGTCCCAGTTTTGTTTTGTACTTGGGTTGCTTGGTTTGCATGAAATTTTTTGTTTTGCTTTATGTTTTGTTTTTTGCCCAAAAACATATCTCAAAAAGGGGGGGAAGGCCCCAAAGGAAAGCCCAAGAATAAAATTTTCAAAAAAAAAAAAAAAATCTAATTTACAAACTGCCCGCATTCGCCCGCACAACCACACGACCCACCCATTCAACTCGCAACCCGTATTGCAGGCGGACGCGGTTCCATTTTTTCCCAACCTGGTCCCAATCTAGCGGGTTCGTCCAACCCGCCACCCGAACCACACATAACCGATCCGTGAACACCCCTACTATCTCAGCATTATTAAAATTTTTAGTTCTTTTCTCAAATCTAAGTTCAACTTTGGTGCTTTAAGTATAGAATTATTATTGTAGCTTGCTAAACTTAGAATGCAAATACAATATATATATACATATATAAATGAATATGCAAAGATAGATTGATTACAAGAAGCTAGCCATGGCCAATGCTTAGGAAAAGAGACTCTTTAGCTGATAAACCTAAAGTAAGTTGGAGGCCAAACACCCCTCCTTAGAATAGAAAGCCTATTGTCTTTTGCCTGACCTTGTGAACTCAATTATGGCAATCCAATCCCAATTAGAGCCTCGACCATCCGATGTATTGATCACATCTTTCCCCAAAATTGGCATGACATAGCTCAAAACGCTCACTGTCTCAATCATCAACCACAACAATTGGCAACGACCCCTTGCTCAATCACAACCCACACGAGCTTGTTCCAATGCTAGAGTTTGAGATATTTGGCTCCAAAACATCTAAAAACATCGAAAATGTGTTTTCTTCTATGTTATACAACACATATCACTATCTTTCTCTCTCTTTCTCTTGCCAGAAAGTGTCATGACCTCTGGTTGCCGCCTCATTTACATAGCACGCAATCCCATGGACACATTGGCATCGTGCTAGTGCTTTTATACAAAACGTATGGTCCATTGACACCTTTGGAAAATGTGTATGAGGAGTTTTGTGAAAGTACTGTTATGAGATTTCCATTTTTCTGTGTTACAGCATAGGAAGGAGAGAGAAAAGAGGAATGTGTGTTTTTGTGACATATGAGGTAAGTAGATTGTATGGAAGTGTAGCCATGAGAGGTTGAGTAATTTGGGTGTGAACAAGAATGATAATAAGGTTCATTTTATAAGCATTGAGTTTAGGTCATTTTTCGGGTAAGGTGTTGTTGGAGGTTGGAAGGACCAATGACCAAACCCCTTAAGAATTACATCAAACTTAAACGTAAAAAGAATTGTTAAAAATTTGACTTGATACAAGTTTGATGAAAGAATTCAATCTCATTTTTATTAATTTTTTTTTATCAAATTTAAATTTAATGAAATATTTAGTAAATGATTAGAGATGTTTTAACACAGACAAGTTACAAAAAAATGATGGGTTAATTATGGGTGCGTCCTATTAAATGGACTTAATTATCTTTAGGTCTTATGCATATTTTAAATGCATCTAAAAACCCTAAAATACTTATTATGCCCGCATAACTTTTTTTTTTTTTTTTTTTATAATTTTAAAACTAAAAGACATCCTCTTATCTCTGTATCACTCTTTCTCCCTTTGTTGTTTCTCTCCAAGAGTCTCACACCACTACCAACCACTGCTATCGTCCACCGAGTACCATTGCCATTCACCAACCACCTCTATCATCACTAATCTATAGACCATTGTCGTTGATCTACAACCACTATTCACCAACTACCTCTATTCTCATTGATCTACACTCTACCATCTCTAATTTACACTTTATTGTCGTCAATCCACTGCCACCATTCACCAAATACCTTCGTCGTTGTCGATCTTTACTTCTATCGTTGAGATCTAGCCATTTACAATGCCGATATACTATCATAGACACTGATTTGGTACCATAACCACGTTTACCGTAGATGTAGCCATTACATGGTCGCCAAAGCTCTTAGTAATGAAATTAGGTCTCTCTCTCTCTTTTTATTTATATATTAATCTCTACATAGTAATAGATATCCTTCAATCTGTTGGTAATTATCTGGTTAAACCAAATTTTCTATCTGTAAAATTTGAATACATCTATCAACAAATAAAGTTATAGTGATAAATTTATTAGCCTTATCATGTTTATATATAGGGTAAACTACCAATAGGTCCTACTTTTGAGACTTAGGGTTGGTTTGGCATGTACTAAAAAAGTGTACTTTTTAACTTATTGGTGGGTTTGGGTTGGATTGGGGTTGGGTTTGATGTTATGTGTTAGAGAGATGATGTGATTTAAATAGGATAATGTGACTTAAATAAGATAGTGACTTTTTGGGTTTTTGACTTATTTAGATGATGCCAAACCAAGCCTTATTACCCATTAAGTCCTATTGATAAATTTATTAAGTGATAAAGATAAATTTATCAGTCTTTTATTTTTATGAATAAATTTATAGTAATAAATTTATCAGTCTCTTTATTTTTATGAATAAATTTATAGTGATAAATTTATTAATTTCTTATTTTTATAGTGTTAAATTTATTAATTAGGACCTGTAAGTAAATAAGTCTAGTTAATAGGACCTATACGTAAGTACCCCTTATATATATATATATATATATTTTATCTTTCTGTGCAAGTGTGTGGATGTGTTTTTGTGAATGAATAACTAAATTAGTGTGAGTGTGAGAGTAAGAAAGAGTAACTAATTAAGTGGTCTCGAAATACTAATAAAACTATTATCAGTGATAAATTTATCACCGATAACATCGGTGATAAACATCAGTGATAAATTTATCTTGCAAGATTTTCATTCTCCTCTCCCACTATCTTTTACATTACCACATTTGAGGAGGTGGTAGGAACAGTAACATGGTGGAGATGGACATTTTTTTGTTGAAAAAGAGGTCGAAAAATTATTGAAAACATTGCAGAAAAACATATCGTTAGAGATTGGAGGTGGTTGGCTTCAGTCAAAGATCGCTGCCTAAGATGACCACCAAAGGTGGTCGTCGGCAACCAAGGATGGTGGCCAGAGGTCACTAACAAGGGAAGGGAGGGAGTCATAGCAGTGTTGATAATGGAAATAAAGTGGGTGATGGAAGGACATTTTGGGAATATTAATAGGTGAAAAAAAAAACATGATTTATAGAGAAATAAGTCTAATCAATATGACCGGACCATAAGTATCCAAAAAGGATTTGGAGATCTTGCTATGAGTAAAGGTCACAGCAAGTCTTGTGGTGCCTCTGTGGGTAGAAATGGCAATGGGCAAGGGCGGGGTCGGGAATTACACTCCCCGTCCCCGAACCCCGAAGGTTAAAAAATTCTCGTCCTCGCCCTCAATCCCTGGCAGGGAACCCATCTCTCCCCAGCCCTTACCCCCTGACGAGGATCGGGTTTCCCCGATCCCGAAAAATCCCTGATCTTTTTTTTTTTTTTTTTGAAATTTTGTTCAGCACAAGAACAACAAATATGTGTATCATCAACAAATCAATGTGTGTAATGAAAACAAATTAAATTTATTAACAATACAAATTTAAATTAAATTTAAATTTGTTTTCAGTATCATACAGATTCAAATTTAATATGTAAAGCAGTATGCACCAACAATTCAATATGTGTGTAACGAACAAATTTTTTTTTTTTAATGTTTCATCATCATCAACAATAATCATTAACAACAATCAACAACAACTTAAAAAAAAAAAAAAGATCTAAAATTGTTCTCACAGATCAGATCAGATCAGATCAGATCAGAGAAGAGAGAGAGAGAGAGAGAGAGAGAGAGAGAGAGAGAGTCATTGAAACTTTAGATCAGATCTTTAAAATTTCAGATCTCATGGCCGGTGGTGGTAGTGGATCCGGATCTTGCGGCTGAGTAGCTATGACGATGAAGGTTCAGTTGGTAGTGAGAGAGATCATCAGATTCAATAAAGATGAGGTAAGGCAGTTGTGCATGTTTGGTTCGAAGCAGAGAAGATGAGGTTGCGGAACTGAAGAGGAGATTGCGGCTGCAAAGATGGTTGTCATGGTGATTGGGCGACTGCGGGAGTGGTAGTCGGCGAGAAAAGAGATAAAAGAGATGAGAGAGAGAGAGAGAGAGGAGATGAGATTGTCCGAGGCTTGTGTGAGTGTGTGAGGTTGTGTTAGGGTTTGATTTATATATATATGTATATAGGGGTATTATAGTAATTTCTGTTCGAGGAAACGGGGACAAGCTGTGGCTAGGTTGGGGAATGTATCACCGTCCCCGGCCCGAAAATTGTCAGGGATTCATTTTTGAATACCATCCCCAGCCCGTCAGGGGTATTTTTCAAGAAAAAACCATTCTAATCGGGGTCGGGGAGGCCAAATCCCTGTCGGGCCGGGTTCAAGTTGCCATCTCTACCAATGGGGGCTTTTTCTAAGTCTTTTTTAGTAATTCAAACCGTTCATATTATAGAGTTCGTCGAGTATATTATTCGTGCAAAAAATAAGTTAATCAAAAAATTGCAACCCTATGATCAGATTCTAATTATTTAAAAAAAACTATCAAGATCATATTAACCATTTATTTTTTAAAAAAATAAATGTATTCTTGTTACAAAGCTATAGATATTCAATCAATTTAATTTTTTTTATATAGATGATCTAGTCAATAAATCTTATAATATGAATAGTTCAAATTATCAAAAAAAAAAAAAAATAATAAAAAAAAAAACAAATCCCTGTCCCTTGGTCCCCAAAAAATTATTACAAGCATGAATTATAAAAAATTAAAAATAAAACTCAAAAAAAGCCTCCACTGAAGCGCTACAAGCCCCTGCATCCCTTGGTCCCCAAAAAATTATTGCAAGCATGCATGGGTACTATGGACCCCTCACTGTGGGTACTATGGATCTCTCATGCATACTAGTGATCGATAGTTGTTCATGACTAAATGTTAATATTTTTTATGAATAAAATATTTTATCTCTAAAAAATAAATTTGCTTTTAAATTTTAATTTGTTATAATGTATTTGAAGCGGTAGTTACATGTTTGAGTATTGGAATGCAAATTATCGCTGATGGGTGCCTCCCATTTCCATTACATAAAGAATTGTTGACAAAAATTCAACAGCCACTTATTAATACATCGTACTTTTGAGATTTATTACCTAGTAAGTTTTATTGATAAATTTATTCATAAAAATAAGAGAGACTGATAACTTTATCACATGATAAATTTATCAATAGGTCAAAAGTAGGACATATTAATAATTTACCTAAAATTTGAACCCAATTTTTTTTTTTTTTTTTGCTTTTGAGGAGGAAGATGCAAGTTTTTCAATTTGATTAAGAAAGCAGAGGAAATATTTTAGGGTCTATCATCATTAAAAAGTCCTATCTTTTTCATGTCTGTGCAATGAGTTTTTTTTTTTATCAACCAAAACAACTTTATCAATGAGAAAAATCTTACAAGAAAGGAAGAAACACACCAATAAAGGAGGGACTGGGGGTTTGATGCAAGAGCCAAGGTTCTCTTCTTGCAGCCCTATACTTGCGCTCGTCCTTGCAGGTCTTTGGGTTTACTTTTAGTGAAACGGCCAGCACCAAACCAAGGGGGGTGTGACGCAACGAGGTTTTTATGAAAAATTATTAGTTTCTGTTGGGGTGTTATGTGGCTATGTCCTTTACTAATCACAATTCACCATGGCTCTTTAGGTTTGTTAATTATCTAACACAAATTTGTAGATCCTACTACCTCCACCAATTACAATCTTGTTAGGACATCATGTAACGGTGTCTTAAAACCAACCAAGGACTTCTCAGTTCTTAGTGACCTCTGCCTACTTACCGTGTATTTTAATCTAAAAAGATGAATTTAATGGTGTTCATATATTCCTCCAATTAATCTTTTTTTCTACATTTTCTTGATGCCCAATCCAATATATATATATATATATATTTGTTTTCCAAAATTAATAAATTTCTATTGTAAAGCAAAAGTCTATAAGATAATTTATATTTTAAAAAAATTCTATTACCACATCATTTTAATTAATATAACAATTCTACTATCATAATTATTAATGTGGATAATAAAAAGAATAATGTTATATGTACCAATTAGTATACTAACCAATGTACCAATATATGATATGGCATAATTTAAGAAGTTTTTGATATTTATAATGTAATTAATGAGTGATGTCAATAATAATGTCATAACTAGTGTTAGTACGCTAGTTAATATCCTAATTGACACGTGTAACACCACCGTAATAAAAAATGTCAAAGATTAAAAAAAATCTCATAATTTAAATACAAACAACATAAAATCTGGTGACACAATTGACAATTTAAAAAATAATAATTATTATTATAAACAATCCGAATGAAAATCCGAGTCCACTATCTATCTCTGTCGGATCGAAACCTGACAAGAGCGTAATTCTCGGCCGTCCACCTGTGTGAAGGCCAATCCTCTGATGTCAACAAAGGCAAAAATAAAGCTTGCTTTTTACAAAGTAAAATTCCCAAATCTCCAAGCAAAGAATCCAATACCTCACAATCACACCTTTGTTTATTTACAATACATGAATGAATTCACAGAGCCCAAACATCATATTAAGCACTTGCCCTCCTCTTCCTTTTCACCTATTAGAAGACTATACTTACTACACACATATTCTACTTGTTTTAGTGGGAAATCTTGATTTTGCCAAAAACTTGAAAGTTGCAATCCTTTGTTTTTTGCCACTTGCCTTCCCAAATTCCAAATGGGTAATGTAAGTACTTGAATATGCATGCAGCATTATTGATCTTTTTCATGGCTTTGTTAATTACCTTTGTAATTTTTGCTTTACTTTGATATGGTTTTGACCATGTTAATCGTTCTTTGTGGCCATTAGGTGGTGGAATTGAAAGTGGATTTGGACTGTGAGGGCTGCATCAAGAAAATATTGAAAGCCATTAAGAAGATAGAAGGTATAATTGCATGATTGCTTCTCATATTTATCTTTAGAAGCCCTTTAAGATACATATCTACCCAAAATTGTCATGTACAGTACATGTACTAGTGATTGGGTACACACAACGTATATTATATGAAATTTACAATCTAAGCAGTTTGGCGTATTCTTTGTTTTATTTATTTTTTTGTTTATATTTTTAAGTAAAACAATTTTATACGGGAATGTAACTACTCTAATGAAACTGCTCTTGTGTGCAGAAATTGAAAAAAACATAACAAAGTTTTACCAATTTAATACATCCAATGGATTTACTCCTCGTTTGACCTTAAGTTCTAACCTCAACCTAAAGTTAGTAGGTCAAGTTTTAACTACTAATGGTTCTCAATAAAAACAGTGACTTAGTACATGAGATGAGACTCTTATGAAACGAGATACGAAAAAGACAAGATCTATGCAGCTTTATCTTTTTTTTTTAATGAGCCGAACACTAGTTAAAATTTGACTAATCTACACAAAGATTTAATGTCAAACAAATTTTAAATGAGCAAAGTACGAGTATAGCACTTGTAATTTTGATTGTTTTTTTTATAATCCTATATATATACTCAAAGATTTTTTTTTTTAAATTTTTATTTATTTATTTACTTTTTGTGTGTGGTTAACAGATATAGAAACCTATAACATTGAAACCCAGCTCAATAAGGTGACAGTGACAGGCAATGTGACTACAGAAGAAGTGATGAGAGTTCTTCAAAAGATTGGGAAGCAGGCTAGCAATTGGGAGGAAAACTAAAGCCCACTATAAGATTCAACAATTTGAGAAGGATTATAAGATCATATCATGTGGCAGCCATTTTGCTCTACTGCTGGTGGCTCATGTGGAAGCTTTTGCTTGTCTAGTTTTTCTTTCTTTGCTTGTTGTTGGTCTCTCACCAACCGGAGCTTGGAACTTTTGCTACCCCTAAGTTTCTCCTTATTGATGTACTCTTTCATACTTTATATGTACCCATCAATAAAGATTTTGTTTTGTCGATAAAAAAAGAAAGAAAGATAATATCTCAATTTATATAGCTTAATGTGTTGTGATGTATAAACCATAGTTATATCTCTGGCATATTTATTATTTTTGAGATATTTTAGATCCTATTCCTATCTTTTTCCATGATGGGTACACACACTGATCCCAATTTTGTGATAGTTATTATGGTTTGAAATAAAAGCAAGCAAGTACATTGATTAAATGAAGGGATAAATTATTATGGTTACAATAAATAGCCTATCTCATGCTATCAGTAACCAAAAAATAAAAATTCTAAGTGGATTGAATTCGATTACACAAACCGACATAATCTAGTCTCATCCTATGTGAAAGATGAAAGAAGTCTGAATCTCAACTCTATTATTCATCTCACAATTACATTATATACAACTTTACAAATCTGTAACTAATCATCTAACAACCTGACTAATCTAACTAACTAATGTGTAACAAACTAACTGGATATAACTAACCAATTTGTAACAAACTAACTGCATACAATACAAGGGAATTGTTAACATGTTACACAGCTCATAGTGTGTGATACATCTTCAGCTTTCGTGAACTGCTGCTTTGGCACTTCTTGTGCACTGTGTGCTCTGCTATCTGCTATAGGAGCTGCATCTTTGTTCTGTTTGGACTGCTGGGGTAAGTGGTTCTGTAAGTGATTCTGTGTTGAATCTTCATCAGCCCCCCTCAAGTTGAATGGGGCAGCAGTCACCAGAAGCTTGGATTGCAGATAAAGAAGGATTGCAGATAAAGAAAGCGAGAGACAGTCAATGGTTTAGTAAAAATATTAGCTAGCTGCTCAGAGGAAGGAACATAGCGAATTTGAAGCTGCTTTTGAAGAACTTTTTCGCGAACAAAATGATAATCGATTTAAATATGTTTGGTCCGAGCATGGAAAACAGGATTAGAAGCAAGGGAAATTGCAAACAGATTATCACACCAAAGAGTAGGAATGGTGGAAGAAGACAAGAACATTTCAGTAAGAAGCATTTGAACCCAAGAAGCTTCAGCTGCAGCATGGGCCAAAGCTCTGTACTCTGCCTCAGTGGAAGACCTAGCAATAGTAGGTTGTTTCTTGGCTTGCCAAGAAATGAGGTTAGAACCCAGAAAAACACAAAACCGAGAAATAGATCTGCGGTCAGAGGGATCACCAGCCCAGTCGGCATCAGAGAAGATATGCAGATCAAAAGAACCAGGACTAAAATTAAGACCAAAGTGCAGAGTACCCTTAAGATATCTGAGGATCCGTTTGACTGCTGAAAAATCTTTGACAGTAGGCAGATGCATATGTTGACAAGCCATGTTAACAGCAATGGAAAGATCAGGTCGAGTAAGAGTGAGGTATTGAAGAGCTCCCACAATGCTTCTATAGAGAGAAGGATTATGAAAGGGCAAGGAATCATCAGCAGAAGAAGATGAGGAAGGTTTGAGAGACAAAGGAGAAGAGTAAGGCTTGCATTCAGCAAGACCAGCTTTGAGTAAAATATCAGCAGCATATTTTTGTTGGGACAAAAACAAACCAGTAGGAGTGTGATGGACAGCAATACCCATACAGTAACTAACCAGACCAAGATCCTTAAGAGCAAAAACTGAATTTGTATGAGAGATGAGAGATTGAATATGAGAAGAGGAGTTGCCAGTAATTAAAATGTCATCAACATAGACAAGAAGATAAGTAATTGAGGAAGTAGTTTTCTGAATGAACAAAGAATGATCACATTGACTATGAACAAATCCGGTGGAAATAAGATAGGAAGAAAAAGCTGTGTACCAAGCCCGAAGAGCTTGTTTAAGCCCATAGAGAGACTTGTTTAGTTTACAAACAAAGGAGGGTTGATTAGGACAAACAAAACCAGGAGGTTGGTGCATAAAAACATCTTCATCAAGAGTACCATGCAAGAAGGCATTTGAGATATCTAACTGTCGAATAGACCAGTTAAAGTGAAGAGCTAAACAAAATAAAATCCGAACAATAGGTTGTTTAGCAACTGGAGAAAAGGTATCATGAAAATCAACACCGTCTTCTTGCAAGTAACCTTTAGCAACCAATCGGGCCTTGTACCTAGCAATAGTACCATCAGAATGTTTCTTAATTCGAAATACCCATTTACAACCAATAACATGGGTGGCAGTAGAAGGTGGAACTAGAGTCCAAGTATGCTGAGTTTGAAGAGCTTGAAACTCAGTCTACATAGCTGCCAACCAATGAGGAGACTGAAGAGCTTCTTTATAGGAGGTAGGTTCAATAAGAGATGAAGAAACAGAAGCTGATAAACACAGAGAAGAGGCAGCTTTGGACTGAGTAAGCATAGGATGAGTATTAGAGGAAGAAGGAGGAGGATGAGGAAGAATAGGTATTGTTAGTTGAATACCAGGATGAGCAGCCAAGGAAGGACAGGAAGATGAAGAAGAAGTTGATGAAGATTGTGCAGAAGAGATATGTAATGGAGAAGGAGGAGAAGAAGATGGAGAAGAAAGAGGAGCAACAGTTGGAGAAGACCAAAAGAAAGACTGAAGAGTAGACAAAGAAAGAGAAGATGAGGAAGAAGAAGAAACCGTAGCAAAGGGAAATTGAGTTTCATCAAAAATTACATGCCTAGAGACATATACTCGACCAGTAGCAGGATCCAAGCACCTATACCCCTTCATGGAAGAATGATAACCAATGAAGACACAAGGAAGAGATCGAGGCACAAGTTTGTGAGAGGTATATGGGAAGCCGAGGATAACAACAACACCCAAACACTCTCGAGAAAATCATAGTCGTTGGACACCGAATAACACCAAAAGGACTAAGACAAGGAGATTGAGACCTAGGCAACTTTGTTAATGAGGTAAGCAGTAGAGACTGCTTCAAACCAGAATTTGAGAGGTAAAGAGGAATGATGCAAAAGAGTTATAGCTGTTTCAATAATATGTCGATGTTTTCTTTCAGCCAATCCATTTTGAGATGGAGTATGAGGGCAAGAAAATTGATGAACAAGACCATGTGCAGTGAAAAATTCGTTAAATTTATGAGTAGAATATTCACCACCACCATCGGATCTAAAAATCTTAAGAGAGGTTGAGAATTGTTTTTCCACAAACATCTTAAACTCCAAGAACTTAGTAAAGACCTCACTCTTGTAATGTAAAGGGAACAACCAAGTAAAGCCATTGAAATCATCAATAAAAAGAACATAGTAGCTATATTGAGATTCATCTTGAGTAAACGGGCCCCAAACATCACCATGGATGAGGGCAAAAGGTTGATTAACAACAGAAGAAGACAAGGTAAAAGGCAAACGATGACTTTTGGCTACACAACAGTGAGAACAAAGTCCATTATTATCCTTATTACAAACAATAGGAACAGACTTAGCTATAGTATTGAACTTCGCAGTTGATGGATGACCTAATCTTTTATGCCACAAGGTAGAAGAGATGGTGTGAGAAACATAAGCCTTTGGAGGAGTGGAAAACTGGTAAAGACCATTAGAGTGAAAACCTCTAGAAAGCACTGCATTCGAAGTTTTGTCCTGAACAACTAAGGAATTTTTATCAAAAGTGATGGTATAATTATTATCTTGAGTGAGCTGATGAACAGAGATAAGATTGGAAGAAATTTGTGGAACATGAAGTAAATTGTTCAACTGAAAACGAAAGGTAGGAGTAGGAAGAATACCAGCTCCACTATGATGAATAGGAAGAGAATCTCCATTTCCTACCACAACCTGATCATGACCTTGATAGGGTTGATACAGCTGCATATGTTGTAAGTCATTAGTGATGTGAATGGTAGCAGCTGAATCAAGATGCCAAGGAGAAGCCTCAGATGAAACAAAAGAAGAAGAAGAACCAGGACCTGCAGCAGAGAAAGCACGAGGAGCTGTAGGAGATAGAGAAGAACCACCAGGATAGAGAGGAGGCAGAGGATAGCCTCCTTGAGTTGGTGAACTAGAAACAGAGCAGCTGCATTTAAGGTGAATAAGCTGGTACATAAACTGGATTCAGAGCTGGTGTATAAGCTGGATTCATGCGGTTACGACATTCAAGAGCTGTGTGATTGTTTTTGCCACAGATTTGACAAACAAGACCTAAACCACGACGACCTCTGTAGTTAGAAAAATTCGTATATCGACCTCTGCCACGAAAACTAGAACGATTTCCTCTGTAAGTAGAAAAATTTGGCCGATAAGGACCTGACTGAAAATGTTGATGGTGTGAACCTTGAGAAGGCTGATATGGTAAAGCTAGGGTTTGAGATATAGAAGAAGTGCCTTGAACTGCAGAGAAAGCAATATTAGGAGAAGAATGTAGATTGATCTTCTCAATATGGATTGCCTCAGAACACAACAAGGAGGACATTTCTTCCATTGTTACAGCACTAGCTCTGGCTCGAATAGCTGTTTTGAATGAGTTATACTCATCAGGAAGACCATTCAAAACAAGAAGAATAAGATCTTCATCATCAATAGGTGTAGTGACAAGTGCAATTTGATCCGAAATTTCCTTGAACTGTTGTAGATAGGCCTCCATAGTTTGAGATTTCTTTGAAAGTGATTGAAGTTTATTCTTGAGTTGATGAATATGTGAGCGTGATAAAGCAGTAAATCTCTTTTCCAAAGCTAGCCATACTTCATGACTATATAGCAGATGCAATACAGAAGAAAACACTGGTGGTGACAGGGTTGCAGTTAAACAACTCAGAAGATGTGCATCGACAAGCTTCAATTTGCTGAATTCTGGATTGGAGACTGAAATGTTCTGTGCATTCATTGTTGTAGAAGAAGGACAAACAACCGATCCATCAAGATAACCAAAAAATTCTGTAGCTCTAAACAAATTCTGAACTTGACTTTTCCAAATTAGATAATTTGATGGGTCAAGTTTGACAGTGACTAACGAATTGAGGTTGGAAAGAAGAAGAGAAAGATTTGGCATTGAAGATATCGCCATTGTTAAATGCTCGTTAGAGCTCTATCAGCTCTAATACCATGAAAGAAGCCTGAATCTCAACTCTATTATTCATCTCACAATTACATTATATACAACTTTACAAATCTGTAACTAATCATCTAACAACCTGACTAATCTAACTAACTAATGTGTAACAAACTAACTGCATATAACTAACTAATCTGTAACAAACTAACTGCATACAACACAAGGGAATTGTTAACATGTTACACAGCTCATAGTGTGTAATACATCTTTAGCTTTCGTGAACTGCTGCTCTGGCACTTCTTGTGCACTGTGTGCTCTGCTATCTGCTATAGGAGCTGCATCTTTGTTCTGTTTGGACTGCTGGGGTAAGTGGTTCTGTAAGTGATTCTGTGTTGAATCTTCATCAAAAGAGTGGTGAGTTGTATG
Source organism: Camellia lanceoleosa (assembly GCA_025200525.1). Classification (NCBI taxonomy): domain Eukaryota; kingdom Viridiplantae; phylum Streptophyta; class Magnoliopsida; order Ericales; family Theaceae; genus Camellia; species Camellia lanceoleosa. Next base: position 39,218,322 of record CM045764.1, read on the forward strand.
ATCGGATTTTGTACATCTGAATGAATTTTTTTAATGCAGCTGGACAGTTTTGTTTCTTTTGGGGGTCTAGAACTACAAACTCTTTGGTTCCCATTAGTTTGTTTTTGCTTGATTTTTCTAACAAATCAAACTAAAAATTGTCAGTAAATTTGGTACCCAAAATTTTGAAAGGCTTGAGTGCTCATTGCATACTTGAGTACGAGTATTTGCATTTTTTGTGACGGTTTTTGTGGACCATCGTTGTTTATATAATTTTGGTGACAACGTTGTCGTTCAAAACAAAATCCATTGTTGTTTATATTCTTTTGGTGATGATGTTATTTGTCACTAAACCTCCGCTCATCCCTTGAGCTCTTTTTATTGACAAACGTCAATTGATGTTGATGACATTTTTCGTTATTAGTGACCATTGCTGTTTAGTAGTTATAGTGATGAGTCAACGTGGCAAATGGGCAGGTCTGGGCAAGTCAAAATGGGTTATGCATTTAAAACAGTCTAAACCAAACACGCTCATATAATAAATGAGTGTAGCTTGCTTTACGTATTCCTCGGAGGGGTTCAGTCTCCTCAGATACATTAGCCCTACAGTTCGGACTCCCGTGATTCTGAATCTGATTTCATAAGTACAATGTGAAATAGATAAACACAAATGAGTCCAAATTCGGCAAATCTTATGAAAAATCAATTTTTTGAATCAAAAATGCCAAAAATAGACTGCATTTCCAAATTTTAGAGTCGCTACCAAAATATTTTTAGAAAATTTAAGAAATTCATGACTCGTGCCAAAGGCCATTTATCCATCATCACCAAAGTGTCTTGGCTTGGAAACTTAGGTATGAGAGAGAAATGTCATAAATTGAATACTCCACTCACCCGGCCAAAGATCAACCTCTACTAATCATTACATTATATGCTGTTGTTCTGATTATTATGCTAACATTACTATGTAATGCACATAAGTATAGATTATTTCACTCACTTTGGAACATTTTGATTTCATGTTTGTTTTGAAAAGTGTTTTTGAATATGTACCACTTAAAAACGAGATATCATATGTACAATTAATCAAATTATCCCAACTTAAACGAAAAAAACCTTCATCCATAGGCATTCAAACAAATATATCAACTAATCACTTAACTTCATGGTAATCATGCTTGACATGACAACAATCGCATATATGAAATATGCTAAAGCGAAAATGCTTACATAATACTCAACCAAGGGAAGTCAAAAGGAATAAAATAGTTAGAAAAAATGCATGATCTTAACGATGCAAATGGCTAATGCAACACATACATTATGCAAATAAGCTCGGCTACTAACATGGCATGTGAGTCAATTCAAGGCATGCAAGAGGGCACGTATTCAAATAAAGAATTTGAAATTAACATTGGTTAGTATGATGAGCCGAGCCCGTATGCATGCAAAACGAATGAATGCAAATCATGGAAGATGCTAAGGAAAATATGATGCTACCATTATAAGTAGGTAAATAAAAAGGAGAACAAATGGGGGTTAGAAGACATACAACTTATTACATATTTGGCCCTCGCACAAGAAAATCCGAATGTCCAAGTGTCCGAACTAATTACTTATTACAAATTTGAATGAATAATAAATAATTATCTAATTTATTACAACAATAATATTACAAAATGAATATATGTAAAGAATGCATAAGGATTGCATGCACGCTAATGAAAACAATCTTTAGAAACTACTTTGTATGCCCTCTAGGAATCCACTCTATTTCACCCTCAAACACTGCTCTTTGTTTCCATCAAAAGTGCCCTGTTTACCATACATTGGAGCCCGGCTGGCCCCCAATGAGACCCGGCCAAGCCCAAACAGATCCGGTCGTGCCTTATTTTATTGCAGAAAAATATTTTTGTGCTTTAAGGTGAAAACAGTGCAGACAAAGCATTTCTAAGCCATGTTTATTCTTTCTGCTCTGCTCTATTATGGAGAAACTCAAGGGAAAATCGGATTTGGTTATGAAACCATCAATGGTTGCAAGTTGATTGTGTGATGGTTTTGGACACGATGGGATAAAAAAATTAATTAATGTAATGAAAGACATACTACCCCTCCCTCCTATCATGAAATTAATTCAAGAATGGAGGTAGACACACCTTGAGAATCATCAAACATCATAAATTAGTATGTGATGACTTTAGAAGCGATGGATTCGGCATAACGTTCGATTGAATCCTATCAATTTTATTAATCTTCTTTATGTCGGTTTGATCGATTTTAAGTCGATTTTATTATCCTTTTTCAACTTACCATTCCATGTCTTTATGTTTTATTCCATTTTGTCCAAAGGTGATATTTAGGTCCACTAAGTCCAAACAAATGTAAATTAGCAAGTATAGACTTAACCTGAGAAATGAGCCTTCAAACCCTTTTTTTCGAGGGAAATTACAAAAGAGGAATCAAACTCATTTACGAACGATAAAGGATTCAGAGTGAAACCCATTATCAGCGATAATGACTAGTCAAACTCAAAAGAACGATAATGACACAGCCAAACCACAATGAGCGATAAGGGTTCTAAACCTAAACTTGATAACAAGCTATAATGAAACCTTCTTTTGTGATTTCCAAGGGCCTAACTAGAAAGTTAGTCCCTTAGAAGTAAATACATTGGTGATAAAGAGGAGTGACAAACAAGAGGTTGTGTTTAGCATAAGAGAGATGTAATGCATTGGTAATGAACCTCTGAAGAGATTAAACCATTAAGCATGGAGCGTCTCTTTCTTATGCTTGAACAACAACCTTTTATTAAACACAACTCTTTGATCAAAAAAACAAAGAATGGAGGAAGGTTGCAGAGATGATTATGCAAAGTTGATTATTACAAAAGTGAGACTCTTTACATGAAAACTAGGTAATGAAAGCTATCAACTCAAATGACTCGATGTCTAAAGCCTAAACAACCGAAGCCAGGAGGACTTACAACACAATAATTATAATATTTAAAGAATAAACTATTTGAATGAATTAAACAGTCCCTAAGAAGCCCCTAAAATGTTAAAAAATAGTACCCAAAACCATGTTTAAGGAAGCACAAAAGACAACAAAAAATAAGGAGACACAAAGCTAGTAAGCAAAACTAAGGAGGGGTGGCTTACCCCTCCACTTTTGGGACTTCTAACCGTAATTTTCTGCCCGTTAAAACTCTGAAAATCAGTATGTAAACCAAATAAAAGAGTGGGAAAACAAGGGGGTATGAGCTAGGGGATAAGGTTTAAGAAAGGGTGATAAGCTCCTCCACCTTTAGTAGCTCTTTAACCCCAAGTTTCAGCACTTGAAATTGATCCAAAACAGTATGAAAACACAAGAAAAAGATAGAAAAAGATTGAAATGAAAGTAAGGAAAAAGATGGCAAGCTTATACCTCTTGAAGATAGAATGTTTTGTTGTAAACCAAACTTGATTCTAAGGCACTCTCAAGTGTGAATTATGGTTTTTAAAGTCTCAACCAAGGCTCCAAGCTTAAGCTCTAAGGGTGTATATGGTGTATAGATATAGTTCAAAGATGATATAATAACACAAAGTTAGCTTGCAAGGGAAGAAAGAGCTCTCAAAGATCTTTTACACTCTTTGAAATTTTTCTAACCCTCAAAATTGAGGCATGAGCTCGTAGTTATAGAATTTGAGACAAATAGGTCACAAATATCTTCAAAAATAGACAGCTGGCGGATTTCCACCCAAAACAATGTTTCCCAGAAGGCACGGCTAGGCCCCAATGTGGTTCCCCTATTTCTCAGTTTCAGGTTCCAAGCAAGTTGGCACAATGCTCAAAAATGTTTTTATGAGGTAAAAACACCTTGGGTATGGAGGGTTGGGATTGTTCAGAGCTCAAATTCAGATTTCTTCGTTGAGAATTTAAACCACTTACCCAATGTAGCCTTCATCATCGAGTTCTCAGAATAAAGCGCCCAAGTCTTACGGGCAGTCAAAAATGGGGTGTCTACAATGAGTGATGTTGACTTGAAGAAAACACGTGTTGGACAAATGAACCCTATTGGCAAGGGTAAAGGGAGGAGGGGGAATCCCTAAAAAAATTTAGAAATCTCAATCAAGCACACTTAAAAGTTATGTATGAAATTTTAGAAATCTTGAATGGTGTTTTGTTTTCAAGTGAAAGGTTCACAATGAGTAGCATTACTCCTTATGAAGCTTTCTAAGCTTAAGCACATTGAATGATATTTAAATAATTACATAGGGCGTGTTTGGTGTAATTTCTCGTAAATTTAAAATTGATAATTATAAATGCATGAGCTATTCTAAAGATAATACATATATAAACCATTCAAATAAATTATACCATACAGAATCATAGGCTTATAAAAAGTGGATAGCATATGTAAAATTAGACTAGGTTTATCATGACCCCATTCCGTCCCTATAAGATAGTGAGGTGACCAGCCAGTACCCAAGGCTTTACTTGTTGAATCGATGAATGGATTAAGAATATATCACGGCTTCAAAGTGGAGATTTTCAATATCAATCCATTAAGTTTATTTGAGAAATGCATAGTCAATATGGAATGAACATACAAGCCTCTTTGATTAACTTGAATAATTTACATCTTCTGCATAGATTACAAAGAGTATAGATATTACAACCATCATTACAAAGCACCTACTACACAATCACATCCTTTATCAAATGTACAAAAGTCTCAAACATGAGACTAGTCAAAACATCAAACACAAACTCAAACTCCACAAATCCAAAACCATCTATTGTCGCTCTTCATGTTGACCTTATATATACCTCCTACATATATGTATAAGGAAAATAAGTGAGCCATGACCCAGTGAATTATATCAGAGTAAAGTCATACAAGAATGAATTCCAAATCATTTGCAAAACATAGATATCATATCATAGTTCAAAAGCATTTGAATATTTCTCACAAGAATATTTCATTTTAATAACATGGTAGCACGGTACACCCTATAAAACGAAACGAAAGAATAACCAATCCGGATATTGATTAAATAACCCAACCTTAGGTGGCGAAAGAGATCTCAATAACGGCCAATGGTGCATGAAGGCGTCCTCCAATGGTTAGGACTATCTAAGGATGCCATTATTAGATTCATATGAAGAATATAGGACATTCATTTATTTTGAAAATGAATAAAGTTTCACAAAAACATGATATATCATTGGATTTTCAAATAACCTTTTTAAACATAACTTTACAATAATATTACTCACAATGGCTCGAGTACGGGGAATACTCCTCATGGTCTCAACCTACACAAATAAGCACACAAGTATCAACGAAATGAAATGCAAATAGGCTATCTTGACCTCAACTTTCTTTTCTAATCAATCACAGTTTAAGTTGGTTTCTAACTTGTTCAATTTTATTTTAGGGCTTGGATATATGTAATGAAGTCCGGTGGGTTGAAACAAGCAAAAGGGACTCAAATTAGGCAAATGCCCTGTTTGGGTGCACTAGAATCTGGTTACATATGAGGAGGAGATGGAGTGTCCCAACCAGGCTTGGCAGCTCGAGCAGTGGCCGGTTGCTCATGTGCCCAAATTTGGCCACACGTATAGTGGAGGTGCAATAGTCGACTCGAGGTTGGCTGCTCTGTTGGAATTAGGAAATTAGTATTTTGTATAAAATCTGTGATTGTATAAATCACAAATTCAGTGCCTTTGATTATTTTTATTTCTTAATTAGTAAATATTCATTCAATATATGTTCATGGCTTCGCCTTATTCAAAGGTAAGCCTTTCAATTGTTTTCTTCTTCTTAGTATCAGAGCTAAACCCTAGCCACTCTCTCTCCCTCTATTTTTCGGTAACCTACACCCATACCCATCACACCAACATATCTTCCACCCTTACCCATCCATCCAACTGTCTTTCTTCTCTCTTTACACCAACCGATAGTTTTTTTCTACCTTCCCAGCACCTCTGCTGCCCTCGATCCTTGCTGCCAAGTGTATTATGAACGCCAATTAGACCCCTGTTGTATTGGGTCTAGTTTGGCAGTCCCTTTGAAGAGGTTATGGCTCATTTTTTTCCCTTCTAGGGTTCTTGTTTTTGATTTGGTAAGCACTTTTTGTGTGTTTACTTCACTTGTTAGGCTACTGGGTTATTCGGTAGCAGTTGTTGGGTTAAGCCATTGTTTTGTTCCAGTTTCTTGGTTACTTTATTTGTTGCTGTGTGATATCTTGGACCTCTTTCTCCCACCATGACTGAGTCATCTTCTACTATTGCAGCTATGGTAACCCTGAAACTTACCCCGGTGAGTTCAAATTTTTCTCTTTCTCACTAAACTCCTATTCATCGTATTACAAGTGTCGTGTTGAATGGGAAAATTTTTGTTGCCTGGAGTCGTTCCCTTAAACTCTATTTAGGGGGCAATGCAAGGCTCATTAGCTTTCATCCGCCACTATCCCACCTGTTGATACATACCTTATATGTAGCTAGTGGGATATTAATAATTGCACTATATTGGGATGAATGTTCAACTCCATGGAGGACCGAATTTATCACATATTTTTGTACTGTGACATTGTTCCAAGTTTATGGAAAGCCTTGTCACAGATCTATGTTCATGCTTATAATGGTGTTCACATCTTTGAGCACTACCAAAAGATAGCTCATGCTTCTCAGTTTGCTTTGGGTCTTACTGTGGCTGAGTTTTTTGGGTATCTCCAGGCCCGTTAGGAAGAATTAGCTCGATATAAGCCTTTGACCGAGCTTTTGCCAGCAGCTGCCTCTCTTATGTCCCAACGTCTTGCCCAAAAGCACATTTATCAATTTCTAATGGGTTTAAACTCTTAATTCGAGTATCTTCATATTCAAATTTTAAACACATCACCCTTGCCGTCTCTCTATGAGGCCTTTGCTACCATTGATAGTGATGAGCACCGTCGGCAATTAGTCCAGCCCAGCCCTTCTTCTGTGGCTCTAGGATTATCCGATTAGATGGCTCTTGCTACACGTTCTAGCTGTTAGGGTTCAAGCGATTCTGTGACTTGTCAACATTGTGGTACACCTAGGCATGTTAAGGTTCTTTATTTCAAACTTCATCCTGAGTTGAAGCAATGATTCTCTTACACACATGGTACTGGCTCCTCTAGTACTGCGGCTTTAGTGGAGGCCCCTTATGATCCTGGCTCTCCTAGTATTTGGCAACTATAGACTCAAATTGTACAGATTCAGGTCCAACTCAGATCCCTCACCACTAGTTCTCAAGGCCCATCATCTACCTTGGCTGCCACTCTTGCTACAGGTACTTCTATTACTTTCCATGTTTGGTCTGCTAGTCCCTCATGGGTTCTGGACTCTGGTGCTAATGATCATATGATGGATGAGTTTTCATTTTTTCCTCTCCAATCCCTACAACTGTTGCTCAATTTGTTTGTCTTGCTAATGGTTTTTCATCGTTTGTGCGTCATACCAGTGTTTTTTCCTTATCCCCTAATATTACTTTATCTTCTATTTTGCATGTTTCTAATTTTTCCTATATTCTTTTATCTGTTAGTCGTCTTGCCAAAATGTTTAATTGTGTTGACATATTCTTACCAACTTCCTGTCTTTTAGAGGACCTGAGTTAAAAGAGGATTTTTGGCAGAGGCTATAAGCTTAATGGGCTTTATTACTTTGGGGATCCACTAGACTGTCTTTCATCACCTAGTTTAGCTAGTTTTCAAGCATCTGTTTTGCCTCATTCAGTATCTTGTGTTTTTTCAGTTAGAACTTTAGAATTATGACATGCTTGTATGGGACATGTTAATTTTCAGCATTTGTGTCAACTTTTTCCTTTATTAAATAAAGCATGTAAGGATTATAAGTTTCATTGTGTGGTTTGTGAGTTGTCTAACATACCTCACATGACTTGTGCTCCAAATGCTTTTAATCTTATTCATTCTGATGTTTGGGGTCCCTCTCTTGTCACAGCTTTTTCTGGCCATAGATATTATGTGATTTTTATTGATGACCATACTAGGTGCACTTGAATTTACCTCCTTCGTCGTAAGTCTGATGTGTTTTCCATTTTTGTTCTATTTTTACAAATGGTTAAGACTTAGTTACAGTTGTTCGAAATATCTGGTCTGAGGAAATACATTTTAGATGCTTTTCGTTCCTATCTTAATCAGATCGGTATTCTTCAACAACTCACCTATCCTCATACCCCTGAACAAAATGGTGTTGCTGAATGTAAAAACCATTATATTATGTCTGTTGTAAGGTGTCTCCTTCGTGGTCTATGTGTTCCCAAGTCATATTGGCATATAGTTGTTCTTATTGTTGTCTCTCTTATTAATCAAATTTCGAGTCGTGTTTTGCAAGGTCTTACTATATTTCATGTTCTTATGCCTAACACTACTTTGTTTCCTTTCATACCTCATGTTTTTGGGTGTACTTGTTTGGTCCAAGATCGGTGTCCCAATCGAACTAAGTTAGATAACAATCTATTCCTTGTGTCTTCTTAGGTTATTCCTCTATGTCTAAAGGTTATTGGTGTTATGATCTTATGCCTCGTCACTTTCATCATACTTTAGATATTACTTGTTGTGAGGATCTTCCTTTTTTGGTGATAACTCTTTGCTGCAGGCTTCTCCTCACGGTGAGTCCAATGCCCAGCTAGTTCCTATTTTGGACGAGGTTACGGATGAAGTTGTTTCCCCTCCTCTTCCTCCACAACCTCCCTCAAGCCCCACCCCCTTACAGGTGTACTCTTGTCGCCCTCGCTCTCTGTTGTCTCATGTTTCCTCCTCTCTGATTCTTGGGTTAGGTATTTCTTCTCCATCTATTTCTACCATCCTACATCCTCGCCGTAACTTGCCTTGTAACAGGCATCCTCCAAACCATTTGGGTTATTTTAGTAGTACTCATTATCCCATTTCTCAGCATCTTTCTTATGACATAATTTCAAATTCTCATCGTTCTTTTCTTGGCAAGCTTGAGACAGATCTTATTCCTCGTTTTGTGTCAAAAGCTCTTCAGATTCCAAACTGGGTTGTGGCTATGCAAGTTGAGATGACAACTTTAGAACAGAATCACACCTGGGATCTTGTTACTTTACCTTTTGGGGAGCGCATTGTTGGTTATAAGTGGGTGTTCACCATTAAATATTAGACAGATGGCTCGGTTGACCACTACAAAGTGCGGTTGGTTGCATAAGGCTTCACCCAGGTTCCTGGCAAAGATTTTGGGGCTACTTTTGCACCTGTTGCAAAGCTTACTAAAGTTCATCTCCTTATCTCTCTTGTAGTTTCCTATTCTTGGCCTCTCTATCAGCTTGATGTTAAGAATGCATTTCTTCATAGGAATCTTTTTGAGACAATTTACATGGCTCCTCCACCTGATTTTTCGGCTGAGGAGGAGTATTCGGGGAAAGTATGTCGCCTATGCAAATCTTTATATGGTCTTAAACAGCCTCTTAGAGCATGGTTTGGTTATTTTAGCTCAGTGATTCTATCCATGGGGTTTGCTTAGTGTCATTTTGATCATACTTACTTCATCCGCCATAATTCTCCAGGCCAATGTATTATGTTATTAGTTTATGTGGATAATATCATTCTCACAGGTGATGATATAGTCAGCATTAGTCAGGTCAAAAAGGAGTTAGGCAACAGAATTTGATATTACAGATCTGCGAAATCTCAAATGCTTTTTAGGTATTGAGGTTACATGCTCTCATCAGGGGATTTCCTTGTCCCAGAGGAAGTACACTTTTGATTTGCTTAAGGATACTAGTATGTTAGGATGCAAGCCTGTTTCTACTCCTATGGATCCTAATGTTAAGCTCACATTAGAGTCTGGTGAATTGTTAGCAGACCCAGGCATGTATCAGGGCCTTGTTGACCGTCTCATTTACTTTACTAACACCAGACTTGTTCTGACATTTGCAGTTAGTGTCGTGAGTCAATTCATGCATTCACCTTGTACAGAGCATCTTGATGTTGTTTATCACATTTTGAGATACATGAAAACTTCTCCTAGTTTGGGATTATTCTTCTTGGTAGACTCTTAATCTGAGCTCTCCTGCTTTACCGATGCTAACTATAGAAGATCTAGGACTAATTGACGTTCCACTTCTAGTTTCTATACTTCTATGGTGATCATCTTATATCATGGAAAAGTAAGAAACACACAGTTGTTTCTAGATCCTCTGAAGAGGCTGAGTATCGAGCTATGGCACAAAGCACATGTGAGATTCTATGGCTTCGATCTATTCTTACAATGTTGGGATTTGAAGAAGTTGCTCATTCTTTTTTGCTTTGTGATAACAAATCAGCTATTATGCTCTCCTCTAATTCAGTACTTCCTGAGTGTACTAAACACATTGAGGTTTATATATATTTTATTAGAGAAAAGGTTCGGACAGGTGTTGTGAGTCCATCATTTGTCTTTTCTTCTGAGCAGTTAGCTGACATATTCACAAAGTCTGTGGGTCCAATGCTACTTTAGTCTTCTATTGGCAAGTTGCGTTTGTTGAATGTCTTCACACCAACTTGAGGGGGAGTGTTGGAATAAAAAATTTAGTATTTTGTATAAAATCTATGATTGTGTAAATCACAGATTCAATGCCTTTGATTATTTTTATTTCTTAGTTTGTAAATATTCATTCAATATATATTCATGGCTTGGCCTCATTCAAAGGTAAGCCTTTCAATTATTTCTTCTTATGTGCGATGGTTGGGGGCCGTACGTGTGGTCTGCATGCAGAATTTGGGGCTAAAGGTGTTCTTGGTAGTATTTTCTCTTCCATTTTCATCTTTCCAATACCTCAAAACATGATATTCAAGCCCCTAAAACATGAATAAATTATATATGATTCAGGGAAACATATTTGTATGCAATGAATTCAAAACTAAACAAACCAAAACATGATTTCCTTTCAAACCTATTTTCTATTCTTAAACTCTTTCCTATCTTCCCAATTTCTTAATCTCTCAATACTTAATCTAAATGATTTCTAGATAGATTATAGCAATAACATAAGGAAAAGGATAGGATTTGCTACGTTTGGTAAATTTCTCTTGACTTCTCAAGCTTAGAACTTTAAGCTCTAATGATTTGTCTTCTTTTCTCATTCTTCTCTTCTTATCCAACTCTTTTTTTCTCCTTCTATATCTCAAACTTCCAAGAACTTTCTTAAACCTTCTCATTATTTCTCTTTTGTTTTTGTGGAGATACTAACTATTGAGGTGTATGTATTCATCGCCTATGTGTTTCACTAATCAACTTCATTAGCTTAATTAATCACACTTAGTCCTTAATCACTATTAGTCTAATTAATCTTACTTGATTAGGCTTAGTTAATCTTGCTTAGCTTTCACTAATCCTGCTTAATTTCTAACAAAGTTCTTAGCAAACTCAACTCATAAGACCAAGATTATTAAGCTCCTCAATTGAGGTTTCCTAAAACATGTAAGTGTTCAATATTCTATTTCAAAGTCAATTCCTTAACTCTACAATGCTTACCAAATTCCCATACCAAAGCTCCACATTCAAGTTGTTCTGGTATCATTAGGTTTCCTTCCAAATACAAACATTCCTCAAGGCTTCCTATTCATTTTCATGCTTCTAAGTTCTACTCTAAGCTACAATATCACGTATACAATAGAAAACAAAATAAGAAAATTCCAAGATTGACGAGTGCATGAATGCAATGTCAAGCAACATATGATGTGGGTGTTACAAGGCTTTCATAATTTTTAACTAGACTAATTCTCTTATATTGATTTATATTTTAATAATTATCTAATCCTTTTAAACTCAAGCCGACCCACCATTTGCCTGTCCAAAATTTGTCCATGCCTTTCTTCTAACCCCCTTGATTGAAGATTCCTGGCTTTGCCCTTACCTAGTAGGATTGAATCCGAATCCTCTAGAGTGATTTTTGGTAGAGTGATCTTAGAGTGATTTTTAGACCGTTGAGATTTTTTTTAAAAGTGATTATCAATACTATTGTACTCTTAATTTTTGTAGAATTAAATCTTAACCATACAAAAAATTACTCTAAGATCACTCTACCAAAAATCACTCTAGAGGATCTGGACTCGTTGGGATTAACCCAGACTTTCAAGAGTCTTTCACATCATTCTGCAATAGTGGATAATCTAAAAGATTTCATAAAGTTCAAGAAAAATCTAGAAGGTTTCACAATATGCTAGAACAAACTAGAAGCTAATAGAATATTGTAGAAGCCTAGAGAAATTCAAAAAGTTCTAGAGTATTCTATAAAAGTATAAATAGCTCCACTATGTATTAGAATAGTTTAGAATATTCTAAAATATAGAGAAAAGATAAAAATATTTTGTATTCTAGAATGCTAAAGATAGCCCTTAAATAAGTTGATCTTAGTTATTCGTCAACGAGGTGGAAAACTATATAAAGGAAAGAGATCTTGTGTTGGAGTAATATAATTGTTGGAATTATGGTTTTTTATAGGCTTAATTTGGGCCAACTTTTAGCCTAAATTTGAATGGGGCCCACACGTCTTTTGAGGTGGGTCCAAAGAGGTGACGTGTTCCTTGCTGCATGGCAAATCACACGGTGCAAACGGTTCATCAAAACCATTTATGAGTGAATGGGAAGTTGACGTCATTTTCAGGTTCGTGGAATGAACAATTAAAGTGTAAAATGTGGGTTTCCTTGAAATGATAGTCCCACGTTGAAACTTTAATTGAGCTTATGTGGGTATATAAGCTCTAGGTAGACATACTTAGGTTGGGCCCCAAGGGGCACCCTAAGTTTGTAGAAAGGAGGAATTATAAACAAAGTGAGAATTAGCTCAAACCACCACACATGTGCGCGTGCCACCACCGCGGTTTGTCTGATCAGGTTCGGGTACGACGTGCGGATTGTGGGTTGGGTACTAACATTAATTTTTTAGACAAAATTTATTTGAATTTTTTCAAATTCTTGCAGAAAAATTATTTGAATTTCTAAATGAAATTAATTTAATTTTTGTGCCAATTTTTTTCTATCCAAACAGTGCCTTTGTTTAGTCCAATTTCTAACAAGTTCAAACAAGTTAAACTGAACAGATTAAATGTCCAGCAGGTTCAAACAGGTTTGTAAATGTTCAAATTGAAACCAAACTTGTTTAGGTTTGAAAACCTACATGTTCGGGTCTATCCCAACAGTTACCATTTGCCTATAAATAGAGATCATTTCTAGCAGATTTTCATATCCAAAAAATTCATTTGTCTTCCCGGTTTTGCGCTCTCTTTGCATTATTCTTCATTTTAGTTTTTAGAGAAATATTTGAGAGTATAAAACACAGGTTCTAGTTCGCCGAAACAGATTATTTTTAGTGCTAATACAATCTGTGAAAGATTATTGTATCTTGGGAGATAGATGTCATTTATCCGTAAGCACTGAAGTGGGGTGAATCTGTCTTAAAGACAGAGTGTCACACACTCGACTTGATTATTTTTGTACTTATTCACATCGGTAAATAAATTCTGTAAGTAATTTATTTTTATTTGTTTGATTTAGTTTCAAGTTATTTATTTTACATAGAAGATTGTTCCAACAATCTTAAGACAGATTCGAATTATTCTGTTTATATAGAATTTTTCGTTTGTTTCATTTTCTTTATTTCTTCTTCTTACAAAAATTATTTTCTATAGTTTTACAAAATAATATTCTGTTTGGAAAACACAAATAGTAGTAATATACTGTTTATTTTCTTTGACAACTAGTAGTAATATACTGGTAGTTATTAACAATTCAGAATATTTATTTGTGAAGTTAGCCAGAAATTAATTTTGGTTTTCATAAATAATTTTTGAAGTGTTACAGAAATATTTTTCTATGTGGAATTAATTTGTTTAAATAAATATTTTTATTTTCAAATTAATTGGAAATAAAAGTTACAATTTTTGTTTCTTTTATTTTTACAGAATTAAATTATGTGTTTATGGTTTAAATTTTCTATGTAGTATAAAATTATAATTATTATTTTGTTTTATAATTTAGAATTTATGGCTACTGAAACTAATGCTCAAATATGTACTGGTATGGTGGTTGCATTTGCACGAACCCCTCATTCTATTATGACTGTGCCAGTTAATCACGATAAAAAGCTAGAGAAGTTCTTAGGAATTGATTTTAAAAGATGGTAGTTGAAAATGCTGTTCTATCTTGCTACTCTCAAGTTGGCACGGTTTCTCCATGAGGATGCTCCTACTCTAAAAGAGAATGAAACCGACCGGTAAGTGGTTGTTGCGGTCGATGCTTGGAAACATGCTGATTTTCTTTATCAGAACTACATCTTAAACGGACTTGACAACACATTATATAATGTCTACAGTCTTATCAAGATGACAAAGGAACTTTGGGAGTCTTTGGAGAAAAAATACAAAACAGAAGATGCTAGCTCGAAGAAATTCATGGTAGGTAAATTTCTAGACATTGTGATGGTTGATTCTAAGACTGTAATCAGCCAAGTTCAAGATCTCCAACTCATTCTACATGACATTCATGCAGAAGGCATGTCTCTCAGTAAATCCTTCCAAGTTGCTACCTTAATTGAAAAATTTCCACAAGGCTGGAAAGAATTCAAGAACTACCTCAAACACAAGTCCAAAGAAGTGACTTTGGAAGAATTGATTGTGCGTTTGAGGATTGAGGAGGACAACTACAATTCTGAAAAGCGGCTGGTAAGCATCCCATGGAGTCTAAGGCAAATGTAGTGGAACATGCTTCAAAAGTAAAGAAACGGAAGTATTCTGGAGAAAGTTCCACACAAGGCTCTAAGGAGGGGAAACTAAGAAGTACAATTTTAATAGCAAATGTTACATCTGTGACAAAGAGGGACATCGGGCCAAAGATTGCCGTAGCAAGCACAAAGGCAAAGGAAGGTTAAGCAAGAAACCTGTTGTAGCTTGCTTTTTGTGCTCCTTTCGGATACAATCAGGCCTACAATTCAAACTCCTGTGGTTCTAAACCTGATCTCACAAGTGCAATGTGAAATAGATAAACATAAAAGAGTCCAAATCCAGAAAGTCTTTTGGAAAATTGGTGTTTGAATCAAATGCCAAAAATGGATTGTTTTTCCAAATTACAGAGTCTCCACCTAAATATTTTTTTGGGAAAATTTAGGAAACCCGAGACTCGTGCCAAAGACCACTTATTTGTCATCACTAATGTGTCTCAGCTCGGGAACTTAGGTATGAGAGGGGAAGGTCATGAATTGAGCACCCCACTCGCCCGATCAAAGATCGACCTCTACTAATCATGATGTGATTTTTTATTTACATTATGTGCTCTTGTTCCGATTATTAGATAACATTACTAGGTGTTGCACACGAGTATAGACTAAATTGCAAAAGTTGGAATACTTTGATTTCATGTTTGTTTGAAAATTGTTTTTGATACATCGTCACTTGAAAATGTGAGTTTGTATGTACATTAATCAACTTATCCCAATTTTAGAATTAGCCTTCATCCATAGGCATTCAAATAAGTATTTCACTTAAGCACTTAGCTTCATAGTATTATGCTTGATATGGCAACACAAACATATGATGTAATTGTAGCTCGGCTTTTTCGTGCCCCCCTTTCAGAAGGTTTGAAAGAAAGGCCCCACAGTTCGGACTCCCGCGGTTCTGAATCTAATCTCACAAGTGCAATGTGAAACTGATAAACTCCAAAGAGTCTAAATCTGAAAAATCTTTTGAAAAATCAATTTTAAATCAAATAATGCCAAAATTGGACTGCTTTACCAGATACAAAGTCGCCACCTAAATATTTTTGTTTTGGAGAAATTTAGGAAAACCTGACTCGTGCCGAAGGCCATGTGTCCGTCATCACCAAAATTACCTTGGCTCGGGAACTTGGGTACAAGAGGGGAAGGTCATGAATTGAGCACCCCCACTCGCCCGATCAAAGATTGGCTTCTACTAATCATGATATGATTTTTTATAAACATTATGTGTTCTTGTTCCTGTTATTAGGCTAACTTTACTATGTGATGCTCACAAGCAAATATAGACTAAAGTTGCAAGAATTGGAATAACTCAATTTCATGTTTGTTTGTGAAAAGAGTTTGAATTTGCCACCTCAAGTGGGCTTAAAGTTTGTGGATTTGCCACCAAACATAGTGGGCTTAAAACGCATATTCGTTGAATCGTTCCAATTCAAACAACAAGCCTTCATCCACAGGCATTCAAGTAGTTTAGCATTTAACCACATAGCCTCATGGTGAGCATGCTAATCATGGCAACATTCACACTTATGCAAGTATAATAAAGCGTAAAAACTCACCTAGTACTCCAAGCCAAAACAAAAACTAGTTAGAAAAATGCATGATCCTAACTATGTTAAGTGTCTAATGCAACACATGCAATATGCAATTAATAGGCTCCGCTACTAATATGGCATATGGATTGATTTGAACAACATGCGATTAAACACGTATTCAAAGATGTATTGAAGCGACAATGCAGTTTGAATGATGCACCGAGCCTCGGTGCATGCAAGACAAGATGAATGGATGCAAGCATGCGATATGCTAATTGAGACATGACCCTAATCTAACCATCAAAAGCAATTAAATAAAAGGGAGAAAGACGTGGGTTGGAAGACATACACCCACGCATGCATACTTATTACAACATTATGCCCTTGTGAAGGAGGGTCCGAATGGATAAAAGCTAACTAGCTAGCTAAACTAAGCTAACTAATTATTACAAAACTCGAATTAATTAACTATTCTAGTTAACTAATTACACAACGAAATTGAATAACTAGTTAAACCAACTAATTATTTATAACTCTTAATTAGCTACAACTAACTAATTAATTATAACACGTATTTGATCTATTGCTAATTAAACTAATTAGCTAATCCCGGGAAGCGACGGAGGCCCATGCATGCTCGGTTTTCACTCGAAAAGCCACCGTTTTGCTATTGTAAGCCTCTATTTGCACATATGAACACCAACAATTATGCCCACTTCCAGAACACCTCTGCTCCACTTTACCAATACATTGTGCAAATTTCATTGGTGGCCGACAGGGGGTCGGTCAGATACCAATGGTGGCCGGTCGGCCACTATTGGTTTGAACTTCCTTGCTGCAACAGAGAGCAAAACAGTGTATTTATCAAGGGTTGTTTGCACACTTTGTCTCTCCTTTTCATGGGGAAATCAAAGGAGGGACAAGCTTTGGTTCACAAACCATCAATTAAGAAAATTCATTGCATGATGGCTTGTGAAACCAATTGTACAAGTTCAATAAATGCAAAATGAGACCAAAGAAACCATCACCCCATCATACATGATCAAGGGCAATGGAGACCTAGGAGAATGGCATATTTTATCATTTTTGAGTATGAAATGTCCTATTTTCCTTGTGTTCAAATTAACGTTCGATTTGAACACATGCAATGCAACACAAAGAATGCCTAATCTCGCCTCTTTTACTTGCCAATTTTGTTTACCCATTTTAATTAGCAAATCATTCATTAATCCATTAATTCCATTGGTAAGTGTCCTCTAATGAAAAGAGGGCTCAAACCACAAGTTGCTTTGAGCATGAAAGAGGCATTACACTGTTGGTAATGAACCCCCTAAGGGATTAAACCATTAGGTGTAGCACCTCCATTTCACACTTAGGCAAACAAGTGGTTTAAAACCACTTTCAAAGCAAAACCAAAAAGTGAAGAAATGAGGGAGATTGCGGAGATTATAAGTGCTGAAATGAAGTAGAAAAAGCACTAAAATATGCAATCAACTCACACCAATGATGGTTAAAGCCTTAAAACACTAAGCTAGCGAAAAGGGTTACACTACAACTATGCCAAACAAGAATCAAACAAACTAACCAGCCCAAAACAGAGCTAAAATAGGTTATTTCAGAGGCTAAAACATGTTGTACTTGAGCTAAGTTAAGCTAGAAAAACATGCTAACATGTGAAGCTAACTAGACATGCAAACAAGACACAAGGAGGGGAGGCTAACCCTTCCAAATTTAGACCTCAAAATAAGTTTTTTGCCACTGAAAAACCTCTGAAATTCAGTCGTTAAAGGCCCAAAAAATTTCATTTGAAAGTGATGAACAAATGGACAAAAACCTTACAAGCAAAGAAACAAGAAGGGTGGAACACCCCCTAACTGAAAATGGCCTCAAACCATCGCCTTTAGGCCATAAAAATAGAGTTTTTCACAATTCAAAATCAAGCCAAAACAATTGAAAAAGATGGCAAAACAAGTATGCAAAACAAGTGTAAAAAAATAGGAGTGTTATACCTCTTGAATGAAAGACACAAATGAGGCAATAAATCAAGCCAAGACCACCTTCTAGAGCTCAAAAAGGGTCCCAAGCAACCTCAGCCCAAAGATAAGCAACTTTGGTTAAGGGTTGATAGGCAAACTTGAAGTGTATCTATACTTGTATGCACTTATGCACAAAAGTTTAAGAGAGAGAGAGAAAGAGAGAGAGAGACTCCCAAAATTTTTTCTAACCTTAAAAAAAAATAGAAAAGGTCCTCTATATATAAAAATATATGGCTTCAGGTCGAACATATCTATATAGGACAGCTGGAGCAGTGTGGAACAGCTGGAGGGAAAATATCTGCACAAAAAATTGATTTTTGATACCAGTGGCCGATCGACCATCACTGGTCGCTGACAAACCTCATCCATAGCCGACACACTTCACCTCTGGCCGACACATGGCCGTCAAACCTCACTAATGGCCGACACATGGCTGTCAAACCTCACTAATGGCCGGCAAGCAAAAAAATTGGTTTCTGGCTCCGACTTCAAATAGGCATATCTCCTTTGTCAGGACTCCGTTTCAGGTCATTCTTAAGTCTAAATTGAAGTCCTGGAAGTCTTCTTTCCAATGGCGGAATCCTCACATAAAAATTCCAAGTGTACAAAAAGGTATTCCTATTTTAGTGAAGGCTGCTTAGTTTTGGTCCTAACAGATTGATGCCTAACTTCTCCCAAATTAGTTTTTCTTCTCTCTCCTCTAATTTTCTTCAACTCCAAACCTCTAAATAAGATTTTTTGAAAGATTTTTCAAAGAGTTCACCTTTCTTCCATTTATTTTCACTTTGTCCTTGTTCGATTTATCGAAAAGCATAACATTTAACGAAATGCGAGCCTCAGAACATCGTAGAAGAATCTTCAAAAATATTATGAAAAGGAGGGTTTTAAATTCTAAAATTGTTTTGGTCCAAAATGGGGTGTAAGGTTGGGATTTGAAGCTCTCTTTGTCAAAGAAAACACACATTTGCATGACATAGTTTTCGTCATCGAGTGATCAATTAGTGGCACCCAACTGTTAAGAGGCGGTGAAAAATGGGGTGTCTACAGTAATATGCTAAAAACAATAAGTGCTCACCTAGTACTCCAAGGTAAGCGAAATAAAGCAAAATGGTTAGAAAACATGCATGTTCCTAAATAATGCAATGTGACTAATGCAACGCATACATTATGCAATTTTTAATAGACTCGGCTATGAGCATGGTATATGATTCAATTCAAGACATGTGATAAATCATGTATTTAAGCAATGAAATTGAAATTGACATTGGTTAGTATGATGAGCTGAACCCAAATGTACATGAAATAAGTGTATACGAACATGGAAATGCTAAGTAAATATGATGCTCTATGCTACCATTATAAGCGGGTAAATAACATGGAGAAAGAAATGGGGGTTGGAAGACATACACGCTTATTACATATTTTCCCTTGCGCCGGAGGGTTCGAACAAATGTCCGAAATAAACTAATTATTACAAATTTGAATACATTAATTAAACTAGCTAACTACTAATTAGATATCTAAGTTATTACAACAAAGGTATGTCTAATAAACAACCATAATTGCAAAAGCATATTATCATATTACTAACAATAAGAATTATTACAACAATGATAATGAGAATATTAATCTAAGTAACCATGAGACACAATGATCGTATGCACAGTGCCCAGGAGCTGTTCTGTCTACCCAGATTGCTCTGCCTTGCTTTTAGCCATTGCCCTCTGTTTCTGCCAACCGTCTCTATTTTACTAAACATTGGGAGCCGGCCGACCCCAAATAAGATCCGACCGGTAAAAAGGGGCTCTCAACTATGTTTTTGCTTCTTTGAAATTTTTCCAACCTCGAACGCTGAGATATATGCACGTATTAATAGAATTTGAGCAAAATAGGTCATAAATATCTTCAAAAATGGACAGCTACCCCGTTCTCGCCCAGAATAGTGTTTTTCGCTATCGAGAATCGGCCGGCTCCCATTGTTCTCCTCTGTTCCACTATTTTAAACTCAATGTTGGGTGGCACAATGGTCAAAATGAACCTTTGGGGTAAAAACAGTATGAATATGAAAGGTTTGGAATTGGTTTTGGAGCACGAGCTTATGTTCCTTCATTGAGAATTCGAAATCTTGCGAGTTGTCAAAAATGGGGTGTCTACACTTGCTCAAGCCAATATGACCGAAGTGGACAAAATTTCCAATGGTGTAAATGATATAAATCTTTCTGCAGTTGTTTCCGAGGCAAACCTTGTCGGAAATCCTAAAGAATGGTGGGTGGACACTAGTACTACTCGCCACATCTGTGTCGACAAAAAGATGTTCATATCCTATTCTATGAACAGTGAACAACTTTTCATAGGCAACTCCTCGAGTTCTAAAGTTGAAGGATAAGGAAAGATTATTCTAAAAATGACATCCAAAAAGGAACTCACCCTCAACAATGTGCTACATGTACTGGACATTCGCAAGAATCTAAATGGGTTTAGGCTAGTTAATGAAAGTGACAAATTTATACTTACCAAAAATAGGATGTATGTAGAAAAGGTTATATGTTTGATGGTCGTTTCAAACTAAATGTAATGACTGTTGTCCCCTCTGTTATTAATAATAATACATCTTTTTCTTACTTTCTCGAGTCTTCAAATTTGTGGCATAGTAGACTAGGACATGTTAATTATGGATCTTTGTGTAGATTAATTAATATGAAATGTTTACCTAAATTTGACATTGATTTAAATCGTAAATGTGAAATTTGTGTTGAGGCAAAATTAACTAGAACTCCTTTTTATTCAATTGAAAGAAGTACGGAACCTCTTGAATTAATTTATAGTGACATTTTCTATTTTAAATCAATTCAAACTAGAGGTGGAAAAAAATATTTTTTATCACTTTCATAGATGACTATATTTGTGTGGACTCACCTTTTTTTCGCGCCTTCGCCTTTCGGAAAGGGGTTTGAAAAGAAAGGCTTCACAGTTCGGACTCTACATGTGGTTCTGAATCTAGTCTCACAAGTGCAATGTAAAACTAATAAAAATCAAAGAGTCCAATCCGGCAAATCGTTTTGGAAAATCAGATTTTTAAATCAAATAATGCCAAAATTGGACTGCTTTGCTAGATTACAGAGTCGCCATCTAAATATTTTATTTTTGGGAAATTTAGGAAATCCTGACTCGTGCCAAAGGCCACGTGTCCATCATCACCAAAGTTACCTCGGCTTGGGAACTTAGGTACGAGAGGGGAAGGTCATGGAATGAGCACCCCCGCTCGCCCGATCAAAAGATCGGCCATCATGATATGTTGTTTTATAAACACATGTGTTCTTATTCCAATTATTAGCTAACATTATTATGTGACGCACACAAGCAAGTATAGACAAAATCGCAAGAATTGGAACAAATCAAGTCATGTTTGTTTTCGAAAATGGTTTGAAGTTGCCACCCTCAAGTGGACTTAAAAATGCGGATTTACAACCTCTAGTGGGCTTAAAACATGATTTGCCACTTCTCAAAGTGGGCTCAAAACTTACATTTGTTGAATAGTTCCAATTCAAACAACAAAGCCTTCATCCACAGGCATTCATGCAGTTTATCACATAAGCACATAGCCTCATGGCAAGCATGCGAAACATGGAAATATGGCAATCGCACTCATGCAAGTATGCTAAAGCATAAAAACTCACCGAGTACTCCAAGTCAAAACAAAAACTAGTTAGAAAGATGCATAATCCTAACTATACAAGATGCCTAATGCAACACATGCAATAATGCAACTAATAGGCTCGGCTATTAATATGACATTTGCAACACTTTGATAGCATGCTTTGAAACACGTATTCAAGTAAGTATTGAAATTGCAAACATGCAAGCATAAGGTATGCTAATTGAAATATTTCCCTAATCTAACCATCGAAAGCGATTAAATAAAAGGGAGAAAGACGTGGGGTTGGAAGACATACACACGCACACTTATTACAATATTATGCCCTCACAAATGAGGGTCTGAATGAATAAGCTAAGCTAAGTAGCTACGCTAATTAAGCTAAGCTATTATAACACAATTAATTAACTATTCTAGCTAATCAAATATTATAAACCAAATTAAGCTAATTAATTACAACAATTGTATGAATGAATTAGTTACGACTAACTAATTAAACAAAGCAAGTAAATGGCCTCAAGGGCAAGGGACACATGCATACTTGGTTGGTTTCCTCCCGAAAATCCACCGCCTTGCTATCGGACACCTCCGTTTGCACTTGCTTGAACACCAATAGTACTGCTAACTTCCAGAATATCTCTGCTCCAACTCAGGAACACACTTGTGCAAAATTTCATTTTTGGTCGGTCGGCTACGAATGGTGGCTGGTCGGCTGCTACTGGTGGCCGGTCAGCCACCCCTTCCCTGAACTTCTTTTTTTTGCTGCAACAAAGAGTAAACAGAGGCAAAGCAGTGTATTCTCAAGGAATGTATGTACTGCTGCTCTCCTTATCATCACACAAGCTCAAAGGAGTGTAGCTCTTGGCTCTCAAGCCATCAACCAAGCATTTTCATGCATGATGGCCAAAGAACCAAGCTTGTACAAGCTTAATGAGTGCAAAACAAGACTTAATCAAAACCACAACCCTATCATGTATGATCAAGGGTGATAGTGACTAAGAAAAGTGACACGTTTCATCACTTTGAGTATGAAACGTCCCATTTTTCTCGTGTTCGAATTAACGTCCAATCTGAACACATGCAATGCAACATGAAAGATGCTTATCTTTCCTCTTTTACTTTGTTCATTTTGTTTATGCATTTTAACTTACCAATCCATTCTTTAATTGATTAGTCCAAAAGGTGAGTGTCCTCTAATGGAAAGAGGGCTTCAACCACAAGTACCTTGAACATGAAAGAGGTCTCATGCTATTAGTAATGAACTCCCAAAGGAATTAAACGATTAGGCATGAGGGTCTCAATTCCACACTCAAGCCAACAAGGGGTTCAAAGCCACTTTCAAAACAAATGAAAGAGTGAAGAATAGAGGGAGATTGTAGAGATTTCAGTGCTGAAATGGAGTGCAAAATGACACTAAAACATGCAAGCAACTCATGAAATTCATGTTTAAAAGCCTAAAACATTAAGCTAGTGAAGAAGATTGCACTACAACCACACAATACAAGTCTCAAAGGACCAAACCAGCCCAAAAAAGAGCTAAAACTAGTCAAAACAATAGCAAAAACATGCTGAGATTAAGGTACAAAATGCTAGAAAATCATGCTCACATGTTAAGCTATCTAGGCTTGCAAACAAGACACAAGAAGGGGAGGCTACCCCCTCCAATTTTAGACTTCAAAACCAAGTTTTTACCACTGAAATAACTCTGAATTTTAGTGGTTTAAAGGGCCAAAAAGTTTGATGTGAATATGCTAAAAGATGGTACAAAAGCTTACACAAGCTAAGGAGTAAGAAGGTTGGACTACCCCTTTACATAAAATGACCTCAAACTATCATGTTAAGGCTAAAAAATCAGAGGTTTTTGTAGTTGAAAACCAGCTCAAAAACAGTATAAAAAGATGGCAAAACAAGTAGTCAAAACAAAGCCTGCAAGGTAAGTCTTATAACTTTTGAAGCACAACACAAAATAGCCAAAATTTTAGGCTCAAACCTCCTTCCAAAACCTCAAACTAGGCTCCAAGGGACCTCAGCTCCAAGGTAGTCAAGTTTGGTTAAGGGTTAGTGTGCAAAGATGTAGGGAAAACTAACAACAAAGCACAAAACAAGAAGAGTGAGAGAGAGAGAGAGAGAGAGAATTCTCGAGAGAGAGAAAATTTTGATCCAAAATGTCTAACCCTCCAAAATGGGGGAGAACACCCCTTACATATAGAAAATCAAGATTAAAGCTGGTATTCATCCCTCTATACTCGTGTATGCAGATACACTTTAGTGAACAACAGCTGGCACAACTGGCAAACAAATATCTGAAAAATGAGAAAAATGGCCGCCCGCCATCACCAGTGACTGACTGGCCATAAGTGTGGCCGACCGGCCACCACTGATGGCCGGTAGGCACAAGCCATGGTCGATGGACTATGGGGATGGCCGACAAGCCACCTTTTCCTCCAGACTTGAAACAACAAGCTCTTGGTCCACAACCAGGCACAAAACAGACAAGTTTAATGGCTCAAAGGCAAGGCGCTTGGTTGAGAACTTCAGGCACTCAAAATGAACACAAGCATACAAAACTATCAAGTGTTCAAACGATGACGTCAAAGTTTTGAGGACAGTCAAAAATAGGCTGTCTATAGTTGCCCCTCTTTGACAGAACTCGGAAGTCATGAAATGACGAGAGTGAATGTCAAAGCCCATAGACGATTCATTTTTGATAAGGCCAAAGACTTGGATAAACAAGCAATCAAAACAAAGAACGGTTGTGCCCGCAGGTTGCCTACATATCCCTTTACAAGGAATCGAACCAGCGTAGTTCTGGGATAAGATGCAAATGACATGCACGATGCAACAACATAACTTATGATCGTGCAATGAGGGCTGTAATGAAACATCTAGATACAAATGTTATGCAAAGAAATGCTACAGCAAACTCATACATAAGAAAGTATACATGAACCAAACCACATTTCATGCAGAAAGGATGTAAGAAAATTATGTAGGTTTAACTACACATCATGCAGGAAAGGCAAAGAACAACATAACCATCGGGTGCACCAGAGGCATCAAACAAGATCCCAACACATGGCACATGCAAGGAGAGAAATGGTGTGAACCCAGGGACACACCCTAATGTTCCGAACTAAAGGGAACAATGATAAATAGTGGAACACGTCCAAACATTTGTAACCAAAACAAAGAGCGGTATAAGCATCGGAACCTGTCCGAATGCTTTTAACCAAAGCATCCTGATGCGCCGCATAGGAGAGGAGAAGAGGATGGTGGAAACACTGGGTGTACCCGAATGTTTATAACCGAAAGGGTCCTAACGTGCCACACGCGAAAGGAAAAAAATGGGGAACGAGAACACCGGGGTGCACCCAAATGTCTCTAACCAAAGCATCCTAATGCGTCACACGCGAGAGGGAAAAGAGAATGGTGTAAACATCGGAGGACGGTATAAACATTGGAGTACGTTCCAATGTTTCTAACCAAAACAAGGTGGTATAAGCATCGGAACATGTTCCAAACTCTTCCAACCGGAGGGGTGTTATAAACATCGGAAACAAGTCCCAATGTTTCTAACCAAAGCAGGGTGGTATAAGCATCGGAACATGTTTCAAACGCTTCTAACCGGAGGGGTGGTATAAACATCGGAGACACGTCCCAATGTTTCTAACCAAAGTAGGGTGGTATAAGCATCGGAACACGTTACAAACGCTTCTAACCGAAGGGATGGTATAAACATCGGGAAAAAATCCCAATGTTTCTAACCAAAGCAGGGTGGTATAAGCATCGGAACATGTTCCAAATGCTTCTAACTAGAGGGGTGGTATAAACATTGGAAACACGTCCCAATGTTTCTAACCAAAGTAGGGGTATAAACATCGGGCGTACCCAAATGCTTTTAACCAACACAAGGAGTGGTATAAACACCGGGCGAACCCGAATGTTTCTAACCAAAAGAAGAAGTGGTGTAAACACCGGACGTACCCAAATGCTTCTAACCAACACAAGAGTCGGATCAAAGGACAGGAGTGGTCTCACCTAGAATTCCTCTGAATGAACCATGCATACAACATCGTCTGATTACACCAGCTTTGAATGAACCATACATACAATATCGTGCCTACATAAGAAAGAAGCTTAACAAGCAGGATATAGCAAGAGTGCATGTTCTACGCAAGATAAGCATGAAAAAAATGTTAGAAACATGTTTTAAGCACAACATGCAATATTCTACACGACGCGAGCCAGTGCATGTTCTATGCCACATGAGGATGCATGATTCTATGCAACAATATAGGATGCATGATTCCATGTGAATGTAGCAAATGCAAATTCCATGCATAATCGAAGAATACACATTTTACGCAATAACGGAAACATAATCGTTGAACCCAATTTCAAGAACAACTTCCGACTTAACCCCTGGAAAAAGTTGCAACCAATTTAAAAGGATACACAACATTCGTGTTGAACATCATGCACCAAAGACATGGCCCAGATCTTCCACAGAGGCATTCGAGCTTAAAAGTGAACCTTTCTTGCACTTTCTTGAGAACTAATGGCACAAAACAGCATAAAGACGCAATGTAGGAGCACTAGGAACCTGTCGGCCACCAGGGAAGGTGATAGGCCACCCATCGGCCACCAAAAAAAGTTTTTGGCCACCGATGGCAGATTCGGGGCAAAATGGCCATTTCACCTCGCATGTTTAAGTATAGGGTGCCAAACCCTATTTCCCCACTTCTCTATTGCCGAAAATCATCCTCCTCTCTCTCTAGACCATTTTCCTCCTTAGATCCGAGCATTATATGAGTTTTCCAATGCCCCACGAACATTTTCTTCGCTAAACCCTTATAGTTTACTTGATTTTGAACCGATTGAAAATCAATTTCGGTGCTCCTTTTTGTATTTCCACCACTTGAGGCTTGTTTCCCTCGAGTTACCCTTGAGTTTGGTGCCTTTTCCGGGCTTTGACTTTTTTCTGCCATTTTCCCTCTTGGAGTTGACTTTTGTTGACTCTTGGCATTCTTCACCCATTTTTTCCATTTTCGATCATTTTCTCATCTTTCCTCGAGATGGCGGACGACTGTAACAAGCCCGCAGGGGACCTCGCTACAGTTCGGACTCGATTCGTTGTCACGGTTCGTAATCTGAACCAAAGAGTCCAAATCCGGCAAATCGATTTGAGAAAACTAATTTTTGAAAGAAGTGCCAAACATGTACTGCTTTGCCAGATACAGAGTCGCCACCTAAATATTTTATTTTGGGAAATTTAGGAAACCCTGACTCGTTGCCTAAGGCCACGTGTCCGTCATCACCAAAGTTGCCTCGGCTCGGGAACTTGGGTACGATTGGGAAAGGTCACTTCGTGAGCACCCCCGCTCGCCCGATCAAAGATCGGCCTCTACTAACCATGATATCGAGTTTTGAAAACCTTATGCATTCTTATTCTGGTTATTAGCCTAGATTTACTACGTGATGCGCACAGCATACAAGTATAGACCGGATCACCTGAATTGGAACAAAACATTTCATGTTTGTTTTTTTGAAAGATGGTTTGATGGTGCTACCCGCAAATAGGCTAAGACATGGATTTGCGACCCTCGGGTGGGTTTAGAAAATATAATTTTGTCACTATCTAGTGGGCTTAAAACGCATATTCAATGATTTGTTTCAATCCAACTAACCCAACCTTCACCCACAAGCATTCAGGCAGTTATATCACATAAGCAGTTAGCCTCATGGTAAGCATGCTATTCATGGCAGTCACTCACACGCATGCAAGGATGCTAAAGCATAAAACTCACCGAGTACTCCAAGCCAAAAAAAGAAGCTAATTAGAAATCCATACATGATCCTAAGTATACAGAAATGCCTAATGCAACACATGCAAAAATGCAACTATAGCAGGCTCGGCTATTCTAAACATGGCATATGGAATGCTACAGCTAACACGTATTCAACTTAGAATTGAAATACAAATGCAGTTAGTATGATGCGCCGAGCTCGGTGCATGCAAAATAGATGAATGAATGCAAACATGCTATCATACTGTATGCTAATTGAAACATGCCATAATCTAACCATCATAAGCTGGTAAATAAAAAGGAAGAAAGACGTGGGGTTGGAAGACATACATCACACACACGCACACTTATTACAACATTGCCCTCGCGCAGAGGGTCCGAATAAAATAATATACAGTCCCAAATGAATAGTACAGTCCAAATAAATAATACAGTCCAAATATGTACAAAACCCTAATTAATTAACAAATTTAACTAGGAAAGCATTAAATTGGCATGCAAGCCAGGGACTGCCTCGACTCTGCTCCGGATGATGAATGATGCATGCTCGGGTTGCCTTTGCGCGGAAATCCATGGCGATGCCCCAATTAGCCTCTGTTTGCAATTATTCTTGGAATGCGTGCCAAGCTTCGGGAGGTTGCTGATTCTTGATTTGCTGCAACAGAGAGCAACAGAGGGGCATGGCAAAGTATTTTTGCACATGTATGCATGCCTCGATCCTCGTGCCACCAATCACGCATCTCGATGCATGATGGCCGAGGAGTCGAATTGCACAACTCAATATGGAATGAATGCACATGAGAATACAACTAAGACCTAACTCCATCATGGACAATCCGGAGTATCGGTGACTGGGGAATTGAGACACGTTCCGTCACTCAGAGTACGAAACGTCCCTCGTTTCCCGTGCTCGGACTAACTCCTATCCCAAACACAATGCAATATGTATGACATGCATGAATGCAACTAAGATACAACCTAACATGCACAATATTATGAAATGGCATACACGATGCACGAGGTAACATGGCATACACAATGAGCTAACATACAGCCTAGCATACACAATGCTATGGAATGAAATGGCATACACAATGCATAATGGGCTTACACCAACATGAGTGGACCTCAGCCATACTCACATAAGAGGCCATTAGATGAAAATGAGACACTCGAAATGCGTGCACGCGTGCACGCAAATCGAGGACCGAACCTAGGGCACAAATGCCACTCTACCAAAGCATGGCAAGGCATGGAATATGACATACAAGCATGCAAATTTCAGTACCAAAATATGATGCAAAATATCCCCGAAACATAGAAGCATGGCACCCGATGCATGAAATGAGACTCGATACTCGAAACTAGGCGCATGGCATGACTTATAGCTATACAAAGCATGCATTATTTGAACATGAAGTATGAATAAAGAATCAAGACAGTCCCAAAAAAAGCATATTTCCAGTTTTAATCAAGGCCAAAAGGTGAACACAAGTAGGGCTAAGCTAACATGCAAAAATGGCCTCGAAAGAGAGATAAAGAAGCAAGTAACAGCTTCTGGCCCTAAATGGAAAAGATCCCTTCAACAAAGTTGAAGAAAGGCTCAAAATTAAGCAGTTTACAGTTTACATCAAGCCACGAAAACAAACACAAGTGTGGATTAACGATCATGCAAGAAATGGGCCTAAAGAGGGACAAAGAAGCAAGTGATGGCTTCTGGCCTCAAACAGAGGAGGGCCCTTCAACAATGTCAAAGAGGGGCCCAAAACATGGTATTTTACAGTTTATGACCAAGCCCAAAACAGTGCACAAGCAAGCTTAAAATACTATGCAAAATAAGGCATAAAAGAGAGCTTTAACACAAAGAGCAAAAAGGAAGCCTCAAACAGTAAAAGACCCTTGATCAAACATGAAGAGTGGGTAAAAATATGACTATTTATAGTTTGAACCAGAGCCCAAAAATACAAGAACAAGGAGCTAAAAAAGCATGCAAAAATAGGGCCAAAAGAGAGATAAAGAGGCAAGTGACAGATGAAAGCCTCAAACGGTGAAGATCCCTTCAACAATGTTGAAGAAGGGCTCAAAACAAGCCTCTTTACATTTTATGACCAAGCTCAAAACAGTTTAAAAATAGGTCTAAAATACTATACAAGAAAGAGACATAAATGAGAGCTAAAAAGGCAAGTGGTAGTATGAAGCCTCAAACAGGGAAGAACCCTTAAACAAATATGAAAAAGACCTCAAAAAATGACTATTTTCAGTTAGGGTTGGAGCCCGAAAATATAAGCACAAAGAGCTAAGAAAGCATGCAAAAATAGGCTCAAAAGAGGGATAATGGGACTCACCCTTGTAGAACCAAGCTTCAACAAATTTTGGACTAGGTTTGGGAGCTCTTGACCTCTGGAAGACAGCCTCAAGTTGCTGGAATAGATGTTGGAGGTGTGATGCTATGAGTTATAGTGTAAAATGGTGTAGGACTTCAGAGGTTTTGATGCTTGGAAGAGAGAGAGAGAGAGGGAGCTTTAATGCAAGACTCCCAAACAAAACTTTTTTAACCCCCTAAAATGCAGCTGGGGTTGCTGGTTTTATAGGCAACAGAGTGGAGGAAAAGGGGGGAAATTGAAATTCAAATTTCCACCCAAAATAGGCCTAAAAGAGAGATAAAGAGGCAAGTGGTAGCTGCCGGCCTCAAACTAAAGAGAGCCCTTCAACAAAGTTGAAGTGGGGCTCAAAAAAAGACATTTTACAGTTTATGACCAAGTCCGAAATAGCTCACAAGTAAGCCTAAAATACCATGCAAAAATAGGCCTAAAAGAGAGATAAAGAGGCAAGTGATAGTAGGAGACCTCAAACAGAAAAAGGTCCTTAATCAAACATGAAAAAAAGCTCAAAATATGACTATTTACAGTTTGGGTTGGAGCCTAACAATGCTTGCAAGAAAGGCTTAGATATAGAACAAGATATGAACAAAAATGAGGGGAAAGAAGCTTACCCTTGAAGACCAATGAACCAGCAGCTTTTGGACCAAGAAGAGGAGCTCCTAGCCTTTGAAAAATAGCCTCAAAGTGTTGTAATGGGGGATGGAGGTGTATACCAAGAATCGGAGCAAACGGAGGTGGTTAAGCGGTCCCGAACCGAGGCACACAGCCGTCGGCTCCGAAAAACCGAAAATCGGGCTCCAAACGGGAAAAATGGCCTACGACTACGAAATGTAGCCTACGGCCACTGAGAGATGATCTACAAGACCTCTCCCTCCCTTCGGGAAGAGAAAACAGAGAAAACAGAGCCTGGTTCGCAAACCGAGGCAAGACACGAAAGAGCCCGGAAGTTCGCAGGCAAGGCTCGCAGTCGAGACTCTGAAACTTCCGCACGAGCACAATATGCAATATCACCGAGCGCTTAATCGGTGACGTCTGATTCTTAAGGTCGGTCAAAAATGGGGTGTCTACAGTTGCCCCTCTTTGACAGAACTCGAAAGTCATAAGTGACGGGAGTGAATGTCAAAGCCCAGAGACGACCCATTTTTGACAAGGCCGAAGACTTAGACAAACAGGCGAGATAAACAAAGATGTGCCTGCAGGCACGCCCGCAGGCAGGGGAGGGGCAAAATGCAATCGGCAATGTAAGACGCCGAAGGTAACTCAATGATCATGCAAATGCAGCAAGCTGTAATGAAGCACATATTCACAATAGATGCAACAGTTTTAAGCAAGAATGTGAAGCAACAACTACATTTCATGCAGTTAAGAATGCGGAGAATTATTCAATTCTCGCCACGTCTCACACGGAGAAGATACAATACCTGCGCGGTTCGTCTGGTCGCACCAGCCTCAAATGAACCGTACATACAATATCGTGCCTCATGGTGCTGGAGATCTCTCGCTTCTTTTTGGTCGAACCACAGGTGTTACTTTTCTCCCTGACTATGGTTGCAGCTTTCCCTATTCTCCAACAGGGTGACAGACTAGGTTGATTCAGTATCTAGAATTGAGGCGCACACATATGTTATCTCAATCTATGGGGCTACCATACAGATTTCAAGACGAGGATATACCCCTGGGTATTTAAACCAGACTTTAGTCTCGAAAATCCCGAACCTTTGCGTTCTAGGCATGAGCCATTCGAACTCTAGTTTCTACCGTCTCAGTTGATCTCCTAGGAACTCACCGCTAACATAGGCAGGTGGCTATACCAGACCACCGGAAGTTGTTCGGGCACGACAAACACCAAAGAAATTGCACCTTTAGAGGATTTAAGGTCTCCTAGACCGGACAATAAAACAGATATGATGCAATGGATGTAATAGATGTGATGCAATAGATAATAGATGCAATGCAATAGAGAGTACAATAGATGCAAAATGGTGACATACGCCAACCACGCTGGACTCGTGAGTGGAGGAAGAACAAAGAAAATCAATCAGAAGCGCATTCTATGCAACCTAAGATAAATTCCAAATACGCTGAAATCGTGTGCGGAAGGGGAGGCTCCTATCACGCTGAAATCGTGAGAAGAGGTAAACAAAAACAACCTGCCCAGCGCGTCTACAACGTAACCTGGGATAAATTCCAAACACGCTAAAATCGTGTGAGGAAAAGAACACTCTAACCATGCTGAAATCGTGAGAAGAGGTCAAAACAACCACTCAAGTGCGCGCACAACGCAACATGAGATAAGATCCAAACACGCCGAAATCATGTGAGGAATGGGACACTCAAACCACGCTGAAATCGTGAGAAGAGGTCAAAACAATCCGCCCAGCGCGTCTACAACGCAACCTGGGATAAATTCCAAACACGCTGAAATCATGTGAGGAAAAGAACACTCAAACCACGCTGAAATCGTGAGAAGAGGTCCAAAAATAACCGCTCAAGTGCGCACACAATACAACCTGAGATAAATTCCAAACACGCTGAAATCGTGTGAGGAAAAGAACACTCTAACCACACTGAAATCATGAGAAGAGGTCTGAAAATAGCTGCTCAAGTGCGTGCACAACGCAACTTGAGATAAGATCCAAACACGCTGAAATCGTGTAAGGAACGGGACACTCAAACCACGTTGAAATCGTGAGGAGAGGTCCTAAAACAACCGCTCAAGTGCGCACACAATGCAACCTAAGATAAATTCCAAACACGCCGAAATCGTGTGAGGAAAAGAATACTCAAACCACGCTGAAATCGTGAGAAGAGGTCCAAAAACAACCGCTCAAGTGCGCACACAATGCAACTTGAGATAAATTCCAAACACGCTGAAATCGTGAGAAGAGGTCTGAAAACAGCCGCTCAAGTGCGTGCACAACGCAACCTGAGATAAGATCCAAACACGCTGAAATCGTGTGAGGAACGGGACACTTAAACCACGTTGAAATCGTGAGGAGAGGTCCTAAAACAACCGCTCAAGTGCGCACACAACGCAACCTGAGATAAATTCCAAACACGCTGAAATCGTGTGAGGAAAAGAACACTCTAACCATGCTGAAATCATGAGAAGAGGTCCGAAAACAGCCACTCAAGTGCGTGCACAACGCAACCTGAGATAAGATCCAAACACGCTGAAATCATGTGAGGAACGAGACACTCAAACCACGTTGAAATCGTAAGGAGAGGCCCTAAAAAAACTCGCCCAACGCGTCTTCAATGCAAACTGGGATAAATTCCAAACACGCTGAAATCGTGTGAGGAAAAGAACACTCTAACCACGCTGAAATCGTGAGAAGAGGTCCAAAAATAACCGCTCAAATGCCCACACAATGCAACCTGAGAAAGTCCCAAAGGACAACGATCCCAAACGCTGCTCAGCGTAAAAGGATAAATGGTAGAAGATAACACAAGATGCAAATAAATGCAAGTAAGGTGTGCATGACAATACGAGTGAAAAAGTGCATAACAATGCAGGTGGAAGGGTGCATAACTTTGAAGCAGGCTTGATCTTGCGCTTGAGGTAGAGGCACACTCATACTTCGGAGCATTGACAAGGCTTGAAAAGGTACATCCAGAATACAATCATGGAGTTTTCTGAAGTTGAAGCACACTCAGATGCTTCCATTTTCCCTCTTTTCTTTTGCTTTATAGTCCGGAACCCATGTAGCTTCAGATAGGTCCTTGTTTTACTGTTCACACTTATTGGGGGTGGACCCTGCAGTTTTATGAAAGAACAAATACTGTTTTGAACAAATGTGGAGAACGACACGGCACTCGGAGCACAAAATGATTTTATTTTTGAAATTGAGAGATGAGTTCTTGATCGGGGTATTGAGCCTACGACTGAACACAGCGCACTATGACTCAACAATGGAAAACAAAAGGTAAACAACCTAAACACATCGAGTAACACTCGAAACGACTCAAAACAAGAATTGAGATAAAACAAAAAGACACGACACGAAGACATGCACAGGGAGCCTGTTTCTCTGGGTATTATTTCCCATCCTTTCTAATTTGTGATTCTCACATCACTTAGCCCTCAGGCTCTGTTTTTCTCTCAAAACCCTTTCCTCGCTTTTCCTCTCAACGCACATCTCTCTATTCTTTAATCTCTCATTTTTCATCCCTTCCCAGGGTGGTTGATGGATAAACAGGAAGTTGCGGGCCCTTGCCCCTAGTATTCCGCTAGATTCTTCTTCTTCTGCACGCAGCTAGTGAGTTTCTCCCACAGAGGGGCTATGCTACAACTGGGTGTGTAGTAAATCTGCAGCTGACATCGGTTGACGATGCTCTGCTGGGGAGTTTGGACGTGATCAGATCTGTCAAGATGAGGGAGTGGAATATCTTGATCCATTCCAGTTCGTGCTTTGCACTTGGCTTAATACCTCGCTGCTCGGAGGGTGAGAGAGCTTTTAGCCCTTTTACTGTTAACTTCAGTGGTGCCCTTTTCTAGCAAGTAGAGTGCCCTTCTTGGCAAGTGTTGTGGCAATGGGGAAAAGACAGAACACCTGACACAACTGTGCCCCTGCTTCATCATTTCAACCATTTTTTGTTTTTGGCTTTCTACTAAGACAATTTTGACCAAAATGAGAGTTAGATTAGCATGCTTGTTCGATTTTCTGATTTGAAATCATGCAAGTCAGGTTATGAGCACTGAAAATTTTCCTTTTTGAGTCCAAGAAAATGGTCCAGTTTTAGAAAAATGGAATAGTTTTCGAGAGAAGATCAGTCAAGCTTAGTAAAAATTCTCAAAAACTGTTTTTTCAAACGGCCACTGCTCAACAAGCATAGAACCCACTCTCGAGATGCACAACCTCAGATTCGAAGAAAAATTGCCCCTTGCTTGAAGAGAGCTGCATAGCAACGGAAAGTTGCCCCTTGTTTGAACGACACCGCGGCGCATTGAATGGCAACGGAAAGTTGCCCCTTGTTTGAATGGCACTGCAGTGCATTGTAGTCAGTCCTCAGAGTGACGAACACAACCAAATCCTCAGATACAGACAAGACAAAGATGACCAGAACCATCGCACGAACACAATCAAATTGAAGTGTTTTACAGTTGGACTTCAGAATGAAGTTGCCTACGTATCCCAAAGATAGGAATCAAGCCTTATGTAGTTCGGGGTTAAGGTGCACTCGGGTATTAACCTCTCCTTTTTAGGCTCTAACTTTTGCCATGGCGCCCGTCGCAGGTTTTTGACCTTGCGAGCTTTGTTCTTCTTTCTTTTTTTTTTTTTTATATTCTTTTCATTCCTTTTTCTTCTTCTTTTTTTTTTTTTTGCATTTTTCTTTTTATTTTCTTTTTGCATTTTTTTTTTGTATATATATATATATTTTTTGTCTCGCTCTAACTTTTGCCTGGGTCGCCCTTCTGGGTTTTTGACCCAGCGAGCCTCTCAAAGGATAAAAGTATAGCTTGGTTCATGCCAAATGGTTATAGGGTTTTGAAGTCATTCGTATCCAAGAGAGTAGCTGTTGATTTGCAAGAGGACTCGTCTTCGGCTCTTCGAGCACATTTGACATTTTTGCCCCTAGTTCGAGGGTTGTTTTTGATCTAGCTTTGCAAGCTTCTTTTGATCACATCTGATATTCTCGCCCCTAGTTCATGGGCTGCTTCTGATCCGACCACACGAGTCTCACATTGTGGTTGACCGTTGGACATTCCGAATCCTAGTTCGAGGTTTGAAAGTGAGGGGTCGAGTTTTGAGGTTGAGAGCGATCCTAGGCTGCACAGTCTTAAGAGCGATTCCACACAGGTCTTCATAGGACCGCGCAAAACATTTTTTTGAAATCTTTTAAGAAAGCGACAAATCGCTCGCGCTGAAGACAGTGTAGAACCAATCTGGATCAAGCCAGGATCCTTCCTAGTACTCACACTAACAAGCATGATTTCATTCATTAAGGGCTCAACACACCTCTATTCTTCTCAGTTGATCAAATTTTTTACAAATCCCGAGGAATTCCTTCATCTTCGTTTTCAGCACAGTGTTCGAAAAGTTTTGAAAAACACAGGTCATTACAATGACTTCAAGGCACAGAAAAGACAGAGTCCTTTGTCAAATACTGTCATCTCCTTCAGAACTTCTGGCATAACTGGCACAAGGCAGAAGCAAACGCGAGAGCGTAAAAATCACTATTGTTTCATTAAAAAAAACTGCTGGCACAACTGGCTCCCTGGCAGAAACAGACTCAAAACAAAACGAAAAGACAAACGCAAAACAAAATGGTGATGCCCGAGGTAATACCCCCGGAATCACCCGACTCCTATATAACAGGACTAACTCGATACAATAAGACAGACCCAAAACAAAAGAGACTGACTCAAAACAAAAAGACAGACTCAAAACAAAACAATAAGACTGACCCAATACCCAAGTCAGAAAGCACAAAAACAAGCATTCACAAATGCTCAAAATAGTGCATGCCATACGCCATATCTGGAGTAAATCGAGTGCCATCCGCAGGCGGTTTATCCCCCAATCACATGGTCACATTATCCCCTAAGTTCACTGATCCAGTGCCGATAGACTTTACAGAGCTTGGCGCGGCAATGACCCCGTTGTCAATCAGATCTTGCACTTCGTGGCGAAGACGAGAGCAATTGTTGGTGCCATGACCGGTTTGCTGATGGAAGGCACAGTACTGGGCAGCATCATGCGTAGCCAAAAGAGGATTTGGGAGAGGCCGAGGCTCAAGGGGTTTGAGATGGCCTTGTCCAACAAGGACTTGGAGAGCTTTGGACAAAGGCATATAGAGGGTATAGAAGACCCTCCGACCTCGGGGTTGGTACTTCAAGGCTTGTGGATTTTTACTGGGCGCACCAGCAAAGGGATTGGCAGGTGCTGGCCTGGTTTGTTGATCTCTTCTGAGTGCAGGATTATAGCTGAAAGGAACGTTTTTGATACAACGACCCTTCTCCCAGCTTGCCTCTTGATTCAAACTACCCCCAACTTGAGTGACGAAAACGTCATCCACAGTTTTTGCAACAATCGCGAGCACTTGTTCTTTGTTCAGTCCCTCGGCTTTCAAAGCCTCAACAGCCAACAAAAGATGTTCATGGGGATCCATGTCCGCCCCTATCTTGTTCTTTCCACTCACCTCCACTTTGCCAAGGGATTGGCATTCCTCAAATGTAGCCCGTTCCAAGACTGGGGAGCCTTTTGACATGAACTCCCTGGTATGTGATGTGGTTGATGACGGAGCCAATGTCCCGGAGGCCAAATCTGTCACAGTTCTCTGAAGATCTTCGATCATTCTCTTCAGCTCAGAAGTAGTGGGCCCACAGGTTTGAGATGATTGTGGTCCAGGTGCATCCATCATGCATAAATCCATGCTTTCTGGAATGAACACCTCAGGCTTGGGTAGATGGGCTGGGGTGATGTATATACTGGAGTCGTAGGTGGACAGTAGTATATGGATGAGGTTGAGATGTAGAGGTGATGGGTCAGTACTAACCTGAGGTCCTTTTGGTGGAGCTAGGGTCTCTTCGTCAATAAGATCCTGAATCTTATGACGGAGGCGGATGCAAGTTAAATATCATGACCGTGCTATTGATGGTAAACCTGATTTAAATTTGGGTCATATCTTGGCGGAAGAGGGTTTGGAAGGGGTTGGGGTTCTAGAAGTTCTAGGTGCCCTTCTTCTCGTAGCTTTTTCAAAGCTTGAGAGAGACTCATGTAAAGAGGATGGAATTTTCGGGCTTGGGACCGAGTTGAAGTGGTTGGTTCTTGGCCATTGAGGGAAGTGGTGATAGTGTCTACTTCTGAGCATTTCGCAGCTGTGTTACCATCAGTAGTAGCATTGGAATTGCGAGCAACATTCTTCTTCAAAGGCTCATTATCTTCTGCAAAGATCCCTTGTCTGATGGCATCCTCGATTTGAACCCTCATTTCATGAAGGGCTGGAAAGGTAAACAGAGGTAAAACGACCATCTTTTGCAGCAACTTTCCATGCAAATTCCGAACAATCATCCTGATCTGATCTTTGTCGGAAGGCCTTGTAGTCATCATTGAGGCCTTTGCTCTCCATCTCGTCACGAATTCGGAGAAACCCTCCTTTGGTTCTTGGCGGGTGACTTCGAGATCATGAGTTGTGACCTCGATCTGTGTGTTGTAGGAGTATTGAGCAATAAAGGCCTCAGCCAGCTCTTCCCAATTCTGTTTCACAGAGCTCTCTAATTTTGCATACCAGATTGCGGCTATCCCAGACAGGGTTTGGCCGAATAATGACAATTTTTGGGCTGTGGTCAAACCCATTGGCCTTAAGATATCAGAAAATAGTTGGAGGTGCACCATTGGGTCTTTAGAGCCATCGAATCGATCGATATGTGGCATCTTGAACCGATCTGGTAATGTCACCACTGAGTCGGTATAACCATCCTCTATATCAGTAATAGAATGGGCCCCCTGAGACTTTTTGAACAATTCCTCAAGCTTGCTCACTTTCAATGCTGTGGGGTCCGTCTTGAACTCAAAAGGGGAGTCTGGTAGGTTGGTGGGTGTTTTAGATAGCTGGGGTAGAACCAGGGGCGGAGTTGGCCCGCCTGGAATGTCCGTAACATCCTGGACGTGGATTGCCTCCCCGAGTATGGGAACTCTTGGTGGGGGAGGAGCCTGGTGTGAAATAGATACCCCAGTTTGCTGCTCTAACCTGGCAATTGTCCCTGCCTGTTGGGCTATGACCACGGCCTGTTGCTTGGTGAATTTCGCTTGACAGACAGCATCTTGCTGCATGGCTTTCATACTATCCTGGAGCTGACGCACCATCTTTTCTAAGCCTGACATACTATCCTGATCTGATTGAACCACCAGTATATCTATCTCTGCAGTAGACTCGAAATCTCAACCTGGCTGTTCAAAGACCACTGAGCCGTAGTAGGCTGATCTTGGTCATGCTGACCGACCTTTCCACCCTGCCTCTGGTAAAGGAACACTGATTGCCCTTGAACTGAATCTCTGACCTGACAAAGTCTATCAACACAAGTTCGGTGTACCCGAGGGATATTGGAGCCTTCTGAAGCTATGGTTCCAAGACTACCTAGCAAAAGAGAAAATGGACAAGATCTCAAACCTAATTTCACTGAGCAGAATCTGAGCATAGTTTGAATGAGTGTGCCCTCTCTTGATTTACGCCCAAATCTACATCAGAATCGATACCCTCGTAAACGAGTCCCAAAATCTTGAATGAGCAGTTCGATGCCCAAACTTGTAAACTGATACATGCATTCGTATAGAGACGCACTCTAAAGCACATAACAAGCAAGTGAGAGCCAAAACACCCCTATGTTGGGGTAGGGTTTCCCTGTCCTATTTTTTCAGGAGCTAGGATTTCACTACGCACGCAGCGGTTTCGAACAACCTATCGGGTAAGCAACCTGTCCTAGCTTGGAATGGTCACTATGGATTCCGAATATGCACTAGGTCGAATGGTCAAAAGGGGTGCCCCGGTAAAACCGGGGTTTGTGTTCCCATACTGGCAGAGCCCACAACCGGTCAGCCTTATGGTCATGCCTTGACAAGACAAGCCTCCGGTAAACCGTTCAGGAATAGCAGATGGCAAACACGGTGTCCTAGGTGCACCAATGCAAATGCAATGCAAAGAAACACACAAGTGTAATCAAAACCAGATATCATGAGTTCGAGTCAAGTTCTCTAAATCCCCAGCAGAGTCGCCAGAAACTGTGACAAGCCCGTGGGGGACCTCGCTGCAGTTCAGACTCGATTTGTTGTCACGGTTCGTAATCTGAACCAAAGAGTCCAAATCCGGCAAATCGTTTTGAGAAAACTAATTTTTGAAAGAAGTGCCAAACATGGACTGCTTTTCCAGATACAGAGTCGCCACCTAAATATTTTATTTTGGAAAATTTAGGAAACCCTAACTCCTTGCCTAAGGCCACGTGTCCGTCATCACCAAAGTTACCTCGGCTCGGGAACTTGGGTACGATTGGGGAAGGTCACTTCGTGAGCACCCTCGCTCGCTCGATCAAAGATCGGCCTCTACTAACCATGATATCGAGATTTGAAAACCTTATGCATTCTTATTCTGGTTATTAGCTTAGATTTACTATGTGATGCGTACAGCATACAAGTATAGACTGGATCGCCTGAATTGGAACAAAACATTTCATGTTTGTTTTTTTGAAAAATGGTTTGATGGTGCTACCCGCAAATAGGCTAAGACATGGATTTGCCACCCTCGGGTGGGCTTAGAAAACATGATTTTGCCACTATCTAGTGGGCTTAAAACACACAGTCAATGATTTGTTCCAATCCAACTAACCCAACCTTCACCCACAGGCATTCAGGTAGTTATATCACATAAGCAGTTAGCCTCATGGTAAGCATGCTATTCATGGCAGTCACTCACACGCATGCAAGGATGCTAAAGCATAAAACTCACCGAGTACTCCAAGCCAAAAAAAGAAGCTAATTAGAAATCCATGCATGATCCTAAGTATACAGAAATGCCTAATGCAACACATGCAAAAATGCAACTATAGCAGGCTCGGCTATTCTAAACATGGCATATGGAATGCTACAGCTAACACGTATTCAACTTAGAATTGAAATACAAATGCAGTTAGTATGATGCGCCGAGCCCGGTACATGCAAAATAGATGAATGAATGCAAACATGCTATCATACTGTATGCTAATTGAAACATGCCCTAATCTAACCATCATAAGTTGGTAAATAAAAAGGAAGAAAGACGTGGGGTTGGAAGACATACATCACACACACGCACACTTATTACAACATTGCCCTTGCGCAAAGGGTCCAAATAAAATAATATACAGTCCCAAATGAATAGCACAGTCCAAATATGTACAAAACCCTAATTAATTAACAAATTTAACTAGGAAAGCATTAAATTGGCGTGCAAGCCAGGGACTGCCTCGACTCTGCTCCGGATGATGAATGATGCATGCTCGGGTTGCCTTTGTGCGAAAATCCATGGCGATGCCCCAATTAGCCTCTGTTTGCAATTATTCTTGGAATGCATGCCAAGCTTCGGGAGGCTGCTGATTCTTGATTTGCTGCAACAGAGAGCAACAGAGGGGCATGGAAAAGTATTTTCACACATGTATGCATGCCTCGATCCTCGTGCCACCAATCACGCATCTCGATGCATGATGGCCGAGGAGTCAAATTGTACAACTCAATATGGAATGAATGCACATGAGAATACAACTAAGACCTAACTCCATCGTGGACAATCCGGAGTGTCGGTGACTGGGGAATTGAGACACGTTCCGTCACTCGAAATACGAAGCGCCCCTCGTTTCCCGTGCTCGGGCTAACTCCTATCCCAAACACAATGCAATATGCATGACATGCATGAATGCAACTAAGATACAACCTAACATGTAGAATATTATGAAATGGCATACACGATGCACGAGGTAACATGGCATACACAATGAGCTAACATACAGCCTAGCATACACAATACTATGGAATGAAATGGCATACACAATGCATAATGGGCTTACACCAACATGAGTGGACCTCAGCCACACTCACATAAGAGGCCATTAGATGAAAATGAGACACTCGAAATGCGTGCACGCGTGCACGCAAATCGAGGACCGAACCTAGGGCACGAATGCCACTCTACCAAAGCATGGCAAGGCATGGAATATGACATACAAGCATGCAAATTTCAGTACCAAAATATGATGCGAAACAGCCCCGAAACATGGAAACATGGCACCCGATGCATGAAATGAGACTCGATACTCGAAATTAGGCGCATGGCATGACTTATAGCTATACAAAGCATGCATTATTTGAACATGAAGTATGAAGAAAGAATCAAGAAAGTCCCAAAACAAGCATATTTCCAGTTTTAATCAAGGCCAAAAGGTGAACACAAGTAGGGCTAAGCTAACATGCAAAAATGGCCTCGAAAGAGAGATAAAGAAGCAAGTCACAGCTTCTGGCCCTAAATGGCAAAGAGGCCTTCAACAACATTGAAGAGGGGCTCAAAATTAAGCACTTTACAGTTTACATCAAGCCACGAAAACAAACAAAAGTATGTCTAAACTATCATGCAAGAAATGGGCCTAAAGAGGGACAAAGAAGCAAGTGATGGCTGCTGGCCTCAAAAAGAGGAGGACCCTTCAACAATATTGAAGATAGGCCCAAAATATGATATTTTACAGTTTATGACCAAGCCCAAAACAGTGCACAAGCAAGCTTAAAATACTATGCAAAATAAGGCATAAAAGAGAGCTTTAACACAAAGAGCAAAAAGGAAGCCTCAAACAGTGAAAGACCCTTGATCAAACATGAAGAGTGGGTAAAAATATGACTATTTATAGTTTGGACCAGAGCCCAAAAATACAAGAACAAGGAGCTAAAAAAGCATGCAAAAATAGGGCCAAAAGAGAGATAAAGAGGCAAGTGACAGATGAAATCCTCAAACGGTGAAGATCCCTTCAACAATGTTGAAGAAGGGCTCAAAACAAGCCTCTTTACATTTTATGACCAAGCTCAAAACAGTTTAAAAATAGGTCTAAAATACTATACAAGAAAGAGACATAAATGAGAGCTAAAGAGGCAAGTGGTAGTATGAAGCCTCAAACAGGGAAGAACCCTTAAACAAATATGAAAAAGACCTCAAAAAATGACTATTTTCAGTTAGGGTTGGAGCCCGAAAATATAAGCACAAAGAGCTAAGAAAGCATGCAAAAATAGGCTCAAAAGAGGGAAAATGGGACTCACCCTTGTAGAACCAAGCTTTAACAACTTTTGGACCAGGCTTGGGAGCTCTTGACCTCTGGAAGACAGCCTCAAGTTTCTGGAATGGATGTTGGAGGTGTGATGCTATGAGTTGTAGTGTAAAATGGTATAGGACTTGAGAGGTTTTGATGCTTGGAAGAGAGAGAGAGGGAGCTTTAATGCAAGACTCCCAAACAAAACTTTTTTAACCCCCTAAAATGCAGCTGGAGCTGCTGGTTTTATAGGCAAAAGAGTGGAGGAAAAGGGGGGAAATTGAAATTCAAATTTCCACCCAAAATAGGCGTAAAAGAGAGATAAAGAGGCAAGTGGTAGCTGCCGGCCTCAAACTAAAGAGAGCCCTTCAACAAAGTTGAAGTGGGGCTCAAAAAAAGACATTTTACAGTTTATGACCAAGTCCGAAATAGCTCACAAGTAAGCCTAAAATACCATGCAAAAATAGGCCTAAAAGAGAGATAAAGAGGCAAGTGATAGTAGGAGACCTCAAACAGCAAAAGGTCCTTAATCAAACATGAAAAAAAGCTCAAAATATGACTATTTACAGTTTGGGTCGGAGCCTAACAATGCTTGCAAGAAAGGCTTAGATATAGAACAAGATATGAACAAAAATGAGGGGAAAGAAGCTTACCCTTGAAGACCAATGAACCAGCAGCTTTTGGACCAAGAAGAGGAGCTCCTAGCCTCTGGAAAACAGCCTCAAAGTGTTGTAATGGAGGATGGAGGTGTATACCAAAAACCGGAGCAAACGGAGGTG
Source organism: Camellia lanceoleosa (assembly GCA_025200525.1). Taxonomy (NCBI): domain Eukaryota; kingdom Viridiplantae; phylum Streptophyta; class Magnoliopsida; order Ericales; family Theaceae; genus Camellia; species Camellia lanceoleosa. The sequence goes on from CM045764.1 coordinate 39,261,988, forward strand.
GTTAAGCGATCCCGAATCGAGGAATACGGCCGTCGGCTCTGAAAAATCGAAAACCGGGCTCCAAACGGGAAAAATGGCCTACGACCACGAAATGTAGCCTATGGCTACTGAGAGATGATTTATGAGACCTCTCTCTCCCTTCGGGAAGGGAAAATAGAGAAAATGGAGCCTGGTTCGCAGACCGAGGCAAGACACGAAAGAGCCCGGAAGTCCGCAGGTAAGGCTCGCAGCCGAGACTCTGAAACTTCTGCACGAGCACAATATGCAATATCACCTTTTACTGCGTGAGCCAGAGTCACATTTATCTCATGGCGCCTCTGAGGTATACATTGCATTCTTGCATTTTCTCAATGTACCTTGCATTGCTTGTCCAATCACACTTTTCCACTATATTACTTACATTACATTTTATCTGCTTGTCTTGATCGCAGGGGGATTCACGCGCCATCAGAGGATACGGGACCACATCGGCGAGGGAGTGGTACATGGAGCTCCCTGACGACGTTTGCCACATCATCGATCAGGCCGGCTTCGGTTCATTCTGCATGGGGCTCTCACGTCTCATAGCGAGCAGACCTGTATTGGGTGCCTTGGTAGAGAGGCGGTGGGATACCACCAATTCCTTTCACTTTTCTACCGCAGGAAAGATGACAATGACTTCCTTTGACTTCTTTATGCTCACCGGTATGGAGGTGGGGGGTCATCCGATTCCTTATGATACTGATATGGGCGAGTGGGAGGTTGCTCAGATTTATCTGTTGGGGACTCACCCACCTAGCTCCCGATCAGGGATGGTTCGATACTCTTGGTTTGCAGACCACTACAAAGGGGCGGCACCAGCGACTCGAGAGGAGACCGAGTAGTATGCTCAAGGTTTCCTGATGTTCCTATTTGGCGCTACCTTGTTCGCCGACCGGGGGAACACCGTCAGGCTATACCTCATGAGTGCCCTGGTGGATCTATCCTGTGTCCGACTCTACAATTGGGGCGGTGTTGGCTTGGCCACTTTATACGGGTACATGAGCTCGACCTCTCGCAGGAGCGGGTATCTGATAGGAGGCTACTAGAGGGCCTGGAAGGTATGCTTTACTTCTCTATTTTGCATTTCCTGTTGTGATTTTTGCTTAGCATTCCCTATACATTGCACACACTGTACATCATACACACATAATCTGCTTTCTGCTTTGCATACTCTGTACACTACACACACACTGTTTGTCTTCTGCTTTGCATACTCTGTACACTGCACACACACAATCTGTTTTCTGCTTCACATACATTTATTTGTTGTATACTCATTGTTGCCCTTTCGCTTTTTGCAGCTATGCTGTATGCCTACTTTTCAAGACTTGCCCCAGAGCCAGAGGTGGAGATGCCACCTGTAATGCCATACTCTCACCGGTATGACGGGAGATACTAGCGGAGGTCCCATGAGTCCTTCCCCTTCTTCTGTCGATACTTCGATACCGTGACCGTGGTTGAGGTAACTCAAGCTTCTCTGTTATTTCCATTTTCCTTCGATTCTGACTCACATTGCAATATCTGATGATAACTAACAATCTGCACGTTCTCTATTTACAAATCACTTGACAGCCCTAGGTGACGATGCCTGAGGGAGTCAAGGATCAGTTCACTGGTGTTCGAGAGGCTTCTCGCTTTCGGCTCTTGCTTAAGGGCCCAGTTTGTCGGGTGTGGTTCTTAGGGGAGCAGTTCTTACGCCAGACCATCAACTTGCCCGAGTCGGTAGTTCCTATGCCATCTCCGACATACATGAGAGCCACAGAGAAATACACTTTGTGGGAGATAATTGATTTCACGAGAGGCTGGGACGCCAACTTCTTCTGAGTCGAGGGTGATTACACAGCCTTCATCCAGACATACCACATGCCACCTCTGACTAGTGCCCGTGGAGGTGAGAGAGCGAGGGCTCCAGTTACGGGAGAGAGAGGCAGAGGGGCCGGGGTGACCAGGACCCATGGCAGGAGAGGTTCTGGGGCAAAACAGAGGACTGGGTGGCCAGAGTTGCCTACCACACTCACCTACTGGCGACATACCAGGGAGGCTTGCCAGATCCCCATTGAGCCTGCACCAGCCGGGCATGAGCTTGTCGGGGTTTGAGGCCAGACTCTAGTATGTACCATACTTTACATTTTGCATATTTACTTCACTTCAATTATGCTTTATAAAATAGTGATCCTCTCAATGCACTTGCAGGCACCCATAGAGTACACCAGGCAGGCCCTTGAGCTAGTGGCTTCCCTGACGGAGATGGTGCAAAGGAGCATGAACCTGCTCAACCTTTACAAGATTCTAGTAATTTCCTTCAATTCACACTTCATGCCAATACATCAGTATTTCAAACATAATTTGTTCCACACTTCACTGTTCTGACACACTGTACTCAAACACTGCATTCAAACACTGCACTCAAACACTGCATTCAAACACTGCGTTTGATATACACCACGACTGATGTATTTGACAAACTGCCCTTTTTCAGATCCCAGGCACATCGGACATTCCAGCAGGAGCTGCAACAGGACCATCAGCACCTCCTCTGGCTTGCAACTGAGGCAGAGCTAGGGGCATCCATGACGAGAGTGGCCCTTCAGAGCCCATTCCGGATAATAATGATGATGAGACGAGTGAGGACAAGGAGGCAGTGAGCCCACAGTTAGAGTCATCTAAGGACGGAGAGAGCGATGCTAGCTCCGATTTTGAGGGCGGAGATGATGCTGAGGTCGGTTCGGTAGCTAGCTCAGACATGGGGGCCTCTGACAGCGGAGCTGATGGAGATAGCTTTGAGTCCATGCCCAAGAAGAGAACGAAGAGGGCCTTTCGATCTTGAGGTGATGGCACTGATCTAGATGTTTTTGCTTAGTCTCTTTTTGCTTTTTTCTTTTAGTTAATAGTGTTAGCACATTGTACAATTTTATTTTCTTAAAAACTTGTACCCTTTTGTAAAAAAAGAAACCATGATTCGAATGAAAAATTAGCCTTTTCATGAAACATGTTATGTTTTACATTTTGAGCATCGCATTGCACCATTTTACACAAAAACGGGATTTGATGGAATTTGAATATTGTACATTGTATCGGCAAATTTCTTAATTAGGTAACGAACCGACCAACACATAACAAACAGAGTACAACAACTCAATGAACAACTCGATAAACAATGTAACAACTTGATAAGCAAAACAACATCAATACAACTTTATAAGCAACAGCAAGACAACTCGATAAACAAAGCGAAACAACATAAAAAGCAACTCAACAAAACTCTTAAAACAAGGCTGCAAAGTGCACCAAGAGTAGAACAAAACATAGGTTCTCAGCACTCCCAACACATAGGAAAGCCATAGGAATTATGTCGGCTATAGGCAGAGGTTGTCGGCCACCAAAAGTGGCTGTCTGCCATTAGTAGTGGCCGGTTGGCTACAAAAGTGGCCGGTCTGCCATCAATACTGGCCTGTCGGCCACTAGTGTAGGGAACCTTCAGATTGCTACCACCTGTCTTTCACTAAACACCTTATCTTCTACAAAAGTTGGGACTGCATAGTTTCTTCATTCCAGCTCTGTTTTTGCCACAAATTGAGCCATTCTTCACCGAAAAACTCTCAAATTAGATTGCAACTCTAGATAACTCAGAAAAAGTGAATTTCCCGGGTTTCGAGATAAATGCACTATTCCCGCTAAGTCGTACCCCGCTGTGTTTTCCATTCCTTCATGCCGCGGCTAGTTGTTGGAACCCGATTACACATGTTTTTAGCTTTAGAGGACAAGAGCTATGCCCTACGATTGAAGAATTCTAACTTTTGATGGAATCCCGCCATGAAAAGGAAATCCTGCCCCAGTCCCGTTTTAGTCACATCTAGGCTTTAGGACGGATGTGTGGACTCACTTTACACGATGCTCGATCTTTAGTTCACAACGGAGAACTAGACATTCCCAGTCTCATTCATCGATTTTCTGATGCCGGCGACCGTCTTTGGCAAGGTTTTCGGCAGCATGCCCTATGCTTGTGTACGCTGGCTCATTTCCTACTTGCCCTTGCTTCGGAAGGTCTAGCGTTCGCTTGATCGAAGTAGCCCAAGGCTTGAAAGAGAGCAAGAGCTGCATTGGCTTGGCATTGGCCAAGACTTTGATAGGCTTAGACGCCTTCCACTGGCGAGAAACAACCAAATTCACAGGAAGTCCACTACTTTTACAGGTAATGTTTCCCACCCTATCTCACATGTGTTTCTCACACCACTAAACCTTTAGACTCTGTTTCTCTCTCAAAACCCTTTCTCACTTTTCTCTCCACATACATCTATTTATTCTTTAATCTCTCTTATTTTTCATCCCTCCCCAGATATGGCTCATGGTCAGGTTGAAAGTAGTGGACTCTTGCTCTACATATTCAGCACGAGGCTATTTTTTTGGCCAACGGCTAGTTGATTTCCTGAACGAGAGATGGTGGTGCCATTGGATATGCCACAGGTCTACTGTCGACATTACTTGGTGTTGCCTCTAGTTTGATTTGCCCGAGATGAGCTAGAGTATATCTCGACAGCCTGGCATTCAGTTGATTGGCTTGATGCACTGTGTCTTCTATTTTCTCTTCCGATTCAGGTGTCAGTTCGGACACGACCAGACCTGCCCAGAAGAGAGGGTAGAGTACCAGGTTTCATTTCTAATTCGAGGTTCACAACTAGCTTAATATCCCACTGCATGGAGGACAAGAGAACTTCTGGCTCCCGCTCCCAATTTCAGTTGTGCCTTTTCCGGTGAATGCATAGCTTGGCTTAAGGATGAGGCACAAATCAGGCCTACTTTAGCATCTACAGATTCCACAAGCTCTGGGAGGGGACGCAGGAACACCTGACTTATCTGTGCCCCAAGTTTATTGCTTTGATCTAACTTTCAAGTTTTCCTTTAGAATGTAATAAAAAGCAACTTCGATTTGTATCAAGAGTTAGAGAACTCTGTATTGAAATCCATGAAACTGAAGTTGTGGGCACTGAAAATTTTCCTTTTGGTCCAAAAATGGTCTAAGTTGTAAAAGATTAATTTGAACAAAATCAACTTTTATTAAAAATTTTCAAAACCATTTTCGGTAAGGATCACAACTGGACACACCCGGAATCTATCTTTGAGATATACAACCCCAAATCCAGCAAATGAAAAGTTGCCCATCGTCTGAATAGCACTGCACTGTACTATAACCAGTTCTTATAGTGAAGATCACAACCGAAGTCTTGGATGTAGAAAAGACAAAGATGACCAGAACAATCTCATGGACACAGTTGATTTGGAAGTGTTTATGGTTGGACTTCAGAATGAAGTTGCCTACGTATCCCGAAGATAGGAATCAGGCCTTACGTAGTTTAGTTCGGGTTCACTCGTGTATTAACACTCTTCTTTTGTGCTCTAACTTTTGCCAAGGCTGCCCTTTCTGGGTTTTCAACCTTGCGAGCTCAGCTTTTCTTATTTTAAATTTTTTGTGCTCTAACTTTTCCCTAGGCAGCCCTTCCAAGTTTTCAACCTAGCGAGCCACTTAAGGATAGTATTTCTTCAACTTGTCCATATTGATTGGTTGGGAGAATTCGAGGCCATCTAGGTCCATAAGAATGATAGCTCCACCTAACCAGATAGATTTGATGATGTAAGGACCAGTCCAATTGGGTCTGAACCTGCCCCTAGGGTCATGGATAGGAGCTCGGTTGTCTTTGAGAACCAAATCCCCTTCTTTCAGATTCATGGACTTAACTTTCTTGTTGAAAGCCCTAGCGATTCTACGTTGATAACTTTGGACGTGGTACAGTGCTTTCAGCCTCCTCTCGTCGAACAGCATTAGTTCCTCGAACTTGCTCTGCTGCCAATCCGCTTCTACTATTTGGCACTCAACCATAACTTGCAGCGACAGAACCTCTACTTCAATCGGCAGAACAGCTTCCATCCCATAAACCAGAGAATACGGAGTTGCCTCAGTAGATGTTCGAATTGAAGTCCTATAGCCCCAGAGAGCAAATGGCAACTTGTCTGGCCAGTCCCTGTAAGTTTCCACCATCTTCTGTAGAATGTACTTGATGTTCTTGTTGGCGGCCGCAACATCTCCGTTGGTTTGTGGCCGATATGTGGATGACTTATGAAAAACCATGTTGTACTTCTCTACCAAGTCAATCACTTCTTTTTTGAAGTGGGAACCATTGTCCGAGATGATCTCATTCGGGATCCCATAACGACAGATGATATTATTCCTGATGAACTTGGCTACGTGCGATGCTTTCAGTACTGCATAGGATTGGGCCTCAACCCACTTTGTAAAATAGTTTATTGCCACCAAGATATACTCATGCCCATTCGAGCCTTTTGGTGTAACTTCCCCAATAACATCAATTCCCCAGACTGAAAACGGTAACGGTGAAGTCATGTTGTATAGCTTCGACGCGCGAGATGTTCATGTGATTTGTATGAATTTGGCATTTGCGGCATCATCGAACAAAACCAATACAATCCTCCTCCATGATTGACCAATAATAGCCTTGCTTGAGAATCTTCCGAGCTAGCATTACTCCGCTCATGTATGCTCCACACTCTCCTCCATGGATGGCCTCCATTAGGTGCTTCGACTCTTTTGCATCAACACATAGCTTGTGCATTCCCAGATGGCCTCATTTGTACAATTTTCCAAGAAGTTCCAGAGGTCATGATACCAGGGGTTCTAATCTTGTACTTCATCTATTGCGGCAATCAACTCGTAGGCCGGCACATATCTCTGTTCAATAATGATCAGACACATCCAGACTCCCAAAGGGATGTCTATCATGGAAGATAGAGTTGATAAAGCGTTAGCAAACCTGTTGTTCTCTGTTAACAGATGTGTGAAGGTTAGCTTCTCAAACCTAGGAATTAGAACGTCCAAGGTTTGGTGATAGATTTTCATCCTTTCTTCCTTAACCTTCCAGTCTCCTTTTGCTTGAGACATAACCAGGTTAGAGCCCCCAATGACATCCAACCTTTTTGCCCCTAGTTCCAGGGCAGCTTCCAAGCCAGCAATACATGCCTCGTATTCTGCTTCATTGCTCGATACCTTGAACCAGAGTTTGAAGGCTAAAGGTATATAGGAATTGTCGGGTGCTATCAGCAACACCCCTATCCCATAATCGTACTGGTTAGACATTCTGTCAAAGTACATGGTCCAGATCTCTTCCTCAACCTACAGAATAGCCTCATCTGGGAACAAATACTCTACTGCTTTATCTCCCTCCACCGGGTGATCGGCTAGGAACTCCGCTACTGCTCTCCCCTTAATTGACTTGCGCATTACATGTTTCAAATCAAATTCGGAGAGAAGAAGCAACCAACAGGCTAGCCTACCCGTAAGTGCTAGTTTCTTGAAGAGATATTTGATGAGATCTAATCTTGAAACTAGAATTACGGAGTGAGCTAACAGGTAGTGCCTCAACTTCCTAATAGACCATACCAAGGCCAAGCAAGCCTTCTCCAACGGGGTGTAACTGGTCTCATATTCTAGCATCTTCTTGCTCAGGTAATAGATGGCTTTCTCCACTCTATCCTCAGATTCTTACGCAAGCATGCAGTCCATTGTCGTGTCGATCACTGACAGATACAAAATCAATGACTTCCCCGGCTCTGGTGGTGACAACACGGGCGGGTTTTGAAGGTACTGCTTGATCTGCTCAAAAGTAACCTGGCATTGGTCATCCCATTGAAATTTCTTTCCTTTCTTCAAGAGACCAAATAGTGGTTCACAAGTCAAGGTTAATTTTACAATAAATCATCTTATGAATTGCACTTTACCCAGAAAGCCTCGTACCTCCTTTTCAGTTCTTGGTGGTGGCATTTATAGGATGGCCTTGATTTTGGAAGGATCAACCTCAATGCCCCTCTGTGTAATCAGGAACCCTAGCATTTTCCTTGCTGTAACGCCAAATATGCACTTCTGTGGATTGAGCCTCAACCGATATTCTTTGATCCGTTGGAAAAATTTCTTCAAGGCGGTGTAGTGGCCCTCTCTTTCCTTGGACTTGACAATCATGTCGTCCACATGTACCTCAAACTCTTTGTGGATCATATCATGTAAGATCGTGGTCGCAGCCCGTTGATAAGTAGCCCCAGCATTTTTCAGACCGAACGGCATCACCCTATAGCAGTAGGCTCCCCACGGCATGGTGAAAGCAGTCTTCTCCCTATCCTCAGGTGCCATCAAGATCTGGTTGTACTTGGAAAACCCATCCATAAAGGAGAGCAATGTATGGCCTGTAGTGAAGTATACCAATTCATCGATGTACGGTAGAGGAAAGTCATCATTCGGACTGGCTTTGTTCAGATCTCTGAAATCCACACACACCCGAATTCTGCCATCTTTCTTCGGCACCGAAACAATGTTGGCCAACCAAGTAGGATACTCTGATACTAGCAAGAACCCCGCATCTATCTGCTTGGTGACCTCTTCCTTGATTTTCAAAGCCCAATCCGGGCGTATTCTCCGAAGCTTCTGCTTGACGGGTTGGGCCTCAGGGTCAAGAGGGATCCAGTGCTGTACAATCTCAAGATCGATTCTAGGCATGTCTTTGTAGGACCACGTGAAAAAATCTTTGAAATCTTTGAATAGAGCGACTATGCGCTTGCATTCCTCTGAAGACAACGTGGACCCAATCTGAACTAGACGCGGATCTTTCTTAGTACCCACATTAATTAAAATGATTTCATCAACCATGGGCTTTACAAAACTCTCCTTCTCTCGATCAATCAAATGTTTCAAAGCCAGAGGAATTCCTTCCTCATTGTTTTTATCAAAATTTTGAAAGTCATGATCAATGCAATATACAAGTGGCACAAAAAAGTACTCAGAAACAGCAGTGGTACCATTCTCATTCAAAGCTTCCAGCTCGTCCAATTCCTTGATTATAACCAACTCAAAAGAAATGGAAAAAGATGACCTGGACAAAACAACGGCATCCGGGTTATTAACCCCAGGAATACCGAACTTCGACTTAGAAGAATTGGAATATGATTCCGACTCCACAGACTCTGTGGAATCAGATTCCGGTTCACTGCCTGATTCAGAACTGCTGGACAAAAAGCCCTCCTCAAACTGCCAAACAAGGGAGGGTGTGATACATGTATCCAGAATATCACCAAAAGGGGCCACAGTTGATTGATCTCTGATCATGGAAACGGTGAAGTCATCCCCCAAGCTCTCCGATTTGATCTAAGGATCTGAAAGGAGACAAGCCGGCGCTGCTCCTATCTCAAGTTCACTACCATTGGACTCATCATCTGTACTCTGTTCAGCCTCAGCTGGTAGGTCAGTCTGTTCTTCTACAACTTTATCACCTTGCAACTGTAGGTCGAAGAAGATCTCAAAGCCGAGCAAACGCCGCTTCTCAGAGTTCAACTATGGCTCAGGAAAGCCGCAAAATGGGAAATCTTTTCCCTCCCAGACAAAGTGGTCGTTCAGGGTTTCTTGAATGGGTCTATGCACCATCTCATAGTGCTTCCCGTTTTGCTTAGCTTTGGCTCTTCCTGCCATTTTCTTCTCTTTTCTTATCCAGTCCTCTTTGGTAGGCGTGTAACCTAGACCAAAGGTATGAGGGTTATGTGGCACTTCGGCCAATGCAGCAACGCCCTTCCTGCCGTTCCTCCCTAATCCCATTTCGGGTACATGTTGTAGCTTATTCATAAGGTAGACGGATTGAGCACTGACGTACAACCCCTTGTCAATAGCCAGGATATTTTGCACTACCCGGGCCTCAGCCAAGGTGAACCCAGATAGGAAAACATCTTCATCGCCATGAACAATTTCCAATACCGATGTAGTGACTTCCGACGGAGGATGTATAGAAGAGTTCCCAAAAACAATGGCTACACCCTTCCCATGGGGTACTTCAACATCTGATGCAGAGTGGAAGAGACAACTTTCACTTGGTACAGCCATGCCCATCCAAGGAGTAAGTTAAAAGTGGCCAGAACATCCAGGACGTGAAACTCAATGTCCTGTTGTGCCGGGCCCACCTGCGTTCTGATCTGAATTGTCCCCATCACCTCTCAACTCGTGTTATCATAAGCTTGGATCACCTGGGTCGTTGGTACAAAGTTTGCCGGCTTCAAGCCAATAGCATAGGCCGTGTGCGACGGATACACATTAATCGCCGACCTAGTATCAACTAGTACAATGGGCACCCACTTCTCTCTGCATTCAACTGAGATGTATAGTGGCTTGTTATGCTCAGAGCCCTGAGGCGGAAATTCTTTATCTGTAAAGGTCAAAGTCGGCGAAGCGCCTCCCGGGAAGACCAGTCCCACTAATTGCTCAGGGGTTGTGTCGATAGAGAGCTTAGCCTTATCTATTGCTAATAGGACGGCTTGTCTGTGCACCCATAAAGCCATGAGCAATCCCCAAATGGATATGTTTGCTTGAATCTTCTTCAGCTGCTTCAGAACAGCTTCTTCTTCTAGCAATTTCTCTTTCTATTTTTCTGCATCCTTATCCTTGCTAGATGCTTTTGGTTGGTCTAGGTGTGGGGGCTTAAAATACCTCTCGCTTCGAGTCATGTGATCGACTTCCTCGGAATACCATGTATCATCTAGCAGATTCTGTCCCCAACTTTCATCCGTGTGGGAGAGATGCAAATCGTCGTCTTCCCACCCCATTCCTTCGGCAACTGACAAGCAACTGTCTGGTTCCATTGTAAGTATTTCCGCATCCACATCACAGTCAATCCCTGCAGGGCCTTTGGCTTTTCTAGCCTTTTGATCATTCTTATCACTTTCGTGTTTGAATCGCTTTAGTGCGGCTTCTTGCTCTGTATTAGTCGTACAAATGCTACCCAATTCCTGAGCACCATTCTTAGCACCGGTGTTCTTTGGCAACTTTCCCTTGTCATCGACCGTTCTGGCCGTTGCAGCAATTCCCATTTCCAGCTATTCCTACTTTGGTTGAGACACCTCATCAATATCCGGTTTATCACTGAGTCATCCCATATTCTCTGTTGATCTGTTCATTTCAAACCAGTTAATTTGTACACTCTCCAGATCTTGTTCATTGAAAAACTGCAGGTTACTGATGTCTTCCTCGAGATTGACTAAGTCATCCAGTCCCTAGCTTGGTTTGTCCTCTCGGACTACATTAACCTCCATTCCCATCGGTAATTCCACCATCGGTCTGGCCTGACTGGTTGGCATAATGTAGCAGCATGGGTTTTATTCCTCTTCAGTTAAGCTCACAGAGCCCTCAAGCATACCTTCTCCTACCACAACCACCACCACAAGTTCGGGTTGGGATATAGACGCGCTCATCATGCACAAGTCTGTGCTTTCTGGGATGAACAATGCCGGCTTAGGTAGGTGGGAGGAGGTGATGTATATACTGGGGTCATAAGGGACGACCAGTGTTTGGATAAGGTTTATTTGCCTAGGTTGAGGGGTTTGGTTATGTGGTGGGAGAGGATTTGTAGTGACGTTAGGCTTTTGAGGAGGCACTATCACCTTATTATCAATGAGATCCTAAATCTCATGACGCAATCTGAAGCATAGGTCGGTATCATAACCATGTTGTTAGTGAAAGGCGCAGTATTTGGCCAGGTTGTGTGTAGAAGTGAGGGGATTAGGCAATGGGAACGGCTCTAGGGGCTTTAGATGCCCATTTTTTATTAGGAGCGTCAAGGCCGCAAATAAAGACATGTAAAGTGGGGGTGAAAACCCTCTGGCCTCGGGATTGGTGCTGTGTATGTTGTAAGGTGGTTTCGGAGGTACCGGAAAAAGAGGTGGCAGTGTGTGGTGGTGACCATACCAACATCAGAGGTCCTTGCAGCTACATTACTACTCATAGTCGCGTTAGAATTGCGTGTAAAAGCCCACTTAGGCTGCTCTTTCTCATGGTTTATCAGACCCTGTTTCATTACATCCTCTATCTACACCCCTATTTCGTAGAGGTTAGCAAATGTAGGCAAACGTAAGACTATCATCTTCTATAGCAGCGTCGATTGCAAATTACGGACGACCGTTCTGATCTAGTCCTTTTCAACTGGGTGGGTGGTCATCATGGAGGCCTTAGCCTTCCACCGAGTGACAAGATCAGAGAAACCCTCCTTCAGCTCTTGGCAAGTTGTTTCGAGATCACGAGTTGTGACCTCAATTTGAGTGTTGTAAGAGTTTTGAGAGATAAAGGCCTCAGCCATCACTTCCCAGTTCCTTTTATAGAATCCTCAAGTTTTGCATACCAAATGGCCACGATAACCAACAAGGTCCGATCGAATAGGGATAACTTCTACAATCTAGTTAGGCCAATCGACCGCAGAATATCTAAAAATAGCCGTTGTGGACCCGACTTTCTTCGCACACCCCCCCTTTCGGAAAAGGCGCGAATTGGTCGTCTTATAGTTCGGACTCCCGTCATGGTTCTGAATCTAATCTCACAAAGTGCAATATAAGACTGATAAATCACCAAAGAGTCCAAATCTGGCAACTGGTTTTGGAAAATCAATTTTGAATCAAAAGCGCCAAATATGGACTGCTTTGCCAGATTACAGAGTCGCCACCTAAACATTTTGTTTTTGGAAATTTAGGAAACCCTGACTCATGCCAAAGGCCACGTGTCCGTCATCACTAAAGTTGCCTCGGCTTAGGAACTTGGGTATGAAAGCGGAAGGTCCTGAAATGAGCACCCCCGCTCGCCCAACCAAAGGATCGGCCTCTACTAAGCATGATATGTTGCTTTAAAAACACATGTGTTCTTGTCTGATTATTAATCTAACATTACTACGTGACGCGCACAGCATACAAGTATAGACTAAGTCTTAAGACTTGGAACAAATCAATTCATGTTTGTTTTCGAAAAAATGTTTGAAAATGCCACCCTCACGGTGGGCTAAAGCGCGGATTTGCCACCCTCAAGTGGGCTTAAAACATGATTTTGCCACTTCGTAAAGTGGGCTTAAAACTCGCATTTATCGAATTATCCCAATTCAAGCAACAAAGCCTTCACCCACAGGCATTCATGCAGTTAAATAGTTAAGCAAATAGCCTCATGGCAAGCATGTTATCATGGCAACACTCACACTCATGCAAGTATGCTAAAGCATAAAACTTACAGTGTACTCCGAGCCAAAACAAAAGCTAGTTAGAAATATACGTGATCCTAACTATACAAGATGCCGAATGCAATACATGCAATAATGCAACTAAATAGGCTCGGCTATCTAAGAAGGCATATGAATGCGTCAATTTGATAACATGCTTTGAAACACGTATTCAAATAGATATTGAAATACGATGCAGTTTGAATGATGCGCCGAGCCCGGTGTATGCAAGGCAAATGAATGATGCACGCATGCGAGCATAAGGTATGCTAATTGAAATATGCCCTAATCTAACCACTGAAAGCAGATAAATAAAAGAGAGAAAGACATGGGATTAGAAGACATTCACACACATACACACCCTTATTACAACATTGTGCCCTCTCGAAGGAGGGTCCAAATAAATATGCTAAGCTAATCTAAGTTAAGCTAATCAAACTAATCTAATTAAACTAATTAGACTAATTATTACACAACCAAATTGAATGACTAGTAAACTACTTACTAATTATTACAACAATCAACTAATTAGCACACTAATTAATTAATTACCAAAACTATGCTAACTAACAAGTAAAGCAATAAGCAACACTGCCTCAGCTCTATTTGAATAAGTTGAACATGCATGCCTCGGTTTTCGTCCCGAAAAGCTCTCTGGTTTGCTCTTTGGAGGCTCTGTTTGCAGGGTGTCTTCCAGAACTTTCTGCTGAACTTTACCAGAACAATGCTTTGGAGTGCACCAGTGGCCTGCCGGCCATTTACCGGCCAAGAGTGTGCCTCTGCTGGCCAACAATGAAGAACTGCCAGCCACTGGTGTGCTGTAACACCAAATTGCAACAAAGCACAAAACAGAGGAAAATGAAGGTTTTTCCAGGAACATGTTTGTGCTATGCCACTCCTTATCATCTTAAAACATCAAAGAAGTGGCACCATTGGGCCTAAAGCCACCAATCAAGCATTTTCAATGTATTATGGCCAAGGATCCAACTTGCACAAATTCAATAAATGCACAAAACAAAGACACAAGTCCATTATGTCATCATGAGAGATCAAAGGCAATGGAGACAAAGGAGATTGGCTCCTTTCATCACTTCAAGTATGAAATGAACCAATCTTCCTTGTGTTCAATATAACGTCCGATTGAACACAAATGCAATGCACACATAACATGCTTATCTTGGCATGTTTTACTTGATTCAATTCTTGTTTACACATTTTACATTACCAAGCCATTCTTTAGTTGGTTTGTCCAATGTGAAAGTCCTCTAATGAGAGGAAGGCCAATCAAAAGATGACTTAAGACGTGAGAGAGCTCATGCCTTTGGCTAGGAGGAACCCCAAAAAGAAAGTTAAAGCCATTGAGCATAAGCTCTATCTCAAGCTTAAACTCAAACCTAAGGTTAACCAACCCTCAAAACAAATAGAAAATGAAGAAATGAGGGAGGTTGCAGAACTTTTAGTGCTGAAATGGCATGACAAATAGTGCTAAAACATGCAAGCAACACATGAACAACATGTTCAAAGCGAAAAACATCAAAGCTAGTGAAGAGCACTACACTAGAGGTATGCATTATCCAGTTTAAATGACCAAACTAGCTATGGACAAAGCTTAAACATGCCAAATTAGTGGCTAAGTCATGCTGGAATAGAAGCTTAAAAGGCAAGAAAATCATGCGCACAAATTGGCTCACTAGTAAGATATGAAGCACAACTCTCAAAAGCAATGAATGAGTGAAATATGTGAGAGTGTGACGTAGGTATATGCTCTGAAATCACATACTAAATGATGCTATCGCATGCAAACAACACAAGCAAAGCATGCTTAAAGCCTTAAAACAATGAGCTAGTGAAGGCCATTACACTATAGCTATACAATACAAGGCCCCAAGGCACAAACACTTTAAAACAGTCCTAAAATAGTTTTAAAGAAGTTCTAAAATATGCTTGAAGTAAGCTGAAAAAGGCTAGAATGAAAGGCTAACACATAGCACAAATTAGACCCTTAAGCACCATTGCACTACAAGCATACAAAGCAAGACTCAAAGGACCAAACCAGCCCAAAACAGTCCTAAAACATGCCAAATTAGAGGCAAAAACATGCTGGAAATAAGCTGACAAAAGCCACAAAAACATGCTACTATGCAATGCTAACTGGGCATGAAAGAGAGATACAAGGAGTGGAGGCCAACCCCTCCATTTTTCGACTTCAAAACACACTTTTTACCACTGAAATAACTTTGAATTTCAGTGGTTTAAAGGCCTAAAAAGTTTGAATTTTACATGCTAAGAGATTATGCAAAGGCACATACAAATAGGCAACAAGAAGGGGGATACAACCCCTTAGTACAAAATGGCTTTAAACCAATATTTTTAGGCCCAAAAATTAGAACTTTTTGTAGTTGAAAACTAGGCTCAAAACAGCACAAAAAGATGGCAAAACAACTATGTGCAAAGAGCTTAAAAGAGGTAAGACTTATACCTTTGAAGCACAACACTTAAACAGCCACTTTCTTGGCTCAAATAACCCTTCAACATCCCAAAATAGGTCCCAAGATGCCTCAGCCCCAAGGTGGTCCCATTTGGTTAAGGGGTTGTATGCAAATGTGTAGAGAATTCCCACTTTCAAGCACAAAATAGCAAGAGAGATAGGATTCTAGAGAGAGAGGTAGAAATTTTGCTTTGAAAATTTTGCACAGAGAGAGGGATTTTAGAGAGAGAGGATCCCAAAATTGCTAACCCCCTAAAACCATTGAGAATGGCTTCCATATATAGCAATATATGAGCTTTAGATCAAAATATCTGAATACAGGACAGCTGGAACAATACAGGAACAGCTTGAGGTAAATATCTGCAAAAAAATCTGAGTTTTGACATCAGTGGCTGGCCAACCATCACTGATGGCCGACATAGGTTCATTTTTGGTTGGCACTTATCATAAATGGCCGGCACTCTTCACCAGTAGCCGGCAGAAAAATCTGCTCTGCAGGTCCAACTTCAAATGGGCATATCTTCTTCATCTAGACTCCTTTGTAGGTCATTCTTGTGTCTAAATTAAAGCCCCAGAAGTAATCTTTCCAATCATGGTAGCCTGACCTCAAAATTCCAAGTTTGGTAAGAGATATGTTATTTTTAGTGAAGACTTCTCATTTCCGGCTCAATCGGATTGATGCCTAATTTCAACCAACCATATCTCCCCAATCCAAACTCGGCTTTTGGAAATTCTTGAGTGTAAAATGAAGCCCTAGAAGTCTTTTTTCCAATGGTGGTGGCCTCATAGTTGAAATCCAAGTGTACGAACGAATAGGCTTGATTTAGCGAGGGCTGCTCGACTCTCTCTTAACGGTTCATGCCCATCTTCTTCCCCAACTAGGTTTCTTCTCTCCACTCCTCTTTTCTTCAAATCCAAACATTTAAATAAGATGTTTTAAAGATTTTTTCAAAGAGTTCACCTCTCTTTCATTCATTCCACTTTGTCCTTGCTCGGTTTACCGAAAAGTGCAACATTTAACAAAATGCGAGCCTCAGAACATCGTAGAAACTTTGCTTCAAAAAATGTTTTGAAAGAGAGGGTTTCAAGGTCTAAAATCTTTGATCAAAATAGTTCTATTCAAAAAATGAGGCGTAAGGTTGGGATTTGACTCTCTCATGGCCGAAGAAATCGAATCTTTGCACTGTATATCTTTCATCACTAAGTAAACAATCAGTAGCGCCCAAGTCTTAAGGGCGGTCAAAAATGGGGTGTTTACAGTTTCCCCTCTTTGACAGAGCTCAAAGTCATGAAATGGCGTGAGTTAATGTCAAAGCCGAGAGACGACCCATTTTTGACAAGGCCAAAAACTTGGACAAACAAACAAAATGTAAATGTAGAAATAGATGGTTGCGCCCGTAGGCTGCCTATGTATCCCTTTGCAAGGAATCAAACCAGCGTAATTCGGGGGCAGGATGCAAGATGATACACAATGTAACAAAACAATACAAACGATATGCAATGCAACGAAACAGTGCACATGATATACAATGTAATTGAATCATCAAACCACTAGCAGTACAAAACCACACAAATATCATAAAGGAATGGAGATGCAAAATCAAACTACGTTTAACATAGAAAAGGTGCCGGAGCGCTCTAACCACAATTCTCTTAGTGGAATAGGCGTATACACATGCAGAACTATGTGTTTCGCAGCAAGAATACAAGTAATTGGATGGAATGATATAAGTGAGGAATGATCTGCTAAGGAAATATCATGATCTTAAATGCTAAATGCAATAAAACAAAGTACGATGCAATGGATGAAGTGAATAAGGTGCACAACCAAACCATATTTTGCCTAGGAAAGGCATGGACAGAAAACAAACCACGTCTAACATAGAAAAGGTGCCGAAATCCTTAGACCACAATTCTTTTAGTGGAATAGGCACGTACACATTAACACAGAACCATGCTTCAATGAAGGAAATGTATGAGCACATGCCAAACTAAGCTTAACATGGAAAGGATGCAGGTATAATGGACAATGCAGTAAATGCATGCGATAGATGCTATATACAATGCAACAGATGTTATACAACATTTATGATAGATACGATGATACAGCTCGGAAGTGAAAGTACCTTATAGGGGCAATTGGTGATGACTCACCTTATGCTATTGGGGATCTCCCGCTTTTGCATCTTGCGTTTCTGAACCACAGGTGCTACTTTTCTCCTTGGTTATGGCTGCAGCTTTCCCTATTCTCCAATAGGGTGACAGACTAAGTTGGTTCAGTATCCAAAATTAAGGAGCATACCCGCTACCTCAACCTATTAGGCTGCCATACAGATTTCAAGCCGAGGATACACCCTTGGGAATTTAAACCAGACTTTAGTCTCGGAAATCCCGAACCTTTGCGTTCTAGGCATCAGCCATTCGAACTCTAGTTTCCACCGTCTTAGTTGATCTCCTAGGAACTCACTGCAAACACATGCAGGTGGCTATACCAGACAACCGGAAGTCGTTCAGGCACGACAAACACCAAAGCACCTTCAAAGGATTTAAGGTCTCCTAGACCAAAGAGTGCACAAGAAAGTGCAAGAGAGAGTGAATGCACAAAACAGTGCTAACAAGATGCACAAAACAGTGTGATGTAGAGTGAATGCACAAAACAGTGCTATGCAGATGCACAAGACAGTGCAATGTAGGTTAAATGTACAAAACAATGTGATATAAGATGAAATGCACAAGACAATGCGATACAAGGTGCACAAAACAGTGCGATGCAAGGTATGCAAAACAGCGCAAGCAATGCACTAACGAGTGCAAGAAAGGTGCGAAAAATAGCATGGGCAAGTTCTATACAAAAGATACGAGCATTTTCTATGCAAGATAAGAGCATGTAATAAAATCCACAAGATAGTGCGATGTACAAAAAAGCACGAGTGTAAACTGCACACACAAAAAAGTGCGATGCGCAAGAAAGCGCAATGCACAAGACAGTACGAGTACATCCAAATGCACCATACGCGAGTGGAGAAAAGTGCACAAGAAAGCGCAATGCACAAGATAGTGTGAGTACATCCAAACACGCCACACGCAAGTGGAGAAAGGTGCGCAAGAAAGCACGATGCACAAGACAGTGCGAGTACATCCAAACGCGCCACACGCAAGTGGAGAAAGGTGCGCAAGAAAGCACGATGCACAAGACAGTGCGAGTACATCCAAACGCGCCACACGTGAGTGGAGAAAGGTGCGCAAGAAAGCGCAATGCACAAGACAGTGCGAGTACATCCAAACGCGCCGCACGCGAGTGGAGAAAGGTTGCCCAAGAAAGCGTAATGCACAAGATAGTGCGAGATATCCAAACGCACCGCACACGAGTGGAGAAAGGTGTGCAAGAAAGCGCGATGCACAAGACAGTGCGAGTACACCCAAACGCGCCACATGCGAGTGGAGAAAGTTGCGCAAGAAAGTGCGATGCACAAGACAGTGCGAGTACATCCAAATGCGCCACATGCGAGTGGAGAAAGATTGCGCAAGAAAGCGCAATGCACAAGACAGTGCGAGACATCCAAACGTGCCGCACGCGAGTGGAGAAAGGTACGCAAGAAAGCGCGATGCACAAGACAGTGTGAGTATATCCAAATGCGCAACACGCAAGTAGAGAAAGGTTGCACAAGAAAGCGCGATGCACAAGACAGTGCGAGTACATCCAAACGCGTAACACGTGAGTGGAGAAAGGTGCGCAAGAAAGCGCGGTGCACAAGACAATACGAGTGGCGCACAACCACAAAGTGCTCAAGACAGTGCGAGTGGCACATGACCACAAGGTTTAGACAAACATTCAAGATAACAATACAGAGTTACGCCCGCAGGCTGGGGCAAAATGCAAATCATATGCACAGTGCAAGAACATAACTTATGATCATTCAATGAGACTGCAGTGAAACATTCAAAAGCAAGTGCTGTGCAAAGAAAATGCGACATTTTAAGCAAAACAACAAGGTACAATAACCTCATACATGAAAAGAAACAAGCAAATAAACATGCCACGCATGGGAATCACAAGCCGAACAACACCTTGTGCAAAAAGGATGTAAGAAAATTATGCAGTCTTAACTGCGCACCACGTAGGAAAGGCAAAGAACATCACAACCCTCGGGTGCACTCGAGGTGTGAAACAAGATCCCAATGCGTGGCACACGCGAGGAAAGATGGTGTGAACCTAGGGACACACCCTAAGGTTCCAAACCATAAGAGAACAACAATAATAATCAAAACACGTCTAAAATATTATGCAGCCAAAACAAAGAACGATATAAGCAAAGGAATCTGCTCGGGTTCTTTTAACCACCACATCCTAACGCTTCACATACAAGAGGGAAAAGAGAGTGGTGCAAACACTAGAGGGTGGTATGAACATCGGGTGCACGTCCCAACGTTTCTAACCAAAACAAGGCAGTTTGAGGGATTGGAATGATCTAACCCGAAATTCCTCTGAATGAACCGTACATACAATATCGTGTATATAAAGAAAAACACTTAACAAGTGTGATATAGTAAGAGTGCATATTCCATGCAAGACAAACCACTGAGATATAAAAGCAACGGCACATTCTATGAAAGCATGTTCTATGCAACATAACAAGAGCATTTTCTATGTCAAAATGAAAGCATATTCTATGCATGAAACATACATATTCTACGCAAAAGACAGGCATATCCTATGCAAACTTAAAAGCATATTCTATACATGATTCATAAACGATGCGTGACACGCATGCAATAGAAGTGTATATAAAAATGCACACTCTATGCAATAGATGGGCATCAAATATGTACTTTGGTGCCTCCAATTTACCTCTCAGAGGACTTTATAATATGCTTAACTCAAAAAGGACACACCCTGTTCATATTAGCGAGAGATAACATCTGCATGTGAAAACCACAAGTGCTACTTGGACTGCCATTCTGACTTGAAGTAGGCTTACTGTAGACACCCCATTTTTGACCGACCTTAAGACTCAGACGTCACTGATTGAGCGCTCGGTGATGTTGCATACTGTGCTCGTTCAGAAGTCTCAGAGTCGCGGCTGTGCGCCCTGCCTCCGGACTTCCGAACTCTCTTCGGTGCCTTGTCTCGGTTTGCGAACCAGACTCGGTTTTCTCCGTTTTCTTTCCTGAGGGGAGGGAGTGGTCCCGTAGACTATCTCTCGGTGGCCGTGCGCTACGTTTCGTGGCCGTAGGCCATTTTGCCCATTTCGGAGCCCGGTTCCCAGTTTTCGGGACCGTCAGGTCGTGTGCCTCGGCTCGGGGCCGCCCAACCATCTCCGAGTTCTCCGGTTTTGGGCATGCACCTCTGTTTTATAGTTCCGAGGAACACTAGGGCCTCTGATGCCCACTTCGTGGCCGTATGCCACTTTCGGTGCTCAGGTTTCGGGACCGAATCGTGCGGTTTGGGCCCGAGCATTCATTGCATCGGTTTTCTCGATTTTTGGCGAGAACCTCTGTTTCATCATTCCGGAACACTTTGGTCATGAGATGCCCACTTCTTGAACACCACTTCCGCACCTGACCCATTTTCGGGATCCCGAATTGCCCGGTTTTGGCCCCGAGCGTTCATTTCTCATTAGTTTTTGTTCAAATTTGGCAGGTACCTCTGTTTCAATACCAGGAAGATCACTGGGGGGTGGGAGGCCAGCAATTATCCCATATAACCAGTTTCGCTCCTCCGGCGCCTGTTTTGCTCACTTCCGGGCCAATGTTGAACACCCTGGGGGTATTTTCTTCCAACCAAAGCTACATATTTGTGATCAAGGGACATGGGAGGACCCTAAAAATGTATGGTCGGCCAGCAATTCCTATTTTCATTTTTGAGCCTCTTCTTCAAATGCAATGTTGTGAATCCTGCTTCAATGTTGCCAATTTCCGACCTTGGAACCTTGTTCTACACACATGGGAGGACACAAAAAAGTGGTGGTCGGCCAGTAATTGTGAATTTCATTTTTGAGCCTCTCCTTCAAATGCAATGTTGTGTCTCCTGTTTCAGAGTTGCCAAATTCCAACCTTGGGGCCTTGTTCTACACACATGGGAGGACACCAAAAAATGGTGGTCGGCCACTAATTCAACTTTTCATTTTTGAGGGGTGGCTGGCCGGCCATGGGAGGTGGCTGGCCGGCCATGAGGGGTGGCTGGCCGGCCACTTGCAGCAAAACCACCTGGTCGACCAGCTTCTTGCTTTCCAGCCCATTCCAGCTGTCCGGATATTTTTGCCAAAATATCTCCACATCCGGGGGATATTTTGAGAGGGAAATCTTGCCTCCATTTCCCTCCCCTTTTACACCCCATTTTGCCTATTAAAGGGGCTGGACAGCTCCTTTCTCAAGGTTACAAAAATTGTCTTCAAGAACACTTAAGCAAAAACCCTAATCTCCATAGCCAAAACCTTCAAAAAAGCTTCAAGTCTTGCTTGATTTCTTCACCAACACCTAGCTTCATCATTCCAACTTCGATTCCAGCAGCAAGGAAGTGTTCTTCAGAGGTCAAGAGGCTACAAATCCAAGCCAAGAAGCAAAGAAAGACAAGTCTTCAAGGGTAAGTCTTCAAAACCAACTTTTAGGGCTTTTTCTTGATTCATTTCTCTACTCCAATTGGTTGAGAATTGGGGCTCCGACCCCTACTGGTTTTAGGCTTATTTTGAGCCCCTCTACAACTTTTTAGAAGGGCTCAACTTCATTTGGTGCTTCCATAATACACTTGTTTCAATACCTAGCTTATATGTCATAATCTTGCATGCTATTTTTAGTCTATTTGCATTTGTTTTTGGGGCTCCGACCCCTACTGATTTTGTGCTTATATTGAGCCCCTCTAAAACATTGTAGAAGGGCTCAACCTCATTTGACCATCCCATATACCACCTCCCTTTGAAATCCACTTTGGGCCCTAATTCTTGCATGTTTTGTATCCTTTTGTGCTCTTGGTTTCAGTCCTTGGTCAGAACTGAAAGGGGTCTTATTTTGACCCCCTCTACATTTTTCATGAATAAAGTTTTGTTGTTTGGTGCATGCTTTGCATATCTCTTGTTATAACCTCTTTTGAGTTCCATTTTGCATGGAATTTATAGCATGTTTATATTCTGTTTTTGGGGCTGCCATCTTCTGTAAATGTGCTTATTTTTAGGCCCTCTTCAATGTTGTAGAATCATGTTTGTTCATTTGGGGTTTTTATATACTACTTGCTTCAATACCCCTCTTTTGGCCCTTATTCTTGCATGCTAATGTTGACCCATCTATGCTTACAATTTGGCCTTGTTTTGTACTGAAAAAATGCCATATTTGGGACTGCCTTGCTACTGTTTTTGCTGTCGTGTATCAATTTTGCATGTTTAGCATGGCTATAGGCCATTTCGGGTGTCTAATTTCACATTTCGGGATGATTGCATGCTTCGGTTGTTATTTCGTATCATTTCGGGGCTGTTTTCCCCTTCATTTAGTGGTTTGCATGTTTGCATGTCATTTCTTAGGCTATTTGTATCATTTTTGCATTGCCTCAGTTTGCGTGCCCGTGTGCGCGCATTTCGAGGCACTTCATTTTTATCCGACGGCAGCCTATGTGAGTGTGGTTGAGGCCCTCTCATGTTGGCGTAAGCCCAATTTGCATTTTCATGCTTTTATGCATTCCTCGGTTTGCGTGTCCGCGGGCACGCATTTCGAGGCAGCTTTATTTTTACCCGACGGCCTCCTATGTGAGTGAGCTGAGGCTCTCCCATGTTGGTGTAAGCCCATCGTTGCATTCCGTATGCCATTCCGTTTTTCCATTTCATCACCGCCTCGGTTTGCGTGCCTGTGTGCACGCATTTCGAGGCACTTCGGTTTTATCCGATTTCTATTTTGTCACCGCCTCAGTTTGCGTGCCTGTGTGCACGCATTTCGAGGCACTTCGGTTTTATCCGATTTGCATTTTATCATCGCCTCGATTTGCGCGCCTGTGGGCACGCGTTTCGAGGCACTTCGGTTTTATCCGATTTTCATTCTTTCATCATCGCCTCGATTTGTGTGCCTGTGGGCGCGCGTTTCGAGGCACTTCGGTTGTATCCGATCTTCTCATTTTATCATCGCCTCGGTTTGGGTGCCTGTGGGTGCGCGTTTCGAGGCACTTCGGTTGTATCCGATTTCCATTTTGTCATCGCCTCGGTTTGCATGCCCGTGTGCACGTATTTCGAGGCACTCTGTTTTATCCGCTTTGCATTTCATGTCATCGCCTCGGTTTGCGTGCCCGCGCGCACATTTTTTGAGGCGTTTCATTTCCATCTCATTTTCACAGCATTGTGCATACTAGGTTGTATCTTAGATTGCATTCATGCATTACCTCGGTTTGCGTGCCCGTGTGCACGCATTTCGAGGTTACTCATTCTCATGGCATTGTGCATGCTATATCACATCTCAGCTACATTTCATGCATATCATGCATATTGCACCGGAAAGCAGCGCTTTGTACTCAGAATGTGAGCGGGCCTCAATTCCCAAGTCACCACCACTCCGGATTACCCATGACGGAGTTAGGTTTTCATCTGCATTCATCCCATATTGAGTTGTGCAATCCGATTCCTCTGCCATCATGCATCGGTATGCGTGATTGGTGGCACGAGGATCGAGGCATGCACATATTTGTGAAATACATTGCTATGCCCTTTTCCTGCTCTCTGTTGTAGCAAAATTAAGGATCAACAACTTTTGGTCCGTGGCGCATTTAGAAATCTGCAAGCGAGGCTAATTGGGGCATCGGTGGATTTCGCGCCCAGCGACCGGCATGCATTATTCATCATAGCAAAAGCTGCCCCGGCTTACGCCATTCTGACTTTCTTAGTTTAATCTGTACATTAATTAGAAATCTGTATTATTCTTTTATTCGGGTCTGTATTATTATTTATTTGGACCCTCTGCGCGAGGGCAATGTTGTAATAAGGGTGTGTGAGTGTGATGTATGTCCTCCAACCCCCATTTCTTTCTCCCTTTTATTTATCCGCTTTGAATGGTTAGATATAGGGCATATTTCAATTAGCATACAGCATGACAGCATGTTCGCATAATTCATCTGTTTTGCACGCACCGGGCTCGGCGCATCATACAAACTGCATCTGTATTTCAATTCCAAATTGAATATATGATAGCTGTTGCATCTCACATGCCATCTTTAAAATAGCCGAGCCTGCTATAGTTGCATTTTTGCATGTGTTACATTAGGCAATTCTGTATACTTAGGATCATGCATGATTTCTAATCAGTTTTCTGTTTTGGCTTGGAGTACTCGGTGAGTTTTATGCTTTAGCATCCTTGCATGCGTGTGAGTGTTGCCATGGATAGCATGCTTACCATGAGGCTATGTGCTTATGTGATATAACTGCCTTGAATGCCTGTGGGTGGAGGTTGAGTTATCTGAATTGGGACCATTCACTGATTGTTTGTTAAGCCCACTAGATAGTGGCAACATCACTGTTTTCTTAAGCCCACCTGAGGGTGGCAAATCCGCATTTTAGCCTACCTGCGGGTAGCACCATCACACCGTTTTCAAACAAACAAGCATGAAATGTTTTGTTCCAATTCAGACGGCCCAGTCTATACTTGTTTGCTGTGCGCATCACATAGTAACCTAGGCTAATAACCGGAATAAGAACGCACAAAGTTTTCAAAAACAGATATCATGGTTAGTAGAGGCCGGTCTTTGACCGGGCGAGCGGGGGTGCTCACGATGTGACCTTCCCCAATCGTACCCAAGTTCCCGAGCCAACTTTGGTGATGACGGACACGTGGCCTTCCGGCACCGAGTCAGGGTTTCCTAAATTTCCCATTTTAAAATATTTAGGTGGCGACTCTGTTATCTGGCAAAGCAGTCCATGTTTGGCACTTCTTTCAAAAAAATCTGTTTTTCTTCAAAACGATTTGCCGGATTTGGACTCTTTGGTTCGAGATTTAGAACCGCAACAAAATCGAGTCCGAACTGTAACGAGGTCCCTCGCGGGCGTGGTTACACTTACACTTGGGGTCGAGATACACTCATACTCCTGAGAAAGGCGAGGCCTGAGAAGGTGCACCTGGAATGCAATCTCGGAATTTGCCAGAGTTGAAACACACTAAGATGCTCCAAATTTTCCCTCTTTTCCTTTTCTTTGTAGTTCGGAACCTATATAGCTTCAGATAGATCCTAGTTCGATTGTTCTCCTATGACCTGGGTTAAACCCTACAGTTTTATAAAAGAAGAAATCCTGTTTTGCACACATGTGGAAAATGACACAGCACTCTGAGCACAAAACGATTTGAAATTGAAATTGAAATTGAAAATGAGTTGTAAACCGGGTATTGAGCCTACAACTGACCACAATCAAAACAACTTAACAAAGGAAAAACAAAAGTAAATCAACCTAAACATATCTATTGACACTCGAAACGACTCAAAACAAGAATCGAGACAAACAAAAACAACAAACACAACAGTCGGATGTGTACCACTAGTGGGAGACCTCTCAATTCACGAGGAGCCTGTTTCTTCAAGTATTGTTTCCCACCATTTCTCATTTGTGATCCTCACATCATTCTGGCACTCAATCTCTTGTTTTCTGAAAAAGCCCTTTTCTCATTTTTTCTCTTAGCGCACATCTCTCTATTCTTCAATCTCTCTCTTTTTTTATCCCTCCCCTGGGTGGTTGATGGATAAACAGGAAGTTGTGGGCTCGTGCCCCTCGTATCCTACTAGATTCCCCTTCTTTCACTTACTACTCATGAACTTTCCCACAGAGGCGTTGTGCTACAACTGGGTGTGCAGTAGATCTGCAACGGACATTTGTTGACAATGCCCTTGGCTTGGCTTGATTGAGATAAGCTACAACAATGTCCCACTGGCCAGGCATATAATTGATTGGTCTCACATACATCATTTTCTACGTCCCAATTTTAGGTCAGATGCCAATTTGGGTGTGATCGTCCGGATGAAGGAACTAAATATCCCTTTACATTTCCAGTTCATACTTCACACTTGGCCTGATACCTCGCTGCTTGGAGGATGAGAGAGCTTTAGCCTTCTACTGTTAACTTCAACTGTGCCTTTTTTGGCGAATACGGTGCCCTTTTCAGTAAGTTTGGTGCCCTTCTTGGCAAGTATGGTGACAATGGGGAAAAGACAGAAAACCTGACTCAACTGTGCCCCTAGTTCATCATTTTGACCATTTTTTGTTTTGGCTTTCCACTAAAACAATTTTGACCAATATGAGAGTCAGATTAACATGTTTGTTCAATTTTTTGATTTGAAATGATGCAAGTCAGGTTATGAGCATTGAAAATTTTCCTTTTTTAGGTCCAAGAAATGGTCTAGTTTTGGGGAAAAAATAGAATAATTTTCGAGAGAATTAGTCAACCTCAGTAAAAATTCTCAAAAAATATTTTTGCAAATGGCCATTGCTTGACCAACATAGAATTTACTCTTGAAATGTACAACCTCAGATCTGAATTTGATTTGTCTTGCAGCTAAATCTTCCAACGGAATAGAACAACTGAATTTGAACAAAGACAAGCCAATTTGCACATCGATAAGATAGCCGAGTTGAACAAGGATAAACCAATCAACATGGACGAGCCAAGCAGGTTGAAAATGGTTGGGGCCGAACTTCAAGATGAAGTTGCCTACGTATCCCAAACATGGGAATCAGGCCGTACGTAGTTTCGGGTGAGGTTCACTCGGGTATTACCACTCTCTTTTTGTGCTGTAACTTTTGCCAAGGCTGCCCTTCTGGGTTTTCAACCTTGTGAGCTCTGTTTTTCTTTTCTTTTCATTTCTTCTCTTCTTTTCTTTTCTTTTCATTTCCTTCTTTTCTTTTTTCATTTTTGGTCTTTTTCTTTTTTTCTTGCTTTAACTTTTGCCTGGGTCGCCCTTCCGGATTTTTGGCCCACCGAGCCTCTCAAGGGTAAAAGTTTAAATTGTCTATGTTGATTGGCCATATGATCTCTAAGCCATGTGAACTTAGGAGAATGGCTGTTGTTCGCTGATGATGTAGGAGTCCATCCAACCAGGTCAGAATTTGCCCCTAGTGTTGCGGATAGAAACTTGATTGTCCTTCAGCAATAAACTTTTTTGTCTTCGTTTCCCGGATTTGGCTTTCTTGCCAGTCTTCATTGGTTTGCAGAATGACTCATCTTTGACTCTTCGGGCACATCTGACCTTTTTGCCCCCTAGTTGAAGGGCTACTTCTGATCGAGCTTTGCAAGCTTCCTTTAATCACATTTGACCTTCTTGATCTGACCTTTTTGCCCCTAGTTCAAGGGCTACTTCCGATTCGACCATACAAGCCTGATGTTGTAATTGATCGTTGAACATTCTGAATCAAAGTTTAAGGTTTGAAAGCAAGGGGGAGTCGAGTCTCGAGGCCGAGAGCGATTCTATGCTGCACAATCTCAAGATCAATTCCAGGCATGTCTTCGCAGGACCACGCAAAATATTTTTTGAAATCTTTTAAGAAAACGACTAGTCACTCATGTCGAAGACAATGTAGAACCAATCCAAATCAAGCCAAGATCATTCTCAGTACTCACATTAACAAACATGATCTTATTCATTAAGGGCTTAGATTGCCTTTATTCCTCTCAGTTGATCAAATTTTTGCAAACCCCGAGGAATTCCTCCCTCTTCGTTTTCACCACAGTGTTAAAAAAAGTTTTGAAAAACTTAGGTCAATGCAATGATTTCAAGGCATAGAAAAGTAGGTGAAAATCTCTACCATTTCATTGAAGACTTCTAGCATAACTGGCTTCATGGCAAAAACAGACTCAAAAGAAATAGTGTAAAAGACAAACACAAAACAAGATAGTGATGTTCGAGGTAACACCCCCGAAATCACCTGACTACAATGCAACAGGACTGACTTGATACAACAAGACAGACTCGACTGACTCAATACAAAAAGATTGACTCAATACAACATAACAGAACTGACCCAATACCCAAGTCAGAAAGTACAAAAACTAGAATTTGCACATTGCTCAAAACAGTGCATGCCATTCCCACGTCTGGAGTAAGTCGAGCACCATCAACAAGTGATTCATCCCCTGATCATATAATCACATTATCCCCCAAGTTCACTGATCCAGTGTTGATAGACTTTGCAGAGCCTGGCGCGACAATGACCTTGTTGTCAATCAGATCTTGTATTTCATGGCGAAGACAAAAACAAAGGTCAATGCCATGATCAGTTTGTTAATGGAAGGCACAATACTTGGCCGGGTTATGTGAGAGAGGGTGGTTATTTGGCAATGGGCGTGGTTCCAGGGGCTTCAGATGCCCCTTTTTGATCAGGACCTTCCAGGCCGCTGTTAGAGACATAGAGCGGGGTAAAAGTCCTCTGACCCGAGGGTGGATATTTTGCTGGTTGTGGGGTGGTCGAGTTAGATGTACTAACGAAAGGATTGGCAGGTATTGACTGGGTTTGATAATCTTTTCCAAGTATAGGATTGGAACTGAAAAGGGCATTTCTGGGACAACATCCCTTTTCCCGGCTTGCCCCTTGATTCAGAATGCTCTCATCCTGATTGGCAAAAATGTCATCCACCGTTTTTGCAACCATTGCAAGCACTTGCTGTTTGTTCAGTCCTTCCGCCTTCAAAGCCTTAACAGCCCACTGAAGGTGTTCTTAGGGACCAATGCCTGCCCCTACCTTGTTTTTACCACTTGCCTCCACTTTGCCAACGGATTGGGTCGCTATATCAGAGTGAAGCCCAGTTGTTGTTGACATGCCGCCACCCAAATTTGAGATGGCTTCAGGTTGGCCATTTTCAATTGTAGCTTGCCCCAAGATTGGAGAACCTTTTGGCATGAAATTTCTGGCATGCAATGTAGTCGATAACAGAGCCAATATCCCAAAGGTCAAATCTGCCACAGTTCTCTGAAGATCTTCAATCATTCTTAACAGCTCAGAAGTAGTGGGTTCACGGGTTTGAGACGATTGGGGTTCGACTGCATTTATCATGCATAAGTCCATGCTTTCTAGGATAAACACCTCAGGCTTGGGTAGATGGGCCGGGATGATGTATATGTTGGGGTCGAAGATAGGTGGTAGTGTATGGATAAGGTTAAGGTGTGGACAAGGTATTTGGTCATTGGGGTCTTGAGGTGGAGCTATAGTCTGGTTGTCGATGAGATTCTAGACCTCATGACGAAGGCAGTAGCAACGATCGGTGCCATGACCGTGCTGTTGATGGTACACACAGTACTTAGTGGGGTTATGTCTAGCAGGGAGAGGATTTGGAAAGGGTTGAGGTTCTAGGAGGTGCCCTTCTTCTCGCAACATTTTCAAGGCTTGAGAGAGACTCATGTAAAGATGATGAAAATTTCAGGCTTAGTTGAAGTAGTTGGTTTTTGGCCATTGAGGGAAGTGGTGATAGTGTCTACTTCTAAGCATTTTGCAGTTGTGCTACCATTAGTAGTAGCATTGGAACTGCAAACAACATTCTTTGTTAAAGGCTCATTATCTTCCGCAAAGATCCCTTGTCTGATGGCATCCTCGATTTGAACCCCCATTTCATGAAGGCCAAGAAAGGTAAACAGAGGTAGAACGATCATCCTCTGCAGTAACTTTCCATGTAGATTCCGAACAATCATCCTAATCTGATCTTTGTCAGAAGGCCTTATAGTCACCATCGAGGCCTTTGTTCTCCATCTCATCATGAACTCTGAGAAACCCTCCTTTGGCTCTTGGTGGGTGACTTTGAGATTACGAGTTGTGACCTCGATCTGTGTGTTGTAGGAGTATTGAGCAATGAAGGCCTCAACCAGCTCTTGCCAATTCTGTTTCACAGAGTCCTCCAATTTCGCATACCAGATTGCGGCTATCCCAGACATGGTTCGGCCGAATAGTGACAACTTCTGGGCTGGGGTCAAATCCATTGGCCTCAAAATATCAAAAAACAGGCAAAGATGCACCATTGGGTCTCTAGAGCCATCGAAGCAGTCAATATGCAGCATTTTAAACCGTTTCAATAAGGTAACTGCAGATTCAGTATACCCGTCCTCTAAATCCGGGATGGAGTCCATTCCTTGTGCTCGTTTGAATAACTTTTCCAGTTTATTGACCTTGACTGCAGTTGGGTCAACCTCAAATTCAAAAGGAGCTTCAGTTTGATAGACAGGAGCTATAGAGGCCTGTTCTGGGATTGGCTCTGCTGAATTGCCCTGAGTTTATTGGACATTAGCAGTATGGGCAGTGGCTCCAGGTGTCAAGTTACCTGTGGGATGTGCATGAGATGCATAAGCCGCAGCCGGTTGTGGCTGTTGTTGTTGTAGCTGGGTTATCACTTCAGCCTAACGAGTCGTGACTTCAGCCTGACGGACTGCGTCCTGCTGTAGTGCCTCAATTGTCTGTTATAGGTGCTGTATCTGTTCTTCCACATTGGCTGGGAGATATTGAGCCATGGGAATGGGTGATTGATCTCGTGCTAAGCTGAATGCAGACAATTGTTCGCACACCAGGCTAGACCTCAGTGAACTAAGGTGTTACTACTGTAGAAACTGCACTGGTTAATTATGCCTGAACCTCCTTCGTCTTGTAACCGGTGGGGGTGAGGCAAACACAGGTTGCTTCTGAACCAATTCCGACCTAACAAAGTCTATCAACACAAGCATAATGTACCTGGGGGATATTGGAGCCTTCTAAAGCTATAGTTCCAGGACTACCTTGCAAAAAAAGGAAAAACAGACAGCATCTCAGCCTGGTTTCACAAGAACGGATATGATCACAACTGAATGATTGCGCTCTCTACCAAATTCTACCCCAAAACAGATACCAACTTGGCAACTGACATGCACATCCCTATACAATTTCACCGTAAAGCACATACCAGTTAAGGAGAGCCAAAACACCCCTATGATGGAGGAGGGTTTCCCTGTCCTAATTTCGTCAGGAGCTAGGGGTTCACCACACACACATGCAATTTCAAACAATCCTGCATTCAAGTGAGCAACCTGTCCTAGTTTGGAACAGTCTCTAAGGCTTCCGATATGCAACTAGGTTAACTAGTCAAAAAAGGGTGCCTCAGCAAGACCACCTAATATACCTCTCGCACCAAACACTAAGAAGTGAAAGGTGGATCAAATGGTACGGCGATGATCCAGATCCAAGGTTTGTGTTCCCATCGTGGTAGAGCTCGCAATCGGTCAGCCTTATGGCACACTTTTCCAAGCAAGCCTCCGACAAACCGTTCAGGAATAGCAGATGGCAAACACTGTGACTTAGGCGCACCAATGCAAATGCAATGCAAAGAAACACATAAATGTAGATAAAACAACATATCATGAGTTTCGAGTCAAGTTTTCTAAATTCCTAGCAGAGTCGCTAGAAACTATGGACCCGACTTTCTTCGCGTGCCCCCCATTTCGGAGAAGGCGTGAATTGGTCGTCCTACAGTTCGGACTCCCGTCATGGTTCTAAATCTAATCTCAAAAAGTGCAATGTAAGACTGATAAATCACCAAAGAGTCCAAATCTGGCAATTGGTTTTGGAAAATCAATTTTGAATCAAAAGCACCAAACATGGACTGCTTTTCCAGATTACAGAGTCGCCACCTAAATATTTTGTTTTGGGAAATTTAGGAAATGCTGACTCGTGCAAAAGGCCACGTGTCCGTCATCACCAAAGTTGCCTCGGCTCGGGAACTTGGGTACGAGAGGGGAAGGTCCTGAAATGAGCACCCCCACTCGCCCGATCAAAGGATCGGCCTCTACTAAGCATGATATGTTGTTTTAAAAACACTTGTGTTCTTGTCTGATTATCAATCTAACATTACTACGTGATGTGCATAGCATACAAGTGTAGACTAAGTCGCAAGACTTGGAACAAATCAATTCATGTTTGTTTTCGAAAAAAGGTTTGAAAATGCCACCCTCATGGTGAGCTAAAGCATGGATTTGCCACCCTCAAGTGGGCTTAAAACATGATTTTGCCACTTCCCAAAGTGGGCTTAAAACTCGCATTTATCGAATTATTCCAATTCAAGCAACAAAGCCTTCACCCACAAGCATTCATGCAGCTAAACACTTAAGCAAATAGCCTCATGGCAAGCATGTTATCATAGCAACACTCACACTCATGCAAGTATGCTAAAGCGTAAAACTTACAGTGTACTCCAAGCCAAAACAAAAGCTAGTTAGAAATATGCATGATCCTAACTATACAAGATGCCTAATGCAACACATGCAATAATGCAACTAAATAAGCTCGGCTATCTAAGAAGGCATATGAATGCGTCAATTTGATAATATGCTTTGAAACACGTATTCAAATAGGTATTGAAATATGATGCAGTTTGAATGATGCGCCGAGCCCAGTGCATGCAAGACAAATAAATGATGCACGCATGCGAGCATAAGGTATGCTAATTGAAATATGCCCTAATCTAACCACCAAAAGCAGATAAATAAAAGGGAGAAAGACATGGGGTTAGAAGACATGCACACACACACGCACCCTTATTACAACATTGTGCCCTCTCGAAGGAGGGTCCGAATGAATATGCTAAGCTAATCTAAGCTAAGCTAATCAAACTAATCTAATTAAACTAATTAGACTAATTATTACACAACCAAATTGAATGACTAGTAAACTACTTACTAATTATTACAACAATCAACTAATTAGCACACTAATTAATTAATTTACCAAAACTATGCTAACTAACAAGTAAAGCAATAAGCAACACTACCTCAGCTCTGTTTGAAGAAGTTGAACATGCATGCCTCAGTTTCTGTCCCGAAAAGCTCTCCGGTTTGCTCTTTAGAGGCTCTGTTTGCAGGGTGTCTTCAAGAATTTTCTGCTAAACCTTATCAGAACAATGCTTTGGAGTGCACCAGTGGCCTGCCGGCCATGAAAGGTGGCTATCGGCCATCTGCTGGCCAAGAGTGTGCCTTTACCGGCCAACAATGAAAGGGTGCCGGCCAATAATGAAGAACTATCGGCCACTGGTGTGCTGTAACACCAAACTGCAACAGAGCACAAAACAAAGGAAAATTGAGGTTTTTCCAGGAACATGTTTGTGCTATGCCACTCCTTATCATCTTAAAACATCAAAGAAGTGGCACCATTGGGTCTAAAGCCACCAATCAAGCATTTTCAATACATGATGGCCAAGGATCCAACTTGCACAAATTCAATAAATGCACAAAACAAAGACACAAGTCCATTACCTCATCATGAGAGATCAAAGGCAATGGAGACAAAGGAGATTGGCTCATTTCATCACTTCAAGTCTGAAATGAACCAATCTTCCTTGTGTTCAATATAACGTCCGATTGAACACAAATGCAATGCACACATAACATGCTTATCTTGGCATGTTTTACTTGATTCAATTCTTGTTTACACATTTTACATTACCAAGCCATTCTTTAGTTGGTTTGTCCAATGTGAAAGTCCTCTAATGAGAGGAAGGCCAATCAAAAGATGACTTAAGACATGAGAGAGTTCATATCTTTGGCTAGGAGGAACCCCCAAAAAAGAGTTAAAGCCATTGAGCACAAGCTCTATCTCAAGCTTAAACACAACCTAAGGTTAACCAACCCTCAAAACAAATAGAAAATGAAGAAATGAGGCAAGTTGCAGAACTTTTAGTGCTGAAATGGCATGACAAATAGTGCTAAAACATGCAAGCAACACATGAACAACATATTCAAATCCAGAAACATCAAAGCTAGTGAAGAGCACTACACTAGAGGTATGCATTATCAAGCTTAAATGACCAAACTAGCTCTGAACAGAGCTTAAACATACCAAATCAGTGGCTAAGTCGTGCTAGAATAGAAGCTTAAATGGCAAGAAAATCATGCGCATAAATTGGCTCGCAAGTAAGGTATAAAGCACAACTCTCAAAAGCAATGAATGAGTGAAATATGTGAGTGTGACATAGGTATATGCTCTGAAATCACATGCTAAATGATGCTATGGCATGCAAACAACACAAGCAAAGCATGCTTAAAGCCTTGAAACTATGAGCTAATGAAGGCCATTACACTATAGCTATACAATACAAGGCCCCATAGGCACAAACACTTTTAAACAGTCCTAAAATAGTTTAAAAGAAGTTCTAAAACATGCTTGAAGTAAGCTAAAAAGGCTAGAATGAAAGGCTAACACATAGCACAAACTAAACCCTTAAGCACCATTGCACTACAAGCATACAAAGCAAGACCCAAAGGACTAAACCAGCCCAAAACAGTCCTAAAACATGCCAAATTATAGGCAAAAATATGCTGGAAATAAGCTAACACAAGCCAAAAAAACATACTACTATGCAATGCTAACTAGGCATGAAAGAGAGATACAAGGAGGGGAGGCCAACCCCTCCATTTTTGGACTTCAAAACACACTTTTTACCACTGAAATAACTCTGAATTTCAGTGGTTTAAAGGCCTAAAAAGTTTGACTTTTGCATACTAAGAGATGATGTAAAGGCACATACAAATAGGCAACAAGAAGGGGGATACAACCTCTTAGTACAAAATGGCTTTAAACCAACATTCTTAGGCCCAAAAATTAGAACTTTTTGTAGTTGAAAACTAGGCTCAAAACAACCCAAAAAGATGGCAAAACAACTATGTGTAAAGAGCTTAAAAGAGGTAAGACTTATACCTTTGAAGCACAACACTTAAACAGCCACTTTCTTGGCTCAAATAACCCTTCAACAGCCCAAAATAGGTCCCAAGTTGCCTCAGCCCCAAGGTGGTCCCATTTGGTTAAGGGGTTGTGTAGACGTCCCTAAACGCCCCGGGAGGATGACTCCCCGTTCCGTTCATTTGTGGGTCTACTACAGCTTGGACTCAAATTTGTCACGGTTCTTAATCTGAACCAAAGAGTCCAAATCTGGCAAATCGTTTTGAGAAAAAACAGATTTTGAAAGAAGTACCAAACATGGACTGCTTTGCCAGATATAGAGCCGCCACCTAAATATTTTATTTTGGGAGAATTTAGGAAACCCTGACTCGGTGCCAAAGGCCACGTGTCCGTCATCACCAAAGTTGCCTCGGCTTGGGAACTTGGGTACGATTGGGGAAGGTCAGCTATGAGCACCCCCTCTCGCCCGATCAAAGATCGGCCTCTACTAACTGTGATATCTTGTTTTGAAAACATTATATGCTCTTATTCCGGTTATTAGCCTAGAATTACTATGTTATGCTGACAAACAAGTATAGACCAAATCGCTAAATTGGAACAAAACATTTCATGTTTGTTTTGAAAATGGTTTGCTACTCAAAGTAGGCTAAAATGCGATTTTGCCACCCTCAAGTGGGCTTAAAACTCGCAGTTTTAATGCATCATTCCAATTTAGGTAATTCAACCTCCATCCACAGGCATTCAAGCAACTATATCACATAAGCAACTAGCCTCATGGTAATCATGCTATTATGGCAACACTCACACGCATGCGGTATGCTAAAGCATAAAAGCGTACCTAGTACTCCAAGCCAAAACAGAAACTAGTTAGTAATTGTAACAACGCCCGCGGGGGACCTCGCTACAGCTCGGACTCGATTTTTGTTGCGGTTCTCAATCTCGAACCAAAGAGTCCAAATCCGGCAAATCGTTTTGAGAAAACAGATTTTTTTTGAAAGAAGTGCCAAACATGGACTGCTTTGCCAGATAACAGAGTCGCCACCTAAATATTTTAAAATGGGAAATTTAGGAAACCCTGACTCGGTGCCGAAAGGCCACGTGTCCGTCATCACCAAAGTTGGCTCGGGAACTTGGGTACGATTAGGGAAGGTCACATCGTGAGCACCCTCTCGCCTTGGCCAAAGACCAAACCTCTACTAACCATGATATCTGTTTTTGAAAACTTTGTGAGTTCTTATTCCGGTTATTAGCCTAGGTTACTATGTGATGCTCGCAGCAAACAAGTATAGACTGAATCACCTGAATTGGAACTAAACATCTCATGTTTGCGTTTGCTACCCGCAGGTAGGCTTAAAATACAGATTTTGCCACAATCTAGTGGGCTTAACAAACAATTGATGAATTGCTCCAATTCAGATAACTCAACCTCCACCCACAGGCATTCAAGGCAGTTATATCACATAAGCACATAGCCTCATGGTAAGCATGCTATCATGGCAACACTCACATCGATGCAAGGATGCTAAAGCATAACCACTTACCGAGTACTCCAAGCCAAAAGCAGAAACCGATTAGAAATCATGCATGACCCTAAGTATCTTGAAATGCCTAATGCAACACATGCAGAATGCAACTATAGCGACTCGGCTATTCTAAAGATGGCATGTGAGATGCAATGACTATCATATATTCAACTTGGAATTGAAATACGATCACGGTTTGTATGATCTTGGCAGAGCAAATGCAGATGAATGATGCAAACATGCTGTCATGCTGTATGCTAATTGAAATATGCCCTATATCTAACCATTCAAAGCGGGTAAATAAAAGAGAGAAAGAAATGGGGGTTAGAAGACATGCATCACACTCACACACCCTTATTACATTTATGCCCTCGCGCAGAGGGTCCGAATAAATATACAGTCCGAATAAAAAGAATATCTGATCAGGAAATAAATATACAAATTTCTAATTAATTGACAAATTAATTAATAAAGCGGTAAAACTGGCGTGCAAGCCGAGAGCGCCTTATACGATAGATGCCCCCTGTTGAAATTTTGCTGGCCGAAATCCAGGATGCCGATTAGCCTCGTTTTGCGATATTTCTCGAAATCTTGGCCGGACTCCGGAAAGTTGTTGATCCTCGATTTTGCTGTGACAGAGAGCAGGAAAAGGGCACAGCAGTGTATTTCACAAATATATGCATGCCTCGATCCTCCTGCCACCAATCGCGCATATCGATGCATGATGGCCGAGGAATCGGATTGCACAACTCAATATAGGGATGAATGTAAGTGAATGTTACAACAAAACCTAACTCCATCATGGGTAATCCGGAGTGTCGGTGACTTGGGAATTGAGACCCGTTCCGTTACTCGGAGTACGAAACGTGCCTCGTTTCCCGTGCAATATGCATGATATGCATGAAATGCAGCAAACATGTGATATAGCATGCACAATGCCATGAAAATGAATAACCTCGAAATGCGTGCTGCAGACGCAAATCGAGGAAATGTATGAATGCAATCTAAGATACAACCTAGTATGCACTATCTTTGTGAAAATGAGATGAAAATGAAAGCGCCTCGAAAGCGTCTTGTGCGAACGCATAAACCGGCGATGGCATGAAATGCAAAGCGGATAAAGCGAGTGCCTCGAAAGCGGCGTGCACGCATAACCGAGGCGATGATAAAAGATGAAAATCGAGTAAAACCGAAGTGCCTCGAAATGCGTGCACACGGACACGTAAACCGAGGCGATGATGTGGAATGCAAATCGGATAAAACCGAAGTGCCTCGAAACGCGTGCCTGGTAGCGCATAAGCGGCGATGATGAAAGATGAAAATCGGATAAGCGAAGTGCCTCAAAGCGCGTGCCCACGCGCAAACCGAGCGATGATGAAGGATGAAAATCGGATAAAACCGAAGTGCCTCAAAGCAGCGTGCCTCAGTGCGCAAACCGAGGCGATGATGAAATGAAAATCGGATAAAACGAAGTGCCTCAAACGCGTGCCTGGCAAGCGCCAGGCGGCGATGATGAAAGATGAAAAAACGAAGTGCCTCAAACGCTGCGTGCCTGGTAGCGCGCAAGCCGAGGCGATGATGAAAGATGAAAATCGGATAAACCGGCAAGTGCCAAACGCAGCGTGCCTGAGCGCCGCAAACCGAGGCGATGATAAAATAAAAATCGGATAAAACTGAAGTGCCTCGAAACGCGTGCCCACAGGCGCGCAAACCGAGGTGATGATGAAATAAAAATCGGATAAAACCGAAGTGCCTCGAAACGCGTGCCCACAGGCGCGCAAACCGAGGTGATGATGAAAGATGAAAATCGGATAAAACCGAAGTGCCTCGAAATGCGTGCCCACAGGCGCGCAAACCGAGGCGATGATGAAATGAGATGAAATGGCATACAGAATGCAACGATGGGCTTACACCAACATGGGAGAGCCTCAGCTCACTCACATAAGAGGCCGTCGGGTAAAAACAAAGCTGCCTCGAAACGCGTACCCGCGGACACGCAAATCGAGGCAATGACATAGAATCATGAAAATGCAAATTGGGCTTACGCCGACATGAGAGGGCCTCAACCACACTCACATAGGCTGCCGAAATGATAAGAATGAGGTGCCTCGAAGTGCGTGCCCATTGGGCACGCAAACCGAGGCAATGCAAAAATGATACGAATGGCATGGGAAATGATATGCAAGCATGGCAATGGAATTTCAGCACCTAAATAAAGGGGAAAACAGCCCCGACACAATTCGAAATAACACTCGAAGCATGCATTCATCCCGAAAATGTGAAATTAAGCCCCGAAATGGCCTATAGCCATGCTATACATGCAAAATATGATCATGGCAGCAAGAACAGTAGCAAGGAAGTCCCAAATATGGCATTTTTTCAGTAACAAACTTGGCCAAAATGCAAGTAGGGATAGATCAATAATAGCATGCAAAATTAGTGGCTAAAAGAGGGGTATTGAGACAAGTGATATATGCAAACCCCAAATGGACAAACTTTCTTCTACAACATTGAAGATGAGATAAAAATAAGCACAATTTCCGAAGATGACATCCTCAAAATCAGAATGCAAACATCCTATAAAATCCATGCAAAGTAGGCTTCCAAATAGGCTATATCATGAGACATGCAATGCACACACCAAATGACAAAACTTTATTCATGAAATATGTAAAGGGGGTCAAAATAAGACCAAAACCAGTAGGGGTCTAAGTCCCAAAAACAAACACAAATAGGTCAAAGATTGCATGCAAAAATGGCACACTTGATGAAATTTGAAGGAGGTGGTATATACAATGACCAAATGAGGTTGAGCCCTTCTACAATGTTGTAGAGGGGCTCAAAATGAGCACAAAACCAGTAGGGGTCGGACCCCTGAAAACAAAAGGAAATAGGCCTAAACTAGCATGCAAGATAATGGCATAAAAGCTAGGTATTGAAACAAGTATATCATAGAAGCCTCAAATGAAGTTGAGCCCTTCTACAAAGTTGTAGAGGGGCTCAATATGAGCACAAAACCAGTAGGGGTCAGGCCCCAATTCTCAACCAATTGGAGTATAGAAATGAATCAAGAAAAAGCCCTAAAAGTTGGTTTTGATGACTTACCCTTGAAGACTTGTCTTTCTTTGATTCTTGGCTTTGATTTGTTGCTTCTTGACCTCTGAAATTCACTTCCTAGCTGCTGGAATGGTAGTATGGATGGTGGAGCTAAGGGTTGATGAAGAAATTGCCTTTGACACTTGAAGCTTTTTTGGAATTTTTAGCTATGGAGATGAGAGCTTTTGGAGAAGGGTTCTTGAGAGCAATTTTGTAACCTTGAAGAAGGAGAGGAGGGCCCTTCAAATAGGCAAGAAGTGGGGTGTAAAAGGGAGAAAGCACCCAATCTTTCCCTCGAAATATCCGGATGCCGGGATATGTTGGAAGATATCCAGGACGGTGGGGACAGTGGAAGCGAGGAATCTGGCGGCCGGAGTAAATTTGTGGGAGGTGGCCGGCCACCCACTGTCGACCCGACCACCCACCATGGCCGGCCGGCCACCCCAAGAAAATGAACAGTAGATTTTCTGGCCGACCACCATACCAAAGTGCCCTCCCATGTGTGTAGAACAAGGCCCCAAGGTTGGAATTTGGCAACACTGAACCATGAGTCACAACATAGAGCTTGAAGGAGAGGCCCAAAAATGAAACCAACAATTGCTGGCCGACCACCATGCCAAAGTGTCCTCCCAGATGTGTAGAGCAAGGATCCAAGGTTGGAATTTGGCAACATTGAACCAAGAGTCGCAACATAGAGCTTGAAGGAGAGGCCCAAAAATGAAACCCACAGTTTCTGGCCGACCACCATACCA
Organism: Camellia lanceoleosa; assembly: GCA_025200525.1. NCBI lineage: Eukaryota > Viridiplantae > Streptophyta > Magnoliopsida > Ericales > Theaceae > Camellia > Camellia lanceoleosa. Next base: position 39,302,566 of record CM045764.1, read on the forward strand.
AAGTGTTCTCCCATGTTCCCTCATCACAAATATGTAACTTTGGTTGGAAGAAAATACCCCCAAGGTGTTCAACATTGGCCCGGAAGTGAGAAAAACGGGCTCCGGAGGAGGCAAGCCAGTTATCTGGGATAATTGGCTTCCCACCCCGATGATCTTCCCTGATGTTGAAGCAGAGGTACCGCCAAGTTTGAACAAAAACTAATGAGAAATGAGCGTTGGGGCCAAAAGCAGAACAAATCGGGATCCCGAAAATGAAATTTGGTCTTGGAAGTGGTGTTCGGCGTGAAGTGGGTATCTGCGACCCAGTGTCCTCTGGAATGACAAAAGCAGAGGTTCTGCCAAAACGGAGAAGATGGATCACGAAATGAATGCTCGGGACCAAAACCGCTCAATTTGGGGTCCGGCAAACTATGAGCACCGAAAGTGGCATCTGACCCGCGAAGTGGGCATCGAGGCCCAGGGTTCCTCGAAATATTAAAAGCAGAGGTCTCCGCCAAAAACCGGAGAAGGTGATGCAAAAGCTCGGGACCAAAACCGCTTGGTTTGGGGTCAAAATGGGTCATGGGAACGCAGTGGTGTTTAGGCTGCGAAGTGGGCATCGGGGCCCAGTGTCCCTCGGAACACTAAAAGCAGGCACATGCCAAAAACCGGAGAACTTCGGAGATGGTTGGGCGGTCCCGAGCCGAGGCCACGGCTGGCAGCTCAGCAAACCGGAGACTCGAAATGGGCAAAATGGCCTCTGACCACGAAAAGTAGCTCACGGCCACCGGAGATAATCTCTGAGATCACTCCTTCCCTCGGGGGAAAAGCAGAGAAAACCGAACTGGTTATGGCAGAGACAAGGTAGAAGATGGTTCGGAAGTCCGGCTTGCACGCCGTGGCTCAGGACTTGAACAAGCACGATATGCAACATCACCGAAGCGCTCAGCCGGTGGCGTCAGGAGCCTTAAGGTCGGTCAAAAATGGGGTGTCTGATTGCCCTCTCTTGTGAGAACTCAAAAGTCAAGAAGTGACGGGAGTGAATGTCAAAGCCCAGAGACGACCCATTTTTGACAAGGCCGAAGACTTAGACAAACATACGAGATAAACAGAAATATGTGCCCGCAGGCAAAATGGGGCAAAACGCGAATGATAGGCACGGAGCCAGGTGATCATGCAAATGCAACAAGCCGTAATGAAGCAAGTATTGACAAATAGGTGCAACAGTTATAAGCAAGAATGCAAAGCAAACAACTATATCTCATGCAGTTAGGAATGCGGAGAATCATTCAATTCTCGTCGCGTCTCACACGGAGAAGATACGATACCTGCGCGATTAAATGCAGTACTTTGACCTCAAATGAACCGTACATACAATATCGTGCCTGAAAAATAGAGAAATGCAACAAGAACAATATGCCAACAACATATATTCAATGTGATTCCCATGACTCGAAGAGTTCGACACACACGGTGTCGATGAATGAATGCAACATAACGCGAGAAAAGGTAATGCGCGACGACGCATGTTTAAGCATAGAAGTATGGCACACCGAGAAATCATGCATGACAATGCAAATCATTCGTGGGAATGCAGATTATGAGCCAAATAACGTAAAACGAGCACAAATCAGGATGCCCATTTGACATGAAATGACGAGCCGGAAACGCGCATTTCGGCGACGGCAACTCGATCGCGGCCTCTGATTCACCTCCCGGAGAGGTCACAACATGTTTAAAAAGGATACACTCTGATTTTGATGAATAAGGACGAGACACATGTCAATAATTGCAGTTAAAGTTTATTGAACAATTCGCGCCCGAAAGTGTACTTTTCTTCAACTTTTGGTCGGGGCTCGAATTTCCCTCAAAATTTGCAGAGAGGTAGGGGAGGGAGGGGGGAAGACGGTCGGCCAGCCCATTGCCCTAGGAGAGGCCATCGGCCAGGGGGGAAAAAGGGGATGGCCGGCCAGCCAGGTTAGGTGGCCGGCCGGCCAATGCCCAAAAGCAGGGGCAAAATGGTCATTTTTGAGATATCTATATATACACACCTCCATTTCACCCGAAATCACACCCAAAGTTGCAAAACTTCTTCCTCTTGCTCTCTAAGCCACTTTCTCTCTCAGATCTGCATTTTATCTGGCGCCCTCGGCCTCCCATAAGTTGTTTTTTGAAATCTTTCAGTTAAGCACTTTGAAGCGACTAAATTTCGACTTTGGGGCTTCTCTTCTCATTTTCACCACTTGAGGTAATTTTGTTTCAATATTTGGAAAATTTTCGGGGTTGACTTTTGTTGACTTTTCATTTCAGAGTTGACTTTTGTTGACTTTTTCCAATTTTAGCCCATTTTGCTCATTTTGCTCCTCTTCTGATTTCTGCAATGGCGGTCATTTCCCTCACGACGGAGGTTTTCCGGTCTTAGGAGATGATTTTGACTTTATGGTATTCCCGAGGGTTCGCCTTTCTTTCCGTCGATATGCTCCGGTTCATAGGCTTCATGGCCACTTTCCGTCACTTCACCGATTTTAACGATCGAGCCCGGGGATCTTCTCTTCTGAGCGGGCGACACCTCTCCTATGATCGAGAGGTATTTTATTATCCGCATCTTAGTGCATTACGTACTTTTGCCATGCTTAGACTCACGGTTTAGCTTACGACCTGATACTTGTATTTTGAGCATGTGACTTAGCCACTTGAATTTCATGAGCAGCTTGACACATTGAATAATTGTGACGCCGGTGCACATTAGTTAGAAATCGAACACACGGCTCAACATTGATTCACTTGAAGACCACGGCCGAAGTTGAAAATGAGCACCACAGCACATCTTGACCAAGAGTAGAACATGCGATCTCCAAAACTTCAGATTTTACGAACACAGTCCGGCTTGAAGGCGAACACACATTGATTAAAAAGTAGAACACCTGACCCTAAACTTGAAGCACCGAACACCACGGCCGAGGTTTGAAGCGAACACCACGGCCAGCGGCGTTGAGTAGAACACAGTCCCAATTTGAAGCGAACACGGTCCACGATGTTGAGTAGAACACCTGATCCCAAACTTGAAGCGAACGCCTGACCCGGGTTTGAAGCGAACACCGCATTGGCGTTGAGTAGAACACACAGTCCCAATTTTGAAGCGAACACAGTCCGCGATGTTGAGTAGAACACCAGATCCCAAACTTGAAGCGAGCGCCTGACCGCGATGTTGAGTAGAACACACGATCCCAAACTTGAAGCGAACGCATGACTTGATGTTGAGTAGAACACCACAGTCCCAATTTGAAGCGAACACCACATTGATGTTGAGTAGAACACACAGATCCCAATTGGAAGCGAACACACGACCCAGCGATGTTGAGTAGAACACCACGATCCCAATTGAGCGAACACCTGACCTTGATGTTGAGTAGAACACCACAGTCCCCTTTGAAGCGAACACCGGCCAGCGATGTTGAGTAGAACACACAGTCCCAATTGGAAGCGAACACACAGCCCACTGATGTTGAGTAGAACACACAGTCCCAATTGGAAGCGAACACACAGCCCACTGATGTTGAGTAGAACACACAGTCCCCTTTTGAAGCGAACACACAGCCCACTGATGTTGAGTAGAACACACAGTCCCAATTTGAAGCGAACACACAGTCCACTGATGTTGAGTAGAACACACAGTCCCAAACTTGAAGCGAACACACAGTCCACTGATGTTGAGTAGAACACACAGTCCCAAACTTGAAGCGAACGCACAGCCCACTGATGTTGAGTAGAACACACAGTCCCAATTTGAAGCGAACACACAGTCCACCGATTCTCTGAAATTTTTGAACACGCAGCCCGAAACACTTTATTTGCACACAGCTCATTTTCACTTCATTTGCACACGGCTCATTTTCACTTCATTTGCACACAGCTCATTTTCACTTCATTTGCTGATCTACGCATTCATTCTAAATGCAGGTCCATTCTCGCCTGATCTTGAGGATATGGCTCCACCGCGAGGAGTGGTATTTCGAGCTTCAGGCTGTCAGGATTGATTGACCTTGCGGGTTTTGGGCCATTCTGCAGAGGGTTATCTCATTGCCAGATCAGTAGGACTTTACTTGCTGCCTTAGCAGAGAGATGGTGGGATACCACCAATTCTTTCCATTTCTCTGCGACTGGGGATATGACCATGACCCATTGGACTTTGCTATGATCACCGGCCTGAACATAGGCGGTGTATCCATTCCTTATAGCGAGGATATGGGCGGTGGGAAGTGCTGGATGCACTTATTGGGGACACACCGCTTTGTGAACGAGAGGTTCGGGAGAGTCGATACTCTGGTTTGCTTCCCATTTCCGTGACCCACAGATGGAGCTGAGACTCTGAGGAGGCGGAGCGATATGCCGTGGTTTCCTCATGTACCTCCTCGGCACCACTTTGTTCGCTGATAGAGGGGACATGGTAGGATTATATCTACTGGGCGCTCTGGTAGACCTATCACAGGTGAGCCGATTATGATTGGGCGTGGCCTTTGGCTACCCTTCTTGCTACATGGCTTGATCTCTCGCCTGAGGGACTTACTCGTGACTCTTGGAGAGCACAGGAGGTACATTCCGTCCTCTTGATTTACATTTTGCTCCTCGTTACTTGTTCACTGCACACGCACGGCGCACTTTGCATTCTGTATTCTGCCTTTAGCACTTTGTACTCATACTCTGCATTGCCTTTCTCAGCTGTGGGTGTATGTGTACTTCCCCACATTGGCTCCGGAGATGGAGGTGGTGGGACCTCCTATGACTCCATTTTCATTGATGTTTGAGGGCGAGCATCTGGCGAGGCCTCGAGAGACTCTCTCCTCTCTGCGACGATACTTTGATCTTTGTTCGGCGGCGGAGGTATTGCTTGAACTCTCAGTCCCTTTTATGTTCATCTTTGATCGCCTGTATATCGATTTGGTGATTTGTACCTTTGGTTATCCACAGATCACTGGCGGCCTTAGGCGATCTTGGCGACGAGCTCGAGACTCTGTATCTGGGCGTCGAGTTGTTGTCGTCTGATTCTGCTCGAGGACGGTCGGCGGGGTTTGGTTCTGAGAGCGTTTTGGCGTCGAATATGGGGCGATTCTCGGGACACTCTGCGTGCCTCCAGACACCATGCGGATGGCGATAGATTATCCCCGAGGAGGTCGGCGGTATATGCGAGGCGGTGATGCTTTGTTGCATCATCCCGATGGGAACTACGCCACCTACCGCCGCATATATTTGATGCCCCCCTTGACGGGAGTGCGGGCTCTGGCACGGAGGTCTACTGGCGCACCATCTTCGAGTCGCGCCCATGCTCTGAACATCCCTTCTTCTAGCGAGTGGCACATCGAGAGGTGGGGCGATTCGATCCCTCCGATCCCTCCGACTCTAGATCATCGGGGTGGCGGACATGCCGCCAGAGTTAATGACTGGCGATTTGGGGCGCCTTACGGTTCGCTAGAGCCTCCTCTGCCTGATCACAGATATGTTAGAGACCCTGACTCGCCCCCGGTATGTTTTTCAGCTTTGATTTATCAGTCAGATATTTGAACATTGATTCCGTTACTGATATTTTTGCATTTGTATTTGCGACCTCTGTTGAATATCTGGACGAAATTTCGGGATGCTAGCCACATTCGAGGCATGATCGCCCGGAGGAGAGATGAGCATCGTGGGTGTAGAGGTACTCTTCATTTTCCCTGTACTAGCATGTTTCTGATGCTACTCTAGCTTTAGACCTTCTGCTGCATTGATAGACTGTGTAGAGCACATCTGGCACACACCCTTTTCACATTCTACATTTACACCTACTTTTTATGCTTGAACTGATGTATTGCACTTTGCATCTTGGATGCCTCCCATATATGCTTCATCACGGGCAGACCACATGATCCTCTCGGAGAGGTCGAGGTGCTAGACCTACCAGTCTGAGGGGAGGAGGCTGGGCCATCCAGGTCTCATCGAGGAGGCTGGCGGAGGGTCGTCTCATGAGCCTTGAGGCACCCATCGTCGAGGATGCGAGGAGGAGATCGCAGATCATGTGTCGAGGCATCCTGGAGAGGAGGCCACAGTCTTGGTTCAAGGCGGAGGCAGGCTGAGGGGATCCGGAGGATGGCGACTCCGATCCGGATGGTGATGATGATGTAGAGATTATCCATGAGAAAGGATGAGGGGGCCTCCCCCTTCTCGCTCCCGAGGGCACTGATGTTATTTCCTGCTTTATTCTACTTTTTAGCTAGTAGTTTGTTGCACTTTGCACATTGTTAGGCAGTTTTATTTTCTATAAAACTTGTACCTTTATTGTTGTAAGACATGATGAAATGAAACAGCTTTTGAAAAGATGTTGTATTTGAAAATCTCAGCATCGCATCGCATTATTTTGCACAAAATGGAATTGAATGGAAATGTGCCTCATGTATTTACCGGGTTAGGTAGGGAACCAACGCAACAAAGTAAAACAAAACGACTCACTAAGAAATAAAACAGAATCTTAGCGAGTTTACAACTCGATAAACAAAGTACAATAATGTTAACGACTCAATAGACAAGACTTAACAAAATTGTGTAATCAAAAAGTAACAACTCAAAACGCAAAACGCGACAGCTCGAGAAGACTTACAACTCAATAAGCAAAAACAACAACTCGATAAGCAAAACAAATAACACGATGTACTTCGGATGGACTATCTGGATAATGGAGTGTATCCAAAATTGATAGGCCCGGATGCCTTCTACCGCCGGGAGACAACCAGACTTGGAGTCCACTACTGCTATAGGTAATGTTTCCTACCCAAGCTCACTTGTATTTGCTTACATCACTCGACCCTCGGGCTCGACTTTTCTCACAAAACCCCTATCTCACTTTTCTCTCCTCGCACATCTCTTTATTCTTTAATCTCTCATTTTTCATCCCTCCCCCCAGATATGGTTGACGGAGAAGTTGCAAGTTGTGGACTCTTGCCCTGCCTATTGACCCATGACTACTTCTTCGGCAACGCCTAGTCAATGCCCACGATGGGGCTGGTGGTTTGAATGGATCATAACTTGTCGGCAGATCGCATTGCATGGCGATCCACAGCTTAATCTTTCGGTGGTGAGCTCTGACATGTTCGAGGATCTGGGATCCGTCGATCGGCTGACTCACTTTGTATATTTTATTTCCCATTCCGTACTCGCGCATGATTCGGTCATACAAGTTGGGCCTAAATTGGCATCTGAAGCTTTGACTAGCTCTGGGAGGGGGCGCAGGGACACCTGACTAGACTATGCCCCAGATTTATTGCTTTATTAGTACTTTCAAGTTTTCTTTATGAATGTAATAAAAAACAACTTCAATTGTATGCAAGAGAAGAACTCTGTTTGAAATCAATGTAATTGAAGGTTGTGGTACTGAAAATTCTCGCTTTTGGTCCAAAAATGGTCTTAGTTGTGAAAAGATTAATTTGCACAAAGTCAACTTTTATGAAAACTTTTCAAAACTATTTTCGATATGGATCGAGCTGGACACTTTGAAATCATCCTTTGAGATACACAACCCGAATCTAATGGCTGGAAAGTTGCCCCTAGTTTGAAAAGGTGCTTGACAAAGTGTGGCAGCGGAAAGTTGCCCCTAGTCTGGATGATGCCTCAACACTCCATTCCAACGGAAAGTTGCCCCTTGTTTGAATAACCTTTGTCAGGAGATCGTAGTGAATGCTGATGAATAAAGATGACTGAGGTGATCAAAATGGACTAAGTTGATCGGGGAAAAGATTGTGACTGAACTTCAAGATGAAGCTGCCTACGTATCCCAAAGATGGGAATCAAGTCTTACGTAGTTCAGGGTTAGGTTCACTCGAGTACTTTTGCTCTCCTTTTACGCTCTAACTTTTGCCAAGGCCGCCCTTTGCGGGTTTTCAACCTTGCGAGCTCAGTTTTTATAATTTTCAAATTTTCTATGCTCTGAGTTTTGCCTAGGTCGCCCTTTCGGGTTTTCGGCCTAGCGAGCCTCTCAGGGATAATATTTCTTCAACTTGTCCATATTGATCGGTTGGGAAAACTCCAAGCCATCTAGATCCATCAGAACCTGACTCCACGGATTGACTTGATGATGTAAGGACCCGGTCAATTGGAGTGCGAACTTGCCCTGGAGTGCGTGGATAGGAGCTCGATTGTCCTTGAGTACTAAATCTCCTTCTTTTAAATTCCTGGACTTAACCTTCTTGTTAAAAGCCCGGGCGATTCTGCGTTGATAACCCTGAATGTGGTACAGCGCTTTCAATCTCCTTTCATCAAAGAGCATGAGTTCTTCAAATCTATTCTGCTGCCAATCTGCTTACTATCGGCACTTTCGGCCAATACTCTTAATAGCGGAACCTCAATCTCGATAGGTAGAACGGCCTCCATCCGTAGACTAATGAGTGCTGAGTCGCCCGATAGAAGTTACGATTGAAGTCACTGTAGCCCTGAGCAAATGGCGGCTTATCGGCGATCCGATAGGTTTCCACCATCTTCGTAGTATCGCTTGATGTTCTTGTTGGCGGCCTCAAGCTGCTCCGTTGGTTTGCGGCGATAAGTAGGCGACTTATGAAAAGCCACATTGTATTTCTCCAACAAGTCAATCACCTCCTTCTTGAAGTGGGAACCATTGTCGAAACTATTTCATTTGGGACTCGTGGCGGCAGATGATGTTGTTTCGATGAATTTTGCAGCGTGTGAAGCTTTCAACCTTGCATAAGATTGGGCCTCAACCCACTTTGTGAAATAATCTATCGCTACGAGGATGAACTCATGCCCGTTCGACCCCTTGGTAATGCTGACTCAATCACATCAATTCCCCAGACGAGAAAAAAGGCCATGGCGAAGTCATGTTATGCACTTTGTGGCGGAATGTTCATGCGATTTGCATGAATCGACATTTGTGGCATCGCTGTGAAACCGATACAATCCTCCTCCATGGTGGACCAATAATAACCTGTCTAAGGATCTTCGCCAACATTACCCCATTCATATGTCCACATTCTCCCCATGGATGGCTTCCATCGACGTTTGGACTCTTGACATCAACACACAATTTATGCATTCCCGGATGACCTCTTCTATCTGACTTACCCCACGGATGATGGTGAGCAGACATTCTTGATTGCCCTCTTGTCTTTGGCATTTACCTGGCGGGTATGCTTCTTTCTCCAAAAGTTCGAGATGTCGTAGTACCGGGGTGTTAAGTCACGAACTTCATCTATGGCAATCGACTCATAGCGGTGCAAATTTACGGTCAATAATGACCGGACGCATCCGGACTCCACGGAATGTCTATCATTGATGATAGAGTTGCTAAAGCGTCTGCGAACTTGTTGTTCTCTCTTAGTAGATGGCGAAATTGACTTCTCAAAGCGAGGAATCGATAAATCAAGGTTTGGTGATACATCATCATATTTTCCTCTTTTACTTTCCGGTCTCCTTTAGCTTGGGACACAACAAGATTGAATCTCCGATGGCGTCGGTAGTCTTGCCCTAATTCGAGTGCTTCCATACCGACAATGCAGCCGTGATACCCGTTATTTGAGACTTTGAAGCGGAGTTTGAAGGCTAGAGGATCTGAGGAATTGTCGGTGCTATCGGCAACACTCCTATCCCATACCCATGTTGATTTGATGCTCGTCAAAGTACATTGTCCAAGTTTCCTCGTCGATATCTTGAGAATCGCTTCATCAGGAATAGGTACTCAAGCTGCTTCATCCCCCTCAACGGGTGGTCGTGAGGAACTCTGCCCTTTGCTACGCCCTTCTTGACTTGGCGTCACATATGTGAGATCAAATTCGAGGAAACAGCGACAACCAACGAGCTAGCCTACCGTGGCGGTTTCTCGAAAAAGATATTTGATGGGATCGAGGCGAAACCGGCATTACGAGTGAGCTAACGGTAGTGCTTGACTCCCTGGTAGCCCATACTAGAGCTAGGCAAGCCTTTTCCAGTGGCGTATACCGGGTCTCGTACTCTAGCATTTTCTTGCTTAAATAATAGATGGCTTTCTCCACCCTATCTTCTGATTCTTGTGCAAGCATGCAGCCCATCGTGGTTTCAGTCACTGACAGGTACAAAATCAACGGTTTCCACAGTTCTCTTGGTGATAAAGCGGGTGGGTTACGTAGATATTCTTTAATCTGTTCGGCGACTTGGCATCGGCCGTCCCATTGGAACTTCTTTCCTTTCTTCAGGAGACCAAAGAGTGGTTCACAAGTCAAGGTTAGTTTTGAGATAAACCGTCTTATGAATTGCACTTTACCCAGAAAGCCTCGCACCTCTTTTTCAGTCCTTGGTGGTGGCATTTCTAGGATGGCCTTGATTTTGGAAGAATCGACCTCGATGCCTTTGTGTGTCGAAACCCGACATTTTCCCATTTGTAACACCAAACGTACATTTCTGAGGGTTTAGCCGCAACCGGAATTCCCTAATCCTTTGGAAGAACTTGTGCAAGGCGGCGTAGTGGCCCTCTCTTTCCTTGGACTTGACAATCATGTCGTCCACGTACACCTCAACCTCTTTATGGATCATGTCATGTAATATTGTGGTCGCGGCCCGTTGATAAGTAGCCCCAGCGTTCTTCAACCCAAACGGCATGACGATAGCGATATGTCCCCCAGGGGTGGTGAATCACGATCTTTTCTCTGTCTCTGGTGCCATCACAATCTGGTTGTACCACGAAGCCATCCATGAGCGAAAGCAAAGCATGCCCCCAGTAAAGTCCACTAACTTCGTCGATGTGTGGTAGGGAAAGTCGCCGGACTAGCTCTGTTCGGATCTCTGAAGTCTACACACACTCGGATCTTGCCTTCTTTCTTCGCCATCGGAACTATATTGGACAACCAAGTGGTACATTCTGATACTAGCAGGAAGCCTGCGTCAATTTGCTTGGTGACCTCTTCTTTGATTTTGAGAGCCCAATCCGGCGGATCATACCTTACGCTTGATAGGTCGGGCCTCGGGGTCAAGGGGATCCGATCTTTGTACAATCTCGGGATCGATTCGGGCATGTCTTCGTAGGACCATAAAAACATCTTTGAAATCTTTTAATAAGCGACCATGCGCTCGCGTTCTGCGAAGACAATGTGGACCCGATCTGGACGGCCAGCGGGTCCTCCTCGGTACCAATATTCACGAAATGATTTCATCCGTTAAAGGCTTAACAAATCTCTCTGCTCTTGCTCAATTAAGCGTTGTAAAAGCGGAGCGCCGTCCTCGTCGTTTTGATCAAAATTTTGAAAGTCTGAATTAATGCAATAAATTAGGCCGCAGAAAAGTACTCGGAAACCACAGATGATTCATTCTCATTAAGTACATCGGATCATCAATTCGCCGGTTTAGCAGACTCAAAAGAAAAGGAAAAAACGACTGGACAAGGCGTGGCATCGGGTTGACACCCCGAAGTACCAGACTTCGGACTCGGTCGGTGGAACGATTCAAACTTCGAAGACTTCGGCGGAATCGATTCGGCTCACTACTGACCGAAGCTGGCGGATATGAATCCTCCTCGTCTTGCCAAGTGGCGAGGTGCGATCGATCGTCCAAGATGGCTGCTGGTTGGCTCGCGGCCGTTTCATCTCAATCACGGAAAGCGGCGTTATTCCCCAAGCAATCTGGTCGTCGGAGGATCGAGAGGAGACATGCGGCTACCCCATTTCCAATTCAGTGCCCTCAGGATTCTCTGCCGTATTCTGCTCAATCTCAGTTATTGGAGTGCATGCGCTCTTGACAGCGTCATCCCGGATAGTTGCAAGTCGAAAAGATTTGAAACAGTATGCGCTTCCTCTGCGTTCAACCATGGTTACGGGAAGCGCAAAATGGAAAATCTTCCCCTCCGGACGAAGCGTCCGTTCGAATACCCAGATGGGCCTATGCATTAGATCAAAAGGCTTCCGGCTGCCGCTCACAGCCTGCCGCCATTTCCTTTCCTTTCCTCGTCGGTCTTCTTTGGTAGGCGGATAACCTAATCCAAGGTATGTGGATTATGTGGCACTTGACCCAATCTTTGCGACACCTTCGGCGCTTCTTCCCAATCCCATCGAGGATATCTTTGTAGCTTGTTCATGAGGTAGGCGGCTTGGTGACGACATACAAACCCTTATTCACGACCATAATGTTACGTACCACCGGGCCTCGGCCAAAGTAAATCCGATATAAACATATCCTCCATGCGTGTTCAATCTCCAAAATGGCGTAGATACCTCCGGTGGGGGATGGATTGATGGGTTCCCAAAAACAATGGCTACTCCCTTTCCGTAGGGGGATTTCACCAATTGATGTAGAGTTGGTGAGGCGGCCTTCACCTGAGGCAACCAGGGTCGCCCCAAAAGCATGTTGAAAGATCACGGGGACCTCCAAGACATGAAAATCTATTTCGTGTTGTCGGGCCCAATCTTGGTTTGGATTTTCTTGTCCCGGGACATCCTGCTTGTATTATCATACGCTCGATTACTTGAGTAGTCGGTGTGAAGTCATGAGCTTTAACCCAATTGCATAGAGTCGTTACGGCGGACAAACATTGATAGCGGACGGTGTCAACAAGCACCACCGGAATCCATTTGTCCTGCATTCTCTGAGAGATGTAGAGAGGTCTGTTATGATCCACGCCCTCGGGCGGCAATTCCTTGTCCGAAAAGGTCAATGCTGGGGAACCTCCTCCCGGAAAGACCAGCCCGACTAGTTGTTTTGGCGTAGTTTCGATGGAAAGTTTAGCTCTGTCCATGGCAGATAAGACAGCCTGCCGGTGCACCCTCGAAGCCATAGCGATCCCCAAATGGAGATGTCGCTTGTATTTTCTTTATTGCTTGATCTGACCTCTTCTTCCACTTGCTTCTCTTTACGTTTCTCTGCCTCCTTATCTTTCCACGATGCCTCGGGTTGATCAAGGTGTGGGGGCTTGAAATACCGCCCACTTCTAGTCATATGGTCTACCTCCTCGAGGTACCAGTCTTGTCCGGTTAGCCACTTGATCTTAAATGCGTGTGGGCAAGATACAAGTCGTCATCTTCCCACATTCCATTAGCGTCTAGCGAGCATCTGTCTGGTTACGGCTTGTTTGTGCTCTCGGTAATTTCATTCCTCATGCTCCACGGCATGTTCGGTCTTCGTGCCCGGCACTCTCAACTTCCTCATGGTTCTTTGCTTTTCGGGCTCTCTCGAGTCCCATCTCTTTTCTTGTTCCTCGGCAACAAGCATGCGGTTCTCAAAATGTTTACGTTCTGGCGAAATTCTTACGTCTGCGGCGCTCTCCGGCAATGTAATCGATCTTGGCCCTTAGGCCACAAATGGTACAATATCAGGCTGATCATCCAACCACCCGACGACTTCTGCTGACTCCTCATTTTCGAACCAGTTAATCGATGCATCCCCTGATTCCTGCTCGTAGAATTGAAGGTTGGCGAAGTCCTCTTCCACCGCAGTCAAATCATCCCCCGCTGATTCAAGCTTGTCCCCCCGGATCATACACAACTCAGCCTCTTCTGGCAACCCCATACTCAGCTTAGACTGGCTCATTGACAAGATATATCCACTCGGATCATAAGCTCTGCCAGCTAAATTCTCAGATAGCTCCACCCCAGATTCAACTGTTTTGCTCTCCTCAGAAGCCTGCCCCATTCTATCCTCGGCGGTCACCACCTTTGGCTCAGGTTGGGTTGGGGAGGTGTCCAACTGCCTAAGTCGGTCTTTGTCGGGAAGGACCACCTCGGCTTGGGTAGGTGGGAGGGAGTTATGTGAATCTTTGGGATCGTGAATCGCCCCGGTGTGGATAAGGTTGACTCTTTTGGTGGATCTTGGTTGTGTTTGGGGAGTGGGTTGTTTGTGACGTTGGGTCCTTGAGGGTAGAATGATGTTCTTGTCAATGAGGTCTGAATCTCATGGCCTTGACTGTAACATTGGTCGGTGTCATGACCATCTTCTTTGGTGGTATTGGCAATATTTGGGTGGGTTATGGGAAGGGGAGTGGATTCGGTGAGGCCTCGGTTCCAAGGGTTTGGTGCCCTTCGACTAGAACCAGGGACTTTAGACAAAGGCATATAGAGTGGGGAGAAGGTTCGTTGACCCCTGGGTTGGTATCTTGGGGCTTGATTACGGCTCCCAGAGGCATCAGAAAAAGGTGCGGCCGCTGCGGACCTTGGTTGGGGAGGGGGATTGGTGGTGACCATTCCGACCTCTGAAGTTCTTGTATTGGAGGAGCCACTCGGGCCTGCATTGGTATTCCGGTTAAATGTTCTCCGGGGTTGATCCCGATCATGGTCAAACAGACCCTGTTTCAACGCATCCTCTATTTGCATCCCCATATCATGCAGATCTGCGAAAGTTGGGAAGGGAACTACGATCATCTTCTTCATTAACGCCGGCTGGAGATTGCGCACAATCATCCGGATCTGATCTCTATCTGTTGGCCTTAAGGTCATCATCGATGCCTTCGCCCTCCACCGGGTTACAAAGTCAGAAAAAGATTCTTTGGGCTCCTGCCTCGTTGTCTCGAGATCCCGAGTGGTGATCTCGATCTGCGTGTTATACGAGTATTGCGCGATGAAGGCCTCGGCCATCTCATCGATTTGTTTCACATCATCGAGTTTTGAGTACCAAGTGGATGCCACACCCGGCGAGTTCGACCAAACAAAAGCTTTTGCGGTCGGGTTAGGCCCATTGGTCTTAAGATGTCGAGAATAGCGGGAGGTGGACCATAGGATCCTCGGACCCATCAAAGCGATCGATCTGGGGCATTTTAAACTGTCCGTGATCCACACATCGGTATAAGCGTCTTCAATATGGGATGGCCTTCACCTTGAGACTTCTTAAGAGCTTCTCCAACTTGCTCAATTTGGTATGCGGTCTACCTCGAACTCAAATGGAAGTCCAGGATGGTTAGGGGTAATGTTTTTGGACGGTTGTGGTAGAAGCGGGGCGAGCGGCCAGATTGGAAGACCGTGTCCTCTTGAATGTTTGGGGGTTTGGCGAGAATGTTACATTGATTCGGGAGGGTATTCAGGCATCTGGGCATTTTGAGGGTTTGGAGGGCATTACGGCGGCGGTAGTTGTTCGGGTAATGGGGCCGGGTGGAGGAGAACTGATTTGAAGCGGTATTTGCGTTCTGCTGTTATGTCTGGTGATCAACTTTCAATTTGTTGGGCCATGGCGGGACTTTGTTATGCAGAAAATTCCGCTGGCGGATAGCATCATCTTGCATTTGCTTCATGCTTCGACCATCTGGCGCATCATCGCCTCTATTGTTGGATTACATTGTTCCATCTGAAAAGCTGGCAAGTGTGTCTCTATAGCAGAAATAGGAATCTCAACCCGACTATCTATTTCTAAAGTAGACTGCTGTACCAATAACCTCCGCTCTGATGGACTGCGTTTCCTCGGTCTCCTTCTAATAACCGGGGGTAGTTAATGGAACACCGGATGTCCGTCAACTAGATCCTCGGATCGGTTGAGTCGGCGACCTCGTGTCAGTTGCTTGGGGTATCGGCGGGTTCGGAAGCAATTGTGCTACAAAGCATCCTAGCAAAAAAGATAAATAAAGCGAAAAAGAAATAAATAACCCGAAATAAAGCAGGCGACATAACGGCTTAAATTGAATACACCACACCGATCGGGTATACAACAACACAGTTAGTAAAATGGCTATACATCCTCAAATCTTGGTCAATATTCTGTATCAACATTACGATAAAGCTGAATCGATATCCGCGGACAAGCGATTCCCAAATCTTTGGATAATGCCCATGAACTGATTCCCAAATTCAAAAGCGATGCCCTTAAACTGATGCCCAAACTCATCTTGATACATGCATTTCTGTGAGGCACACTCTAACAAGCACATAACAGATAAGTGAGCCAAAACACCCCTATGTTGGGGTAGGGTTTCCCTGTCCTATTTTGTCGAGGAACTAGGGTTTCACTACATGACGGTTTCAAACAACCTATAAGCGGGTGAGCAACTTTGTCCTAGTTTGGAATAGTCACTATGGATCGAATATGCACTAGGTCGAATGGTCAAAAAGGGTGCCCCGGTAAAGCAGGGGTTTGTGTTCCCATCTTTGTCGAGCCCAGGCCGTCGGCCTTACGGACATGACTTGACAAGACAAGCCTCCGCAAATCGTTAAAGAATGGCATATGGCAAACCACGATGTCCTAAGCGCACCAATGCAAATGCAATGCAAAGAAACACACAAGTGTAGTCAAAGCCGGATATCACGAGTTAGTCAAGTTCTCTAAATCCCAGTAGTCGCGAAAGCTGTAACAACGCCCTTGAAGGACCTCGCTTCTGACTCGGACTCGATTTTTGTTGCGGTTCTCAATCTCGAACCAAGAGTCCAAATCCAAACCGTCGTTTTGAGAAAAGCAGATTTTTTGAAAGAAGTGCCAAACATGGACTGCTTTGCGGATATGAGTCGCCACCTAAATATTTTAAAATGGGAAATTTAGGAAACCACGACTCGGTCTTGAAAGGCCGCGTGTCCGTCATCACCAAAGTTGGCTCGGGAACTTGGAGTACGATTAGGAAAGGTCACATCGTGAGCACCCCTCTCGCCAGTCAAAGACCGGCCTCTACTCTTTCATGATATCTGTTTTTGAAAACTTTGTGAGTTCTTATTAGGTTATTAGCCTAGGTTACTATGTGATGCTCGCAGCTAACAAGTATAGACTGAATCACCTGAATTGGAACTAAACATCTCATGTTTGCGTTTGCTATCCCCAGGTAGGCTTAAAATGCAGATTTTGCCTCAATCTAGTTGGCTTAACTAACAATTGATGAATTGCTCCAATTGAGATAACTCAACCTCCACCCACAGGCATTCAAAGCAGTTATATCACATAAGCACATAGCCTCATGGTAAGCATGCTATCATGGCAACACTCACACGCATGCAAGGATGCTAAAGCATAACCACTTCCGAGTACTCCAAGCCAAAAGCAAGCGATTAGAAATCATGCATGACCTAAGTATCTTGAAATGCCTAATGCAACACATGCGAGAATGCAACTATAGCGAGCTCGGCTATTCTAAAGATGGCATGTGAGATGCAGACTATCATATATTCAACTTGGAATTGAAATCTGAGATGCGGTTTGTATGATCTTGTAGAGCCAGTCGTGCAAAACAGATGAATGATGCAAACATGCTGTCATGCTGTATGCTAATTGAAATATGCCCTATATCTAACCATTCAAAGCGGGTAAATAAAAGAGAGAAAGAAATGGGGGTTAGAAGACATGCATCACACTCACACACCCTTATTACATTTATGCCCTCATGTGAGGTCGAATAAATATCTGATCCGAATAAAAGAATATCTGATCAGGAAATAAATATACAAATTTCTAATTAATTGACAAATTAATTAATAAAATCGATAAAACTGGCGTGCAAGCCGAGGCGCCTTACGATAGATGCTTTGTTGAAATTTTTGGCCTTGAAATCCTTTGGGATGCTGATTAGCCTCTGTTTGCGGTATTTCTCGAAATCTTGCGCGGACTCGGAAAGTTGTTGATCCTCGATTTTCTTTGTGTGAGAAGCGAGAAAAGAACCTGGCGGTGTATTTCACAAATATATGCATGCCTCGATCCTCGTGCCACCAATCGCATATCGATGCATGATGGTAGAATCGGATTGCACAACTCAATATAGGGATGAATGTAAGTGAATGTTACAACAAAACCTAACTCCATCATGGGTATCCGAATGTCGGTGACTTGGGAATTGAGACCCGTTCAGATTACTCGGTCTGAAAGCGTGCCTCGTTTCCGTGCAATATGCATGATATGCATGAAATCGACAAACATGTGATATAGCATGCACAATGCCATGAAAATGAATAACCTCAAAATCGTGCACACAGACGCCGTCGAAAATGTATGAATGCAATCTAAGATACAACCTAGTATGCACTATCTTTGTGAAAATGAGATGAAAATGAAAGCGCCTCGAAAAGCGTCTTGTATGAACGCAAAGCGATGGCATGAAATGCAAAGCGGATAAAGCGAGTGCCTCGAAAGCAGCGTGCACAGACGCATAAGCGGCGATGATAAAGATGAAAATCGAGTAAAAGCGAAGTGCCTCGAAAGCGGCGTGCACGGACACGTAAGCGGCGATGATGTGAAATGCAAATCGGATAAAACCGAAGTGCCTCGGCAGCGTGCCTGGTAGCGCAAAGCGATGATGAAAGATAAAAATCGGATAAAACCGAAGTGCCTCGAAGCAGCGTGCCTGGTAGCGCAAAGCGGCGATGATGAAGGATGAAAATCGGATAAAACCGAAGTGCCTCGAAAGCAGCGTGCCTGCAGTAGCATAGCCGAAGCGATGATGAAAATGAAAATCGGATAAAGCAGAAGTGCCTCGGCAGCGTGCCTGGTAGCGCAAGCGGCGATGATGAAAGATGAAAATCGGATAAAACCGAAGTGCCTCGGCAGCGTGCCTGGTAGCATAAGCGGCGATGATGAAAGATGAAAATCGGATAAAAGCGAAGTGCCTCGAAAGCAGCGTGCCTGGTAGCGCAAACGGCGATGATAAAATAAAAATCGGATAAAAGCGAAGTGCCTCGAAGCAGCGTGCCTGGTAGCATAAGCCGAGGTGATGATGAAATAAAAATCGGATAAAACCGAAGTGCCTCGAAGCAGCGTGCCTGGTAGCATAAGCGAAATGATGATGAAAGATGAAAATCGGATAAAAGCGAAGTGCCTCGAAATGCGTGCCTGGTAGCGCCAAACCGGCGATGATGAAAATGAGATGAAATGGCATCTGAGAATGCAGCGATGGGCTTACACCAACATGGGAGAGCCTCGGCTCACTCGCATAAGAAGTAGTCGGGTAAAAACAAAACGCCTCGAAACAGCGTGCCAGCGGACACGCCAAATCGAGGCAATGACATAGAATCATGAAAATGCAAATTGGACTTCGCCCGACATGAGAGGGCCTCAACCACACTCACATAAATTTGCCGAAATGATAAGAATGAGGTGCCTCGAAGTGCGTGCCCATTAGACGCATAAGCGACAATGCAAAAATGATACGAATGGCATGGGAAATGATATGCAAGCATGGCAATGGAATTTCAGCACCTAAATAAAGGGGAAAACAGCCCCGACACAATTCGAAATAACACTCGAAGCATGCATTCATCCCGAAAATGTGAAATTAAGCCCCGAAATGGCCTATAGCCATGCTATACATGCAAAATATGATCATGGCAGCAAGAACAGTAGCAAGGCACTCCCAAATATGGCATTTTTTCAGTAACAAACTTGGCCAAAATGCAAGTAGGGATAGATCAATAATAGCATGCAAAATTAGTGGCTAAAAGAGGGGTATTGAGACAAGTGATATATGCAAACCCCAAATGGACAAACTTTCTTCTACAACATTGAAGATGAGATAAAAATAAGCACAATTTCAGAAGATGACATCCTAAAAATCAGAATGCAAACATCCTATAAAATCCATGCAAAGTAGGCTTCCAAATAGGCTATATCATGAGACATGCAATGCACACACCAAATGACAAAACTTTCTTCATGAAATATGTAAAGGGGGTCAAAATAAGACCAAAACCAGTAGGGGTCGAAGTCCCAAAAACAAACACAAATAGGTCAAAGATTGCATGCAAAAATGGCACACTTGATGAAATTTGAAGGAGGTGGTATATACAATGACCAAATGAGGTTGAGCCCTTCTACAATGTTGTAGAGGGGCTCAAAATATGCCTAAAACCAGTAGGGGTCGGACCCTGAAAACAAAAGGAAATAGGCCTAAACTAGCATGCAAGATAATGGCATAAAAGCTAGGTATTGAAACAAGTATATCATAGAAGCCTCAAATGAAGTTGAGCCCTTCTACAAAGTTGTAGAGGGGCTCAATATGAGCCTAAAACCAGTAGGGGTCAGGCCCCAATTCTCAACCAATTGGAGTATAGAAATGAATCAAGAAAAATGCCCTAAAAGTTGGTTTTGATGACTTACCCTTGAAGACTTGTCTTTCTTTGATTCTTGGCTTTGATTTGTTGCTTCTTGACCTCTGAAATTCACTTCCTAGCTGCTGGAATGGTAGTATGGATGGTGGAGCTAAGGGTTGATGAAGAAATTGCCTTTGACACTTGAAGCTTTTTTGGAGTTTTTAGCTATGGAGATGGGAGCTTTTGGAGAAGGGTTCTTGGGAGCAATTTTGTAACCTTGAAGAAGGAGAGGAGGGCCCTTCAAATAGGCAAGAAGTGGGGTGTAAAGGGAGAAAGCACCCAATCTTTCCCTCGAAATATCCCGGATGCCGGGATATGTTGGAAGATATCAGGACGGTGGACAGTGGAAGCGAGAATCTGGCCGGCCAGGTAAATTTGTGGGAGGGGGCCGGCCGGCCACCCTGATCGAGACCACCCACCATGGCCGGCCGGCCACCCCAAGAAAATGAGCGATGGAATTTTCGGCCGACCACCATACCAAAGTGCCCTCCCATGTGTGTAGAACAAGGCCCCAAGGTTGGAATTTGGCAACACTGAACCATGAGTCACAACATAGAGCTTGAAGGAGGCCCAAAAATGAAACCAACAATTCTTTGGCCGACCACCATGCCAAAGTGTCCTCAGGATGTGTAGAGCAAGGATCCAAGGTTGGAATTTGGCAACATTGAACCAAGAGTCGCAACATAGAGCTTGAAGGAGGCCCAAAAATGAAACCCACAGGTTTACGGCCGACCACCATACCAAAGTGTTCTCCATGTTCCCTCATCACAAATATGTAACTTTGGTTGGAAGAAAATACCCCCAAGGTGTTCAACATTGGCGGAAGTGAAAAAGCAGGCTCGGGAGGAAGCGGATTATCTGGGATAATTCTGGCTTCCCACCCCGGTGATCTTCGATGTTGAAGCAGAGTACTGCCAAGTTTGAACAAAACTAATGAGAAATGAGCGTTCGGGGCCAAAAGCGAACAAATCGGGATCCGAAAATGAAATTGCGGTCTTGGGAAGTGGTGTTCGGCGAAGTGGGTATCTGCGACCCAGTGTCCTCTGGAATGACAAAAGCAGAGGTTCTGCCAAAAACCGAAGAAGATGGATCACGAAATGAATGCTCGGGACCAAAACCGCTCAATTTGGGGTCCGGCAAACCTATGAGCAAAAGTGGCATCTGACCCACGAAGTGGGCATCGAGGGCCCAGGGGTTCCTCGAAATATTAAAACGAGGTCTCATAAAAAACCGGAAAGGTGATGCAAAAAAGCTCGGGACCAAAACCGCTCGGTTTGGGGTCCGAAAATGGTCAGACACCAGTGGTGTTTAATTGCGAAGTGGGCATCGGGGCCCAGTGTCCCTCGGAACACTAAAAGCAGGCACATGCCAAAAGCAGGAGAACTTCGGAGATGGTTAGGCGGTCCGAGCCGAGCCTGACAGCGGCTCAAAAAAGGCAAGACTCGAAATGGGCAAAATGGCCTCTGACCCACGAAAAGTAGCTCACGGCCACGGGAGATAATCTCTGAGATCACTCCTTCCTCGGGGAAAGAAAAGCAGAGAAAACCGAACTGGTTATAAGCCGAGACAAGGTAGAAGATGGTTGGTCGGGAGGCGAGACGCAGTAGTGGCTCTGGGACTTGAACAAGCCTGATGTCATGCAACATCACCGCGCTCAGCCGGTGGCGTCCGAGCCTTAGGTCGGTCAAAAATGGGGTGTCTGATTTGCCCTCTTTGTGAACTTCGAAAGTCAAGTGGCGGAGTGAATGTCAAAGCCGAGCGACCCATTTTTGACAAGGAAGACTTAGACAAACATCTGAGATAAGCGAAATATGTGCCCTTGAGCAAAATGGGGCAAAACGCGAATGATAGGCACGAAGCCAGGTGATCATGCAAATGCAACAAGCCGTAATGAAGCAAGTATTGACAAATAGGTGCAACAGTTATAAGCAAGAATGCAAAGCAAACAACTATATCTCATGCAGTTAGGAATGCGGAGAATCATTCAATTCTCGTCGCGTCTCACACGGAGAAGATACGATACCTGCGCGATTAAATGCAGTACTTTGACCTCAAATGAACCGTACATACAATATCGTGCCTGAAAAATAGAGAAATGCAACAAGAACAATATGCCAACAACATATATTCAATGTGATTCCCATGACTCGAAGAGTTCGACACACACGGTGTCGATGAATGAATCTAACATAGCGAGAAAAGGTAATCTTGTGACGGCGCATGTTTAAGCATAAGTATGGCACAGAAATCATGCATGACAATGCAAATCATTCGTGGGAATGCAGTTATGAGCCAAATAACGTAAAGCGAGCACAAATCGGGATGCCCATTTGACATGAAATAACGAGGAAGCAGCGCATTTCGGCGACGCAACTCGATCATGACCTCGATTCACCTCCGGAGGTCACAACATGTTTAAAAAGGATACACTCTGATTTTGATGAATAAGGGCGAGACACATGTCAATAATTGCGATTAAAGTTTATTGAACAATTCGCGCCAGAAAGTGTACTTTTCTTCAACTTTTTCGGGTCCCGGGAGCTCCAATTTTCCTCAAAATTTGCAGAGAGGTAGGGGAGGGAGGGGGGAAGACGGTCGGCCAGCCCATTGCCCTAGGAGAGGCCATCGGCCAGGGGGGAAAAAGGGGATGGCCGGCTAGCCAGGTTAGGTGGCCGGCCGGCCAATGCCCAAAAGCAGGGGCAAAATGGTCATTTTTGAGATATCTATATATACACACCTCCATTTCACCCGAAATCACACCCAAAGTTGCAAAACTTCTTCCTCTTGCTCTCTAAGCCACTTTCTCTCTCAGATCTGCATTTTATCTGGCGCCCTCGGCCTCCAGCATAAGTTGTTTTTGAAATCTTTGATTTAAGCACTTTGAAGCGACTAAATTTCGACTTTGGGGCTTCTCTTCTCATTTTCACCACTTGAGGTAATTTTGTTTCAATATTTGGAAAATTTTCGGGGTTGACTTTTGTTGACTTTTCATTTCAGAGTTGACTTTTGTTGACTTTTTCCAATTTTAGCCCATTTTGCTCATTTTGCTCCTCTTTGCGATTTCTCGCAATGGCGGGTCATTTCCCTCACGACGGAGGTTTTCCGGTCTTGGAGATGATTTTGACTTTATGGTATTCCCCAGGGTTCGCCCTTTCTTTCCGTCGATATGCTCCGTGGTTCATAGGCTTCCATGAGCCACTTTCCGTCACTTCACCGATTTTAACGATCGAGCCGGGGATCTTCTCTTCACGAGCGGGCGGCACCTCTCCTATGATGCAGAGGTATTTTATTATCCGCATCTTCCGTGCATTCTGTACTTTTGCCATGCTTAGACTCACAGTTTAGCTTACGACACAGTACTTGTATTTTGAGCATGTGACTTAGCCACTTGAATTTCATGAACGCTTGACACATTGAATAATTGTGAGCGCACAGTGCACATTAGTTAGAAATCGAACACCACGGCTCAACATTGATTCACTGAAGACCACGGCCGAAGTTGAAAATGAGCCGCGCCGCATCTTGACCAAGAGTAGAACCGCGATCTCCAAAACTTCAGATTTTACGAACACAGTCGGCTTGAAGGCGAACACCTGACTTGATTAAAAGTAGAACACCTGACCCTAAACTTGAAGCACGAACACACGGCCGAGGTTTGAAGCGAACACCACATTGACCAGGCGTTGAGTAGAACACGATCCCAATTTGAAGCGAACACACGATCCCGATGTTGAGTAGAACACCGATCCCAAACTTGAAGCGAGCGCACAACCCGAGTTTGAAGCGAACACACCGCGGCGTTGAGTAGAACACCGGTCCCAATTTTGAAGCGAACACACGTCCGCGATGTTGAGTAGAACACCGATCCCAAACTTGAAGCGAGCATGACCAGCGATGTTGAGTAGAACACACGATCCCAAACTTGAAGCGAACGCCTGACCCGCGATGTTGAGTAGAACACAGTCCCAATTTGAAGCGAACACCCATTGATGTTGAGTAGAACACCACGATCCCAATTGGGCGAACACCACGGCCAGCGATGTTGAGTAGAACACACGATCCCAATTGGGCGAACACCTGACCCCGATGTTGAGTAGAACACCAGTCCCAATTGAAGCGAACACACGGCCTTGATGTTGAGTAGAACACAGATCCCCTTTTGAAGCGAACACCACGGCCTTGATGTTGAGTAGAACACACGATCCCAATTGGGCGAACACACTGACCAGCGATGTTGAGTAGAACACAGTCCCAATTGGGCGAACACCTGACCCGATGTTGAGTAGAACACCGATCCCCTTTTGAAGCGAACACCTGACCCAGCGATGTTGAGTAGAACACCGATCCCAATTTGAAGCGAACACAGTCCGCGATGTTGAGTAGAACACACGATCCCAAACTTGAAGCGAACACCACGGTCCGCGATGTTGAGTAGAACACCACGATCCCAAACTTGAAGCGACGCACATTGATGTTGAGTAGAACACACGATCCCAATTTGAAGCGAACACGATCCACGATTCTCTGAAATTTTTGAACCATGACGAAACACTTTATTTGCACAGCTCATTTTCACTTCATTTGCACCACGGCTCATTTTCACTTCATTTGCACAGCTCATTTTCACTTCATTTCTTGATCTCGCATTCATTCTAAATCTGAGTCCATTCTCGCCTGATCTTGAGGATATGGCTCCACCGCCCGAGAGTGGTATTTCGAGCTTCGGAAATTTGTCAGGGATTGATTGACCTTGCGGGTTTTGGGCCATTCTGCGAGGGTTATCTCATTGCGGATCGGTAGGACTTTACTTCTTTTAGCGAGAGAGATGGTGGGATACCACCAATTCTTTCCATTTCTCTGCGGCGGGGATATGACCATGACCCATTGGACTTTGCTATGATCACCGGCCTGAACATAGGCGGTGTATCCATTCCTTATAGCGAGGATATGGGCGATGGGAGGCTGCTGGATGCACTTATTGAGGACACACCGCTTTGTAGCGAGAGGTTGAGGAGAGTCGATACTCTGGTTTGCTTCCCATTTCCGTGACCACAGATGGAGCTGAGACTCTGAGGCGGAGCGATATGCCGTGGTTTCCTCATGTACCTCCTCGGCACCACTTTGTTGATAGAGGAACATGGTAGGATTATATCTCTTGGCGCTCTGGTAGACCTATCACGGGTGAGCGGTATGATTGGGCGTGGCTTTGGCTACCCTTCTTTGCTACATGGCTGATCTCGCACGAGGGACTTACTCGGACTCTTGGAGAGCACAGGAGGTACATTCCGTCCTCTTGATTTACATTTTGCTCCTCGTTACTTGTTCACTTTGCACATGGCGCACTTTGCATTATTACGCCTTTAGCACTTTGTACTCATACTCTGCATTGCCTTTCTCGGTGTGGGTGTATGTGTACTTCCCATTAGCTCGGAGATGGAGGTGGTGGGACCTCCTATGACTCCATTTTCATTGATGTTTGAGGCGAGCATCTGGCGAGGCCTCGAGACTCTCTCCTCTCTGCGGCGATACTTTGATCTTTGTTGACGGCGGAGGTATTGCTTGAACTCTCGGTTCCTTTTATTTTCATCTTTGATCGCCTGTATATCGATTTGGTATTTGTACCTTTGGTTATCCACAGATCACTGGCGGCCTTAGGCGATCTTGGCGGCAAACTCGAGACTCTGTATCTGGGCGTCGAGTTGTTGTCGTCTGATTCTGCTTTCGAGGACGGTCGGCGAGTTTGGTTCTGAGAGCGTTTTGTTGTCGAATATGGGGCGATTCTCGGGACACTCTGCGTGCCTCCGGACACCATGCGGACTTCGATAGATTATCCCAGGAGGTCGGCGGTATATGCGAGCGATGATGCTTTGTTGCATCATCTCGATGGGAACTCATACCTACCGCGCATATATTTGATGCCCCCTTGGCGAGTCGCGGGCTCGCACGGAGGTCTCTTGGCGCACCATCTTGAGTCGCGCCCATACTCTGAACATCCCTTCTTCTAGCGAAGTGGCACATCGAAGGTGAGGCGATTCGATCCCTCCGATCCCTCCGACTCTAGATCATCGGGGTGGCGGACATGCCGGCCGAGTTAATGACTGGCGATTTGGGGCGCCTTACGATTCGCTAGAGCCTCCTCTGCGATCCACGAATATGTTAGAGACCACTACTTCGCCCGGTATGTTTTTGACTTTGATTTATCGATCGGATATTTGAACATTGATTAATTCTTGATATTTTTGCATTTGTATTTGCGACCTCTGTTGAATATCTGACGAAATTGCTCGGGATGCTAGCCACATTCGAGGCATGATCGCCGGAGGAAGCCTTGAATGAGCATCGTGGGTGTAGAGGTACTCTTCATTTTCCCTGTACTAGCATGTTTCTGATGCTACTCTAGCTTTAGACCTTCTGCTGCATTGATAGACTGTGTAGAGCACATCTGGCACACACCCTTTTCACATTCTACATTTACACCTACTTTTTATGCTTGAACTGATGTATTGCACTTTGCATCTTCAGATGCCTCCCATATATGCTTCATCACGGGCCAGGCCACCGCGGTCCTCTCAGAGAGGTCGAGGTGCTAGACCTACCAGTCTGAGGTTTGGAGGCTGGGCCATCCAGGTCTCATCGAGGAGTGGCGGAGGGTCGTCTCTCATGAGCCTTGAGGCACCCATCGTCGAGGATAGCGAGGAGAGATCGCGAGATCATGTGTCGAGGCATCCTGGAGAGGAGGCCACAGTCTTGGTTCAGGCGGAGGCAGGCTGAGGGGATCCGGAGGATGGCGGCTCCGATCCGGATGGTGATGATGATGTAGAGATTATCCATGAGAAAGGATGAGGGCCTCCCCTTCTCGCTCCAAGAGAACGATGTTATTTCCTGCTTTATTCTACTTTTTAGCTAGTAGTTTGTAGCACTTTGCACATTGTTAGGCAGTTTTATTTTCTGTAAAACTTGTACCTTTATTGTTGTAAGACATGATGAAATGAAACAGCTTTTGAAAAGATGTTGTATTTGAAAATCTCAGCATCGCATCGCATTATTTTGCACAAAATGGAATTGAATGGAAATGTGCCTCATGTATTTACCGGGTTAGGTAGGGAACCAACGCAACAAAGTAAAACAAAACGACTCACTAAGAAATAAAACAGAATCTTAGCGAGTTTACAACTCGATAAACAAAGTACAATAATGTTAACGACTCAATAGACAAGACTTAACAAAATTGTGTAATCAAAAAGTAACAACTCAAAACGCAAAACGCGACAGCTCGAGAAGACTTACAACTCAATAAGCAAAAACAACAACTCGATAAGCAAAACAAATAACACGATGTACTTCGGATGGACTATCTGGATAATGGAGTGTATCCAAAATTGATAGGCCCGGATGCCTTCTACCGCCGGGAGACAACCAGATTTGCAGGGAGTCCACTACTGCTATAGGTAATGTTTCCTACCCAAGCTCACTTGTATTTGCTTACATCACTCGACCCTCGGGCTCGACTTTTCTCACAAAACCCCTATCTCACTTTTCTCTCCTCGCACATCTCTTTATTCTTTAATCTCTCATTTTTCATCCCTCCCCCCAGATATGGTTGACGGAGAAGTTGCAAGTTGTGGACTCTGGCCCTGCCTATTCAGCCCGCGGCTACTTCTTTCGGCAACGCCTAGTCAATGCCCCTGATGGGAGCTGGTGGTTTGAATGGATGCGCAACTTGTCAGCAGATCGCATTGCATGGCGCCGTCCCTGGCTTAATCTTTCAGCGGTGAGCTACAGCATGTTCCAGGATACCGGGATCCGTCTGATCGGCCTGACTCACTGTATATTTTATTTCCCATTCCGTACTCCGCGCCAGTTCGGTCATACAAGTTGGGCCTAAATTGGCATCTGAAGCTTTGACTAGCTCTGGGAGGGGGCGCAGGGACACCTGACTAGACTATGCCCCAGATTTATTGCTTTATTAGTACTTTCAAGTTTTCTTTATGAATGTAATAAAAAACAACTTCAATTGTATGCAAGAGCAGAAGAACTCTGTTTCGAAATCAATGAAATTGAAGGTTGTGGTACTGAAAATTCTCCGCTTTTGGTCCAAAAATGGTCTTAGTTGTGAAAAGATTAATTTGCACAAAGTCAACTTTTATGAAAACTTTTCAAAACTATTTTCGATATGGATCAGAACTGGACACGCCTGAAATCTGTCACTGAGATACACAACCCCGAATCCTAGCAACTGGAAAGTTGCCCCTAGTCTGGATGATGCCGCAACACTCCATTGCAACGGAAAGTTGCCCCTAGTTTGAATAACCTTGCAGGAGATCGTAGTGAATCTTGATGAATAAAGATGGTGAGGTGATCAAAATGGACTAAGTTGATCGGGGAAAAGATTGTGACTGAACTTCAAGATGAAGCTGCCTACGTATCCCAAAGATGGGAATCAAGTCTTACGTAGTTCAGGGTTAGGTTCACTCGAGTACTTTTGCTCTCCTTTTACGCTCTAACTTTTGCCAAGGCCGCCCCTTTGGGTTTTCAACCTTCTTGAGCTCGGTTTTATAATTTTCAAATTTTCTATGCTCTGAGTTTTGCCTAGGTAAGCCCTTCGGGTTTTCGGCCTAGCGAGCCTCTCGAGGATAATATTTCTTCAACTTGTCCATATTGATCGGTTGGGAAAACTCCAAGCCATCTAGATCCATCGAACCACAGCTCCACGACGGATTGACTTGATGATGTAAGGACCCGGTCAATTGGAGTGCGAACTTGCCTTGGGTGCGTGGATAGGAGCTCGATTGTCCTTGAGTACTAAATCTCCTTCTTTTAAATTCTGGACTTAACCTTCTTGTTAAAAGCCGGCGATTCTGCGTTGATAACCACGAATGTGATGCAGCGCTTTCAATCTCCTTTCATCAAAGCATGAGTTCTTCAAATCTATTCTGCCAATCTGCTTGACTATCGGCACTTTCGGCCAATACTCTTAATAGCGGAACCTCAATCTCGATAGGTAGACGGCCTCCATCCGTAGACTAATGAGTCTGGTCGCCCGATGAAGTTACGATTGAAGTCCTGTAGCCCCTGAGCAAATGGCGGCTTATCTGGCGATCCGATAGGTTTCCACCATCTTCGTAGTATCGCTTGATGTTCTTGTTGGCGGCCTCAAGCTGCTCCGTTGGTTTCTGCGGCGATAAGTAGGCGACTTATGAAAAGCCACATTGTATTTCTCCAACAAGTCAATCACCTCCTTCTTGAAGTGGGAACCATTGTCGAAACTATTTCATTTGGGACTCGTGGCGCGAGATGATGTTGTTTACGATGAATTTTGCAGCGTGTGAAGCTTTCAACCTTTGCATAAGATTGGGCCTCAACCCACTTTGTGAAATAATCTATCGCTCTGAGGATGAACTCATGCCCGTTCGACCCCTTGGTATCTTGACTCAATCACATCAATTCCCAGACGAGAAAAAAGGCCATGGCGAAGTCATGTTATGCTGACTTTGTGGCGGAATGTTCATGCGATTTGCATGAATCGACATTTGTGGCATCGCTGAAACCGATACAATCCTCCTCCATGGTGGACCAATAATAACCTGTCTAAGGATCTTCGCCAACATTACCCCATTCATATGTGCTCCACATTCTCCCCATGGATGGCTTCCATCGACGTTTGGACTCTTGACATCAACACACAATTTATGCATTCCCGGATGACCTCTTCTATCTGACTTACCCCCGGATGATGGGCTGAGCAGACATTCTTGATTGCCCTCTTGTCTTTGGCATTTACCTGGCGGGTATGCTTCTTTCTCCAAAAGTTCGGATGTCGTAGTACCGGGGTGTTCGTCACGAACTTCATCTATGGCATAATCGACTCATAGCGGTGCAAATTTACGGTCAATAATGACGGACGCATCCGGACTCCACGGAATGTCTATCATTGATGATAGAGTTGCTAAAGCGTCTGCGAACTTGTTGTTCTCTCTTAGTAGATGGCGAAATTGACTTCTCAAGCAGGAATCGATAAATCAAGGTTTGGTGATACATCATCATATTTTCCTCTTTCACTTTCCGGTCTCCTTTAGCTTGGGACACAACAAGATTGAATCTCCGATGGCGTCCGGTAGTCTTGCCCTAATTCGAGTGCTTCCATACCGACAATACTGCAACGCTTAGCCGTTATTTGAGACTTTGAAGCGGAGTTTGAAGGCTAGAGGATCTGAGGAATTGTCGGGTGCTATCGACAACACTCTATCCCATACCCATGTTGATTTGATGCTCGTCAAAGTACATTGTCCAAGTTTCCTCGTCGATATCTTGAGAATCGCTTCATCACGGGAATAGGTACTCAAGCTGCTTCATCCCCCTCAACGGGTGGTCGAAGGAACTCTGCCCTTTGCTCTTCCCTTCTTGACTTCGCGTCACATATGTGAGATCAAATTCGGAGAAACAAACAACCAACGAGCTAGCCTACCGTAGTATTTGGTTTCTCGAAAAGATATTTGATGGGATCGAGACGCGAAACCAGCATTACCGAGTGAGCTAACAGGTAGTGCCGCAGCTTCCTGGTAGCCCATACTAGAGCTAGGCAAGCCTTTTCCAGTGGCGTATACCGGGTCTCGTACTCTAGCATTTTCTTGCTTAAATAATAGATGGCTTTCTCCACCCTATCTTCTGATTCTTGTGCAAGCATGCAGCCCATCGTGGTTTCGATCAGCGGAGTACAAAATCAACGGTTTCCACGGTTCTTTGGTGATAAAGCGGGTGGGTTACGTAGATATTCTTTAATCTGTTCGGCGACTTGGCATCGGCCGTCCCATTGGAACTTCTTTCCTTTCTTCAGGAGACCAAAGAGTGGTTCACAAGTCAAGGTTAGTTTTGAGATAAACCGTCTTATGAATTGCACTTTACCCAGAAAGCCTCGCACCTCTTTTTCAATCCTTGGTGGTGGCATTTCTAGGATGGCCTTGATTTTGGAAGGGTCGACCTCGGTGCCCCTTTGTGTGTCGAAACCGACATTTTCATTGTAACACCAAGCGTACATTTACGAGGGTTTAGCATAGCATGGAATTCCCTAATCCTTTGGAAGAACTTGTGCAAGGCGGCGTAGTGGCCCTCTCTTTCCTTGGACTTGACAATCATGTCGTCCACGTACACCTCAACCTCTTTATGGATCATGTCATGTAATATTGTGGTCGCGGCCCGTTGATAAATGTAGCGTTCTTCAACTAAGCGGCATGACGATAGCGATATGTCCCCAGGGGTGGTGAATCGATCTTTTCTCTGTCCTCTGGTGCCATCACAATCTGGTTGTACCACGAAGCCATCCATGAGCGAAAGCAAAGCATGCCCATTGTAAAGTCCACTAACTTCGTCGATGTGTGGTAGGGAAAGTAGATCGCCGGACTAGCTCATTGTTGATCTCTGAAGTCTACACACTCGGATCTTGCCATCTTTCTTGACCGGAACAATATTGGCCAACCAAGTGGGATATTCTGATACTAGCGAGAAGCTGCGTCAATTTGTAGTGACCTCTTCTTTGATCTTGAGAGCCCAATCGGGCGGATCCTTGAGCTTACGCTTGATAGGTCGGACCTCGGGGTCAAGGGGATCCGATCTTTGTACAATCTCGGGATCGATTCGGGCATGTCTTCGTAGGACCACGCAAAAACATCTTTGAAATCTTTTAATAAGGCGACCATGCGCTCGCGTTCTGCGAAGACAATGTGGACCCGATCTGGACGGAGCGGGTCCTCCTCGATCTCAATATTCACGAAATGATTTCATCCGTTAAAGGCTTAACAAATCTCTCTGCTCTTGCTCAATTAAGCGTTGTAAGCGGAGGCACCGTCCTCGTCGTTTTGATCAAAATTTTGAAAGTCTGAATTAATGCAATAAATTAGGGGCTGAAAAGTACTGGAAACCACGGATGATTCATTCTCATTAAGTACATCGAGATCATCCAATTCGCCGGTTACCAGACTCAAAAGAAAAGGAAAAAACGACTGGACAAGGCATGGCATCGGGTTGACACCCCAGTGCAGACTCGGACTCGGTCGGTGGAATCTGATTCCGACTCAGAAGACTCGGCGGAATCAGATTCCGGCTCACTACCTGACCCGGAACTGCTGGATATGAATCCCTCCTCGTACTGCCAAGTGAGCGAGGGTGCGATCGATGCGTCCAAGATGGCTGCTGGTTGGCTCGCAGCCGTTTCATCTCCAATCACGGAAACCGCGACGTTATTCCCCAAGCAATCCTGGTCGATCAGAGGATCAGAGAGGAGACATGCCAGTGCTACCCCCATTTCCAATTCAGTGCCCTCAGGATTCTCTGCCGTATTCTGCTCAATCTCAGTTATTGGAGTGCATGCGCTCTTGACAACGTCATCCCGGATAGTTGCAAGTCGAAAAAGATTTGAAACACAGTGCGTGCTTTCCTCTGCGTTCAACCATGGTTACGGGAAGCGCAAAATGGAAAATCTTCCCCTCGGACGGCGTCCGTTCAGGTACCAGATGGGCCTATGCATTAGATCAAAAGGCTTCCCGGCCTGCTTCGCCATTTCCTTTCCTTTCCTCGTCCTGTCTACTTTGGTAGGCAGATAACATAATCCAAAGGTTTGTGCATTATGTGGCACTTTATTTATTTGCGACACCTTTCCGCTTCTTCCCAATCCCATCGAGGATATCTTTGTAGCTTGTTCATGAGGTAGGCGGCTTGGCTGACATACAAACCCTCATTCCTGACCATAATGTTTACGTACCACGGGCCTCGGCCAAAGTAAATCGATATAAACATATCCTCCATGCGTGTTCAATCTCCAAGATGGCGTAGATACCTCCGGAGGGATGGATTGATGAGTTCCCAAAAACAATGGCTACTCCTTTCCGTAGGGTATTTCACCATTTGATGTAGAGTAGATGAGGCGACCTTCACTGATGCAACGGTGGTCGCCCCAAAAGCATGTTGAAAGATCGGGGACCTCCAAGACATGAAAATCTATTTCGTGTTGTCGGGCCCAATCTTGGTTTGGATTTTCTTGTCCCCGGGACATCCACCTTGTATTATCATACGCTCTGATTACTTGAGTAGTCGGTGTGAAGTCTGCAGGCTTTAACCCAATTGAATAGGCCGTTCTGGCCGGACAAACATTGATAGCAGACCCGGTGTCAACAAGCACCACCGGAATCCATTTGTCCCTGCATTCTACAGAGATGTAGAGAGGTCTGTTATGATCCACGCCCTCAGGCGGCAATTCCTTGTCCGAAAAGGTCAATGCCGGGGAACCTCCTCCCGGAAAGACCAGCCCAACTAGTTGTTCTGGCGTAGTTTCGATGGAAAGTTTAGCTCTGTCCATGGCAGATAAGACAGCCTGCCGGTGCACCCTCGAAGCCATAAGCAGTCCCCAAATGGAGATGTCTGCTTGTATTTTCTTTAGGCTTTGATCTGACCTCTTCTTCCACTTGCTTCTCTTCCTGTTTCTCTGCCTCCTTATCTTTCCCTGATGCCTCGGGTTGATCAAGGTGTGGGGGCTTGAAATACCGCCCACTTCTAGTCATATGGTCTACCTCCTCGAGGTACCAGTCTTGTCCGGTTAGCCACTTGATCTTAAATGCGTGTGGGCAAGATACAAGTCGTCATCTTCCACCACATTCCATTAGCGTCTAGCGAGCATCTGTCAGTTACGGCTTGTTTGTGCTCTCGATAATTTCATTCCTCATGCTCCACGGCATGTTCGGTCTTAAATGCCCGCAACACTCTCAACTTCCTCATGGTTCTTTCCTGGTCGGGCTCTCTCGAGTCCCATCTCTTTTCTTGTTCCTCCGGCAACAATGCGGTTCTCAAAATGTTTACGTTCTGGCGAAATTCTTACGTCAGCGCTCTCCGGCAATATGTCGATCTTGGCCCTTAGGCCAAATGGTACAATATCGGTGATCATCCAACCACCGGCGACCTGCGACTCCTCATTTTGAACCGGTTAATCGATGCATCCGATTCTGCTCGTAGAATTGAAGGTTGGCGAAGTCCTCTTCCACATGATCAAATCATCCCCGATTCAAGCTTGTCCCCGGATCATACACAACTCGGCCTCTTAGCAACCCCATACTCGGCTTAAAGGCGGCTCATTGACAAGATATATCCACTCGGATCATAAGCTCTGCCGGCTAAATTCTCGAGATAGCTCCACCCAGATTCAAGCTGTTTTGCTCTCCTCGAAGCTTTGCCCATTCTATCCTCGGCGGTCACCACCTTTGGCTCGAGTTGGGTTGGGAGGTGTCCAACTGCCTGGTCGATCTTTGTCGGGAAGGACCACCTCGGCTTGGGTAGGTGGGAGGAGTTATGTGAATCTTTGGGATCGTAGATCGCCCCGGTGTGGATAAGGTTGACTCTTTTGGTGGATCTTGGTTGTGTTTGGGGAGTGGGTTGTTTGTGACGTTGGGTCCTTGAGGGTAGAATGATGTTCTTGTCAATGAGGTCCTGAATCTCATGGCCTTGACTGTAACATTGGTCGGTGTCATGACCATCTTCTTTGGTGGTATTGGCAATATTTGGCTGGGTTATGGGAAGGGGGGAGTGGATTCGGTAGAGGCCTCGGTTCCAAGGGTTTCAGGTGCCCCTTTCTGACTAGAACCCCGAGGACTTTAGACAAAGGCATATAGAGTGGGGAGAAGGTTCGTTGACCCCTGGGTTGGTATCTTGGGGCTTGATTACGGCTCCCAGAGGCATCAGAAAAAGGTGCGGCCGCTGCGGACCTTGGTTGGGGAGGGGGATTGGTGGTGACCATTCCGACCTCTGAAGTTCTTGTATTGGAGGAGCCACTCGGGCCTGCATTGGTATTCCGGTTAAATGTTCTCCGGGGTTGATCCCGATCATGGTCAAACAGACCCTGTTTCAACGCATCCTCTATTTGCATCCCCATATCATGCAGATCTGCGAAAGTTGGGAAGGGAACTACGATCATCTTCTTCATTAACTTGCCTTTGGAGATTGCACAATCATCCGGATCGATCTCTGTTGGCCTTAAGGTCATCATCGATGCCTTCGCCCTCCACGGGTTACAAAGTCGGAAAAGATTCTTTGGGCTCTGCCTCGTTGTCTCGAGATCCGAGTGGTGATCTCGTCTGCGTGTTATCTGAGTATTGCGCGATGAAGGCCTCGGCCATCTCATCGATTTGTTTTCACATCATCATCGAGTTTTGAGTACCAAGTGGATGCCACACCCGAGAGTTCGACCAAACAAAAGCTTTTTGCGGTCGGGTTAGGCCCATTGGTCTTAAGATGTCGAGAATAGCGGAGGTGGACCATAGGATCCTCGGACCCATCAAAGCGATCGATCTGGGGCATTTTAAACTGTCCGTGATCACGGCCACATCGATATAAGCGTCTTCAATATCTGGGATGGCCTTCACCCTTGAGACTTCTTAAAGAGCTTCTCCAACTTGCTCAATTTGAGTATGCTGGTCTACCTCGAACTCAAATGGAAGTCAGGATGGTTAGGGGTAATGTTTTTGGGACGGTTGTGGTAGAAGCGGCGAAGCGGCCAGATTGGAAGACCCGTGTCCTCTTGAATGTTTGGGGGGTTTGGCAGAAAGTTCTGTTGATTGGGGAGGTATTACAGGCATCTGGGCATTTTGAGGGTTTGGAGGGCATTCGCAGCGTGGTAGTTGTTCGAGTAATGGGGCCGGGTGGAGGAGAACTGATTTGAAGCGGAGCTGCGTTCTGTTGTTATGTCTGGTGATCAACTCGGTGTTGGGCCATGAATGACTTTGTTATGCAGAAAAATCCCGCCTGGCGGATAGCATCATCTTGCATTTGCTTCATGCTTTCAGCCATCTGGCGCATCATCGCCTCTATTGTTGGATTCTGTTGTTCCATCTGAAAAGCTGGCAAGTGTGTCTCTATAGCAGAAATAGGAATCTCAACCCGACTATCTGTTTCTAAAGTAGACTGCTGTACCAATAACCTCCGCTCTGATGGACTGCGTTTCCTCGGTCTCCTTCTAATAACCGGGGGTAGTGAATGGAACACCGGATGTCCGTCAACTAGATCCTCGGATCGGTTGAGTCGGCGACCTCGTGTCCAGATTGCTTGGGGGGTATCGACGGGTTCGGAAGCAATTGTGCTACAAACTGTCCTAGCAAAAAAAGATAAATAAAGCGAAAAAGAAATAAATAACCAGAAATAAAACGGGCAGCATAACGGCTTAAATTGAATACACCACACACAGTCGGGTATACAACAACACACAGTTGGTAAGCTGGCTATACACTGTCCTCAAATACTGGTCAATATTCCTGTATCCTTATTACGATAAAGCTGAATCGATATCCGCGGACAAGCGATTCCCAAATCTTTGGATAATGCCCGAACTGATTCCCAAATTCAAAAGCGATGCCCAAACTGATGCCCAAACTCATCTTGATACATGCATTTCTGTGAGGCACACTCTAACAAGCACATAACGAGATAAGTGAGAGCCAAAACACCCCTATGTTGGGGTAGGGTTTCCCTGTCCTATTTTGTCGGGAACTAGGGTTTCACTACGCCGACGGTTTCAAACAACCTATAAGCGGGTGAGCAACTTTGTCCTAGTTTGGAATAGTCACTATGGATCCGAATATGCACTAGGTCGAATGGTCAAAAAGGGTGCCCCAAAAGCGGGGTTTGTGTTCCCATCTTTGTCGAGCCAGGCCGATCGGCCTTACGGACATGACTTGACAAGACAAGCCTCCGCAAACCGTCGTTAGAATGGCATATGGCAAACCACGGTGTCCTAGGCGCACCAATGCAAATGCAATGCAAAGAAACACACAAGTGTAGTCAAAGCCGGATATCACGAGTTGAGTCAAGTTCTCTAAATCCCCGGTAGTCGCTAGAAAGCTGTAACAACGCCCATGAGGACCTCGCTTCTGACTCGGACTCGATTTTTGTTGCGGTTCTCAATCTCGAACCAAAGAGTCCAAATCGGCAAATCGTTTTGAGAAAAGCAGATTTTTTGAAAGAAGTGCCAAACATGGACTGCTTTGCGGATAATGAGTCGCCACCTAAATATTTTAAAATGGGAAATTTAGGAAACCACGACTCGGTGCTTGAAAGGCCGCGTGTCCGTCATCACCAAAGTTGGCTCGGGAACTTGGGTACGATTAGGGAAGGTCACATCGTGAGCACCCCTCTCGCCCGTCAAAAGACCGCCTCTACTAACCATGATATCTGTTTTTGAAAACTTTGTGAGTTCTTATTAGGTTATTAGCCTAGGTTACTATGTGATGCTCGCAGCAAACAAGTATAGACTGAATCGCCTGAATTGGAACTAAACATCTCATGTTTGCGTTTGCTACCCGCAGGTAGGCTTAAAATACAGATTTTGCCACAATCTAGTGGGCTTAACAAACAATTGATGAATTGCTCCAATTCAGATAACTCAACCTCCACCCACAGGCATTCAAGGCAGTTATATCACATAAGCACATAGCCTCATGGTAAGCATGCTATCATGGCAACACTCATACGCATGCAAGGATGCTAAAGCATAACCACTTACCGAGTACTCCAAGCCAAAACAGAAAACTGATTAGAAATCATGCATGACCTAAGTATCTTTGAAATGCCTAATGCAACACATGCGAGAATGCAACTATAGCTCGGCTATTCTAAAGATGGCATGTGAGATGCAGACTATCATATATTCAACTTGGAATTGAAATCTGAGATCAGATTTGTATGATCACGCCGAGTGCGTGCAAAAGCAGATGAATGATGCAAACATCTTTGTCATCTTTGTATGCTAATTGAAATATGCCCTATATCTAACCATTCAAAGCGGGTAAATAAAAGGGAGAAAGAAATGGGGTTAGAAGACATGCATCACACTCACACCCTTATTACATTTATGCCCTCGCAGAGGGTCCGAATAAATATCTGATCCGAATAAAAGAATATCTGATCAGGAAATAAATATACAAATTTCTAATTAATTGACAAATTAATTAATAAAAGCGATAAAAGCGGCGTGCAAGCCGAGGCGCCTTGCTTCGATAGATGCCGCTTTGTTGAAATTTTGGCGGAAATCCTTTGGGATGCCTGATTAGCCTCTGTTTGCGATATTTCTCGAAATCTTGCGCGGACTCGGAAAGTTGTTGATCCTCGATTTTCTTTGTGACGAGAGCGAGAAAAGAACGCAGATGTATTTCATAAATATATGCATGCCTCGATCCTCGTGCCACCAATCGCGCATATCGATGCATGATGGCCGAAGAATCGGATTGCACAACTCAATATAGGGATGAATGTAAGTGAATGTTACAACAAAACCTAACTCCATCATGGGTAATCCGGAGTGTCGGTGACTTGGGAATTGAGACTCGTTCCGTTACTCGGACTACGAAACGTGCCTCGTTTCCCGTGCAATATGCATGATATGCATGAAATCGACAAACATGTGATATAGCATGCACAATGCCATGAAAATGAATAACCTCAAAATCGTGCACTGCAGACACGCAAATCGAGGAAATGTATGATTGCAATCTAAGATACAACGTAGTATGCACTAGGCTGTGAAAATGAGATGAAGATGAAACGCCTCGAAAAGCGTCTTGTGAACGCATAAGCGATGATGGCATGAAATGCAAAGCGGATAAAACAGAGTGCCTCGAAACGCGTGCACACGGGCACGCAAACCGAGGCGATGATAAAAGATGAAAATCGGGTAAAACCGAAGTGCCTCGAAACGCGTGCACACGGACACGTAAACCGAGGCGATGATGTGAAATGCAAATCGGATAAAACCGAAGTGCCTCGAAACGCGTGCCCACAGGCGCGCAAGCCGAGGCGATGATGAAAGATGAAAATCGGATAAAACCGAAGTGCCTCGAAACGCGTGCCCACAGGCGCGCAAACCGAGGCGATGATGAAGGATGAAAATCGGATAAAACCGAAGTGCCTCGAAACGCGTGCCCACAGGTGCGCAAACCGAGGCGATGATGAAATGAAAATCGGATAAAACCGAAGTGCCTCGAAGCAGCGTGCCTGGCGCGCGCAAAGCGATGATGAAAGATGAAAATCGGATAAACCGAAGTGCCTCGAAGCAGCGTGCCTGCGCATAAGCCGAGGCGATGATGAAAGATGAAAATCGAATAAAAGCGAAGTGCCTTGAAGCGGCGTGCCTGGTAGCATAAGCCAAAGCGATGATGAAATAAAAATCGGATAAAACCGAAGTGCCTCGAAACGCGTGCCCACAGGCGCGCAAACCGAGGTGATGATGAAATAAAAATCGAATAAAACTGAAGTGCCTTGAAACGCGTGCCCACAGGCGAGCAAACCGAGGTGATGATGAAAGATGAAAATCGGATAAAACCGAAGTGCCTCGAAATGCGTGCCCACAGGCGCGCAAACCGAGGCGATGATGAAATGAGATGAAATGGCAGACAGAATGCAACGATGGGCTTACACCAACATGGGAGAGCCTCAGCTCACTCACATAAGAGGCCGTCGGGTAAAAACAAAATTTGCCTCGAAGCAGCGTGCCGCGGACACGCAAATCGAGGCAATGACATAGAATCATGAAAATGCAAATTGGGCTTCTGGCCGACATGAGAGGGCCTCAACCACACTCACATAAATTTGCCGAAATGATAAGAATGAGGTGCCTCGAAGTGCGTGCCCATTGGGCACGCATAAGCCGAGGCAATGCAAAATGATCTGAATGGCATGGGAAATGATATGCAAGCATGGCAATGGAATTTCAGCACCTAAATAAAGGGGAAAACAGCCCCGACACAATTCGAAATAACACTCGAAGCATGCATTCATCCCGAAAATGTGAAATTAAGCCCCGAAATGGCCTATAGCCATGCTATACATGCAAAATATGATCATGGCAGCAAGAACAGTAGCAAGGCAGTCCCAAATATGGCATTTTTTCAGTAACAAACTTGGCCAAAATGCAAGTAGGGATAGATCAATAATAGCATGCAAAATTAGTGGCTAAAAGAGGGGTATTGAGACAAGTGATATATGCAAACCCCAAATGGACAAACTTTCTTCTACAACATTGAAGATGAGATAAAAAATAAGCACAATTGCAGAAGATGACATCCTCAAAATCAGAATGCAAACATCCTATAAAATCCATGCAAAGTAGGCTTCCAAATAGGCTATATCATGAGACATGCAATGCACACACCAAATGACAAAACTTTCTTCATGAAATATGTAAAGGGGGTCAAAATAAGACCAAAACCAGTAGGGGTCGAAGTCCCAAAAACAGACACAAATAGGTCAAAGATTGCATGCAAAAATGGCACACTTGATGAAATTTGAAGGAGGTGGTATATACAATGACCAAATGAGGTTGAGCCCTTCTACAATGTTGTAGAGGGGCTCAAAATGAGCACAAAACCAGTAGGGGTCGGACCCCTGAAAACAAAAGGAAATAGGCCTAAACTAGCATGCAAGATAATGGCATAAAAGCTAGGTATTGAAACAAGTATATCATAGAAGCCTCAAATGAAGTTGAGCCCTTCTACAAAGTTGTAGAGGGGCTCAATATGAGCACAAAACCAGTAGGGGTCGGAGCCCCAATTCTCAACCAATTGGAGTATAGAAATGAATCAAGAAAAAGCCCTAAAAGTTGGTTTTGATGACTTACCCTTGAAGACTTGTCTTTCTTTGATTCTTGGCTTTGATTTGTTGCTTCTTGACCTCTGAAATTCACTTCCTAGCTGCTGGAATGGTAGTATGGATGGTGGAGCTAAGGGTTGATGAAGAAATTGCCTTTGACACTTGAAGCTTTTTTGGAGTTTTTAGCTATGGAGATGGGAGCTTTTGGAGAAGGGTTCTTGAGAGCAATTTTTGTAACCTTGAAGAAGGAGAGGGAGGGCCCTTCAAATAGGCAAGAAGTGGGGTGTAAAAGGGGAGGGAAAGCACCCAATCTTTCCCTCCCGAAATATCCCCCGGATGCCCCGGGATATGTTGGAAGATATCCGGACAATTTGGGACAAATTTGGAAGCGAGGAATCTGGCCGGAGTAAATTTGTGGGAGGTGGCCGGCCGGCCACCCCACCTGGTCGGCCAGCCACCCACCATGGCCGGCCGGCCACCCCAAGAAAATGAACAGTAGATTTTCTGGCCGACCACCATACCAAAGTGCCCTCCCATGTGTGTAGAACAGGGCCCCAAGATTGGAATTTGGCAACATTGAACCAAGAGTCACAACATAGAGCTTGAAGGAGAGGCCCAAAAATGAAACCAACAATTGCTGGCCGACCACCATGCCAAAGTGTCCTCCCAGATGTGTAGAGCAAGGATCCAAGGTTGGAATTTGGCAACATTGAACCAAGAGTCGCAACATAGAGCTTGAAGGAGAGGCCCAAAAATGAAACCCACAGTTTCTGGCCGACCACCATACCAAAGTGTTCTCCCATGTTCCCTCATCACAAATATGTAACTTTGGTTGGAAGAAAATACCCCCAAGGTGTTCAACATTGGCCCGGAAGTGAGAAAAACGGGCTCCGGAGGAGCGAAACTGGTTATCTGGGATAATTGCTGGCTTCCCACCCCCCAGTGATCTTCCTGATGTTGAAACAGAGGTACCTGCCAAGTTTGAACAAAAACTAATGAGAAATGAACGTTCGGGGCCAAAGCCGAGCAAATCGGGATCCCGAAAATGAAATTTGGTCTGCGGAAGTGGTGTTGGCGTGAAGTGGGTATCTGCGACCCAGTGTCCTCTGGAATGACAAAAGCAGAGGTTCTGCCAAAACCGGAGAAGATGGATCTGAAATGAATGCTCGGGACCAAACCGCTCAATTTGGGGTCCGGAAAACTATGAGCACCGAAGTGGCATCTGACCCTGAAGTGGGCATCGGGGGCCACAGCGTTCCCCGAAATATTAAAACAGAGGTCTCCGCCAAAAATCGGAGAAGGCTGATGCAAAATGAAAGCTCGGGACCAAAACCGCTCGGTTTGGGGTCCCGAAAATGGTCATGCCGCACCTGTGGTGTTTAGGCGAAGTGGGCATCAGGGGCCCCAGTGCCCCTCGGAACACTAAAACAGAGGCACATGCCAAAAACCGGAGAACTCGGAGATGGTTGGGCGGTCCCGAGCCGAGGCACACGGCTTGACGGCTCAAAACTCGAAATGGGCAAAATGGCCTCTGACCACAAAGTAGCTCACGGCCACCGGGAGATAATCTACGGGATCACTCCCTTCCCTCAGGAAAGAAAACAGAGAAAACCGAACCTGGTTCGCAAACCGAGACAAGGTAGAGAAGATGGTTCGGAAGTCCGGAGGCAGGGCACGCGGCCGTGGCTCTGGGACTTCTGAACAAGCACAGTATGCAACATCACCGAGCGCTCAACCGGTGACGTCCGAGCCTTAAGGTCGGTCAAAAATGGGGTGTCTACAGTAATCATATGCATGATCCTAGTTCATGTTAAGATTGCTAATGCAACACATGCAATATGCAACTATGATAAGCTCGGCTATTCTAAGATGGCATGTGAAATACTACAGCTAACACGTATTCAACTTGGAATTGAAATACAATGCAGTTAGTATGATGTGCCGAGCACGGTGCATGCAAGACAAATGTATAGATGCACGCATGCATAGCATAAGGTATGCTAATTTAAATATGCCCCAGTCTACCATCATAAGCGGGTAAATAAAAGGGAAGAAAGACGTGGGATTGGAAGACATGCACACATTCACCCACACTTATTACACAATTGCCCTCGCTCGGAGGGACCAAAAGAATAATACAGTCTAAATAATGAATCAACTATCCTAGCTAATTAATTATTACAAACCCTTAATTAGTTAAAAAAAATTAACTAAGCTATGGAAAGCAGTAAAAGGCCTCGGGAAGAGGGATGCATGCATGCTCGGATTGGCTTCGCTCGAAAATCCATTGCCATGCACAAGTTGCCTCTGTTTTCCCTACTCTGCTCCTCTGAAGATGGCACAATCCCCAAGGAACACTCTCTGGACATTTTGGAACACCACCGGCTAAGGGG
The DNA here is from genome assembly GCA_025200525.1 of Camellia lanceoleosa. Taxonomy (NCBI): domain Eukaryota; kingdom Viridiplantae; phylum Streptophyta; class Magnoliopsida; order Ericales; family Theaceae; genus Camellia; species Camellia lanceoleosa. The sequence goes on from CM045764.1 coordinate 39,345,524, forward strand.
AATTGTCACCGGCCATGGGGAATTCTCATCGGCCACAAATGAAGCTATTGGCAACCAATGCATGGTCGGTCAGCACTGTATTTAGTCGACCGGCCATATCTTCTTGCAGAACCTATTTTGACAGTAGCAGAGGGCAAAACATGGCATGGCAATGCATTTCAAGCAATGTTTGCACCGACCACACTCCTTATCATGTTTATGACTCAAAGGAGCATGGTACTCGATTCTCGGGCCACCAATCGCTCATTTCAATGCGTGATGGCCCAAAGAACCAAGTTGTGCATTTTGATTTCAAATGTAATGCAAACCAAACAAACAAATGAGGCCCAACCTCTATCATACTTAATTCAAGAGGCAAGGCATGCATGCAAAATGCTATGCAACCCAGGCATGGAAGCTAAGTATGCAACATGAACATGTGAATATGCATAGCATGCAACAATCATGCGAAATGGAGCAAGGATGTGACAATATGCAAGACATGCATGCAACATCATGCAAAGATGGACTTAAACTAATATGGGTAGCTCTCAAGCATGCCAAAATCAGCGGCCAAAATGATGCAACAAAGGCATGAAAACACACACACAAGCATGCATGCACAAGGGCCTAAACAAGGAGCATAAGCCATCGACTCTTCAAAGCATGAAAGGGATGGAAAATGCAAGTATGCGAGCATGGAACATAGACTGAAATATGGTTTCTAATAATGCCAAATCATGAGAATAAGCCAAGTAAAGCATGCTAGTGACCCACATACCCAAGGCTAGTAAGCTAGAATGTAAAGGAGCTATTCAAAGCATGGCAAGCATGACTCCGAAGACCCAAAACAGACCTTAAGCATGTTAAAACATGACCAAAAACTTCACAAAGCTAAGCCAAAATATGCAAGCATGGTGGTCCAAATGCTAGATACATGTTAAGGCAATTTCATGGCATTACAAGACAAGTATGCAAAGCAAGCATGGTGTGTCTAAACCAAGTAAAAAAAGAGCTAATACATGGCAAAATACTACCAAATAACACTTAAGACATGGCCAACATGTACTTAAAAATGATGCTCACACATGAGGCTATAATGACACATATTGAAGACAATAAGGAGAGGGGATGGCCCTCTCCTTCTTAGGACCTTAAACCACCATTCTCACCACTGAAATCCCTCAAGATTTCAGTGGTGAGGAGGCCCAAACAATGTGGTCCTGAAACTCACCCAAAATAGCACAAAAAGGGGGCAAACAAGGCCTAAGAGGGGGATAACAACCCCAAACACAAAAGTGTCCTAATGAAATATCTTAAACACAAAAAAACAGAAATTTTTTATGTTATAAACCAAGCTCAAAATAGCAAGCAAGACAGACTAAAAGCTTGTGCAAAAACGGGGGATAAAAAATGGTTAAAGGCTCACCCTTGTAGACCAACGAAACCAGCAGCTTCTTGGAAAAAAAACCAGTCCCTTAGCCTCTGAAAATGGCCTCCAAGCTCTTTAGGTTGATGATGGAGGTGTTAGGCTAGGGGTTGGTGTGCAAAGGAGCCAAGAACCAAGCAATTTGGAGCTAAAATGGAGGAGATATGGAGAAAGATATATGTATGGGGCCTTAGACCAATTCTTGGAACCCTTAAAATGGAAGGGGAGCTCTTCTATATATAGACAAGGCAAGGTGCCGAGCTTCTAAGAGAAGCTAACAAGGTGCAAGCTTCTCTTGGAAGCTAAAAAGGTACAAGCTTCTCTAAGAAGCTAAAAAGGTGCAAGCTTCTCCAAGAAGCTAAAAAGGTGCAAGCTTCTTGGAGAAACTAAAAAGGCTCAAGCTTCTTAGAGAAGCTAGAGCAAAGGTTCAAATGGTTCAAGCTAGAACCAAGGGTTCAAAAAGTTCAAGCTTCTTGGGGAAGCTAAACCAAGGGGGTTCAAAAGGTTCAAGCTTCCTCAAGAAGCTAAAACAGGGGGTTCAAAAGGGTCAAGCTTCCTCGAGAAGCTAAAACCGAGGGTTCGAAAGGTTCATGCTTCTTCGAGAAGCTAAAACCGAGGGTTCGAAAGATTCAAGCGTCCTCAAGAAGCTAAAACCGAGGGTTCGAAAGATTCAAGCGTCCTCAAGAAGCTAAAACCGAGGGTTCGAAAGGTTCAAACTTCCTTGAGAAGCTAAAACCGAGGGTTCGAAAGGTTCAAGCTTCCTCAAGAAGTTAAAACAGGGGTTCAAAAGGGTCAAGCCTCCCCAAAAAAAGGTCTCGGCCAAAAAAGGAGTCAATCGGCCAAATTAATGGTCGGCTGACCAAACAAAGTGCCGACCGGCCATCACCAATGGCCGGTGGCAAGAAAAGAGGGCTGGTGGCCTCAAGCCATAGCCGGTGAGGTGTTAGGGTGGCCAACAAGCCATTCCCTGCCCTCAGAAGCAAAACACAAGTGTTTGGTGCAAAACCAGACACAAAACAGTCTAGTCGAGAGATCCTGAGGCAAGGCGCGTAGCTGAGACCTCTGGGAACTCAAGACGAACACAAACAAGGATGATCACCGGGTGTTCAAACGGTGACGTCTAAGTCTTGAGGACGGTTAAAAATGGGGTGTCTACAGGTTGTATGCAAATGTGTAGAGAATTCCCACTTTCAAGCACAAAATAGCAAGAGAGAGAGGATTCTAGAGAGAGGCAGAAATTTTGCTCTGAAAATTTTGCAGAGAGAGGGATTTTAGAGACAGAGAATCCCAAAATTGCTAACCCCCTAAAACCATTGATAATGGCTTCCATATATAGCAATATATGAGCTTTAGATCAAAATATCTGAATACAGGACAGCTGGAACAATATGGGAATAGCTGGAGGTAAATATCTGCAAAAAATCTGAGTTTTGACATCAGTGGCCGGCCAACCATCACTGATGGCCGACATAGGTTCATTTTTGGTCGGCACTCATCATAAATGGCCGGCACTGCATCATCAATGGCCGGCACTCTTCACCAGTAGCCGGCAGAAAAATCTGCTCTGCAGGTCCAACTTCAAAAGGGCATATCTCCTTCATCTGGACTCCTTTGTAGGTCATTCTTGTGTCTAAATTGAAGCCCCATAAGTAATCTTTCCAATCATGGCAGCCTGACCTCAAAATTCCAAGTGTGGTAAGAGACATCTTACTTTTAGTGAAGACTTCTCATTTCCGGCTCAATCGGATTGATACCTAATTTCAACCAATCATATCTCCCCCATCCAGACTCGGCTTTAGGAGATTCTTGAGTGTAAAATGAAGCCCCAGAAGTCTTATTTCTAATGGTGGTAGCCTCATAGCTGAAATCCATGTGTATAAATGGGTAGGCCTGATTTAGCAAGGGCTACTCCACTCTCTCTTAACGGTTCATGCCCATCTTCTTCCCCAACTAGGTTTCTTCTCTCCACTCCTCTTTTCTTCAAATCCAAACCTTTAAATAAGATGTTTTAAAGATTTTTTCAAAGGGTTCACCTCTCTTTCATTCATTCCACTTTGTCCTTGCTCGGTTTACCGAAAAGCGCAGCATTTACCAAAATGCAAGCCTCGAAACATCATAGGAACTTTGTTTCAAAAAATATTTTGAAAGAGAGGGTTTTAAGGTCTAAAATCTTTGATCAAAATAGTTCTAGTCCAAAAATGAGGCGCAAGGTTAGGATTTGACTCTCTCCTTGCTGAAGAAATCGAATCTTTGCATTGCACATCTTTCATCACCAAGTAAACAATCAGTAGTGCCCAAATCTTAAGGGCGGTCAAAAATGGGGTGTCTATGGCCGCAAGTGGACCATAGGATCACTCGAGCCATCACAGCGGTCTATATGCGGCATTTTAAACCTATCTGGCAATGTCACTGCCATATCAATATAGTCGTCCTCTATATCTGGGATCAAATTGACACCTTGAGTTCGTTTGAAAAGCTTCTCAAGCTTACTCACTTTCAGTGCGGCAGGGTCGACCTCAAGCTCAAACGATGCCTCCGTTGGGTAAACCGGTGCTTTGGAAGTCTAGGATGGAATCAGATCCACTGGGATGTCCACATTTTCTTGGACATTGGCTGTGGGAACAGGAGCTCTGGGTACTGGAATGTTTGCAGGAGGTGGATGGGATGTAGAAATTGTTGCCTGTTGCGGCTGTTGTTGTTGTAGCCTAGCAATCAACTCAGCCTGCTAAGCTGCAATTTTCGCGTGGCAGGCAGCATCCAACTGCATATTCTCGATAGTCTGTTAAAGTTGGCGCATCATATCCTCCATGTTGTCTAAGGGGTGCTGATCTAGCAGAACTGGTGTGTACTCTCTTTCTGAAGTGGAAGCAAAAAACTAGACTTCGCTAAAGAAATGTAACTGCCGAACCGGTGAATTATGCCTAACTCTCCTCCGTCTTGTAACCGGGGGTAGCGAAGCAAACACTGGTTGTCCTCTTACAAGATCCCCAGATCGGTAAAGTCGCCTTACTTGAGTCCAAAGTGCTTAGGGGGTAACTGCCTCGTCTGACGTAATTGTGAAACACTACCTTGCAAAAGAAAGAAGAAGAAAAAAAAAAAAAAAAGAGCAAAAGAAACAAAAATCAGAAACGCACAACACCTCGGCTCAGACAAAGACAGCACACAGTTGAAATCTTAAGCTGGACGACTGTACTCAAACACTTATTTTTGCCCCAAATTTCTACCTCAAAACTGATACCCTCAAACTGGTACCCAAACTTGCAACTGATACATACATTCCTACAGAGTTACACTCTAAAAGCACATACCAAGCAAGTGAGAGCCAAAACACCCCTATGATGGGGTAGGGTTACCCTGTCCTAATCTCGTTAGGAGCTAAGGATTCACTACGCAAACAAGCGGTTTCATACAATCCTGCATTCGGGTGAGCAACCTGTCCTAGTTTGGAACAGTCTCTATGGCTTCCAATATGCAACTAGGCCGATTAGTTAAAAAGGGTACCTCAGTAAGACTACCTAATATCCTTTTCGCACTTAACACCGAGAAGTGGAAGGAGGATCAAACGGTACAGTGGTAGTCCAAATCTAAGGCTTGTATTCCCATCATGGCAGAGCCTGCAACCGGTTAGCCTTATGGCATGCTTTTCCAAGCAAGCCTCCGGCAAACCGTTTAGGAATAGCTTATGGCAAACACTGTGACATAAGCGCACCGATGCAAATGCAATGCAAAGAAGCACATAAGTGTAGATAAAAGAAGATATCATGAATTCGAGTCAAGTTCTCTAAATCCCCAATAGAGTCGCCAAAAACTGTGGACTCGCCTTTTTCCGCACCCCCACCTTTCGGAAAAGGGTTTGAAAAGAAAGTCCTCACAGTTCGGACTCTACCTGTGGTTTTGAATCTAGTATCAGAAATGCAATGTGAAACTGATAAACATAAAAGAGTCCAATCTGGCAAATCGTTATGGAAAATCAGATTTTTAAATCAAATAATGTCAAAATTGGACTACTTTGCCAAATTATAGAGTCGCCACCTAAATATTTTATTTTTGAAAAATTTGGGAAATCCTAACTCATGCCAAAGGCCACGTGTCCGTCATCACCAAAGTTGCCTCGGCTCGTAAACTTAAGTACGAGAGGGGAAGGTCATGGAATGAGCACCCCCGCTCGCCCGATCAAAAGATCAGCCTCTACTAATCATGATATTTTGTTTTATAAACACATGTGTTCTTATTCTGATTTTAGCTAACATTACTATGTGACGCATACAAGCAAGTATAGACTAAATCGCAAGAATTGGAACAAATCAAGTCATGTTTGTTTCCGAAAATGGTTTGAAGTTGTCACCCTCAAGTGGGCTTAAAAAAACGGATTTGCCACCTCTAGTGGGCTTAAAACATGATTTGTCACTTCTCAAAGTGGGCTTAAAACTTACATTTGTTGAATCGTTCCAATTCAAACAACAAAACTTTCATCCATAGGCATTCATGTCGTTTATCACATAAGCACATAGCCTCATGGCAAACATGTGAAATATGGCAATATGGGAATCACACTCATGCAAGTATGCTAAAACATAAAAACTCATCGAGTACTCCAAGTCAAAGCAAAAACTAGTTAGAAAAATGCATGATCCTAACTATACAAGATGCCTAATGCAACTAATAAACTTGGATATTAATATGGCATTTGCAACACTTTAATAGCATGGTTTGAAATACGTATTCAAGTAAGTATTGAAATTGTAATGCAGTTTGAATGATGTACCAAGCCTCGATGCATGCAAGACAAAATGAATGGATGCAAACATGAAAGCATAAAGTATGCTAATTGAAATATGTCCCTAATCTAACCATCAAAAACGATTAAATAAAAGGGAGAAAGACGTGGGGTTAGAAGACATACACACGCACGCACACTTATTACAATATTATGCCCTCATGAAGGAGGGTCCGAATGAATAAGCTAAGCTAAATAGCTACACTAATTAAGCTAAGCTATTACAACACAATTAATTAACTATTCTAGCTAATCAAATATTATAAACCAAATTAAGCTAATTAATTGCAACACTTGTATGAATGAATTAGCTACGACTAACTAATTAAACAAAGTAAGTAAATGGCCTTGAGGGCGAGGGACGTATACATCCATGGTTGGTTTCCTCCTGAAAATCCACCGCCTTGCCATCAGACACCTCTGTTTGCACTTGCTTGAACACCAATAGTGCTGCTAACTTCCAGAACATCTCTGTTATAACTCAGGAACACACTTGTGTAAAATTTCTCATTTACGGCGGTTAAGCACTCGGTGGCAGTCGGCCACCCTTCCTGAACTTCTCTTTTTTCTTTGCAGAGAGTAAACAGAGGCAAATCAGTGTATTCTCAAGGAATGTATGTACTGCTCTCTCCTTATCATCACACAAGCTCAAAGGAGTGTAGCTCTTGGCTCTCAAGCCATCAACCAAGCATTTTCATGCATGATGGCCAAAGAACCAAGCTTGTACAAGCTTAATGAGTGCAAAACAAGACTCAATCAAAACCACAACCCTATCATGTATGATCAAGGGTGATGGTGACTAAGAAAAGTGGCACGTTTCATCACTTTGAGTATGAAACATCCCATTTTTCTTGTGTTCGAATTAACGTCCAATCCGAACACATGCAATGCAACATAAAAGATGTTTATCTTTCCTCTTTTACTTTGTTCATTTTGTTTACGCATTTTAACTTACCAATCCATTCTTTAATTGATTAGTCCAAAAGGTAAGTGTCCTCTAATGGAAAGAGGGTTTAAACCACAAGTACCTTGAACATGAAAGAGGCCTCATGCTGTTGGTAATGAACTCCCGAAAGAATTAAACCATTAGGCATGAGGGTCTCAATTCCACACTCAAGCCAACAAGGGGTCCAAAGCTACTTTCAAAACAAATGAAAGAGTGAAGAATAGAGGGAGATTGCAGAGATTTCAGTGCTGAAATGGAGTGCAAAATGACACTAAAACATGCAAGCAACTCATGAAATTCATGTTTAAAAGCCTAAAACATTAAGCTAGTGAAGGAGATTGCACTACAACCACACAATACAAGCCTCAAAGGACCAAACTAGCCCAAAACAGAGCTAAAACTAGTCAAAACAGTAGCAAAAACATGCTGAGATTAAGGTACAAAATGCTAGAAAATCATGCCCACATGTTAAGCTATCTAGGCTTGCAAACAAGACACAAGGATGAGAGGCTACCCCCTCCAATTTTGGACTTCAAAACCAAGTTTTTACCACTGAGATAACTCTGAATTTCAGTGGTTTAAAGGGCCAAAAAGTTTGATGTGAATATGCTAAAAGATAGTACAAAAGCTTACACAAGCTAAGGAGCAAGAAGGGTGGACTACCCCTTTACACAAAATGACCTCAAACTATCATTTTAAGGCTCAAAAATCAGAGTTTGTTGTAGTTGAAAACTAGCTCAAAAACAGTATACAAAGATGGCAAAACAAGTAGTCAAAACAAAGCCTACAAGGTAAGTCTTATACCTTTTGAAGCACAACACAAAACAGCCACAATTTCAGGCTCAAACCTCCTTCCAAAACCTCAAACTAGGCTCCAAGGGACCTCAGCTCCAAGGTGGTCCAGTTTGGTTAAGGGTTAGTGTGCAAAGGTGTAGAGAAAACTAACTACAAAGCACAAAACAAGAAGAGAGAGAGAGAGAGAGAGAGAGAGAGAGAGAGAGAGAGAGAAAATTTTGATCCAAAATGTCTAACCCTCCTAAATAAGGGAGGACACCCCTTATATATAGAAAATCAAGATTACAGCTTGTATTCATCCCTCTATACACGTGTATGGAGATACACTTTAGTGAACAACAGCTGGCACAGCTAGCAAACAAATATCTGAAAAATAAGAAAAATGGCCGCCGACCATTACCAGTGTAATAAATGTGACCGACCGGCCACCACTAATGGCCGGTAGGCACAAGCCATAGCTGATGGACTGTGGGGATGGCCGGCAAGACACCCTCTTCTCCAGACTTGAAACAACAAGCTCTTGGTCCACAACCAAGCACAAAACAAACAAGTTTAGAGGCTCAAAGGCAAGGCGCTCGGCCGAGAACTTCAGGCACTCAAAATGAACACGAGCATACAAAACCATCGAGTGTTCAAACGATGACGTCCAAGTCTTGAGGACAGTCAAAAATGGGGTGTCTACAACTAGATATAGTTATGTTTATTTAATTCGAACCAAGGATGAAACTTTGGAAACTTTCATCCAATTTAAGAATGAAGTTGAAAATCAACTTGGTAAGAAAATTAAAAAAACTAAAAAGTAATAGAGGTGGTGAATATGAATCACCTTTTGGTGAGTTTTGTAAAGAACATGAAATAATTCATGAAACCACTGCTCCTTACTCACCTTAGTAAAATGAAATTGTTGAAAAGAAAAATAGGACTTTAAAAGAAATGATCAACGATTACCTCAGAACTTGTGGGGGGGGGAAGCAATATTTTCTGCTAATTATATTTTTAATAAAGTACCCCGAAAGAAAGTGAATCAAACACCTTATGAAATGTGGTATGGAAGAGTACCATCCTACAAATACTTAAAAGTGTGGGGGTGTTTGGCTAAAGCGGCTATTCCTAGTTCTAAAAAGACTAAGATAGGTCCTAAAACTATTGATTTCATTTTCATTGGTTATGCCATGAATAGTAATGCATATCAGTTTTTGATTCATAAGTCAGAACGTTCCAAAATGCATGTAAATACTATTATTGAATTTTGGAATGCATCTTTCTTTGAACATGTATTTCCTTATAAGACTGGACAAGAGACTAGTAATAATAAAAAATCCTATGATACTATTACTAGTTATGATCAAGAACAAGACCAAGAGATAGATCAAAATGAGGAAGAGGAACCTAGGCGTAGTAAACATGCTAGAACCTCAAAATCTTTTGGTCCAAATTTTCTAACATTTTTGTTAGAAAATAAGCCTTTAACTTTTAAAGAAGCTATGTCTAGTCTTGAGGCTCCTTCATGGAAAGAAGTTATAAACAACGAAGTTGAATCTATCTTGCAAAATCACACTTGGGAATTGGTGGATTTGCTATCAGGTTGTAAACCTCTTGGGTACAGGTGGATTTTCAAAAGAAAAATGAAAACAGATGGATCAATTGACAAATACAAGGCAAGACTTGTGTCAAATGATATAAACAAAAAGAAGGTCTTGATTACTTTGACACATACTCACCAGTTACTTGAATAACATCCATTAGAATGCTAATTGCCATTGCATCTTTGAACAATCTAGAAATTCATCAAATGGATGTGAAAACAGCTTTCTTAAATGGTGAGTTAAATGAAGAAATTTACAAGGAACAACCAGAAGGATTTTCTATTCCAGGAATCGAAAAGAAAGTGTGCAAATTGGTTAAATCATTATATGGTTTAAAACAAGTGCCAAAATAATGGCATGAGAAATTTGACAAGCCAATAATGTCAAATGGATTTAAAATTAATGAATGTGACAAATGTGTTTATATTAAAAACACAAACAACGGTTCTGTGATAGTATGTCTTTATGTGGATGATATGCTCGTCATAGGTAGTAATAATGACATAATTAAAACTATCAAGCAAATGTTGAATAAACATTTTGACATGTAAGACATGAGGATTGCTGATGTAATACTTGGTATGAAAATTACAAAAGCATCAGAAGGTTTTGCTTTGTCACAAGCACATTACATTGAGAAAATACTTGACAAATTTAGCAAAGATAATGATCATCTTGCTAAAACACCTGTGGATGTAAATTTGTTTCTTTCTAAAAATGTACAAGAAAGTATTTCTCAATTAGAGTATGCCCGAATTATTGGAAGCTTAATGTACTTGATGAACTGCACTTGCCTAGATATAGCTTATGCAGTAAGTAAATTAAGTAGATATATGAGTAATCCAGGAATAGAACATTGGAAAGCAATTATAATGGTTCTAAGATATCTCCGATTTACTCATAACATTAGGCTAAATTATACTAGATATCCAGCAGTACTTGCAGGATACTGTGATGTAAATTGGATATCGAATACTAGAGACTCAAAATCCACAAGTAGGTATGTCATTACTCTTGGTGGGGCGATTGTATCTTGGAAAGCTTCCAAACAGACTTGCATTGCTAGGTCTACTATGGAATCAGAATTTATAACTTTAGATAAAGCTAGGGCAAATGCAAAATGGCTTCGTTATTTGTTCGAAGATATTCCAATGTGGCTAAAACCGATGCCTTCTATGTGCATACTATGTGTTAGTCATTTAGCAATAGGTAGAGCATCGAGTCATATGTATAATAGTAAGTCACAACACATTCGTCGTCGACATAACACCATGAGACAACTACTCTCTAATGGAATTATTTCCATTGAATATGTGAAGTCTAAAAATGACATAGCGAATTCACTAACCAAAGGATTAGTAAGAGAGTTAGTTGAAAATTCATCAAGGGGAATGGGACTTAAGTCTATTAAATAAGAGTTACCACAACGGCAACCCAACCTAGTTGACTAGAGATCCTAAAATCTAGGTTCAAAGGGACAACTGAGTTATGTATGACTCATAAGGATCACTAGGAAGTCAAACTTCTACCCATTTCTATGATGAAATAGTGATGTCTGCAGCGTTTTAGGTTAAGTAGTACTTTTAATGATTATTATATCTAGAAATACTTAGTGGAGTATGGCAAGATACTCTTCATAAGAATCACCTATATGAGTGTGAACTAGGCCGGTTCTATGAGATTTGTAAATGACTACAATTCTCTAGAGCACTCATGAAAGACCAAGTTGTTCAAGGCCAAAATGAACACAATAGTGAGAACTAAACTGTGTCTAGTAATATATTGTGTGAGTTCTATTGTCTTGGCTTACACAAATGGCTGAACAGTTCAAGACATCATGTTCACTGGTTAGCTAGTAAATCCGATAGTGTCTCACAAGGGAATGTTCAAAGCTAAAAGCTACCTATCCTTTGCAGAATATTCCCAATTTCTATATTCTCTGTAATTAGATCATGTTGTTGCATTTTCTCTCTGTCAAATTCCATTCATGTTGGTGATTGTTAGAATTATGGTTTTTTATAGACTTAATTTGGGCCAACTTTGAGCCCAAATTTGAGTACGGTCCACACATCTTTTGGGGTGGGTCCAAGGAGGTGAAGTGTTCCTTGCCACGTGGCAAGTCACATGGTGTAAATGGTTCGTCAAAACTATTTATGAGTGAATGAGAATTTGACGTCGTTTTCGAGTTCGTGGAATGGACAATTAAATTGTAAAATCTGGGTTTTCTTGAAATGATAGTCCCACATTGAAACTTTAAGTGAGCTTATGTAGGTATATAAACTCTAGGTGGACACACTTGGGTTGGGCCCCAAGGGGCACCAAAGTTTGTAAAAAGAGGAGTTATGGACAAAGTGAGCTTTGGCTCAAACTACCACACACGCGCGCGAGTCACCGTTGCCCGTCCAACCAGGCCGAGTTCGGGTGCGAGGTGCGGATTGTGGGTTGGGTCCTAACATTAATTTTTTGGACAAAATTTATTTGAATTTTTTCAAATTTTTGCGGGAAAATTATTTGAATTTCTAAACGAAATTAATTTAATTTTTGCACCAAATTTTTTCTATCCAAACAGTGCCTTTGTTCTATTCAATTTCCAGCAAGTTCAAATAGGTTAAACCGAATAGATTAAATGTCCAGCAGGTTCAAACAGGTTTGCACCTGTTCAAATTGAAATCAGACCTGTTCAGGTTTGAAAACCTACCTGTTCGGGTCTGTCCCAATAGTCACCATTTGCCTATAAATGAAGATCATTTCCAGTATATTTTCACATCCATAAAATTCATTTGTCTTCCAGTTTTGCTCTCTCTTTGCATTATTCTTCATTTTAGTTTTTAGAGAAATATTTGAGAGTATAGAACATAGGTTCTAGTTCGCCGAAACAGATTATTTTTAGTGCTAATACAATCTGTGAAAGATCATTTTATCCTGGGAGATAGATGTCATTTATCCGTAAACACCGAAGCAGAATGAATCTGTCTTAAATCACACACTCAACTTGATTATTTTTGTACTTATTTACATCGGTAAATAAAATCTGTAAGTAATTTATTTTTATTTATTTGATTTAGTTTCAAATTATTTATTTTACATATAAGACTGTTCCAACAATAATATAATACAATAGAAAATTAGAGTTGTGTGGTAGACAAACACAAAAAAGGGTGGTGTGACCATAGTTCTAAAAGTCGACCAATACGTTAAGTATCGGCCAGTTCATATCGAAAAAATAGAGCATCGCAATGGATACAGGCTGGTATAGCGTTCAGATCGAAAACTGCTGGAGAACCAACCTAGTCTTGGTACGTAGTGATCTTATAACAGTTACACAAGCCATTACACAGCCCATGATGAACTGAAACTTACTAGTACAGGAAAGAAAATGTTAAAAAACTTGTAAAACGATTTTTAAAATTTCACCACCATGACACCCGATTCCCGATAATTACTGACCAATACTATCAATACCGATACTCTGTGATCGATACCGTTACATTACCCGATATTGTGATTTAGAACCATTGATGTGACACTAGTAGTGTATGTAGTGATAGTTAAATATTATTAGTATTTTATATTGTTATTGTTCTGTTGTAATTTATTAGTAATATAATATAGAGTTTCTTTGTATATTTAGTACTCCCTTATGCTTAGCTGGACATTTTTCATTTTTTGGTCTACGGCTACAAATTCTTTGATCCCTTTAATTTCATTTACGTTGACGTTTGTAGTAAAATAAATAAAAAAATTGTTAGTACAATATTTGTTACCAAAAAGTAAACTAAAATTGGAGGAATCACCAAAGTGTTTAGCGAAAAGTTTACACAAAAAATAAAAAATGGCCATCTCATGATAGTAGGGCTACATGGCATTCACGAAGTCCATTTTGACAGTGTCTATCTCCTACTAAGGTCGCCACCCTCTAAGCCATAAGTGCCCAAAAGCTCATACCATGCTAAATTACAATCATACTCTTGACCTTCAGTGGTTGTAGATGATGTAGCCCTATATCAATAACAAAGTTACAACCTATAGATTTGGTTGGAATACAATTACTCACATTGTCTGCAAGAAGAATTAAGTAAATTCTAAAGATCTTCAACAGTTCAAGCCATCTTTATCTCCATGCAAATCACATAAAACGTATAATAACAAAAAAACAACTCATGTACTTCATGCATTCTAAAGAAGCAAAAGTAATACAACTACAAAACTACCATTGATCAAGCTATACACAAATTTCAACAAAACTGAAAACAAAATCACACAAAAAACACAAGATGAATAGAGAAGTACTTTTAATTAATTCTACTATCATTACTACAAAAAGTACTTTTTGTGACCGTCACGCACAGTCGCAAATAATAAAAATACAGTCGCAAAAGACCTTTTGTGACAGCCCATACGACTGCAAATGGGAGACCCGAATGTAGGGGTGGGAAATACTTTTTGCGATGGCAAAGCAACAATCGCAAATTATTTGCAACCACCTAAACTACTTATGGCTACTGCTATTTTGCCGTCACAAAAAACAAAGAAAAAATTCTAACAGGTTTTTTAGTGACCATTTTGTTATCGTCGCAAATAGTTTTCAATGACATTTATAAATAGTACAATAATAGCTTTTTAGAAATGAATTTTTTATTGTCACAAATAATTCTTTTATTATAAACATCGTACATCATTTCTTTCAAGTACAAGCACCTAACAAAGTTCTTTAAAAAATCTAGATAATATAACCAAATTTACATAATATGCCTTCCAGATATAGGAATATTAAGTTTATAACTTGCATTCAGGCCATAGGTAAAGCTATGTTTAAATCTTCTTGGGCATTGTCTAGTTATTTTATCCTTGAATTTTGATGCAATAATAGGCGAACTGCAAACATACATTCCAATAAAAAACCATCAATTTCATTCATCAACACTGACCTCTAATCACATCAATACGACAAAAATGAAAACTAATTAGAAAATCTATACTTTTCGCTTCCATGAATACGAATTTGTTCGCGAAGTATATCATCTTCCTGCAAGTCAAGTAATCCATGCATTGAATATTAGACAAACCAACCAGTCAAGCGATTAAGAGAACAAAATAAAGGAAGTAAAGGAGAAGGAAGTGACCTCTTGAGACCATGAAACTATGTGACACTCTTTCTGCTTTGGAACTTCTTCATTATTATTAATCTTATTCTTCTTCATATTATGTATTACTTATTCGCTTTTTCTTTGACCACATTCATTACTCTTCTATTGGTGTCGTGCTCTTGCATGCTAAAGTGAGAGAGGCTCTTTGGTTAGCTAAGTTATCTATGCCACATAAAAAGGTTACTACCACATTTTGGCACCAATGGATCTGTACACCATTCTTAGGACTGCCCATAGTAGTCACACTTGTGTAAAGTCAAAGTTTACCTTGGAAAAATTTCCCTATCAACAAAATATATAGCAACAGATTAAAGAACAAAGGGCATAACATTTAGAGAATACAGTGTTAGAAGAAAGTAAATTGTTTTTGTAACTTGCTTCTAGCAGGAGATGGGATTTACTAATCAGGGAAGCATAATATCTTTATGGGCATTGATTGAAGTTCATGAATTAATGCACTTCTAGACTTCACCATTTGAACTCACTTAAAAACTAAATGAATTCACTACTTTTTAAGGTGCATATATCAAAACTATTGAGCCATAAATGTTCTTCCATGCTAGAAAAGATAAGAGAAACAGGGTTACCTCTAATGTGATCAATAAGAGGAACAATCTTTAGGAAGAGGTCAGATAAAAGGCTTTCAGGAGAGCCATGATTTTAAACAATCTATATCCTACACAGAGATTAATATGTTACAAAGCCAGCCTACAAAGCTAGCCAATCTATCCAATCTATATCTTGCAAATTCAATGTTTTCCACATAGGGAATAAGAGAATAGTCTGGAATAGCAACTCAAAGTATAAGAAGAAAAAACTACCAAGAAATACTTCATTTTGAAGTGGCTGCTTCCAAAACTATCAAGAAACACTTCATTTCATTTGAAGATTGATTCAACATGTACAGATGATAGCTATAACCATACAAGAACTAAAACACAGTTTTAATCGGAATTCATTTATTTTAAGTTGCTTTTAAAACACAGATCGTGAACAATTTGCTTACTTTAGTAGCTTTTTTCACAAAAATATTGGACAAGTTGTATCTGGACTCACCTCCTAAATAGCTCCCTGGGCAAAAGAAATAGAGCAATGAGATATATTCATCAAGAGGTTGCAAGATTTAAACAAGTTGGTGTTCAACCTTCAAAAAGATTCAAACAAGCATCAGTTGGACCCCAATCAAGTGAGAAATACTTTCCAGAAAGTATGCCCATTGCTAGAGGGCTATAGGCCAATAAGCTCACCCTGGAAAAGGTCTAATAGTGAGAAAGGGAAAACAGCATACCACTAAAATTATAAGGCACCATTACTAATCAATATACCTCTCATGATGACAGCATTCAGCCAGCTCACAATGAAAATTTCCACAAAAAAGTTAGATGAATTCTGGAACAAAGAAGATGAGTTACCAATTAGCCTCAGCTTGCAAATAGCACATGCACACACACACCAATGATGGGTTGCTAATTTCTGACCTAGAATTGTCCATATAATACCTGTAAAGATACTATCTTAGGGAAACCAGGGCCATATTTGGCAGTGTGAAAAAACTTCATGACACCATCTGGCATTTCATTACTGAGCCCAACATATCTGATCTAACAAAGCATCTTCGACAATATTAGAAAAATTAGAAATGACATGGGTACAGAGATAATGGCTACAGAAGTAGCAAAACCCTTGATACTTCAATTGATTATAATGTCCCATCATTTATTGAATGTTCAGTCATTAACTACTCAAGAGGTTCACTCAATAACAATGAAAAAAAAGGATTTCCCACAAGAAAACAACAGGGCCCTGTTTTTTCATCAGGTTAATACAATCTAAAGACAACACAAAGCTAATGCTAAATTTCTAGCTATTTAAAGAAGAAATGCTGCTAGAAGAAAAGGAAATAGGACTCATGTTTAAGAAAAAAATCCTCTCTTAAACAATCTGCTCAAAAGCCATAACTTTTTTATTAGTATTATTATAACGTAAAAAAAAAGTATTTCAATTTTTTTTTTTTTTTTGGGAATCAACAATAAAATAAAAATTTTATTAAAAAGGAGAAAAGAGAAGGACAAAGGAGGACAAGTCCTCAAAAGCAAAAACCAAAAAATCTACAAAGGAAAAAACAAGAAGTCCTCAAATTTATTTATTTTTATTTCAATTTACTATCCAATGAAGGAAAAACAAGTGGTTTAGAAATCAATTGTCACTAACAATTTACTAAACATATATTGAGATTTTCATCATCAATTTAAGAAATAGAAAGTTTCCATATTGTTGAAAATTCCAAAGATTCTCTAATTAATGGAAAAAATTTGAAAGGTATTGCCATATTGATAATAAAAATTAAAAAAGAAAAAAAAATGATGAGAACCAATAATATGACAGATAGATTTTTACATTATAAAAATTCAAAAATTTGAGAAAAATATATTGAAGTTTTCATCAATAAAGACCTTACAACATCTTTGCTCATATTATAAAATGTATTCCCAATTGTCTTGTAGTTCTAGTTCTAGTTCTAGTTTTAAGATGTAAACTGTAGCTACTTTTTATCATAAAATATATGCTCTTAGTTGTAATCATCTAATCATTTTTATTTTATTTTTTTGGGAAAATATTCATCAAATAATTAGAGTTTATACTCCTACTCTTTTTGGAATTGGAAACAAAAACTATTTCCCATTCGTCTATGTTTAAATTTGAAGCAACTAATCACAACATCAACAATAATTAACACATTAACTGTATTTTAACTAAACACATTTGTCAATAAACATGGCATTCAAACTACAAAAGCTAACAAATTGAAATCAATTACCACATAGTAAACAAAAAGCTAACAAAGAGTTGTTCAATAAAAATCTAAACAAGATCAAAACTAGAACAAATATGTAAACAAATAGATTAGAACTTACCTCTAATGAGAAAGTTAGGGTTTCTTTGCTCAAAGGAGTTGATTTTTCTACCGCCACCGATCAATGATTGGATCAGTTGAGAACCTAAAAATAAAATAAGGATGATTATTCAATCAATACGTAGAGATACATATATAAATTCATATATACTTGTATAGAGAGATTTTTAGGAAAAGAAAAATGATCTAAAAAAGGTCAGATAATGTGGAAAGAACGAGATTGTACGAGAGAGAATGACAGAGATCAAGAGAGAGAAAGAGACAGAGATTCATACCGGTGTTCTTTAGACGACAAGAGAAAGACAGTGATGTCGAATCCCAGTGGTTTTAATGCCTGTTTAGGGCAAAACTAGGAATAGAGCAAATAAATAAAAAGAAATAGGAGAAATAAATTGGGCCTTGCATTCCTACAGGTTGAATGAGGTTTAAAGTTAGTCATAAATTGGGACCTTTTACTATCACTTACTTTTGTCTTGTATTATGTTGTTCCAAATATATTTTTTCCCACAGCTGAATAGGCAGTCGCAAAAAAATAAACGCAAAAAGTTAATTTTATAGTAGTGTATAGAACTACCAAATTCACATTGAACATAAATTTTGATAGAAAATGAATAGAGAGATTTCTTTCACAGAGTTAATTGAGCAAATTCATACTTGGATCTTCTCTAGTGACAACTACAATTGAGAATAATAAATTAAAATAAGAACAAAGAAGTACTTACAATTTCAAAATTGTCAATTCCTTTATAGCAGTTGCTCAATTTTTGTAAACAAAGCATCATCATCAATGTCAAAATTGCCTTCCAATTTTTCTTTTCTTGGAATTATTCCTCCAAGAAAAAACTAAAGTGTTAAAATACATGTATTAGTTGAGAAAACAAGCAAAAATATAGATTTATGTAGCATAGATAAAAGGTTTTCTCCCACTCCATATAACAAATAAGATTTTAATAAATGTATAAATACATTAACAATGAAAATCATTCAATCCAATATGATAAAATGGCACCAATAAAAAAAATGAAAAAAAAAAAAAAATCAGTTTACAAACAACATAGGTTCAACCAAACCTAGGCTCCGCAAAAGAAATACAGATCCATTTAAACAAACAAGCAAAACAAAAACTAATGGAACACAAAAACTTGCCCAACAAAATTGTATAAAAATAAAAAGATAAATTACAATTATAATCCCTAAAGTTAACACTTTATTTCATTTCAAGTCCTTAAAGTTTTAATTTTGTCAATTAAGTCTCTAAAGTATTAAATTCAAATCAATTTAGTCTTGAAAACAATATAAAAATAGAACATAAGCCTAAAGGTTATATAAAATTATGGTCAAGCCTAGATTTTAATTTGGAGAAAATTAGTCTAGCATCCCTCTCCAGCTTTTAATAATAGGAGAGGTCCACAATATATATATATATATATTTTGTAGCCTAAGATCCCTCACCCACGTCCATATATCACACCCACTCTCTTATTCTCTCTCTCTCTCTCTCTCCCCCCTGGTCGTAGCCTCCTCATTTGCCTTCCACGCCGCCGCCTCCTCCTTTGCCACCATGACTTTTTCTCTGAATTGAGAACGATAACAAAATTGAAGCAAACAACAATGCCTTCTTCAATCTTAGGATTTTCCTCACTAAATTCAATTTGCTCATCCAAATCTCATATCCCTTCTTCTCTTTGTTCAAGTTTTCTACTTTGGTCCCTTCATCTTCAAAGCCGTGGTAGCTCTGTCAATCATATTCAGCGAAGCTAGGTTTCATCTCCGCGAAAATTGTTGAGATTTCTTTTTAGAAATTTCTCTGACGCATTTTACTTTCATCCTTTAGTCTACTCATCTTCAACTCGGTTCATCTCCATTCGTAATTAAGGTTTCATCATCACCACCTTACTTTGGTAAATGTTTCTATTCCTAAACTAGTTTCTCTGTAATGCAGTTCATTGCATTTTATAATATTATTCAATTAATTAGGGTTTCTATTTCGTAATAATATCTAGATTAATTAAGATTTCGATTGCATTTTGTATATTCTTGAAGCTTGTTATGTGATTTTGTCTATAATTTTCTCCTACGTTTAAATTTTCTCTGACGACATTAGATTCATGTGCTTGCTTGATCTTGTTGAAACTAGTAGTTTGGTTGAGATGAATTTCTCTGCAATTTCTTTACCATTAGTTTGGTTGAGATGAATTTTCTCTAGCATTTTAATTTATATTGTTTGTTTGATTTTCACTGATTAGTTTTCTCCGTGTGATGAATTTTCTCTGACCACAATTATAATCACATTAACTTATGTGCCTCAATTGATTTTCTCTAGCATCTAAATTTTCCCTGACCCATCAAATTATGTTGCTTGTTTGATTTTTACTGGTTAGTTGTCTCCTTGTGTGTAATTTTTCCTTTGAGATGAATTTTCTTTGGCATCAAAATTTTCTCTGAACATATTGGATTCACTTTATTTTATGTGCTTGTTTGATTTTGTTGAAGCTAGTAGTTTGGTTGAGATGAACTTCTCTGCAATTTCTTTGTTATTAGTGTCTTGATCTAGTTTGTTCAAAACATAGAGAAAATTGTAAGAAAATCAGACAAAATTGGTCAAAATACAAAGAAATTTGTGAGCAAACCAAAAAAATTTGAAAACATAGAGAAATTTCAAACCAGTATTTTGAAATTTTTCTGGATCAAAATTTCTCTATAAAAATTTGAGGGACCCCAGCTACTGTGAAAGTATTTCATGTCTTTTAATCTTAATATGAAGGACCTTAAAAAAAATTCCCCTTTAATTTATTGTTAATTATACGTTTGTATTTATAATCGGTATATTTCTACCAGATTGATTAATTCTAATTACTTATATAGGTCTTCTTTAATTTCTATTCTATTATTATTTATTTATTTTAATACACAACTATTCATTTTATCGGATTTTTCGGCTATGTCTAGTAGTATTTTATATTTCAATTCATTATATTTTTCTTATTCTGCCATTATTTATAATTTGTTAAAGGTAATTATTATATCCAGTCTTTTCATTTTTCTGATAATATTAATTCAAAATATTCCCTTGGAGAGTTCCCTTGTAAAGATAATGATAATTACCTATATTATTTATAAGAGCTAACTACTTACCTTTATCTAATAACAAATGTCGAACTTTCTGTATAATTTCTAATTGATTTTCATTAAGATTTTCGTTATGTTCTTTTAATAAACTTGTGATAGTATTATTTTGTTCCATAATTATTTGTAGTGTAGTAATATTTTTTTAGATGGTTGTAGTGCAGTAATATTATTTAAATTATGTTATTCGACTTCTTTAGTATATCTAATGCTCGTATATTAATATTGGCAAAGCTAAGAAACCAAACTCTTATATCAATTCTAAAATACACGCATAAAGGATAATTAAGTTAACAATAAATTAAAATTTGGGTCTTATAATAATTTTATATACCTTTTGGGCCACTACAACAATTTACACTTTTGGCGATCAAATTTGGCGACTAAACGTTTTTTAGTCGCCAAAAGTTGTAAAATAGGCGACTAAAAATTACATTGGTCGATGTTGAATATGGTTTTTAGCTACTAATTTTTTTTAGTAGCTGTATCTTAATTATTGGCAAATAAAAAAAAAATCAATCGCTAAATATGCCACAATGGGCAACTAAAAATTATTTTAGTCAACATTAGATCATGTTTGCTATTAAACTTTGGCGACGAAAGTTTTGGTCGACAAATGTTTATTTTCGATGACTAAAAAATTTTTCGTCACTGTAAAGTAATTTTTGCCTACTAAAATAATTTAATCACTAAATAAAAAGCATAAATTTTACTTTTATCTTTGTCAATAAAAAATTTAGTCGGTAAATATTTATTTTCAATAACCAAAATACCTTTAGTTGCTAAAAGTGTTACAACTGGCGACTAAAATTTTGTTTAGTCAGCATTGAAAACAAATTTTTTGGTGGAAAAAAAATTTAGATTGGACGCAATTCATTTATTCTATTACTTTTTTCATATTTGTTTTTATCAATCCATCCAAACAAAAACCAGACTCTTGACTCTTGCTCTTCCTCTCTCTCACGGATGACTCACCGTCACTTTATCCCCTATCGCTTACCGTTGATCTTCCACTATCATTCACCATTAATCTTCCACAGTCGCACACCACCATCGCCACCGCCATCGCTCACCTCGCAACTCCTCGCCTTTCCTCGCATTATATCGCTTCAACATTGAGGTTTTTCTCTTCCTCTGTCTATTTCTCTTACTCTCTTTATCTCTCTCCCTCTCGGCTCTGCTTTTCTATCTCTCTTTCTCTATTTTCCCATTTCACTCTACCTTTAGGGTCTGCTTTTTTATGGTGTAGGGTTTTGATTTATGTGAAATCAATGAACCAATGATTGAAATGGGTTTCTATAAAATGATTAAAGGAACATGTCATTTATTAGGTTTTTTTTTTTTAGACAGAATGAAGATTTTTCCATTTCACTTTAGTTCATGTAATTCATTGGTTTTTTTTTATTGTTGTTGTCGTTGTTGTTGTTGTTGATGTTAGTGTATGTATTACTGTTGTTTGGTCTATGCTTGTAATTGTTGTTGTTTTTCACCCTCTTGCTCACCATGTGCCTGAAAAGATGTTCAAACGAAATTTGTTTATGCTAGTATTTGTTTTTTTCTCCTGACCCTTTTGCCCACCATGTGTTTGACGAAATGTTCAAATAAAACTAGACAATGCTCATGTGTTTGACATCTGTTTATGAGCTTTGGCAGTGCCCAGATTGAATTTAATTGTTTTTTTTTTTAATTACCTATTCATGAGTTGTTTTGGGGTGCAATTTTAGATGATAAAATAAAACACATTCCCATTGTCCATTGTCTTTTTATTTCTGATTGTCTAGATTCATAGGTTAAAAAAATAAGAGAGGAGTAATGAATAAATATCAATGACGTTTGTGATATTTTGTGTTTTCCAGAAATTTTGATAGTAAAAGAGGCAAGAGTCACACCATGTTTGGGGGTGCAAAGCAACAAGGGATTGTGTATAGATCTCTGAAAGATATATTGGGTGAAGGAGATAAAGAAAGTGTAAGAGTTGGGACATTTGTTCAAGTCATTGTCTTGGAGATATACAATGAAGAGATATATGATCTGTTGTCAACTAATAATGGTGGAGGACCAAGTATTGGGTGGTCTAAGGGAAGTGTTTCCAAGGTAAAAACTACTATTTTTCTTGAAATTATAATGATTTTTTTTGTTGGGTTTTAGATGTTCATATATATTTTTAAGTATTGTACTATTGATAAACATTATGAAATTTGAAAATCTAAATTGGAGGTGTTTGTGAGAGTCCTAGTTTTATGGACATACTTTGATTGAATTTGGATTGTGTTTGTTTGATATTGATAAGATATATGTTCCTAATGTTCCCAACGCAACTAAGACTAAGCCTAAGGCATCAGAGCAGCTTCAGCAAAAGCAATCTCAACAGCCTATACAACAACAACCTATGCAGCAGCAGCAACAACAATCTATATAGCAGCAGCAACCTATGCAACAGCAACAACAGCAGCCTACTCTAATGCAACTGTAATCTATTCAAACAGAGAAAGTCAAGGCATCCAAGGCTACTCACCTCATTTATAATAAGTCACAGAATTGTAAAGATAGAAAACACCAAAATGGTTAGATAGTTGGTTAGAGAAATTGTTAGAGAGTTGGTTACAACCAACTCAGTTATACAAAGTGTATATATATAGCAACATGTACTCTACTTACCTTTTCAATGAAGTTTGTCTCTGTGGGGGGCTGAATAATTATATACTAACAAAAGCCAGACTTATTTGAAGGAAATCAAGCTAAAGAGGATTCGGCTCTATCCAAAGGGCTCTTGAAGCCAAATATTCAAATCGGCCGTGCAATCGGCCATACAAGGAGCTGGGTAGGAATCGGCATACAACTGGAAGGCCGAATAAGCAATCATGCGCTAGATTAAGAGTGGGCCCAACCCCTGGAACCAAATATTAGTATAAATAGAGGAACATCAACCAAAGAGAGGTATGTGAGAATAAATTAAATAACTTGAAATAGAAGTAAACTTGAGAGAATACTAACTTGTCCATCGGAGTGCTAATTCCGGCACCCCCGACCAGAGTATTCATCATTTTTTCAGGTGGCAATCAGAGGATCAAGAACATCTTATTAGATCTTGGAGTATTTCCAAACCACTTCTTCACAATTGGCACCGCCTGTGGAAATACTCAAGCACATCCATGGTGGCGTAACAGATGATCCTCCGGTAGTCCTTGACGACATTATGCCAAGAGATGACATCACTTCAAGAAACATGCCTGGATCGGAGAATATCACCGCACGATGGGCCTTGAACTTTGACTCAGTAGCCCAGACCTTACTCTCAACATCAGTGCAAGAGACAATGCAGACAATCATGGATCAAGCAAAGCAAAATGAACAACGTCTGGAAAACATGATGGCTGAGAACGAGCGCCTACGCCAGGAGTTGGCCCTAGAGTTAGCTAAATCCCAACACAACCGGGGTCGACCTTCAGGAAAGAAGAATGATCGACGACGTCGACTTCGAAAACACGATAATGACAGTGATTCTGACTCACCATCCCCGGAACCCAGAAAGAAGGGACGAGTCGATGTATCCAACTCATCCGAAGGGAGTCCATATGTATGACACAAGCGAGGGAAAAGAAGTGATGATTCGGATGAAGAAGACAAGCATGACCCTTTTGTGTGACGAATCATAAGGGCAATGCTACCCAAGAAGTTCAAAGCATCGTCGTTCACCCTGCATAATAGGAAATCAGACCCCACTGATCATATTCGTCATTATAAACAAGCGATGACACTGCATGCTGACGATGAAGCCCTCATGTGTCGAATGTTTCCAAGCAGTCTGGGATTGTTGGCCGTCAGATGGTACTATAAGCTGGAGCCGACATCGCTTAAAGCTTCCATCAACTCCAAAAGTCCTTCAGGGCAAGATTCATCACCAATGAAATCCATCCAAAGCAAGTTGATTCTCTCTAGGCAATGTAAATTAAACCAGAAGAAACCTTTCATGAATATTCGGCACGCTATTGAGAATGCTTTAACCTGGTAGATGATGCCTACAATGACTCCATGGCCATAACTGCCTTTAAAATGGGATTACAGCCTGGTAGTCCCCTCCGCAATTCGTTGACCAGAGGACCTTCCAAAACAGTTTGGGCGTTAATGAAGAAAGTTGAAGAATATTGCAAGGTGGAAGATGATGCCCTGCGGGTCAAAGCTGTACAGAAAGCCGTTAAGACGGCTCCGCCTGGAATCGTTCAACCGATAAGCATCACGCCATCGAGAAGCCCCAAAACGTGAAATCAGGCTAAACGAGACAAAAGGCATGACTCACGCCAATCAAATGATCAATGTTCACACTAATCAAATGAACAATATCAAGTGGATAACAGGCGCACAAGATGCTCGAACAAAAAATACACGGAGTTAGCAGAGCCATTCAGCAAGATTTTGTCAAAAGTTCAACACTTTTCGTTCTTCAAATGGTCGTCCAAAATGATAGGACCTCGTGATACTAGGAGAAAGGACAAGCGGTGTGAATACCACAAGGACCATGGTCATGACACCGACAGTTGTTATACACTGAAGGACCACCTGGAGGAGCTGGTACAAGACAGCCGGCTGGCGCAACACGTTTGAAAGAATAATCCATCGAACATGATAGCCCTATGGCTAGATTCACCTCCACCTGGTGTAATTCACATGATATACAGCCTTCCGTCATCAACCGAGATACAGACAATTCAGTTGCAACCTAGCCTCCATAGGCCAATCACATCAGCAAAACGGCCCTATGAAACTGGAAGGATTAGTTTCGACGACACCGACTTAGTTGGCGTAACTCTTCCCCATGCCAATCCCCTCGTCATCGAGCTACGCGTCAACAGATTCACCATTGAACGTGTTCTCATCAATCAGGGAAGCACTTCGGAAATAATATATTACAACACGTTTGTTAAAATCAGCTTCACTAACTCAGATTTGTTGCCGGCCGATTACCCGTTATTCGGCTTCAATGCTAACCCTAAGTATCCTTTGGGCAAGATCACATTACTAGTTCAAGCGAGCACCAGCTCAGTAGATGTAGAATTTCTGGTCGTCAAACTTCCGTCACCATACAATCTCATCATGGGAAGAATTTGGTTGTATACCATGCAAGCTGTGCCAAGCACCTACCATCAATTACTTCGTTTTCTGAATGAGTATGGCAATGAACAAATTCGGGATTCTCAGAAATCAACATAGGCATGCTACCTTGTTACTGCTACAAAGAGACCAAAGGAAATGGAAGTGAATTCAATTGAAGTACCGGATCGAGAGAGCCTCGAGGACATTGGGAAGATCTCCAGAGAAAAGGCAACTGAAGACTCAGATCAGATCGAAATTAATGGGAGTCCTAACAAGTTCTTCATGATCGACACTTCCCTAAACGAAGTTGATAGGCATAAGCTTGTATCCTTCTTACTCGGCAACCTCGACGTGTTTACGTAGACGCCATACGAGATGCCGGGGGTGGATCCATCTGTGGCCTAGCATTGCTTAAACGTTGATCCAAAATGTAAAGCAATCATTTAGAAAAGTCGGCGGTCAGCCACAAAGCATGCTTCCGCCATTGTCAAAGAAGTTGAACGATTGCTTGATGCCGGGGCAATTCGTGAAGTTACCTATCCTACATGGTTGTCCAATACATGGTTGTAAAGAAGAAGAACGAATCTTGGCATGTTTATGTAGATTTCACGGATTTAAACAAAGCCTGTCCCAAAGATTGTTTTCCCCTCCCCAGAATAGGCCAACTCATAGATGCAACGGCACATCATCAACGCATGAGCTTCTTGGACGCCTACAGAGGCTATCACCAAATTGCCATGTGCCCGGAGGACTAAGAAAAGACTACATTCCTCACCCCGAGGGAAACCTATTGCTACAAGGTCATGCCTTTCGGGCTGAAAAATACGAGGGCAACTTACTAGAGACTAGTTACTGCCATGTTCAAGAAACAGCTTGGCCACACCATGGAAGTATACATTGACGACATGGTGGTCAAATGCAAGGAAAAGCACACCCATCTAGCCGACTTGACAGAGACATTCGGCATTCTTCGAAAGTACAAAATGAAACTGAACACCTCAAAGTGTGCATTCGGCATTAGTTCCGACAAATTCCTCGGCTACATTGTTAACCACCGCGGAATAGAGGCCAACCCGAGGCAAATCACAGCAATTCTGGAACTCGGCTCTCCTCGGTTAGTCAAAGAGGTTCAGAAGCTAATGGGAATGGCCGCAGTGCTCAATAGGTTTATCAGCCATTCCACAGATCGCTACCGATAATTCTTTTATACACTTCGGCAAGGTAAAGCCTTTGAATGGACCCCTGAGTGCCAGGCCACTTTGGACGGTTTGAAAACTTACCTCTGATCAATACCACTCTTGGCAATACCCTCGGCAGGCGATCCGCTCATTCTGTACCTGGCAGTATCTGGCCGAGCAGTTAGCACCGTACTTTTAAGGGAAGAACTCGGGGTGCAGCGACTAGTTCACTATGTAAGCAAAGCAATGGCTAACGCCAAAACACATTATCTACCAATGAAAAAACTCATCCTTGCTCTTATTATGGCTGCAAGAAAACTAATGCATTGCTTTCAGGGGCATACCATGGGGGTACTAACGGACTACCCCCTCCGGTCAGCGCTCCATAGAGCGGAAGCATCATGGTGCATTTCGAAGTGGGCTTTAGAACTCAGCCAGTATGATATCCAGTTACTGCCTAGAACTTCAATCAAGGGGCAAGTGCTCGCCAATTTTGTAGCCGAATTCACGGGATGCCTCGTCGACTTCAAGTTTGATCAAATGCAACCTAAACCCAACTGGAGGATATATGTTGGAGACATTTGGTAGATGTACTGTGATGGGTTGTCCAACCAATGTGGCAATGGGACAAGCATAATAATCATGACCCCCGAAAAGGCAATAATCGAGCAGGCAGTCAAACTTGGCTTCGATGCATCAAACAATCAGACCGAATACGAAGCATTGCTAACCAGCCTACGGACTGCACTTCACCATGGTGCGTGGTGATTGCTTGTTTTTTGTAACTTGAAATTAGTCATCAACTAGTTGAAAGGGGAGTATGCAGCTAAAAATGACCGTATGGTAACCTACATGAAAACGGCGAACTCCTTGCTCGCGAAATTCGACCACCATGAATTGAATCAAATAACCTGGGATCAAAACACGCATGCAGATGCCCTCGCTTGCGTAGCCTTTGCTATCGATTTAGAAATCAAGCGGACAATTGAAGTAGGATTCAACCCTGAGCTGAGCATTGCCTCTTCTGAACCAGTTCAGATTAACATCATTGAACCAGGTCCAAGTTGGATGGACCCCATTGCTGCATTCCTTTCCTCAGAGAAACTCCCATTGGATAAGAAATAAGCCCACAAACTGTGAAATAAAGCCCTGCAATACTACTTGGATCCGCATAGAAAGCTCTACAAAAAATTCCTTTCTGGACCGTACTTAGAATGCATTCATCCAGATAAAGTTGAGAAACTCTTGGCTGAAATACATGAAAGTAGTTGTGATTGTGATGACCCGGAATTTTTTTTTTTTTTAAATTAGTCAATGCATTATTTAATTTAGCAAATTTTCGAATTTGACTACTGTGTAAATTCTATACAAAAACAGTTCGGTTTTGCATTTTTTTAAAATAGTTTCCGATCTCAGAAAATTATGAAATTTTTATATGTTGTTCACATACGAGTCTATCACGTTGGGTAAAAATTTTAGAGTTTATTGATAAGTATTTATTTTATGAAAATTCACAGACTAATCAGTGTTCGATCTAGTGTACAGTAAAATTTTGTTATTTAATTTTGACTATTTGGAACATGATTTGAGATAAATTGTTGAGTCTATTTTGGGGTATAATTGAGTGATGTTTAACTTATGGGTGAGACCCATGATTTAGATTTAATTTAATTTGAGTTTACTTAGCGACTCATGTTTAACTGTTTGATCCTTTTTAATTATGTGATTAGTAGTAACCACCTTAAGAGTTGTTATTATTTATTATATAGGGGTTATAATAAATATTTGATAGTTGATTTTATGGTGTGTACCATATGGTGAAAAAATGATATTATTTTATGGTTTATGTTATAAAATTTTAGAATATTATTACAAATTTTATACATATTATAATAAGTGTAGTGTGGAGACAACCCATGAGGGGCTGTCCCCACGTCTCCTTTTGCTTTCCCTCTTTTCAAATTTGTTGACTCCCCTTATTTGTTTTCATTTTTTATTTTTTCTTCCTTCTTATTTGGTGTGGCAGAGAGCCCAGGCAGCTCTCTACTTCGTCTCTTTCCCTCATGAATGCTCAATCTTTAAGCTTAGAGTGGGAGTCTTTAGAGTCAGATTTTGCAAAAGTGCTGTAAATGAAAGTTGGAGAGCTCGTCATCCTCTTCGCAATGGTAGTCTCGAATTCATGATCGAGCGATGTTTGCCTTCCAGATCTGCTCTTCTTTATTATTTAAGGTATGGACTTTCTTCATATTTTTACATTAAAGCTATGTTAGGGTTATTTTGAGAAAATATATCATTATAAGAGGTATTGTGTATATATATATTCTCAAATTTTTGTTTGGTAATTTTTGGAAGAAAAATTATGTTGAAATGTTAAAAATGTTGACATTTTGCGATTGATTTGGAAAAATCATTTTGAGTTGATAATTTTGCAAAGAAATCCGAAAATGAAATTTAATAGTTGTATGGATTGTCTCTATATCATATTATGATTAGATGATTTATTTGAGAAATATAAAGTTAAATTTTTTTATCTTTAATTTGGAATTTATTTTTGAGAAAAATAAATTAATGTTGAGGAATGTGAAGTAAATGCTTAAATAGGAATTATAGAGTTGCTTTGGGATTAAAAACTCTAAAAATGTTATATTCGTGATATTTTATAAAAGATAATATCTTGATGATTAAGTTGTGTTCATTTTTATGAAAATAAAAATGTGAAATGTAGACTTTCAAACTCATAACCTTGAAAATGTTACTATTGGACATATTTCATAATTTTTGATGTAAATATCATGTTGGTTAAGTAATTTTAGGAAAAGTTGTGAAATTGTTATTGGTAGAGAATTTGGTAAAAATATTACCTCTTTAAATAGCTTGGCATGAAAAATGATTATGTTGAAATATAGTTGTGTTTGAGGGATAAGGCATGTGAAGTTAGGTTTTGTATTATTAATTTGAAATTTTTTACATATAATAAACTTACTAATTTATTGGATTAAATTAGTTTTGGTTAAAAGGTTATATCCGGTATGGTTAAAAGTATGTTATTAAGATTATACCATAACTTTTGACATAGTAGGATGGAAATTGTAATATTTAATAAGTAGGGATTTCTTTTGAGTTATATATATGTTTTTGCAAGATCTAGATTATTTTCGAAATCATCCTTTGATTTGTTTCGAAAATTGATTGTTGATTCAAGAAGATGAGAGATTTTTTTGACAGGGTATTTACTTTCTTGTTCCTTTTAAAATAAAAATTAAGGGTTTTGAACTATGAGGATTGAAAAGAGAAGTTTTTGGTGACTTTCTTTCAATAAATGAAGATGAGTGGTTTTGGTGAGAAAATCTAGAAATTTGGAGTTTTTTAAGAAAGATGTTGATAATCCTTGAAGATATTGTTATATTTATTTTGTGTGCAAAAATAAATGATGTTTGAAAAATTATTTATTTGTTTACATATAAATGATGGTTTTCATGGAATATGAGAATTGTTGAAGTTTTGGAAATTGTTGTTCAAAATGTTGATATAGTCTTGAAATGACTAAATGGTTGAGATTACTCTAAGTGTGGAAATTTTGTTGTCCCATGGATGAATTGCAATAAAAATATTTATATTCATCTTGAGAAATTATATTGAAATGAGAAATGAGAATTTTGATCACAATGGAAATATTGTGTGAAAGTATTGAAAGTTGAAGAAATATTACATTGTATTATTAATCATTGCATTGGCATATCAATTCATTTGATAATGGTGAGCTTTGAAATTTGATTTGAAAACTTTGCATTGAGAAAGGAATGTTGGGAAACAAGTTTTCATGAAATGATTTTGGGATAAATATGGTGGTAAGTGTTGAAAGGTGGTGTAGATGATAAGTGTCCAGCCTTTCAATTAATACTGGTAAAAATGACAGATTACAGGTGTTGAGCCTTCCAATTAATACTGGTAAAAATGACAGATTACAGTTGTCGAGCCTTCTCGTTAATACTGGTAAAAATGACAAATTAGTAGTACTTGTATAGTCTAGTTATAGACACCAACCTAAGGATTACATGAGTCGTATATACCATCTTAGAATTTTATTGAAATTGTTAGATTAATGTGTTTTCAAAATGGCATTGTGCGTAAGATTTTAAAAAGATGAGAAAAATATTTTAAGCATGACATGGCATATGCATTCACCTCATAAGACCGTATAAAATATATTTGATGAATTGTTTAATTATTTGATTCAATTCATAATGAGATAATTGAATGAATTGAAAAGGATGTCCTGTTGCTATTGAAACATTTTATTTATTTAAGTTAACTTGTTGTAATTAATTAAATAAATTGGATTTAAGAGATTATGTAATAAAATCATATGGTTTTGACATGACATGATTTCATGTAAATGTATGAGTATTTTGGTACCCGCATAGCTTTCAATGTTTTAATATGAGATTGCTTGGTGAGCTATTGTTGCCCGCCCCCTGCCTGTACATGTGTACAGGGAATGCTTTTAGGATTTGAAGATCAAATAATGGGTTTTACCATTTCATAAGTGTAAT
Organism: Camellia lanceoleosa; assembly: GCA_025200525.1. NCBI lineage: Eukaryota > Viridiplantae > Streptophyta > Magnoliopsida > Ericales > Theaceae > Camellia > Camellia lanceoleosa. The sequence goes on from CM045764.1 coordinate 39,377,045, forward strand.
GTAACGATAGATTGTACTACTTTATTTGTTGTTTGGTTAAGTGCTATTTTCTTGTAAAAAATAGTCTCCTCTCTTTTATTGTAAGCCTCAGGGCATTTATTTTATTTGTATATATGTAAATGTCATTTTTTGTATAACGAGAGGAAATATGTATATTTAATTATTCATCATTTCATCCAAGGATAAAATATTAATTGTAAATGGACCTAATTAATGAATATTGGTAATGTTATCCAAGTAATAAAATACGGGACGTGACAGTGGCGCCCATTCTAGTGGACGCTTATTAGCCCATCGAGCCGTAACACAAGGGTATTATTGGCCAACCATGCAAACAGATGCCAAGAGCTATGTCAAGAAATGCGAACAATGCCAAAAGTTTTGTCCTTTAACTCATTTGCCTGTCGAGTAGTTAAGCTCTATCACTAGTCTTTAGCCGTTCGCTCAATAGGGACTTGATATCGTCGGACCATTACTGCGGGCTCCAGGGAACAAGCAATTCCTGATTATCGCAACAGATTATTTTACAAAATGGATCGAAGTAGAGGCATTAACACGTATGCGTGATGTCGATGTTAAGCGTTTTGTATGGAAAAACATCATAACACGATTCGACATACCAACAGCACTTATCTTAGACAACGGCACCCAATTTGATTTAGCGTCTACCGAGAATTATGCAACACGTATGGTATCAATCCCTACTTTTCCTTGATGGCGTATCCACAAAGCAATGGTCAGGCTGAGTCCTCCAATAAAATCATCCTGGATGGCATCAAGAAAAGATTGGAGAAAGCTAAAGGTAGATGGGTTGAAAAGTTGCCCAGTGTGTTGTGGGCTCATCGCACTACTCGAAGGCAATCCACTGGGGAAACGCCATTCGCTTTGTGCTTTGGAACCCAGGCAATTAGCCCCCTGGAAATTAGCCTACCCACGCTGAAATCCAAGGTTTTTGACATGGGCCGTAATGACATGATGTTGGCCTTAGACTTGACTATGATCGAAGAACACCAAGATCGTGCCTTAGCATGCATAGCACGATATTAGCAACAGCTTGCTAAATCATATAATCAACGCGTACAGTTGGGTCGTTATACACCTAAAAACCTGGTCATCAAGAAGGTACTTCTTGCTACCAAGAATCCGGCAGACGGAAAATTAGGCCCCAACTAGGACGGCCCTTATCAGGTTGATTCAATCACCGGAACAGGGGCGTATCGGCTCAAAGACATGGCTGGGAGAAGTTTTCCGCGCCCCTAGAATTCCACACAGTTGCACGAATTTTATCATTAAGCCAACTTGTACGGCATGCTAGCTTGCTTTGAATTTTCACTGATATGTATGAATTTTTGCTAATATGTACGTATTTTTTTTCAAATTCCCCAATGCGATTCCCTTTCTTATCTTAGTCTTGTTAATAATGGTTTAATAATGAATAAAAGACTCCGAATTCGGAGCCCCATCCGTGGATGCCACGTTTCGGCCGATTAAGCCTCCGAATTCGGAGCGCCCTTCGTGAATGTCACGATTGGCTAACACAAAAAGAGACTCTAAATTCGGAGCCCCATCCGTGGATGCCACGTTTAGGCCGATTAAGCCTCCGAATTCAGAGCGCCCTTCGTGGATGTCACGATTGGCCAACACAAAAAAAAAGACTCCGAATTCGGAGCCCATCCATGGATGCAACGTTTGGGCCGATTAAACCTCCGAATTCAGAGCGCCCTTCGTGGATGTCACGATTGGCTAACACAAAAAAAGACTTCGAATTCGGAGCCCCATCCGTAGATACCACGTTTGGGCCAAATAGGCCTCTGAATTCAAAGCGCCCTTCGTGGATATCACGATTGGCCAACACAAAAAAAAAGACTCTGAATTCAAAGCCCCATCCGTGGATGCCACGTTTGAGGCGAATAAGCCTCTGAATTTGAAGCACCCTTCATGGATGTCACGATTAGCCAATACTAAAAGACTCCGAATTATGAGCCCCATCCGTGGATGCCACGTTTAGGCCAAATAGGCCTCTGAATTCAAAGCGCCCTTCGTGGATGTCATGATTGGCCAACACTAAAAGACTCCGAATTCGGAGCCCCATCCGTGGATGTAATGTTTGGGCCAAATAATCTTTCGAATTTGGAGCACCTTTCATTTATAACCACGAATGGCCGAATAATCCTCTGAATTCGGAAGGACCAAATTTGGCAATATAATGGCATGAATCAATATACAATTACCACAAGTAAATACAAAACATTAGTCGAAACAATACAGCAAATGTTTATTTCATTAAATAAAGCATAATTACATGGCTTTTGACAATCTTAAAGGGTACAATGCGTATCGACATTGACAAACTTAAAGGGTACAATGCGTATCAACATATAAATTTATTCAGCACCCTCTTCATCGTCGGTCTTCTAGGCATCATAAGCTTCAAAGGGAAATTTGTAATTCTGAAATAGAGGTGACGCTGAATCGATGCCCGCAGCCTGCAAAGCCTTAGTCCATCCATGCTTAAATCCACAATTTTTGCACCGACAGACGTCCTCAACTAACTTTTCTTTCGTCTTTTCTATACCAATTTTTCGACCGTAAAAAAAGCCTTGTTCATAGGCTTTCGCCCTTATTGCTTCTCTTGTGAACATGCTCACCGTATCTCAGTCAACAATCGCATGATCTAAAAGCCGCTGGTTTACCCTTTCCGCCACGATCAGGTTCACTTGACTTGCCGATTGCGTTTCGGTAGCTTTAGCCTTTTTCAATTTGTTCTCAGCTTTTTCTGTACATTGTTCCAAGCTTCGAATGCAGCTGTCTTTCTGCTCTATCTCTCTTTGCGCGGCACGAAGACGCATGCCGATTTCGTAAGAGGTATATAGTCCCCTCATCGTTCTATGGATGCCCTCTTGAAAAACTTCGTAATCAGGCTGACCGACCAATGATTGCTGGAGCTCAGGTGAAAAAATCTGTCGAGCAAACTCAACTGCCAAATTTGGATCATGGACGATCGAATCCGCTTCAGTCATCGGTTTATTCCCAACGAAAATCGAAAAGCTCAACGGGTGCAGAGCACTGCTCAGTTCACTTCACGCAACACTATAACCACCGGTATAACTCCTTGATCCCCCTCGTTGCTGCACCCCATCCCTAGGAGACTTTACTGCATCACCTCTTCTAGGGGACCTACTCCGACGTCTGGGCGACTGACTTCTCTCCCTCCCCTCCGCCACTATGTCCCCCGTTCTTTGAGCTTCGCCTCCAGCAGCGTGATGCATTTCAGTGTCCAATTCAACCAAACTTCTTACTTCTCCTTTACTATTAAAGAACAACCTCTGCGACATCTATGGCCCAACTCACGTTTCTGCCCTTCCTCCAATTATTGATTATCGCCTAGCGATTATCGTTGTCTATGCTAGATTTGTTCCACAACACCTGCAGCTTCTTAAATACTACATACCTCGTTCGTTAATTATGAATACAGCATTTCCAATACGCCCAACAGTTAACCCCGCGTCTATAGCAGGGTTTGAAATGTGTCCAAATTTGCACACCATATGTGCTATTCGGTGTTAGAATGACATGCCCAAATGGGCAAGGGCATCAATATCATCGGCATTTGATGGTATAACCGAATGACAATACATTACCTCATTTAGCCAGACGTTTAGCTTTGAGCCAAATATTTTATTCAAAGGTTACAACCTGTAAGTGACACATTTTATTCGGCGTTAGAACGACATCCCAAATGGGCAAGGGCGTCACTATAATCGGCATTTGATGATATAGCCAAATGACAATACATTACCTCATTTGGCCAGATGTTTATCTTTGAGCTGAATATTATATTCAGAGGTTATAACCTATAAGTGACACATGTTATTCGGTGTTAGAACGACATGCCCAATGGGCAAGGGCGTCAATATCATCGGCATCTGATGGTATAGCCAAATGAAAATACATTACCTCATTTGGCCAAACATTTAGCTTTGAGCCGAATATTTTATTCAGAGGTTACAACCTGCAAGTGACACATTTTATTCAGCGATGTAACGACATGCCCAAATGGGGCAAGGGCCTTACTATAATCGGCATCTGATGATATAGTCGAATGATAATACATTACCTCATTTGGCCAGACGTCTAGCTTTGAGCCGAATTGGAATTGATTGCCTAATGGTGTTGCACTCCTATTTAGCTGTTAGTTAGCCGAATGATAATATATCTTAGAGGTTACACACTGCAAGATATGTTATTCGGCATTAACTTGCCCAAACTGGCAAACTATTGAACTCGGCATACTATATTATAGCCGAATTGAGATGCGTTTCATTTTGACTAAAATCAGTTATCACCTAATGGCGTTGCACTCTCATATTTAGCTGTTAATTAGTAGAGAGAAAATAGACAAAAAGACGACTTTCATTAATAAATTGAGTACAAGCTGTCATCATTTTACGTATGAAAACTACCTTGCAAAAATCTATAAAGCTACATACAAGAAAATACTAAACAAAAAGAAAAATTACATAAAACTACTTATTCCTCAGGGTCAGACTCCAACGGCTCAACCTCTAGTTGCTCGTATGGAATTGGTTGCTCCAATACCACATTAGCGGCCGCCAAAGTTTAAGCCAGCCGTATTTGAATCCCTTATTTTCAAATTTAGGTACTTCCTCCACATATTTCTCCAAGGCAGCGTCCTCGCCGGCATTGAACGCTTTGGAAACCTCGGAGTCGGCAATTTCTTTCACCTTCTTCGATTCTTCCAAATCGGCCTCCAGCCTTGCAATCGCTTCCTTGGCTAACTTTAGCACTTCTTCACTAACATTCAATCTATTCTCGGTGGCTATCCTAAGAAGATGTGAGTGTTTAGCCTTCTCTTCCTCGGCATTGGCCCTTTCTCGCTCTTTTTTCGCCTTCTTGGCTTCAGAGTTGGCCCTGAGAGATGCCACCGCCAATTCAGCCAATGCCTCTATAGCCTTACCCGTTTCAATTTTAATTTCAGCTTTAAGTAAGCCGATTTTCTCAATGGCATCATAATGAAGGCAACCGATCTCTGCGATCCTACCTGCCGCTTGATGCAAAGCACACATAAGTTAGTCAGCATATATATAAAAATATATATATATATATACATACCAATATCACCGACTAAGTAGCTAGTGCTATCAACACCACGTCCAACTCTGCACGGAACGCAGCCCTGTCTATTGACAAGGATATCGACGAGGCCACACTTAGGGCCACAGCGGGGTCCTTCAAAGTCAATGCGTCAGCCGAAACTAGCGTGTTCTTTATTTTAGGTTGGATGATAAACGGCGCCATCAAATCCTGCGATTCTTTTATGCGTGGCCATTTATCGACTAAGTCTTTAGAAAAATCGGCTCCAATCTCAGCGGGGCGTTTTTGGCCCCTCTATTTGACCAATCAATCGTTTGATTGCTCAATGGCCAACTCATCCGCAATAACTTGCTTCGTTTCTTCAACAAGAGTTGGAGAAGATTCAGCCTCAACCGAAGTCGGAGGAAGAGAATCAGTCTGAACAGGTGGTGAGGGCTCAAACCTGGCAGCCTCAGCCTTTCTTCGAGCTGTCATCTTCTCAGCATTCTTTCTTCTCGCCATTTCTGCAAGCAACTCCCCGGCCATGTTTTCAAGATCCGTGCCAGGAAGGTCTCCTAAATTGGTGAAAATATCGTCTCCCAACGATGTGTCAACCCAGCCTGAAGTAGATGGAGAGTTAATGCTGACCTTCTTAAAAGCCAAGTTGAGAGTCGCATCGACTTCCTCCAAATCGGCCTCATTTAGTTCAGCGACCTAATCATAGACTTCACCTTGCTCCAAATTCGAATTGCCAACACCAATTTCCCTAAGGTTCTTATAGTTCGAGAAAATGAGTGTCGTGAGCTGTTGTTTGCCCTTTGGAATCGAAATGTGATCCGTAGCCGAAAAAGTTGGTGAAAATATCGTCTTCCAACGATGTGTCAACCTAGCCTAAAGTGGACGAAGAGTTAATGCCAACCTCCTTAAAAGCCAAGTTGAAAGCCGCGTCGACTTCCTCCAAATCGGCCTTGTTTGGTTCGGCGACCTGATCACGGACTTCACTTTGCTCCAAATCTGAATCTCCAACACCAATTTCCCTAAGGTTCTTATAGTTCGGGAAAATGAGTGTCGTGAGCTGTTGTTCACCCTTTGGAATAGGAATGTGATCTGCAACCGAAAAAGTTGCATATGTAGGTTCATATCGCAACAGTATATGGGCGGCCTGCCCTTGTTTTTGGAGGTTGGGATGGCCAACAAATTCTAGCGCGGTTTTGACTTGCTGAAGTACAACGTTGTCGGCCGAAGCAAGTACTTTCTTCAAATCATTACCTGCACAAACTGAAATGATTAGTACATGGGATTTAACTGAATGAACGTATAAGAGATGCGTGGAAAAATGGGACTATACAGCCACCTGGTTCGTCTTTTTGTCTAGGCACAGGATCTAGGCGATCTTTGCCCTCGCCGAATTCCCAGTTGCCTCGAACAACGACCATGACATCATCAACACGCTTGCCAAACCTGGCAAGCATAGTCACCAAATGGTGGTCGATGTCCTTAGCCCTAAGAAAGTAGTGTCCCTGCCGACCAGAGGATTTGGCCAAGTCATAACAATACCGAATAGCAAGAATTCCAAGATTAAGCCTAAGTCAGCAGTTTAATTCTACTATTCCCATTATAATTCGGTAAAAGTTTACGTTAGGTTAAAAAAGGAGTAGACCCAATAGCGAAGGACGGCCCTAAAAAATAGGTGAAGGGGGAAATGGACTCCGCCCTCAGCAATTGATAAGAGATGAAAGATGATCGCACTCGCATCAGTCCTCTCCATGTCAACTATGCTATCTACCACGAGTGACAGATGGACGTCATTAGAAATGGAAAAATGACGTCAAAAAATAGAAACATGATCCACAGAAAGAAAGGCTTTCGAATGTTTTGCCATCCGAGTCAGAATAGAAAGTACTCTAAACTAAAAACAAACAAGGAAATAGGAGTTGGAATGAAGAGGAGAAGAACTTACAAGGAGTAGAGAGGACAACGGGGAGTGGATAGAAGTTGCAAAGGTCGTGAAATGAAAGAGACATATTGAGAGGCAACCAAGGAGCCTTATGTATTCAAAAAATATTCAAAGGGACAACACGGTTTCAAATCACATTAAATTAATGACGTGTATGAAGGAGCGAGAAATTATAATGATTTCTAAAAGTGTGGACATTCTGACGCTTCAATATTGGAAGGAGTGCAAGTGCTGTATTTTTTTCATTTCCAGGTATAAAACCAAACATGCCGACTAATTAGTGTTAGTTGGATGTTTGGGGAGCAATTGTGGAGGCCGAATAATTATATACTAAGGAAAGCCAGATTTATTTGAAGGAAATCAGGCCAAAGATGATTTAGCTTTGTCCAAAGGGCTCTTGAAACCAAATATTCAAATCGGCCATGCAATCAGCCATACAAGGAGCCGAGTAGGAACCGGTATACAACCGGAAGGCCGAATAAGCAATCATGTGCTGGATTAAAAGTGGGTCCGACCCCTGGGACCAGATATTAGTATAAATAGAGGAATATCAACCAAAGAGAGGTATGTGAGAATATATTAAATAACTTAAAATAGAAGTAAACTTGAGAGAATACTAACTTGTCCGTCGAAGTGCTAATTCCGACACCCCCGACCAGAGTGTTCATCCTTTTTTCAGGTGGCAATCAGAGGATCAAGAACGTCTTATTGGATCTTGGAGTATTTCCAAACCATTTCTCCACAATCTCTTTCTTCACTTCTGCAGGTGTAGCTCAACTTTTTGGCGCCCCCTTTTGGAAGTCGAAATAAGCCCTATAATATCGGACTCCCGCGATTCTGAATCTGATTCCGCAAGCGCAATGTGAAATAGAAAATCACCAAAGAGTCCCAATCCGGCATATCTTTTGGAAAATCAATTTTGAATCAAATTTCAAAAAATGGACGGCTTTGCCAGATACAGATTCACCGCCTAAATATTTTGTTTTGGGAAAATTTAGGAAACCCATGACTCGTGCCAAAGGCCACGTGTCCATCATCACCAAGATTGTCTGGGCTCGGGAACTTAGGTATGAGAGGGGAAGGTCATGAATGAATTTGAGCACCCCTGCCCGCCCGATCGAAGATCGGCCTCTACTAATCATGATATGAATCTTATGTACACTATATGCTTTTTTTTGGGTTTATTAGGCTAGCATTACTATGTGATGCGCACACACAAGTATAGACTAACTTTGCAAGAATTAGAACACTTGATTCATGTTTGTTTGCAAAATTGTTTCGAATATATACCACTTGAAAAAGTGATCGCATATGAACACTACTTAAATTATTCTAACTCAAGCAACTAGCCTTCATCCACAAGCATTCAAGCAATTATAGCACTCAAGCAATTAGCCTCATGGCAAGCATACTAAACATGGTAATAATCACACACGTGCAATTATGCTAAAGCGAGTAAAGGCTCACCTAGTACTCCAAGCCAAAAAAGAAATAAATTAGAAAAAATGCATGATTCCTAACTATGCGATATGACTAATACAATACATGCGATATGCAATTACTAAGCTTGGCTACTAATATGGCATATGAATCAAGTCGATAGCATGCAATCTAAGCACGTATTCAAAGAAGTATTAAACTAACAATGCAAGTTAGAATGATGAACCAAGCCTCGATGCATGCAATACAAGTGGATGCAAAACATGAAGCATGCTAAACAAAGCATAATGTCCCTAAACTAACCATCATAAGCTAGTAAATAAAAGGGAGAAAGACGTAAGGTTTGAAGAAATACACATTATTGCAACATTACACTCTCACAAAGGTGAGTCCGAATGAATAAGCAGCTAGCTAGCTAACTATCTAATTAAAGCTAAGCTAATTATTACAAAACAAATAAAATTAGCTAAACTACTTAACTAATTATTACAACAAATGTATTAACTATTCTAATGAATGAATTATTACAACATCACAACTAGCTAACTACTTTAACTAATTATATAATTACAACACAAGTGCAATTAAAAGAAGTAAGTAAGCTAAACAATTAAGTACTAAGCTAACTACTCTGCCTTGGGAAGCGAGGGATGTTCAGGCGCATGCTCAGTTTCCACCCAAAAAGGCCACTATTTTGCTTCTGGAGAGCCTCTGTTGCACAAAGAACACATACAATGTTGCCCACTTCTAGAATAACTCTGCTCTGCTTGAAGAACACACTGCTGAATTTTGCATTAGCGGCCAGTTGGCCACCAGTGATAGCTTACCGGCCATCAAATGTGGCCTGCTTGCCACTGAAAATGGCTTGCCGGCCACTGCTACCCAGTTCACCTTGCTGCAACAGAAGACAAACAAAACATGCACAGGGTATTTTCAAGGGTTTGTTTGCACAATTCACCCCTCCTTTTCATGAGCAAATCAAATGAGTAATGAATTTGGTCCACAAACCATCAACTCAAGCAATTTCATTGCATGATGGCTCATGAACCAAAGTGTGCAAGTTCAATAAATTCATCAAAATAAGACTCTAAGCTCTTCCCTTTCATGAGTTAATCAAGAGAAGTGGTGACCTTGGAAACTTGAATCATTTTATCACTAATGAGTATGAAATGCCTCAAGCTTCCATGTGTTCAATTAACGTCTGATTAAACACAACACTTTTTATTATCTTACATCATTTTTAGCCCCATTTTAATTACCAACCATCCTTTAATCAATTGAATCCAATGGGTGAGTTTAAGTCCTCTAAATGGAAAGAAGGCTCAAACCAAGTGTTGTCTTAGGCATGAAAGAGACATCATACCATTGGTAATGAACCCCCTAAGAGATTAAACCATTAAGCATGTCACCTCAATCTTATACTTTAAACAAACAAGTTGTTTGAACCACGTTCAAAGCAAAACAAAAGCCAAGAAATGAGAGAGGTTGTAGAGGTGATTAAGTGTGATTACAAGTATGGAAAGCCATAAATAAAGGCAATCAACTCAAAGGAGATGGTATCTAAGGCTTAGAACACCATAAGCATACAAAACAAAGCTCAAATGCAACTAACAACCCAAAACAGTGTTTAAAAAGTCTAAAATAAGTCCTAAAACATGCTAGAATTAAGACAAAAATATTTAGATTAATATGCTAAAACATGACACAAGCTAGGCTAGTAAGCATGACACAAGGAGGAGACGCTAATCCTTCCAAATTTGGACTTCAAAACATGATTTTGACCACTAAAAAAATTCTGGAAAATAGTCTTTAAAAGCTCAAAAACAGATAGTAAAAGGGTGGGAATCACAAGGAAAAGGCTTTCAAAGCAAGGTACAAAGAAGGGTGGAACACCCCTCAACCTTTAATGGCCTTAAAACCCAAGTTTTAACCCAAAAATACAGAAGTTTTACAGCCCAAAAACACTTGGAAAATTGCAAGAAAAAGAGTAGTTAAAGCAAGCAAATAGGCAAAGCCTTATACCTTTTGAAGAGGAAATCAATTCCAAGCAATAAAACCAAGCAAACAACACCCTCAAGAGCTCAAACAAGCCTCAAAGAGATCTCATCTCAAAGATGAGAATATTTGGTTAATGGTGTATAGGCAAAAATGTAGGAATTTGCTAGAGAGAGAGAGAGAGAATTGTAAAGAGAGAGGAAAAAATTTGCTCCAAAATGTTTCCAACCTTAAAACATAAGAGAAAGGCCCTCCATATATAGAAAACATGAATTCCCCTTAAGAAAATCCAGCCCTACACGTGGGGGCAGATGCATGCATCTGTGCAAACAACTGGCACAGCTGTCACAAAATATCTGGAAAAGAAAGTGGTGGCTAGCAGGCCACATCAATGGCTGACAACCAAAAAGTGATGGCCGGCAGCCCAAAATGGTGGCCAGCAAGCCACTAGAAGCTGCAGGCTTGAAGAACCAAGGCTTGGTCCAAGAATGAGGCAACAAGGGTGTAGGGTTTGAAAGGCTCAAAGTTATGGCATTCCGCTAAAGACTTCGAACACTTGATCAGCATAGAGACTCATCATCGGGTATGCATGCGATGGCATCCAAGTCGTAAGGGCCGTCAAAAATGGGGTGTCTACAGTAGGTAATTTGCATTATTGTTGATATGACATAAAAGTTATCGTCATGTTTCACTTTTGAAAAAATAGAAACTAATTTAATGAAAAAATATTTAAAAAAAAATTATTTCTACCCTCCCAAAAGTAAAATTATTTTAAAATAATGTGTTTATAATTTTGTTCACCACTTAAATTTTTAGTTTCTTAGAAGAAAAAAAAATCTGAAAAAAAAAATTATGAAAACCAAACCAAACAGAATTTTATAACCAAGGAAGTTCCAGCATTATTCATTAAAAGAAAGGCAATTACATTCCAAACAACATATAAGTTAATCAATACAAAATAAATTTTATGACGATTTTGCCTTCAAAATTGACCATTTGCAAAAGAAACATCTTTGAGTGTCATTGTTTGAAACAAAATTTAAAATTCAAGATCAAGTATATTACAATTGAAAATTTATGAATCAAAATGATACAAATCCTAAATTATGAAGATTATTAGTATAATTCACCCTAAAATAATTTTAAGCAGATTTATCCAAACACCTCAAATTGCTTATGCAGAGCCAAAGTTTTGGACTTCTCCTTTTGTTTAAAAGATCTAAACTCGTATGATGGGACTTCCTTAATAAACAACTTAAGATCCTTAGACTTCACCATTAGGAGAATCAAGAAAAACATGATTGTGATTCAATGGGCTCTTTTTCCTCGTTCACCCAAGACTTGAGAAAGGCAATTTCTTGATTCCTCTAACAACCTGGCCCAAATTTATTCCCTAAATCCCCATTGTGGGTCCATCTATTTCTCATACTCACCCTTTCAAAATTTAAATTTTTAATAATTTTTGAAAAAATTATTCAATATTCTCGAAATACTACGGTGTAATTTGGTAACAGTTACGTTTTCAATTTTTTGTTTATATTTATAAAAATTAAAAAAAACTCAAATAAAAACTTGTTTGGTAAAATTTTTGATTTATAAATCAGTGTCTCAGTTTATAAATTTGGCCAAAAAATGAAAACACAAAAAATATGTTTCCATTTTGAGTTTTCAGTTTTTTTTTTTTTTTTTACCACCCAACACTAGCCACCACCGGCCACCATGTTCCACCACCGTCTTCCGCCACCACGACCCACCCCCCACCACCACCTACCACCACCACTTGCCACCCACCTGCCACCACCACCACTTGCCACCCACCTGCCACCCACTCACCACCACCACCCACCAACCACCTGCCATCCACCCACGTCCCGCCACTACTATCCACCGCCTGCCACCACCACCCGCCACCTACTTGCCACCACCGCTTACCACCCACCTACCACCGCTATCCACCACCAACCACCCACCACCACCAGCCACCTGCCATCCACCGCCACCCACCACCACCACCAATACCACCACCACCCACTGCCACCTACCACCCACCACCACCACCACCACCACCCACCAACCACCACCCACTCGCTACCACCCACCACCCGCCACCGTCACCCACCCACCCACCCACCATCACCACCCACCCGCCACCACCCGCCATCCGCCACCCACCTGCCACCACCACCCGCCACCCGCCACCACTACTAACTCGCTATCACCCACCACCCACCACCGTCACCCACCCACTCACCACCACCACCCACCCGCCACCACCCATCACCACCAGCTACCCACCACCCACCATCACCACTTTCCACTACCGTCTTCCGCCGCCACTTGCCACCACTTTCCATTTCTCACTCTTTTTTATATTTTTAAATTTTTTTAAACATTTTTTCAATTATCAAACGCGTTTGTAGTTTATGTTTTTCTAAAAATAAACAAAAAATAAACGAAAACCAGTTTATAAAATTTTTGTAAATATAAACTGAAAACGTAAACGTTACCAAACACACCCTACATATTTGTACTTCTTAACCAATCATCATTCAAAATACACCTCATATTCTTCAATCACCCAACACAATACCCCACCTAATAACCTTTTCCACTAATCACAATATTATGAAATACCATGTGTCTATCTTCCAAAATTGCTAAATAATTACGCTCACATTTGAAATGGATTGAAGGGTGATGATAGAGAGCTTTAAAAGTAGAGCTCTAAATTGAGCTCTACTTATGTTAGGGGTAGGCGCGATTCAGTTGTGGCTACAGAACCTCCAATTCGCCATTCATCCGCCAGCTTGGCGGATTGGAGAAAATCAATCTGTATCCGTCCGCCAATCCGGTGGATATAGATTGAGCGGATTGACGGATGGATGCAAATCGGATTAGCGGTTTAAAATTTTATAAATTTTCAACATAATTTAACTTGTGCATTCCCTAAAAAAAAAAAGTGTATTACAATCAATGACTTTAAAAAGTATTACAACTCAAGGGGTTGTGGCATTGTGGTAAGGCCTTGGGGTTTAAGCCCCAAGGTCACAAGTTCAATTCCCCCCTTGGGCCAATCTCCTGGGCGAAGCACTGTTGGTTAGGAGATTGGACCTCAAGTTGTCTAGTCAGCACTTGGTGTGGGTTCAATGCTCCCCTACTGTGCGAGTCCTGACTTAAGCGGAGCTTGTCTTGGGAGATCGGGGCAAGTTTCCAGGTTATAGTCTCCTCGCTCGGAACGGCTAACAGGACACCTTGGTGATCTCTGCAAGGAGCGCTGCCTTGGACCTGCGGGAGGGCAGAGAGGATTTTCCTGTAACAAAAAAAAAAAGTAAAAGTTTGAAACTTTAAAATATTACAATCATAGTATGTCTCATTCACATAAAGTATTATAATCTGTGATTCTTAAAATATAAAAATAATTCAAACCACTAAAACCATAAACAAAGCAGTATTAGAGATTGTATGCCTCTGTATTGTTACATTTATATATGTTTTTGAAAAAAAAAAACTAACCAACATATATCTTTTTTATATATTATTTTTAGAGTTAGATTTAAAAACCAAAAAAATATATAAATAATACATTAATTTTTTTTCAATTCAAAAAGTATGTTTAAGTTAAAAATTCTTTTTCAACAGAATATATTCAACAAAATATTTAAACTATTTTTCAATTGAAAACACAAATAGAATATCTAAACAAATTAAAAACACAAAGTTTTACAAATTATTAGGAGTGTTTGCGGTTTGACGGTTCGGTTGCCACCAAAGGAATCTCAAATCCGCTATCTGTCCAAAACTAGGCAGATAGAAAAAAAAATCAATCCGCAACCGTCCACTCGTCATCACGCATCCGTCCAAAATATGATGGATCGATTCGGTTCGGTCAGTTTAAATTGGTCGGTACATATATCCGTTGTTCACCCCTAACTTATGTGACAATGAGGAAAAAAGAAAAAAAAAAAAAAAGTCAAAATATCACATTGATGATGGGCTCCACTCATTAGCGCCCAATTAGAACACTTGGTTTAGTGCGCTTAAACATTTTTGATGGATTGAAAATTGGTGTTGCTTCCTCTGCCACAATCCCACGCAACTATGACCACACACAACCGTCGCGTATGTTTCAAACGGCCCTTTGGCATTCCCATCTGCCCCGTTTCCAAAAGCCACACGCCGTTGAGAATCTCTGGCGCCCTCCAACCCATATAATCCATCAACAACCATCATGCTACCTCTTCTTCCTTTGCCATCATACCCCTCTAAATCTTCAACCACCTTCCTATTCTTTTCCTCTACCGAACCACTCTCCACCACCGACCTTCATTTATACCAAAATCACCGTCCAAGTCAATCTCCATCACCAACTTGATTATCATTCCCTTTCAATCTTTGCTTGAGATCAAAAATTTCTCTCAAGAGAACACCTCACTCAATCCGCCACAGCGCCTCTTGTTTATGCCACATTTGCTCCTCTCATATCCATCGTTGCTCCTCTCATATCCATCGTTGCAAGTCCTTGAAAATGATCTCCATCATTTGGACTTAAAAGCTGAGATTAGGCCTCTGGTGGAGGATGATCTGAAGCAACAAAGAGAGAAAAATAGTGAAATGTGGAAGTTGAGCAAGAAGTTAGAATGGGAATGGCTACAAAAATCTAGACAGGATTGGAATATGAAAGGTGATAAAAATACAAGATTTTTCCATGTTATGGCTACTTGTAGGCAAAATCGAAACTCTCTCAATTCCATCACAGTGGGAGATGTAGTCGCTGAGGAACCAGCTCAAGTTAAAAATGAAGTGTGGACATATTTCTCTAATATTTTCTCCGAAGCTTGGAAGCATAGACCAGTCCTTGTTGGAGTTTTCAAGAGTGTAAGGCTTAGTGACCACTTCCACTTGCTTGAGGCAGAGTTCTCTGAAGAAGAAGTATGGGCAGCTGTAGTTGATTGTAATGGGAACAAAGCTCCTGGGCCGGATGGCTTTAATCTGCTGTTTTTCCAAAAATTTTGGAAGATGCTTAAAGGAGAGATGCTTAACTTTATGAAGGAATTCCACACTAGTGGCAGATTGCTAAATTGCTACAACAGTACCTTCATCACCCTGATCCCAAAGAAAGAGAGAGCTGTCACCTTAAACGAATATAGGCTTATAAGCCTTGTCGGTTCTGTGTACAAAATTCTATCTAAAGTCCTTGCATCCCAACTCAAAAAAGTTATGCCTGAGATCATTGGTGACTCACAATCAGCTTTCCTGAGAGGAAGGAACATTTTGGACGGAGTCTTGGTTGCTAATGAAGTTGTAGATACCTGGCTTAAATCCAGGAAATCTGGGCTGCTATTTAAGTTGGATTTCGAAAAGGCCTTCGACTCTGTCAACTGGGACTTTCTTCTCTCAATGTTAACAAACTTTGGTTTTGGCCCCAAATGGACCTCATGGATCAAAGAATGTGTTACTACTTCAAGAATTTCAATCCTTGTAAATGGCTCTCCAACCAAGGAATTTAATCCTCAAAAAGGTCTCAGACAGGGTGATCCTCTATCTCCCTTCCTCTTCAATTTGGTTGTTAAAGCATTAAATATTCTCCTCCTCAGAGCTCGGGAGTTAAATCTGCTCAAAGAGGTTGTCATTGGGAATAACCAAGTTCAGCTGTCCCATCTCCAATTCGCAGATGACTCTCTTTTATTCTGTGAAGCCGAGTTTTCGAAAGTCCTCACTTTGAAAAGGATCCTTAGGTGCTTTGAGGTAGTGTCAGGCCTCAAAATTAACTATCATAAGAGCGTGGTTTGTGGGGTTGGTATTCCTGGCAATGCTCTAGAGGAGTTTGCAGATCTGCTGAATTGCAAGACTCAAAGTTTACCGCTCAAGTACCTTGGTCTGCCGCTGGGAGCTAATCCCAAAAGAAAGAGGATGTGGAAACCCGTTGTAGATAAATTCAAATTGAGACTTGCTGGGTGGAAAAGGAGGTTTCTTTCCCAAGCTGGGAGGTTGACTTTGGTGAAAGCAGTGCTATCAAGCTTGCCAGTATTTTACTTATCTTTGTTTAAGATACCCGAAGGCGTAGCCAAGGAGATAGATAAAATTCAAGCTTCATTTCTTTGGGGAGGGCCAGATCTAAAGAGAAAGATACATCTTGTTAAATGGTCGGAGGTAACAAAAAGCATAAAGCAAGGAGGGTCGGGCATCAGAAGAATAAGGGATGTGAATGTGTGCCTACTACTCAAATGGTGGTGGAGGTTTGCCTCAGATCATGCTTCATTATGGAAGAGAGTCTTATGTAGTAAGTACAAGTTTCTAGGAGGGTCTTGGCTTCCAAACCTGTGTTCTAGCAACTATCAATCTAACATCTGGGGTGGCATTGTAGCAGCAGCAGAAAAGCAAGTGTCCCTTATAATGTTCTATATTAGTAATCTTTAGTTAAAAGTGGGGAATGGCTGTAGAATTAAGTTCTGGTATGATCATTGGTGTGGGGCTTTTTGCCTCAAAGATGAATTCTCTAGACTCTTTCAGCTGTCCAATAGTAAGGAGGGACTTCTCAAGGATTTCGTATCAAACACAGCTTCCATCTGGCTGTTCACTTTTAGGAGAGCCCTCTTCGAATGGGAAAAGGATGAGCTCCACAGACTCATCACCACCATAGCAACCCCTCCTTCCTTGAATCTAGGAGTTGAGACAGAGCAGTGTGGGCAGCACTTCATTCTAGTCAATCTTTTGTTTCCGCTCTTTATAATCACTCTAACCTTGCCTTGGGCAACATTGATAATTCTAGTGGTTTGGTTTGGCTCAAGTATCTGCCACCCAAAGTGCAATTTTTCAGTTGGCTCGCTTGGAAACATAAGGTTAAAACATCTGTCTTCTTGCAACGGATTGGAGTTTTGGATAGGTCGGTGTCCACCTCATGCATCTTCTGTAAATCGCAGTAGAAAACTGTCCAACATGTGCTGATCCACTGCCCATTGGTGTGGAAAATTTGGACCGGGTTATTACAATGGTGGGGTATCCTTTGGGTGGTTCCTGCCACTGTTGTAGACCTATTGCAGTGGTGGGCAGGTTACATCTGTAAGAAAAATGAGAGGAGAATCTGGCGTGCCATCCCTTTAGTCACCCTCTAGTCCATCTGGAAGATCAGAAACGAGTGTCTTTTTCAAGCCTCTCAACTTAACACTCAGTTACTGCAGGAGCTCATCATTATCAGGCTTGCGATCTGGTTAAAGTCCTCTTCCAAGCATTTTCCATTCTCCATTAATAATCTTTTATACAATGCTACCGGTGTAAGGCACTGCATTCGCTTTGGTTGATAATTCTCTGGTAGATAATACTCTTAAGTTGCTTTGGTTGTTAATATTCATTCAAGTGCTGGGTTCTGTCTGTTTTGGTTGGGAAGAGTAATCTGGTTGTTCTGTCTGTTGCTAGCAAGTATTATGCTGTTTTGGTTCTGCTATGCTCTGCCTTGGTTCTGTCTGTTCTCACCTCTGCCCTAGGTTTTTTGTTCTGCTCTATCTCCTAGTTGTCCCAGTTCAGGTGCTGGTTCTGCTTCGGTTCTTGGCAATTTTGTCTATGAATTTAGTTGGGCTGCATTTTGTTCAGGTTCTGAATCTGTCTTCAGATTGCCTTGGAAGGATGCTGTTCTGATCTGTATACTGCTAGTTTTGGCTACTGAATTTGGGATGCTCACCCATGCCATTTTGGCTGATATGCTGGTTGGGTGTATTGTTTTTAGTTGTGTAGGTTTGTTCTATTCTGAATTTGGAGCTGAGTTGTGTAGGTTTGGCTATGGTGCAACCCTCCATATGGGGTGATGATTGTATATTACCTGTGGTGCAATTAAGCTGCTTGGCTGCTATGCTGCTGGTCTGAGGCCTGCTCTCAGTATTGGATTGGTTTTGTTCAGTATTAGATTGGTTTTGTTCTGCTGGAATTGTGTGCTAACCAGGGTCTAGTATGGGCTTCCAGTTGTTATGCTTTTCTTCTTGTTTTGTTTTGTTGGTTTCTCACCAACTGGAGCTTGGAGCTTCATTTAGCTCCAAGCTCCTCTTTGTTGATGTTCTGTATCTTTTTACATGCTTTCATCATTGAAGATTTCTTTGCCGTTCAAAAAAAAAAAAGGGTTAATAGTAGAAAAATTTTGATAATAATTTTTAAAGTAAAGAAGATCGATATTATTATTAAAACAACAAGAGGATTCTTGCAACTATGTTAAACCTCAAAGGAAATAAGTTTAATTTACCCTTTTGAAATTAAAAGATCACAAACAATCACATCTGATAAATTTGAAAGGGTATTTGATTCATGAATCAAGCTTGGGCTACAAAAGAGACATCACAAAAACTATTTCCTACGTTGCCTTTCTCTTTTATTTCTTCGAGTCCTTCTCTCACACACCCATTGCAAGCACACATTACATCATTTTTTCTCAACCTATTTTGAGTTAAGACTAATAGTTAAAAATACATGAAATCACTTATAAACTACATGTATTGGTGGGAGTTAGGACAATAGTTTTCAAAATTTTAAAAATATTTAAATATCTATATAATAAAACAGGATGATTTTTGAATTTGTCATATACACATTTGTCTTACTAGGACATTTAGACGACTTAGATCTATTCAAATTATAAAACAACGGCTGAGATATATTTTCTAAAAAATATCCTACATATACATTTTCTATTTTCCACTTCTCTCTCTCTTACTTTTTCCTTTTCTCACCCATCCTTTCATGATTCCATGATCCTACCTTCCTGTCTCTTTTCTTTTTATTTTTTTTTTTACTTTCTCTCATTTTTATTTTTCTCTCTATTTATGTTTTTTTTCCCTCTTTTTTGTTCACTTATTTTTATTCATGTTATATGGAAAAGTCTACGATTTCAGAATTAGGAGTCAGATTTTACTTTGTGTGATGGAGATTAAATTAATGAATTTTATAATCCACAAATTAAATAAATTTGAACAATTAATTATTATTTTTAAATATATTGAATACCTGATAGACTTCATAAATTTAGACCTTATATGAATCTTCAATATATTTTAATAAATCAGGGCGGTTTTTGAATTTTCAACATATTTTTGTCCTATTAGAATATTTAGATAGCTCAGATCTATTTAAATTATAAAATAATGGCTAAGATATATTTTTTCAAAAAATATCCTACATAAACATTTTATACTTTCCTGTTTCTCTCTCTCTTACTTTTTTTTTTTCTCACAAATCCTTCCATGATCCTCTGATCCCACCTTTCTCTATCTTTTATTTTTATTTTTTTAATTTCTCTCCTTTTTTTTTTCTATTTGTTTATTTTTTTTATTTTCTACTTTTTGCTCAATATATTTTACACATATTTTCATAAAATGTATGCATGCCTGTAATATATTAGAACATTATGGGCATAAATACAATTTTCATATAATTATATAAGCAAAAACAATATAATATGTATGCAAGTGGAAATTGTATGTATATCAAGCACATCTATTTATCTAGCTATATATTATATAAGTAAAAGCGAGTTTTCGTGAAGAGTTTAGTGAGAACTCCAAAATTTTATAATAAATTCGTGATTTTATCAAAGTAAAAAATGAATTTAAATACTGTTGGGATTGCAATTATGTTCTAATTCTAACATTATTTACACCGTGCCTTCTAGCACGGGCATACGCTAGTATACATATATACTTCATAACCAAAAAAGGGTATATAAAATTTTAAATTTCATACAAGGCAACGTTGAAAGATCAGACTTTTAAAAAAATGAAGTGACAAATATATACACGGATAACACTAATTCAAAATAATACTTTCTCGTGTTTAACTTTTTGAGGGAGAGCCAACACTTGAAACATTTAGAAATATTACAAATATAGTAATAAATAAATAAATAAAAACCAACCACCGATTCTTGCATCATGTATCGTGTAAGTCCAACACCAGGTGGTTTATAAACGCGTTATGCAAATGTCAGTTGTTAATTTCTTTAATTTATTTAATTTTATTTTGAGAACTAACATGGAAAGTGCACAACACTACTATGACCCTGGAATTATACAATTGGCCATTTTAAATGTTTAGTTTGTTACAACCAATAATTTGGGCATAATTCATGAAATTTGGTGCTATTTTTATAAATAAAATACAAAGAATAAAAACTGTAAAAGCAAACCTGAAAAAAAATAAATAAATAAATAAATAAAAGGAAAAATGAAAAAATAAAAGTGTAGAAACACATAAATAAATCACAAAATCATACACAACTCTTTTATACATAAAGTGTATCTCACTTTTTATTTTTTTTGTAGGTCTCACAACTATGTCTGTAATTAATTTTGGTGTAAGTAGAAAGATTGATATAATAATAATAATAATAATGGAGAATGTCAATCCACCAATATTAAAAAACAGAGGTCTATGTAATGAGAAGATTTGGCATATGGATTAGCCACACAAATATCTCCTAAATTGTTTTCCTGGCCTTGATTATACACCATCTACTCATAACAACCTCTGTCAAACAAGTCAATACTCAAAACAATTGAAAAATGATACTCCAAAACTTGAGGATGGCCACCCCATTTTGGAATGTCTCTTTCTTAGTAGATTTGTAGTTTCTCTTCAATATCTTTTTTCTTCTCCCATTTTTTGTTCAAATCTCCAACTTATCTTCCTAGATTGTTTTCAATCTTGTAATAAGATCTGTAGTACCAGCACAAGTAAAATGGCATCAGGATCATCCGAATCGTACCATGTTATAATGAAAGGAACGACACTTACTGTTTGCCAGGACTATAAAAGTGTTGCTTCAAGGGGCATTTGGAAGCATAGTAACCCTTTGAAATTTGCTACACCTCTTCTGTTGCTTCAACTCTCTATGATTTCCCTCGCCACCGTGTTGATTGATTTTTGTCTCCAACCACTCGGGCAATCAACTATCGTATCAAAAATCTTTGTAAGTTTTTCTCTTTTGTATGTTCCAATAAATTTGCATGCCTTTCGTACTAATTCTTGTATTATTGATTAATTGCTATACCTATCTTCACCCAAAAAAAAAAAAAAAAAAAAAACATTAAACTTAAAAAACATAACATATGTGAATCATTGAAAATATATTAGAGTAGCCCATTTTTGTTTTGCAAAAGCCTTTGTGAGACATGATTGTCAAGAAATGTTATTTGAGGATCAATGGATCCACAAGAAAGATATATATATATACACTCGTTTATATTAAAATTTTTATAAAAATATTGTTTATATCTCATGGTTTAGAGGATACATAAACTTTTATTTACAGTTCAAGGAGAAATAGAAAAGACACTCACAAAGTGAGTAGTAATATCGCTAACAAATCCCAATTAAATAGCATAGAATTAAGTTTTCAAACAAGATGAAAGAATATTAGTATTTTCACAATGGAATAATACTCAATAGGATTTTCTAAGGATAACCGAACCAATCAGATAGTGTAAATTAAGTTTTTCAAGCAAGAGAAAAGAATATTTGTATTCGAGCAATACTAGGTATCATGAAAAAACTTTCATGAAAATGATTATGAAAGCTTTATGACTCTTAGATTACACTTAAAATAAAGCACCACACACTAATCCAGGTAATCCAAGGGTCATAATTCTTTTATGATTATTTTCATAAAAGTTTTTTCATGATCCTTACCTTTTCTCTTTGTATTTTCACAATGAGATAATACTCAATATGATTTTACAGGGTTGAAACTCACCACAGCCAAATAGCTTTATAAATTAAGTTGAAGCTTGACTTAACTCACTCAATAACCTCTGCTAAAAATATTTGAGGCTGGCTCAAATCCCTGTTAGCTGTTTATGATATCTTTATTATTAACAGCGATTTTCTATGAGAAACTAAAAAAGTTGCTAAAAAAATTGTACTTAATACACAGGAATCCCACTTATAGCAAGGATTCTCACCCATTTTCAATTGCATCAAACCCTCTAGGACTAATTAATCAAAATAAGCTAAATAATTCAGTTAAAAAGACAGGCATACTAGTTAGTGATTAAGATGTAGAACTGTTTGCTTTACATGTTAAATATCTATCCTTATGTATCATATCATCTATTACGAAAAAAATTTGGGTGCAAATAGAGTACCATGTGACATGTTATATGGTGCCTTCAATTAATCACAAACACCATGGCCTTCTATATTATCTCCTCATCACCCAACACATAAATATAGCTCACATTCTCTCAACTAATGAGAGAAGAGAAAGATATCACGTGACACCTATCCTATCTGCACCCAAAAATTTCTCCATCTATTACATATGAATTTTAGAATTCAAATACTATTATTTATCAATATATCGGTCAATATTAGCTGATATATGACGATATTGGTAATAATGATACATAATATGGTACCATTATTTAAAACCATGATTTATCCTTGTAAATTTGGTCAAAACACATTCAACTACATGATTGAACTAACAATTTTACTTGTGCCTAGCAGGCTGGCATACTGTTTGGCCCCTCACTCTTGGGACATGAAGTTGTCTTAAGCTCTAGGTTGTTTCCTCCGAGTGGGGCCATGGTCATGGAAACATTCGCCACATTCGGCCTCATGTTCTTCTTCTTCCAAATCGGAGTTCAGATGGACTCAAGCATGATGGTTAAACCGGGGAGAATCGCCATGGCCATAGGCATCTCGGTAATGTTTTTCACACTCTCACTCGGCATCGCACTCTCTCTCCTTCTCAAAACCTACGTCCCCATGGATGACAGCCTTGCGAGCTCACTTCCTTTCATAGCAGCGGCGCAAAGCCTAACACCGTTCCCCAACATTGCTTGCATACTAACCGAGCTCAAGATCCTCAACACCGACCTAGGCCGCCTCGCAATTTCCTCCTCAATGTTCTGTGATGTAATTGGCATTGCCTTAACCGCTGTTGGATTTTCAATGATTGGAAACTCCAGTACATTACGAGCATTTTTTGCAGTTTTATCAACAGTGGCTCTGGTGGTGGTGGTGGTGTACTTTTTCCGGCCAACGGCAGTGTGGTTTCAAAGTCGCACCCCTGAAGGGAATTTTATCGGGGAGAAATATATGAGTTTAATATTTATTATTGTTATTGTAGCCGGTTTTGCAAGCGAGGCGATTGGGCAACATTTTATCTTCGGACCGTTGATTTTTGGGTTGGCGTTGCCCGAAGGGCCGCCATTAGGAGCCGCCATTGTGGCAAAGCTGGATAGTTTGGTTTCGGGGTTTCTATATCCTACATTTCTCACTGTCAGTGGATTGAAGACAAATGTATTCAAGATTCATTTGCAGTCTGCTTGGATTGTGATGTTCTTGGTTTTGTTTTCAAGCTTTGTTAAGATTGGGGCTGTATTGTTGCCTACATACTTTACTGATATACCAGTACAAGAAGCTGTTGTGCTTGGGTTGATGTTGAATATCAGAGGCATTTGTGAGCTCGTTGTTTTCAACTTGTGGAGACAGGGTGAGGTGTGAAACTCTAAACTAATAATTTTTTGCTTTCCATGCTCCAAATCTCAAAAATGTGCTTAAAAATTAAATTTTATGGATTAGTTTCATTTTAATACTTCAATGGATCCTCCTTTCCCAAACTTTTGTCTCTCTATCTCAAATACATTTTCTATCATTGGATCATGTCTTGATGTTTTCGTATCTCAATATTCTCACATAATTGTATGGCTAAGAGCTGATTAAAACAATAGAATAAAGATATATGAAAATAGAGCATCTTTGACCCTTTTCTACTTCTGAGTAATTATCGATTATTCCATGGTGACGATCTACCCATGCACTAACAATGCATTATGAACTTGCATGGCTCGAAAACATAGAAACAACATGGGAAACTTACAAAATACTATTGGTTGGGTAGAAAGCCATGTGATGTTGCCGAAATACTAGATAATTTCCACTCTTTTTAATACTTTTTCTAAGTGCCTATTATTCACCCATTTTAGGATCATTTTGATGGTATGCATCATGTCTTGAGATTTCTGTACTTAAGATTTTCTCATGATCAATCTAAAAGATACAAGTGTTTTTATAAGTGTTTTGAAACAAAGGGATAGAAAGGGGTTAAGGGTAGAGGATCCTAGGCCTATTTAAGGTCTGATACTAAAATCTCACACCGTTTGCTTCCAGTGCTAAGTGTTTTGTGTTTTTTGATTTTTTTTTTTTTTTATGTGATTTCTAATCTTAAAATGACTCTAACCTCTTCATATTTCAGATTCTGACCGATCAAGAGTTCACTTTGTCTGTCATCTCAGTAATAGCAGTGACAGGAATCACAACACCGCTGATACGATTCCTCTATGATCCATCTAGGCATCAACTTCCGATCAAAAGAAAGAACATTCAACAAGCGAAGCGTGACGCAGAGCTGCGAATTCTAGTATGCATCCATAACCAAGACAACGTGCCCTCAATCGTAAACCTTCTAGAAGCCTCCAACGCCACTGAAGAGAGCCCCATTGTAGTTACTGCCCTCCTTCTTGTTGAGCTTGCCGGCCGGAGCACCCCGATGCTCATAGCCCACCAACGAAAACCAATCCACGAGACAAACCCAAGCAGCTCTAGGTCTGGCCGCACTATCAATGCCTTCCATCACTACGAGCTCTACAACGAAGGTCGTGTCACAGTCCAAACATTCAGTGCCATCTCTCATTTTGAAACAATGCACGAAGACATTTTTCGTATGGCGCTCAACCAAAACGTCACCATTGTTATCGTGCCGTTTCACAAAATCTGGGCCATTGATGGCTCTATCGGTTCAACGAATCGCGCCATCCAAAACATGAACATGAAGGTCCTCAACAAGGCACCATGCTCCGTTGGCATCCTCATTGATCGTGGAATCCTCAACGGCTCGTCGTACATATTCCACGACCATTCAGCATATCGTGTCGCCGTGATCTACATTGGCGGCCCAGACGACATAGAGTCACTATCCTACGGTGCTCGAATGGCAAACCATGAAAATGTCACTCTAACAATTTTTCGCATCCTTCTCTTTGGCAGCGATAGTGCAAGAGAACGCAAGCTCGATAATGATTTGATCAATCAAGTCCGGCGTGCTAATGCCGGCAAAGAGTGTTTTTCATATCAAGAAGAGGTGGTGAGAGATGGGGTAGGGTTGGCTGCATGTATTAGAAGATTGGAAGATTGTTTTGACCTAATCATAGTTGGGAGGCACCATCAAGAGTCAGCTTTGTTGCAAGGGCTAGGGGCATGGAGTGAGTGCCCGGAACTCGGTGTTATCGGAGATATGCTCGCCTCGCCGGATTTTGGTATGGCAACGTCAGTGTTGGTGGTTCAACAACAAAGAGTGCTAGGAGGGAAGGTGATGAGTCGGGCTACGAAGCCCAGTGTTAGAGATGTAATTGTCCCGGGCCGGCCAAGCCATGGGGGAGGAGGAGCAACAACACCATCACGTGAAAATGCAACCTCATGGGCTATTTCAATGGATAGAACTTAGAGAAACTAACTTTAGATGGTAATTCACATTCTGTTATCCCACTTCAATTTGGTTAGTTTTTACCTATTTCTCCTTGTATATAAGAAAAATTGGTATAAATAGAGAATTTCTTTCCATTATTTTGGGACGGAATGAATAGGAGCTAATGAAAGAAAAGAAATGATTCTATGAGCGCAATTCAAGTTGTTGTACATCAAAATTTTTAGGAAGACATTTAAAATTCTAAGTTTATGAAGAAGTGTCAAATGTCTGATTGTGCAAAATATTCAACCAAGTGGAAAAGAGAGAGAGATTGGAGTTCCAAGAATTTACTGTGACGTGAGATTTAATCAGATTTAAATTTTCTTTCGTTGTTAAAGAGAAAAAAATAAAAATAAAAAGAGTGGAAAAAGTAAAGAAAAAATATATTTTCACACGGGTCAGTACTAGGCCCATCTGGGTCCAAGCTTAGGTAGGCTCATGTTGGGCCTTGTATGCTCCTGCTAAAATTCAGGTCGGGTTTGATCACAGGTCAGAAAATTAGGCTCAGATACAAGGGATATATTAGGTTAGGTCAGTGAGTCTGGGCCTAGGCTCAAGTTTAGTCCGAGCTTAGGCGAGCCTAAATATTTTTTTTTTTATTTATTTATTATTTTTTTTACAAAAATTTTATTATTTTTCACTAAAAATGACACTGGGTCTCGGACAGATCGAGCCCCCGGTCGGGCTTTGAGTGGACCGATGGGCCGGGCCCACGGGCCGATACAGGCTTCAAAATGACGGCCCAGACCCAAACACAAGGTCTCGATTTGGGCTCGAGCCTTGGCCTAGTGTCACAGGCCGATTCCTTTAGAGGCGCAACGGATCAATTTTTGCCCGTGTAACACTCAAACTCCACCGAGTTTAAGCCCAGCATAGCTCATTGACAAATCGAGTGTTGATGGTCTCACTCGTTTGAACATTAGGTCCCAATGCTTTGTCAAGCAAAACAACTTCACAAGGAAGCTCCATCTTCACCCGGATGCCACAACTCGGCCTTACGCCTCAAGTGTACCAAGCACAGCATAAGTCGCTTCATAGTGCCAAGCTTATCTCAAGCAAGGTGCTCGCCCAACTTAGGTTCATGTTACCAAGGTGCCTAGCCACACAACAAGGTGCTAGCGAAGGTCCTCAACTTAGCTGACAAGCCAACGTAGCATGTTGGGTCTGTAATAGCATCTCGAAGTGTCGCAGGGTCAAGCATGCCTCAATAGATGCATATTGGATGGCCACTTAGTCATGCGAAACCCACAAGCCACCGAGGGTCAATCTCTCGCCCACAGCGTAATCCTCGTGCCAACACGTGTGCTAGATTCTGCCTAAGGCCATTGCGCACCTTAGCATTGCACCAACGTGTAGCATGAGTAAGGCAACATCTCAATCCGTAGCTTGCTTATAGCATAATGTAGTCCTTCAATGGACATAGCCAATACGTAGCTTGATGCCTTCATTCAATAGCCCACATATGCGGTGTTGCCCTCCAACCGCTTAGCTTAAGCCACGGGATCCCCTCATGCAAGGTTGAACCCAAACCAAGCACTTAAGTTGGCACACGAGGCCTTTAGTGGTGCCTCGATAGCCCATTCGGTCCAAAACGAGTTCCAAAGATGCCATATTTGGTGGCATAATGGAAAAAACATAGCGGACCTCCCCTCGGGAGGACACGCGCAGTGCTTACATTATTGCACCGTCCATGGGGCTCCCAAACCCATGTGGAGACTCTAGACACCCCTCTAGATGCCTAAAACCCGCCCTTGAGTTGCCCCAAGGTTGCTCACTTGAAGCCCAGTTTGAGCAGGGAGGTGGATAGGTATGCTTGTTAAGCAATTTTCCCTCTGGCAAGAGGAAACATCATACATGTCCGAGGAGTCATAATAATTTTTCATAAATTCCACAAATTGAGAAAAATCACGAAACTTGGTCGGGAAAACACTTCCCCCAATACCTCTTTACCATAAAAATTTCAGCCTGAAACTCCTTCGTTTGAGTACCGAACCAAAGCGCCAAAACTCTGCACTGTTGGCTGCCACTGCTGGCTGCTGCTGCTATATTTTGCTGCTGCTGGCAACGCTGGTTGGCTATTTGCATAGGCTGCGGCTTTGCCGTTTGCTGGTTATTAGTGGCCTACATGCCTTGGGCTACTTGGGGCGAATGTTAAACCACGTTGGGGCACTTCCAACGGCCACTCTTGAGCACTCAAATGGCCACACCACCACAAGCGAAACGTCACGGAGTTAGCCTTGCAAGGCAACCCATGACACTCTCCTCCACTTCAACCATCAACGTCCTTGTTGATGTAGCATAAAGCTGATGCTGCAGT
Source organism: Camellia lanceoleosa (assembly GCA_025200525.1). Taxonomy (NCBI): domain Eukaryota; kingdom Viridiplantae; phylum Streptophyta; class Magnoliopsida; order Ericales; family Theaceae; genus Camellia; species Camellia lanceoleosa. The sequence goes on from CM045764.1 coordinate 39,405,353, forward strand.
GCATGTACCAGCTTCTCTGATAAGTCCAACACCTTTGTGTTGATGGCCTACCTTCAACGTCTAGCTCTTTTAGCCAAGCTCCTCACTCAAAATGGCCTCTGCCAAAGCTCCTCTGAGCGTCTCTAACTCTGCCATTTGCCGATGCTCTTGAAATGCTAAGCCCTCTTCTCAAATGGCCTCTGCCAATGCTCTTCCGAGCAAACTCAAGCTCTTCTGAGCTGACTCCTCTAGACAATGTTCCTCTCATGATTTCTCATGCTCCCAATGCTCCTCTGAGCTAACTCAATGGCCTCTCTGCCAATGCCCCTCCGAGCAAACTCAAGCTCCTCTGAGCTGACTCATGCTCCTCTAAGCTAACTCGCAGTGGGTCGTCGCATCGCGACTTTCTCCTCCACTCAAGTTGTCGACGCCCTCGTTGACTCAATGCAAATCATCAGTTGCTCCTCAAAATGATTAAACAATGCCCTCTGGCAAACACAAAGCCCTCTGGCTGATATCTTCAATAAACCCAAGTATCTCTGTACTGTGCCCTCTGGCGAAATGAAAGCCCTCTGGCTGCTGCTCATTAGCAAGCTTATGTCTCTGAAGCCTTCTGGCTGATGCCCTCTGGCAAACTCAGTCTCTGAAGCCCTCTAGCTTTACTCAAATTCGTGCCCTCTGACAAAGTGTAGACCTCTGTCTAATGCATTCTTTGCAGACTCAAATTTTTTCATGCTCTCTAGCAAAATGAAGCCCTCTGGCTTAACTCAAACTCGTGCCCTCTAGCAAAAATGTAACCTACTGGCTGAATCTCATGCTCGTGCCCTCTGGCAAAGTGTAGACCTCTGTCTCACTTGTATCTGCTGGCTAGAATTAACTCATGCTGCCCAATACCTCGGCCACTGCCTTCACCCGAGTCAGCTATCTCATCAAGCTCAAAGATTTCGCCTTTCAAAGGCTCACCGCTCCTGCCACCCACAAAGCTAGCCATTTCAACAATCATGCTCAAAACAGTGCGCTGATCCTGGCACCAAATTATGTCTTGACTTTACAATCCCGCTACACAGTTGTCTTCCAACAACGGTGATTTCATCCATCACCCCGCTCTCTAGCAAGCATGTACACTCGGTGCCTCTACACACGGGAGTCAAGATCTCAACTTTTGTCTTGAAAATTTTCCGAACAAACCCTCTAAGTGTCAATAACCATGTGTCTGAAGATGCAGAACCACTGACAAGCACAAGTTGCATATGCCACCACGAACAATCGAAACATAGGCCCCCTGAAGCGAACTAGTGATAATGCCATAGCATAAACACGACTGCCAACGAAAATTCGTCTCTAAGGCTCAATAGATAAAGATCACAAGCCCACAATCTGATACAAGCATTCCACAAGTCCAAACTGTAGTAGAGATCCCCATGTGGCCAACAAAGTAACACAATCATGCCAACCCTGCTGGTTAGAAAGAAACCCATCCATAGATGCAACATACTCACACCACTGTGTGCCCACAGTGTAGAAATACTCACCAAGTCCACAAAGTGAGAGGGAAACACCAAGTTAGCAAGGAAACACTAGATGCCACAATGCTGCCCAATTCGTACCCTCAAGAACGATTGCTGCGTTCAAGGCATCGCTGAAGAATAGCACAATAACCACGGCTACCCCAAGACATCACCAATCAGCCCCCACGGTTCAAACATAACCAGAAAATCAACGGCGGTCTTGTTTAGAGTCTAGGATGTCATACACGTCTCCCAGGATGAGTTTCATGCATAACTCCTTCAAACAGCGGCATTGAGGTCCACGGAAGAATGATATCACAAGATAGATGTATGTCCGCTCTAGATCGAGCTCACCCCAAATAAGTGATCTAGCTCTGATACCAACTGTCACGGGCTGACTCCTTTAGAGGCACAGCGGATCAATTTTTGCCCGTGTGGCGCTCAAACTCCACCAAGTTTAAGCCCGCCATAGCTCATTGACAAATCAAGTGTTGATGGTCTCACCTGTTTGAACATTAGGTCCCAATGCTTTGTCAAGCAAACAACTTCACAAGGAAACTCCGTCTTCACCCGGATGCCACATGTAAGCCTAATGCCTCAAGTGCACCAAGCACGGCATAAGTCGCTTCATAGCGCCAAGCTTATCTCAAGCAAGGTGCTCGCCCAACTTAGGTTCATGTCATCAAGATGCCTAGCCACACAACAAGGTGCTAGTGAAGGTCCTCAACTTAGCTGACAAGCCAACGTAGCATGTTGGGTCTGTAATAGCATCTCGAAGTGTCGTAGGGTCAAGCATGCCTCAATAGATGCATATTGGATGGCCACTTGGTCATGCGAAGCCCACCGAGGGTCAATCTCTCGCCCACAGCGTAATCCTTGTGCCAACACGTGTGCTAGATTCTGTTTAAGGCCATTGCGCACTTTAGCGTTGCACCAACATGTAGCATAAGTAAGGCAACATCTCAATCCGTAGCTTGCTTGTAGCATAATGTAGTCTCTCAATGGACATAGCCAATATGTAGCTTGATGCCTTCATTTAATAGCCCACATATGCGATGTTGTCGTCCAACCGCTTAGCTTAAGCCACAGGATCCCCTCGTGCAAGGTTGAACCCAAACCAAGCACTTGAGTTGGCACACAAGGCCTTTAGTGGTGCCTCGATAGCCCATTCAGTCCAAAACGAGTTCCAAAGATGCCATATTACGTGGCATAATGGACCTCCCCTCGGGAGGACACGAACAGTGCTTACATTATTGCACCGTCCATGGGGCTCCCAAACCCACGTGGAGACTCTAGACACCCCTCTGGATGCCTAAAGCCCGTCCTTGAGTTGCCCCAAGGTTGCTCACTTAAAGCCCAGTTTGGGCGGGGAGGTAGGTAGGTAGCACACCATACCCCCTTATATATGCTTGTTAAGCAATTTGCCCTCTGGTAGAAGGAAACATCATACATGTCCGAGAAGTCATAATGATTTTTCATAAATTCCACAAATTGAGAAAAATCACGAAACTTGGTCAGGAAAACACTTCCCCCAATACCTCTTTACCATAAAAATTGCAGCCCGAAACTCCTTCGTTTGAGTGCCGAACCAAAGCGCCAAAACTCTGCCTTTGTTGGTACGCCTTCTTGCTTGCTTGGTATTTGCATGTCATGCTTTTGCCGCTTATCGGGCTATTAGTGGCCTACATGCCTTGGGTTACTTGGGGCCAATGTTAAGCCACGTTGGGGCACTTCCAACGGCCACTCTTGAGCACTCAAATGGCCACACCATCGTGAGTGAAACATCACGGAGTTAGCCTTGCAAGGCAACCTGTGACACCTAGCCAGGCCCACCATGGGTCACGCGTGGGCTAAAGGCCGCTCACAGGCCACTAGTCATTTTCATACTCTTACGGGTAATTCATACTTCAAAGCCTACCTCATCTAACTATCTTAATGTGCTGATTAGCAATCCAAGATCAAAACTATTATTTGTGTTTGAATCTTTAATTTGAAGGGGAAAAAAAAAAACCGAATTTAAGAAAAAAAAATGAAATAGAAAAAAGCAATGTATAAGAAAATGAATAGTTATTTATCAAAAAATTATTAATTTTTCGTTTATTATCCAAAAAAAGGCTGCCTTAAATAAACAAAAAGAAGAATAGAAAAGACAACCAAAAAATATATTTTGATTGACTAATAATTAGAAAAGATATTGTTTGCACCATAAATAAAGAATTTTACTGTTAGTTATTATTTTATAATTGCAAGACATGTGCCTCTCTCCTACTCATTTGGAGGTTATAAGAAGTTATAAATCATTAAACACATGTGAAATGATGATGGACAATGTGGAGGATCATGGAGCATAATGTGGAGAACATGGAGCATGAATTGGAAGTTAAAGGAAGTTATGGAGAAATAGAGATGAAGTGGAAGATCATGGAATGTGAAATGTGAAAGATGGAAGAATATGGTAATTATTAGGTAGTTTTTTCCTACAAATATTTGCCTATAAATAGTCATTCATGACTACATTGTAATAGATCGAGAACTCAAATTAAAGACAATTGATTTCTATTTTTCGTGTCACTTAATTTTCTGCATTTTATTTTAAGCACTTCATTTTCAAAGCATTGGAGTAGAGGTAAATTTTATGCACTTTATTTTATGTACTTCCTTTTCGAATCATAGGAGTAGATGTAAATTAATGGTTAGTTTGATTATTTACTCAATCACTCCTATTGTTCACTCAATCATCTTTCTCTATCTCCCTCCTTCTTTTAATTTTTATTTTCTTCAACACTTGGTAATTTTGAAATCCTCTTCGTTGAGGTGAAAGAACCATCAACACAATCGTTTGATAATTGGCTTAAATTTAATCTGTAAGGATTTTTCAATATTTGCTGGCACGCTCACATTTATGGTATTTTCCTTCGTAGGAAAAATAAGCTAACAATTTTTGGCACACCTAGTAGGACGTCAAATGTAAGAAAAGAAAAATGAATTGGATTTGTCCATTTCAAATAACTTAGATGAAATCTTTTGGCATAAACAAAAAAATTTGGATCTTCAAAAAGATCTATTTTCTTGATGAAACAAACTTCCATCCATTACAATATTATTTGGTGGAAAAAAAAAAGACACGATTTAATTGGAGAAATTCATATACTTGATATGGAAGTTCACCAATGGAATGATGAATTGTCAACTCTCACTACCAAGTCTTTAACCGAGGTTTTAATGGCCGGAATTGATGAATTTTTTCAAAATTCTTTCAATGTTGAAAATGGCAAAAGGAAATAGTTGATTTCATCAATGACTTGGGGGTTAAAAAAACTCATTTTTGAAGAGCTAACTTATGAAAATAACATGGTTAAAAAGCATGTTATTGAGCCAAATATGGTTAAAAATGATATTCCATATAAGGCTCGGGGAGTTAAAAACTCATTTTTAGAAAGTCAAGCCATGAAAATAACAAGTCTATGAAGAATTTTAATAAGCCATTAATGGTTAAAATAAAAAACAGCCTCATTTGTTAATGAATTATGAATGTTATTTGGCCAAAGAATATGTTCTTAGACTAAACGTGATTAAAGATGATGATTAACCCACTGCTGATGTATTTAAAATATTTGACATTGTTGAAAATGTCAAAGCATTTGAATTTTCAAGACTATATTATGCCATGACTTTCACTGTTCAAAACCTATTTTGGATTTGTGGGCCGCATCAAAATTTAATTTTGATGAAATGGCTAATAAAACAATCATCTTTAAACACTGTTCTAGTGAGTTTGACGTACTAAAGAACAAACTAACCGTCTGAAAGGTAGAACTCAGCTAAGAGTGGCCAATTTATTAGAAGCATTGGCCACTAAATTTTATTTTATTTTATTTTATTTTCAATTTCTAAAATCTTTTGGCTTTATGAACAACCACATAACACCATAATTAATTTTATGGAGTGGTTTAGTTTTATATTTCATCTATGAAGCCATTATCAAAATGAGCTCACCCAAACATGGGCAGAAGTTGATGCCTAGTTGGGGAATTAAGAATGAGCTTTGGAAAAATTGGGTGAAGATTGATTCCCAAGTTCATATGCACTTTGTTCTAAATAGCTCAAATTGGAAGATCAAGGAATCCTATTTACAAGATTTTATCATATTCACTTTGAAGATATGTCAAAAGCACTTTGAAGGTCTATATATTTGGCTCGAAGGTAATTCAAAACTGGAAAACACTTCAAAGTTCCATATATTTAGTTTGTAGGTGGGTCGAAGTTCCCTCAAAAGCACTTCGAAGGTCCATTTATTTGGTTCGAAAATAATTTGAAACTCGAAAACACTTCAAATTTTCGTATATTTAGTTCGAAGGTAGCTCAAAACTCCCTCAAAAGTACTTCAAAGGTCCATATATTTGGTTAGAAGGGAATTTAAACTCTGCAAAATACTTTAAGTAGTGTAATTTGAAGAGTGTGTATGTTACTTTTCACTTCGAAGCAATTCAAAGTAGTACAATCGGAAGTGAAAATTTATGGTTAAGGTTTGAAGAATCATGCTTTGAAAGTCTTGAAATTTCCATAGTCTCATGATGCATCGAAAGTCTCAAAGTAAAGCATAGAAGGGCCAGTTGTTACTAATGGCTGCAAGAAAATAACACTGGTATGCATTGTGACTAAATCAAATTGGTGATATCTTGCAAAGAATTCACCTTTTCAAACACATGCAAAGTAATCCAATTTCAAAACACGCATTAAAATTCGAAGCATGCAAAATTATTTTAATTATGTTTTGAAGTTTTATAAACTCTCGAAGCAGATAGCTATTATGCATTTGAAACTTTTAAAACTTCTAAAATATGTTGTGAGCACCTTCGGAGCAAGGTTTTGGTTCTTTTTTAACAAAATTGAATCACATTGTATGATAAAAGAACCTTCGAATGCGTGTCTCCCTTCGAATACATTAATTAATTGCTAAATGTGGTCTAAATTGATGTATAACTCTTCATGAATTTTAGGTTCCTCATTCTGAAAGAGTTGCAGGGAGTAATGTTGGCACCATAAATAAATAATTTTATTATTTGTTATTATTTTATAATTGCAGGACACATGCCACTCTCCGACTCATTTGGAGGTTATGAGAAGTTATGAATCATTACATATATGTGAAATGATGATGGAGAATATGGAAGATCATGGATCATAATGTAGAGAATATGGAGCATACATTGGAGGTTAAAAGAAGTTATGGAGAAATAGAGATAAAGTGGAAGATCATGGAGTATGAAATGTAGGAGATAGAAGAATATGGTAATTATTAGGTAGTTTTTTCCTATAAATATTTGCTTATAAATAGTCATTCATGGTTACATTGTAAAGGATTGAGAACTCAAATCAAAGACAATTGATTTCTATTTTTCTTGTCATTTATATTTCATTCACTTAATTTTCTACACTTTATTTTATACACTTCATTTTCGAAGCATGGGGGTAGAGGTAAATTTTTTGCACTTTATTTCATGCACTTCCTTTTCGAAGCATAGGAGTAGAGGTAAATTAATTGTTAGTTTGATTATTCACTCGATCACCCCAATTGTTCACTCAAGCAACTTTCTCCGTCTCTCTCCTTTTTCTTTTAATTTTTTTTTTTTCCTTTAACACTTGGAAATTTTGAAGTCTCCTTCATTGAGGCTAAAAAACCGTTAACACAATCGTTTGATAATTGGCTTGAATTTAATCTGTAAGGATTTTTCAATCCTTACTGGCACGTTCGCATTTATGGTATTTTTATTCGTAGGAAAAACAAGCCAACAAAAATGAATGAGAAAGAGTTTCCTTAAATATTTTAATAGAATGTTACATTATTGGGTTTGTTAAATGCCCTAGCATCTCTCTAGTCCGAAATTAGACTAGAGTGTGTAGTTGGACTTCGTGAGCCAATCACGGAATTCCCATCGATGATTCGAACCGTTTAATGTTCATAGCTCATCAAGTAATTCATTCTTGCAAAAAATCACATTGATTGAATACAAATAGCCACTTGATCAGATCAAATTTGTGTTGACGGTAATTATGATTTTAAAAATAAATTATTAACACAAATATAATCTGATCAAGTGATTATTGGTATCTGATCAACGTAGTGTTTTATAATAATGAAGTACTCGACGAGTCATAAATATTGAACAGTTTGAATTTTCGATATGGATCATATGATAGACCTACAAAGACCTAACAAAACACTCAAATTGAAAAATTTAATCGGAGAGGAACACAATCCTTGAAAATGACTAATTTTTTAGTTAGGCCTCGTTTAGGAACTAGCCCATTTAGCTAAAAAGTCAAAAAGTTACTAAAAAGTCAAAAAACCAACAACTCATACCAAAAAATCAAAAATTCTCTTTTCTCTCTACTTTTTGCACATCTTTTCGTAAAAAGCTAAAAAGTCATCCCAAATATACTAGTTTTTTTTAGCTCATATTTTAGCCAAATTACCAAAAAGTTACTAAATTAGCATGTTCCCAAACGAGGCCTTAGAATACCATTACACAACTTAAAATATACAAGGAATAAAGTTGCACAAACAAAGAAAAGTTGGTTGATTTTGAAATAGGTTATTTTAGTAATTTTTTAATTAAAATAAAAAATAGTATGTTGGGAATGATTTTTTAAATTTTTACGAAAAAAATATATATATAAAGCAGAAGAAAAAAAATGAAAATCTTTAATTTTTTTGTATAATTATTTTGTTTTTAAAACTTTTTTAATAAATTTTTATGTTTTTTTCTATTATTATATCTTCCCAAACTTACCCTAGTATGGCAATACCAAAACCATCCATATTTAAAATCATAATCGCACATCCACCAATCTAGAACCGAGTGTTCAACACCCCCCTCCACGAGATATGAAAACCCTAATGAAGTAGGAAATAGTTCCGAAAATGTGTCCTCCCTCTATATATCCAAATCCAAATCCAAATCCAAATCCAAATGCTTGAAAGCAACAGCAAGAGAAACGTATACGAGTCATGCTTTTATTTGTCAAGGCCCTCCAAAATGATAAGCTTAGGCAATAATGACAAATATGTATACAGTCACCCGTGGAGATTTTACAAAATCAATCATTATTATAAAATAAATAAATAAATAAATAAATTGCTATTTAGTTGTATTCTTTAATATGAATAATATACATATATATATATATATATTCTATTTTCAATCAATAAAAGATATTACATTAGTCATTCCACACAGAATAATGAATTAAAATAAAATTAATTTTAATTCTCATTATATTCATTTAGTGTTGGAAAAATGGTTTAAATATAGGCATATTTTTTAGTCTAATTTTAAGTGAGCCCCAAACGTTGTTTGGGATGGGTTTGAAGATGTGAAGTGTTCCTTGCCACGTGGCAAATCACACGGTGAAGACAGTTCGTCAAAACCATTTATGAGTGAATGGGAACATGACGTCGTTTTGGGGTTTAACATTAATTTTTATTTGATAAAATTCATTTGAATTTTTTCAATAAAAAATTATTGTGGGAATTTAATTTAATTCTAAATTCAAATTTTTGGTTCTTAAGTGGTTTCCTAAAGTTTGTAATTGTGGGAATTTAATTTAATTCTAAATTCAAATAGTGGTTTCCTAAAGTTTGTCAAATAGATTAATATTCATATTTTAAATATTGTTTTATTAAATCTATTCAACTTTTGACTTTATTTGATTAAACTATTCTAAATAGTTTAATAAATATATATATATATATATTCCAACTGTTTTGAATCTAGTACCAACGGATCTTTCCTTTTCACATGTTTGAATATTTGTGTGCTAGTGTAACGGTCACAGAATTTGTTTGAATTCAAATTTTGAAACTGTCCATATTTTGCACCTGTTCACTACATGTTTTGCACTTGTTTGGGACAGCATTTGTGTGCCTATATACACCTACTTTCAACAATGTTTAGGGGATCCGAAATTTAGTCTGCATGTTTGATATTGCTGTCTAGATTTCATTTGTATGCATTATACTTCATTTTAGATTTAGAATAAATTAAAGAGAATATAAAACACAAGGTTTGATTCGCCGTACAATTTTGTTTGATGTGCTACAACAATTTTGTGAAGATCATTGTATCTTGGGAGATAGACGCCACTCAACCGTAAACACCGTAACGGGCGAATCTGTCTTAAGGACAGAGTGTCACACACTCGACTTGGTCTTAATTTTAATTCGGTTCGATAAATAAATCTAGTATGTTATTTATTTATTTATTTTGTTTGAATTTATTTCAAGTTATTTTATTTACACAAAAGATTGTTCCAAGAATCTTAAGACAGATTCAAATTTATTCTGTTTACAGAATTTTTTCGTTTGTTTCCTTTTCTCTTTCTTCTTTTAAGAAAATTATTTTCTGTGGATTTACAAAATAATATTCTGGTTGGAAAAACAAATAGTGTTTATTTGCTATTTGACAGATAGTAGTAATATACTGTCTCTTTTCTTTGACAACTAGTAGTACGATACTGGTGTCATTAACAATTCAGAATATATTTTTGTGAAATTTTGTCAGAAAATTAATTTTGGTTTTTAGAATTTATTTTCTGAGTTTTCATTAATTAAAATTCTGTTTCAGTTTTTTAATTATTGGAGTGTAACAAGAGATTTAATTTTCTGTGTGGAATTAATTTGGTTAAATAAAATTTTATTTTATTTCCAAATTAATTGAAAAATAAAAGTTATATTCTTATTTCTTTTATTTTTTACAGAATTTAATTTTCTGTGTGGAATTATTTTGGTTAAATAAAATTTTATTTTATTTCCAAATTAATTGAAAAAGGAAAAGTTATATTTTTTATTTCTTTTATTTTACAGAATTTAATTTTCTGTGTAGAATTAATGTGTTTAAATAAAATTTTATTTTATTTTCAAATTATTTGGAAAATAAAAGTTACATTCTTATTTCTTTTATTTTTACAGAATTTAATTCTGTGAATTTGGTTTAATTTTCTGTGTAGTGTAAATTCTAATTATAATTTTATTTTTTATATTAGAATTGATGGCTACTGAAACTAATGCTCAAACAAGTACTACTGTGGTGGCTGCGATTGCACCAACCCCCTCTCATGTGACGACAGTACCAATAAATCATAAAGAGAAGCCAGAGAAGTTCTCAGGAACTGACTTTAAAAGATGGCAACAGAAAATGTTGTTCTATCTTACAACTCTAAACCTGACTCGCTTCCTCCGTAAAGATGCTCCTATCCTGAAAGAGGATGAAACCGACCGGCAAGTAGTTGCTGCGGTTGATGCTTGGAAACATGCCGATTTCCTTTGTCGGAATTACGTCTTGAGCAGACTTGACAACACATTATACAACGTCTACAGTCCAATCAAGACAACAAAGGAACTTTGGGAATCGTTGGAGAAAAAGTACAAAACGGAAGATGTCGACTCAAAAAAATTTGTGGTTGGCAGATTCCTGGATTTTGTAATGGTTGATTCAAAAATTGTAATCAGCCAAGCTCAAAATTTTCAACTCATTCTGCATGACATTCACGCAGAAGGCATGTCTCTCAGTGAATCTTTTCAAGTTGCAGCCTTAATTGAAAAATTACCAAAAGACTGGAAGGAATTCAAGAACTACCTCAAACACAAGCGAAAAGAAATTTCTATGGATGAGTTAATTGTGCGTTTGAGGATTGAGGAGGCCAACCGCAATTCTGGAAAGCGGGCTGGTAAGCATCCTATGGAGTCTAAGGCAAATGTGGTGGAACATGCTTCAAAAACTAATAAACGAAAGTCTTCTAGAGAAAGTTCATCACAAGGCTCTAAAGGGAGGGATAATAAAAAGTACAAGTTTAATGGCAAATGTTACATCTGTGACAAAGAGGGACATCGGGCCAAAGATTACCGTAGCAAAGGCAAAAGTAAAAGAAGAACAAGCAAGAAGCCTGCTCAAGCCCATATGACCGAAGTAGACAAAATTTCCAATGGTGTAGATGACATCAATCTTTCTGTAGTTGTTTCCGAGGCAAATCTTGTCGGAAATCCTAAAGAATGGTGGGTGGACACTGGTGCTACTCGTCATATTTGTGCCGACAAAAAGATGTTCACATCTTATTCTACAGTAGACAATGATGAATAACTTTTTATGGGCAACTCCTCAACTTCCAAAGTTGAAGGACAAGGAAAGATTGTACTCAATATGACATCAGGAAAGAAACTCACTCTCAAGAATGTGTTGCATGTACCGGACATTCACAAGAATCTTGTTTCCGGATCTTTGTTAAGTAAGAATAGGTTTAGGCTAGTATTTGAGAGTGATAAATTTGTACTTACAAAAAATGGGATGTATGTAGGAAAAGGTTACACATCTAATGGCCTTTTCAAGTTAAATGTAATGACCGTTGTACCTTCAGTTATTAATAATACTACATCTTCTTCTTACTTACTTGAGTCTTCAAATTTATGGCATGGTAGAGTAGGACATGTTAATTATGGATCTTTGCGTAGATTAATTAATATGGAACGTTTACCTAAATTTGACATTGATTCAAATTATAAATGTAAAATTGTGTTGAGGCAAAATTATTTAAATTCCTTTTCATTCAATTGAAAGAAGTACGGAACCACTTGAATTAATTCATAGTGACATTTGTGATTTTAAATCAATTCAAACCAGAAGTGAGAAAAAGTATGTAATCACTTTTATAGATGACTATACTAGATATAATTATGTTTATTTAATTCGAACCAAGAATGAAGCTTTGGAAACTTTCATTCAATATAAGAATGAAGTTGAAAATCAACTTGGTAAGAAAATCAAGAAACTTAGAAGTGATAGAGGTGGTAAATATGAATCACCTTTTGGTGAGTTTTGTAAAGAACACAGAATAATTCATCAAACCACCGCTCCTTACTTACCTCAGCAAAATGGAATTGCTGAAACGAAAAATAGGATTTTAAAAGAAATGATGAATGACATGTTAATAAGTTCTGGATTACCTCAGAACTTGTGGGGGAAGCAATATTTTCTACTAATTATATACTTAATAAAGTACCTCGAAAGAAAATAAATCAAACACTTTATGAATTGTGGCATGAAAGAGTACCATCCTAAAAATACTTAAAAGTGTAGGGGTGTTTGGCTAAAGTGGCTATTCCTAGTCCTAAAAAGACTAAGATAGGACCTAAACCATTTATTGCATTTTCATTGGTTATGCGAAGAATAGTAGTGCATATCGGTTTTTGATTCATAAATCAGAACATTCCGAAATGCATGTAAATACTATTATTGAATCTCGAAATGCATTATTCTTTGAACATGTATTTCCAAATAAGACTGGACAAGAGACTAGTAATAAGAAAGATCTTTTGATGCTATTACTAGTAATGATCATGAACATAATCAAGAACAAGAGTTAGATCAAAATGAGGAAGAGGAACCTAGGCGTAGTAAACGTGTTAGAGCCTCAAAATCGTTTGGTCCAGATTTTCTAACATATTTGTTAGAAAATGGGCCTTTAACTTTTAAAGAGGTTATGTCCAGTCCTGAAGCTCCTTTATGAAAAGAAGCTGTCAACAGTGAAGTTGAATCCATCTTGAAAAATCACACTTGGGAATTAGTGGATTTGCCCCTAGGTTGTAAACCTCTTGGGTACAAGTAGATTTTCAAAAGAAAATTGAAAACGGATGGATCAATAGACAAATACAAGGCAAGAGTTGTAGTCAAAGGTTTTAGACAAAAAGAAGGTCTAGACTATTTTGATACATACTCACCGGTTACTAGAATAACATCCATTAGAATGCTAATTGCCATTGCATCTCTACACAATCTAGAAATTCATCAAATGGATGTTAAAACCGCTTTCTTAAATGGTGAGTTAAATGAAGAAATTTACATGGAACAAATAGAAGGGTTTTCTGTTTCAGGAAAAGAAAAGAAAGTGTGTAAATTGGTTAAATCATTATATGGTTTAAAACAAGCGCTAAAGCAATGGCATGAGAAATTTGACAAGGCAATGATGTCAAATGGATTTAAAATTAATGAGTGTGACAAATGTGTTTATATTAAAAACACAGATAAAGGTTATGTCATTGTATGTCTTTATGTAGATGATATCCTCATTATTAGTAGTAAAAATGGCATGATTAAAACTACCAAGAAAATGTTGAATAAACATTTTGACATGAAGGACATGGGCATTGCTGATGTAATTCTTGGTATGAAAATTTCCAAAACATTAGAAGGATATACTTTGTCACAATCTCATTACATTGAGGAAACACTTGACAAATTCAGCAAAGATGATGATCATCTTGCTAGAACACCTGTAAATGTTAATTTGTATCTTTCTAAGAATGTACAGGAAAGAATTTCTCAATTAGAGTATGCCCAAATTATTGGAAGCTCAATGTACTTGATGAACTGCACTCGCCTAGATATAACTTATGCAGTAAGTAAATTAAGTAGATATACGAGTAATCCGGGAGTAGAACACTGGAAAGCAATGATAAGGGTTCTAAGATATCTCCGATTTACTCGTAACATTGGGCTGAATTATACTAGATATCCAGCAGTACTTGAAGGATACTGTGATGCAAATTGGATATCGGATACTAGAGATTCGAAGTCCACCAGTGGGTATGTCTTTACTCTTGGTGGAGCGGCGGTATCTGGAAATCTTCCAAACAAACTTGTATTGCTAGGTTTACTATGGAATCAGAATTCATAGCTTTAGACAAAGCAGGAAAAGAGGCAGAATGGCTTCGCCACTTCCTTGAAGATATTCCAATTTGGCCAAAACCGGTGCCTGCTATATGCATACATTGCGATAGTCAATCAGCAATAGGTAGAGCACAGAGTCAGATGTATAACGGTAAGTCACGACACATTCGTCGTCGACATAACACCATAAGACAACTACTCTCTAATGGAATTATTTCCATAGAATATGTTAAGTCTAAAGACAACATAGCGGATCCACTAACCAAAGGGTTAGCAAGAGAGTTAGTTGAGAATTCATCAAGGGGAATGGGACTTAAGCCTATTAAATAAGAGTTACCACAACGGCAACCCAACCTAGTTGACTGGAGATCCCAAGATCTAGGTTCAAAGGGACAACCGAGTTGTGTATGACTCAGAAGGATCACTAGGGAGTCCAACTCCTACCCATTTCTTTGATGAAAATAGTGATGTCTGCAGCATTAAAGGTTAAGTAAAATTTTAATGATTCTTATATCTAGGTAAACCTAGTGGAGTATGGCAGGATACTCTTCATAAGAATCACTTCTGTGAGTGTGAACTGGGCCAATTCTATGAGATTTCTGAAGGGCTACAATTCTTTAGAGCACTCATGAAAAACCAGGTTGTTCAGGGCCAAAATGAACACAATAGTGAGAACTAAACTGTGTCTGGGAATATACTGTGTGAGTTCTATTGTCTTGGTTTACACAAACGGCTGAACAGTTCAAGAAATCATGTTCATTGATTAGCTAGTAAATTCGATAGTGTCTCACAAGGGAAGGTTAAAAGCCAAAAGCTACCTATCCTTTGCAGAATATTACCAATTTCTGTACTCTCTATAATTAGATCATGTTGTTGCATTTTCTCTCCGTCAAATTCCATTCATATGGGGGATTGTTAGAAAAATGGTTTAAATAGAGGCATATTTTTTAGCCCAATTTTAAGTGGGCCCCAAACGTTGTTTGGGGTGGGTCCAAAGAGGTGAAGTGTTCCTTGCCACGTGGCAAGTCACACAGTGAAGACGGTTGGTGGCTGCGATTGCACCAACCCCCTCTCTTGTGATAACAGTACCAAAAAATCATGAAGAGAAGCCAAAGAAGTTCTCAGGAACTGACTTTAAAAGATGGCAACAGAAAATGTTGTTCTATCTTACAACTCTGAACCTGGCTCGTTTCCTCCATGAAGATGCTCCTATCCTGAAAGAGGATGAAACCGACAGACAAGTGGTTGCTGCGGTTGATGCTTGGAAACATGCTGATTTCCTTTGCCGGAACTACATCTTGAACGGACTTGACAACACATTATACAACATCTACAATCCAATCAAAACAGCAAAGGAACTTTGGGAATCATTGAAGAAAAAGTACAAAACGGAAGATGCCGGCTCAAAGAAATTTGTGATTGGTAGATTCTTGGATTTTGTAATGGTTGATTCAAAAACTGTGATCAGCCAAGCTCAAGATTTCCAACTCATTCTGCATGACATTCACGCAGAAAGCATGTCTCTCAGTGAATCCTTCCAAGTTGCAGCCTTAATTGAAAAATTACCAAAAGGCTGGAAGGAATTCAAGAACTACCTCAAACACAAGCGCAAAGAAATTTCTATGGACAAGTTAATTGTGCATTTGAGAATTGAGAAGGACAATCGCAATTCTGAAAAACGGGTTGGTAAGCATCCTATGGAGTCTAAGGCAAATGTAGTGGAACATACTTCAAAAACCAAGAAACGAAAGTCTTCTGGAGAAAATTTCATCACAAGGCTCTAAAGGGGGGGGATAATAAAAAGTACAAGTTTAATGGCAAATGTTACATCTGTGACAAAGAGGGACATCGGGCCAAAGATTGTCATAGCAAAGGCAAAAGCAAAAGAAGAACAAGCAAGAAGCCTGCACAAGCCCATATGACCGAAGTGGACAAGATTTCCAGTGGTGTAGATGACATCAATCTTTCTGTAATTGTTTCCGAGGCAAATCTTGTTAGAAATCCTAAAGAATGGTGGGTGGACACTGGTGCTACTCGCCATATTTGTGCCGACAAAAAGATGTTCACATCTTATTCTACAGTGGACAATGGTGAACAACTTTTTATAGGTAACTCCTCAACTTCCAAAGTTGAAGGACAAGGAAAGATTGTACTCAATATGACATCAGGAAAGGAACTCACTCTCAACAATGTGCTGCATGTATCGAACATTCGCAAGAATCTTGTTTCCGGATCTTTGTTAAGTAAGAATGGGTTTAGGCTAGTATTTGAGAATGATAAATTTGTACTTACTAAGAATGGGATGTATGTAGGAAAATGTTACATGTCTGATGGCCTTTTCAAGTTAAATGTAATGACCGTTGTACCCTCAATTATTAATAATACTGCATCTTCTTCTTACTTACTTGAGTCTTCAAATTTATGGCATGGTAGACTAGGACATATTAATTATAGATCTTTGCGTAGATTAATTAATATGGAATGTTTACCTAAATTTGACATTGATTCAAATCATAAATGTGAAATTTGTGTTGAGGCAAAATTATCTAAAACTCATTTTCATTCAATTGAAAGAAGTACGGAACCACTTGAATTAATGCATAGTGACATTTGTGATTTTAAATCAATTCAAACCAGAGGTGCGAAAAAGTATGTAATCACTTTTATAGATGACTATACTAGATATAGTTATATTTATTTAATTCGAACCAATGATGAAGCTTTGGAAACTTTCATTCAATATAAGAATGAAGTTGAAAATCAACTTGGTAAGAAAATCAAGAAACTTAGAAGTGATAGAGATGGTAAATATGAATCACCTTTTGGTAAATTTTGTAAAGAACATGAAATAATTCATCAAACCACCGCTCCTTACTCACCTCAGCAAAATGGAATTGCTGAAAGGAAAAATAGGACTTTAAAATAAATGATGAATGCCATGTTAATCAGTTCTGGATTACCTCAGAACTTGTGGAGGGAAGCAATACTTTCTGCTAATTATGTACTTAATAAAGTACCCCGAAAGAAAGTGAATCAAATACCTTACAAATTGTGGCATGGAAAAGTACCATCCTACAAATACTTAAAGGTGTTGGGGTGTTTGGCTAAAGTGGCTATTCCTAGTCCTAAAAAGACTAAGATAGGTCCATTGATTGCATTTTCATTGGTTATGCGAAGAATAGTAGTGCATATCGGTTTTTGATTCATAAATCAGAACATTCTGAAATGCATGTAAATACTATTATTGAATCTCGAAATGCATCATTCTTTGAACATGTATTTCCAAATAAGACTGGACAGGAAACTAGTAACAATAAAAGATCTCATAACGTTATTACTAGTGAGGATCAAGAACATGATCAAGAGGAAGAGTTAGACCAAAATGAGGAAGAAGAACCTAGGCGTAGTAAACGTGCTAGAACCTCAAAATCTTTTGGTCCGGATTTTCTAACATTTTTGTTAGAAAATGAGCCTTTAACTTTTAAAGTGGCTATGTCCAGTCCTGAAGCTCCTTTATGGAAAGAAGCTATCAACAATGAAGTTGAATCCATCTTGCAAAATCACACTTGGGAATTGGTGGATTTGCCACCAGGTTGTAAACGTCTTGGATACAAGTGAATTTTCAAAAGAAAATTGAAAGCGGATGGATCAATAGACAAATACAAGGCAAGACTTGTAGTCAAAGATTTTAAACAAAAAGAAGGTCTAGATTACTTTGACACATACTCACCGGTTACTAGAATAACATCCATTAGAATGCTAATTGCCATTGTATCTCTATACAATCTAAAAATTCATCAAATGGATATTAAAACCGCTTTCTTAAATTGTGAGTTAAATGAAAAAATTTACATTGAACAACCAGAAGGGTTTTCTGTTCCAAAGAAAGAAAAGAAAGTGTGTAAATTGGTTAAATCATTATATGGTTTAAAACAAGCGCCAAAGCAATGGCATGAGAAATTTGACAAGGCAATGATGTCAAATGGATTTAAAATTAATGAGTGTGACAAATGTGTTTATATTAAAAATACAGATAAAGGTTATGTCATTGTATGTCTTTATGTAGATGATATGCTCATCATTGGTAGTAATAATGACATGATTAAAACTACCAAGAAAATGTTGAATAAACATTTTGACATAATGGACATGGACATTGCTGATGTAATACTTTGTATGAAAATTACCAAAATATCAGAGGGATATGTTTTGTCACAATCTCATTACATTGAGAAAATACTTGACAAATTCAGCAAAGATGATCATCTTGCTAGAAGTCCTGTAGATGTTAATTTGTATCTTTCTAAGAATGTACAGGAAAGAATTTCTCAATTAGAGTATGCCCAAATTATTGGAAGCTTAATGTACTTGATGAACTGCATTCGCCCAGATATAGCTTATGCAGTAAGTAATTAAGTAGATATACGAGTAATCTAGAAGTAAAACACTGTAAAGCAATTATAAGGGTTCTTAGATATCTCCGATTTACTCGTAACATTGGACTTAATTATACTAGATATCCAGCAATACTTGAAGGATACTATGATGCAAATTGGATATCGGATACAAGAGACTCAAAGTGCACTAGTGGGTATGTCTTTACTCTTGATGGAGCGGCTGTATCTTGGAAATCTTCCAAACAAACTTGCATTGCTAGGTCTACTATGGAATCAAAATTCATAGCTTTAGACAAAGCAGGGAAAGAGGCAGAATGGCTTCGCCACTTCCTTGAAGATATTCCAATATGGCCAAAATCGGTGCCTGCTATATGCATACATTGCGATAGTCAATCAGTTATAGGTAGAGCACAGAGTCAGATGTATAACGGTAAGTCACGACACATTCGTCGTCGACATAACACCGCGAGACAACTACTCTCTAATGGAATTATTTCCATAGAATATGTTAAGTCTAAAGACAACATAGCGGATCCACTAACCAAAGGGTTAGCAAGAGAGTTAGTTGAGAATTCATCGAGGGGAATGGGA
This sequence comes from Camellia lanceoleosa, assembly GCA_025200525.1. Taxonomy (NCBI): domain Eukaryota; kingdom Viridiplantae; phylum Streptophyta; class Magnoliopsida; order Ericales; family Theaceae; genus Camellia; species Camellia lanceoleosa. Next base: position 39,424,550 of record CM045764.1, read on the forward strand.
CTAAAGCCTATTAAATAAGAGTTACCACAACGGCAACCCAACCTAGTTGACTGGAGATCCCAAGATCTAGGTTCAAAGGGACAACCGAGTTGTGAATGACTCAGAAGGATCACTGGGGAGTCTAACTCCTACCCATTTCTATGATGAAATAGTGATGTCTGCAGCATTTTAGGTTAAGTAAAACTTTTAATGATTCTTATATCTAGGTAAACCTAGTGGAGTATGGCAGGATACTCTTCATAAGCATCACCTATGTGAGTGTAAACTGGGCCGGTTCTATGAGATTTGTGAAGGGCTACAATTCTCTAGAGCACTCATGAAAGACCAGGTTGTTCAGGGCCAAAATGAACACAATTTTTTTTTTTTGATCGGCAAAATGAACACAATAGTTAGAACTAAACTGTGTCTGGAAATATACTGTGCGAGTTCTATTGTCTTGGTTTACACAAATGCCTGAACAGTTCAAGACATCATGTTCATTGTTTAGCTAGTAAATCGGATAGTGTCTCACAAGATAAGGTTCAAAGCCAAAAGCTACCTATCCTTTGCAGAATATTTCCATTTTCTATACTCTCTGAAATTAGATCATGTTGTTGCATTTTCTCTCTGTCAAATTCTATTTATGTAAGGGATTGTTAGAAAAATGGTTTAATGTAAGCATATTTTTTAGCCTAATTTTAAGTGGGCCCCAAACGTTGTTTGGGGTGGGTCCGACGAGGTAAAGTGTTCCTTGCCGTGTGGCAAGTCACATGGTGAATACAGAACATCAAAACCATTTATGAGTGAATGAGAAGTTGACGTCGTTTTCAGGTCTAACATTAATTTTTTAGATAAAATTCATTTGAATTTTTTTCAAAAAAAAAAAAATTATTGTGAGAATTTAATTTAATTCTAAATTCAAAATTTGGGTTCCTAAGTGGTTTCCTAAAGTTTGTAATTTTGAGAACTTAATTTAATTCTAAATTCAAATAGTTGTTCCTAAAGTTTGTCAAATAGATTAATATTTATATTCTAAATATTGTTTTATTAAATCTATTTAACTTTTGGCTTTATTTGATTAAACTATTATAAATAGTTTAATAAATATATTTATTCCAACTGTTTTGAATCTAGTACCAACGGATCTTTTCTTTTCACATGTTTGAATATTTGTGTGCTAGTGTAACGGTTACAGAATTTGTTTGAATTCAAATTCTGAAACTGTCCATATTTTGCACTTATTCACTACATGTTTTGCACCTGTTCGGGACAGCATTTGTGTGCCAATATATACCTACTTTCAGTAGTGTTTAGGGTAGTCGAAAATTTAGTCTGTATGTTTGATATTGCTGTCTAGATTTCATTTGTATGCATTACTCTTCTTTTTAGATTTAGAATAAATTAAAGAGAGTATAGAACACAAGATTTGGTTCGCCGTACAATTTTGTTTGATGTGCTACAACAATTTTGTGAAGATCATTGTATCTTGGGAGATAGACGCCACTCAACCGTAAGCACCGTAGCGGGGCGAATCTGTCTTAAGGACAGAGTGTCACACACTCGACTTGGTCTTAATTTTAATTCGGTTCGATAAATAAATCTGATATTTTATTTATTTATTTTGTTTGAATTTATTTCACGTTATTTTATTTACACAAAATGGTTTAAATATAGACATATTTTTTAGCCCAATTTTAAGTGGGCCCCAAACGTTGTTTGGGGTGGGTCCGAAGAGATAAAGTGTTCCTTGCCACGTGGCAAGTCACACGGTAAAGACGGTTCATCAAAACCATTTATGAGTGAATGGGAACATAATGTCGTTTTGAGGTTTAACATTAATTTTTATTTGATAAAATTCATTTGAATTTTTTCAATAAAAAATTATTGTGGAAATTTAATTTAATTCTAAATTCAAATTTTTGGTTCCTAAGTGGTTTCCTAAAATTTGTAATTGTGGGAATTTAATTTAATTCTAAATTCAAATAGTGGTTTCCTAAAGTTTGTCAAATAGATTAATATTTACATTCTAAATATTGTTTTATTAAATCTATTCAACTTTTGGCTTTATTTGATTAAACTATTCTAAATAGTTTAATAAATATATATATTCCAACTGTTTTGAATCTAGTACCAACGGATCTTTCCTTTTCACATGTTTGAATACTAGCCTATCACCCGTGCTATGCACGGGATAATTATAGATATTTATATTTGTTTTTAATTTTTTTAATATATAAATTAAATACATAGGGTTTGACCGAGGAGTTTGAAAGAATTTAATAAGTGTTTATTTATTTATTTAAGAGGCATTTACACAATAATTACATGGGTCTCTTGGGGATGAAAAAAGTAAGAAAATTAGGATTTCATTTATTGCGTTATTCATTTAATAAGTGTAATTATTATAAATTAAGTGTTTATTGTAATCAATAGTGTAATTATTACAATCTTTGAACCAATCACCAATCACCAAGTTAATTTTTTTTTTTTAAAATATTAAAAAATCAGGAAATTAGGATTGACATGTTGGAGCTTCCACAAGCCTTGGGTTTTAAAAGACCATTTTCCTTAATATATAGATTTGTGTGCTAGTGTAACGATCACAGAATTTGTTTGAATTCAAATTCTGAAACTGTCCATATTTTGCACCTGTTCACTACATGTTTTGCAATTGTTCGGGACAGCATTTGTGTGCCTATATATACCTACTTTCAACAGTGTTTAGGGGATCCGAAATTTAGTCTGCATGTTTGATATTGCTGTCTAGATTTCATTTGTATGCATTACTCTTTATTTTAGATTTAGAATAAATTAAAGAGAGTATAGAACACAAGGTTTGGTTCGCCGTACAATTTTGTTTGGTGTGCTACAACAATTTTGTGAAGATCATTGTATCTTGAGAGATAGACGCCACTCAACCGTAAGCACTGTAGCGAGGCTAATCTGTCTTAAGGACAGAGTGTCACACACTCGACTTTGTCTTAATTTTAATTCGGTTCGATAAATAAATCTGGTATGTTATTTATTTATTTTGTTTGAATTTATTTCAAGTTATTTTATTTACACAGAAGATTGTTCCAACATTTAGTGGTTAAAAAATTGTACATAATATTTATTTTTTGTTTTTTTTTTCTTTGATTTTATATTGATTCACTAAACATAAATAGATTTGGGAAAGTATTAAAGTTGAATTGGCAACCATAAAAAATAAAATTGTTTAATTTAAAAATTAAAAATAATAATAAAAAATAAAAACTAAGATTTTTAATATGAGATCGCTTACATTTGCTCAAGTTTTGAATCTGCATAAAAAGACATTTAAAAAAAGAAGAAATGTGTGATTTAGGTATCAAAAGAAAATGCATTCCTAAAAATTAATTTAATCATGAATTATTTTAATGATTAAATGTAAAGCATAAACTCATATTCAAATAAGTTTTGATACTGTCTTCACTACCAATCTAACATCTACACACAAAAAAAATTAAACACAAATAGTCAATAAGTGAGAGAGTCACAAATTAATAATAATAGCACTTCAAAAAAAGAATTAAATCTCAATTAAATGACACATCATTAGTATAAAAACATAAATAAATAAATAAAGAAAAATACTAGGAAAAAAGAAAAAGAAACAAAAACAAAATTTAAAGAAGAATAAGATAATAATATCTATTTACATAAACTCCATTTCCTACAAACGCAAAAGCTCGCTGAAGTACATATTTCAAATGTAAAATAGATACAATTAAAGAGGGAAAAAAATACTTGGGACTTGACTTTAATGCAAGATTTTTTAAGCACCGTGAAAAGGAGTTGAAAAGGACTCAATGTTGATTGTGTTTTTCTTTTCTTTTCTTTTCTTTTCAATCTCTTCTTCGTGACTCCCTTTGCAAACACTTGTTTTTATATTGAAAAGATTAAATTTAGACAAAAGATATTGAAATTTTATCATATTTAAAATTTATGTGGATAATTAATTGATAATTTTAAAAAATAAAATATTAAATTCAACTTGAAGATAAACTTTCAAAAGATTAAGTTGAAATGTATGCTTATTTTACAACAATCATGTTCAAATTAAAAAAAAAAAAAAAAAAAATCAAATTTTCAAATTAAATTTGTTTAGATAGACTTTAAAAAAAATTAAATTTAAAATTAGATATTAAGAAGTAAAATAAAGATTTTAACTGAATAGATAGAGATCAAATTTATTGATTTTATTTATTTGTATATTTGATTTTTTTTATATTTTTGTTATGTTTATTATAAAAAAAATTAAAATTTAAGAAAATGAGTAACGGAGACTCCAAAGGATGTCATATAAGAAAAAGGCTGCCTGACAGTTTAGTATTAATAGTTTGGAGGCCTTTTATTCTTATAATTTATAAAAAGATACATAGATATATATATATATATATATAAGGGAAAAACAAATTATATGATGTATATATGAAATCTGATATGATAATTGAAATAAATTTGATTTACATTATTTTATTTTAAAGATCACTTCGAGATATTTTTTGAGGATTGCATTTCAATAGGAAGAATTTAAAATAATTATAAAAACACGAAAGTGCAAGTAGAGTTTCAGTTAAACAAATAAAAATTTAAAATAATTATAAAAATATGAATGTGTAACTGCAAAAAATCATGTTAATTAGACACATGTAATCTTATGACAAGACCATATTTATTTATTTTAAAAATAAATAGTTAACATGATTTTAATAATTTTTTTATAAAATAATTAAAAATTGATCATGAGGTTATAAATATCTAATTGACTTAATTTTTTTTTTTATAAAAATAATATATTTAACAAATCATACAGTATGAATAATTTAAATCATCGAAATAGACTTCGAATAATTTCCATAAAACACAACAGCGCTGTGTCTTAAAGTTCTTCCTACTCAAACCCCATTATTCTCTCTATATATTTTATTTTTTTATTTTTTTATTTTTTATTTTTTGGATGCGTAATGAAAAAGGTCGGTCCAAGCACTACTAGCGAACAAGAGAGACACGTTGTCATAATTATCAGTTAGTAAATGTTCATTTAAATTCTGTTCACACATTAAGCCCTCTCTCTCTCTCTCTCTCTTTCTCTCTCTCTCTAACAATGTCTACTACATCGTCTTCTTCGTCCTCATCATGGAGAACCCTGAAGATAGGTATAATAGGCTTCGGCACCTTTGGACAGTTCCTCTCCAAAACCATGATCAAACAAGGCCACTCCATTACAGCTACTTCTCGCTCCGACCATTCACAGCTCTGTCAGGATTTGGGTATCTCCTTCTACAGGTATATATATATATTGTGTGTGTGTTCCATGTTTTTGTAAGAGTCAACACCCATGTAAATTACAATTTTCACCTCTTTAATTTAAGATTAATATTATTTAAATTAAAACTAATAATGATTTAAAGTAAAATTTGAATTAAACTATCTTGGTAAAAAAGTGTAATCTATCTTATATTTTTGTTTTATGACAAAGAATAACTACTGATAAGACCAGTCAACAGAGCTTAGAGGGGTGGATAGCTTGATCCTGTAACTTTAACAATCTTTCCAAAGTATTGGGAACGATTTTAACTTTTTCTACTAAAATTTAGTATTCGTAAGATATGACGTACAAATGGATTCCTAAATTATTAACGATAAAAATTAAAAAAAAAATTTACAAATTGGACCCCTAACTGAAGGTATTAAAGTAAAACACGATAATAGTTTAGAGGATCTATTTTAGAAGACAAGTGATACTTTTCAATAGATTAGAGAGTCCATTCAGATGCTTTTATAGTTTGGGAAATCAAAATAATAATAGTTTTCAATAGTTTAAGAGATTTTCGTATAAATAATCCTTAAGTTCAATCCACTGTCGGTGATTAGTCCGCAGAGTCTCTTCATTTTTAATTCGTCTCACAGATTACATGTTTTGCAACTCCTAGGGACATGGATGGACTTCTTGAGGCAGAAAACGATGTGATATTGTTATGTACATCAATCCTGTCCCTATCCAATGTCGTAAACTCAATTCCCTTCCACCGCCTGAAACGGCCAACGCTCTTTGTAGATGTACTCTCTGTCAAGGAACACCCAAAAGAAGTTCTATTGCAAGTACACACTATCACACCCCCTTTTTAACTACAATACAGAACGTAAGTTTGATTGTGTCTCATACTAAGAATGTTTATGCATGTATCATAATGTGCACTTGGAAGGTACTACCCCCAAAGTTGGACCTGCTTTGCACTCACCCGATGTTTGGACCACAAAGCGGGCGAGATAGCTGGGAAGGCCTAAATTTTATGTACGACAGGGTCCGAATAAGGGATGAAGCTGTGTGCTCCAGTTTCCTTCAAATTTTTGCAAGCAAGGTATGTATTAGACAGAAACTGGGATTATAACTTGCAAAAACTCCCCTGTTTCCTGTTCCCAATCACAACTAGACGGATCTCTCTTAACTCTGATCATATAGTAGACCCTATGTTGTGTAGGTTTGCCAAATCTACCTCATTGGAGATCGCTAAATCTCACATGGTAGACCTTATGTTGTGAAAGTGGGAGTTGTGGAAAGGGTTAATTATACCAACTCCATCAACTACTAACATAACAAATATCACTTTACCCCCCACCTATGAACACGTACATTTTGATCCCTCCAGCTCACCTCCAAAATGGATGTATTTGCAAGGGTTGTATCACTGCAGGAATTAATAGACGAGGGGAGAAAAGTGATATTTGAAAAAAACACAAATAACTGCTTATGTTGATTAGTAAAGGGGTCGTGGTGTAATTAATCCTTGTGGAAATAAACGCAAATAACTCCTTAAAAAAAGTTATCTAAGAGCAAGACATTTGCAAATAAACACAACCATAAGCATGTCAGGACCTACATCTAAGAAAGGTATGCAACCTTCCATTTAATCAGTAAACTACCTTTCACATTCATATCCCAAAACCAACCTAGAGTTGCCAAAACCACTGCCAAAAATGTAAAGTTAATTTAAACTGTGTCAAGAATTGATCTCATCAACATATTCTTATGTTCTATCCTGTTACCATCTATTACCTACTGGTATGCCAAAATGCCAAGGTTGGACTAGAACTGAGCTTCCATATTCTTCCGATGAACTTGACATATACCTCATCAGTTTCAATTGAAAGGAGTTGTCTTTAAGACCAAGTGAAAACATTCAATAACTTTACCCAATTCAACCCCTCCATCTGATCTCCTTCCACCTATAGTTTCTACAAACTTTGTCTGAGAAAACTTAAAAAGAAAGGCAAGAGTCATGATGCCTAATTCAAAATACATGTTTACCTTGCTCATATATCTAGTGGTTGATCCAGGGTTGCAAAATGCTGGAAATGTCTTGTGAAGAACATGACAAACTGGCTGCTAGAAGTCAATTTCTCACTCACACAATTGCCAGGTATTACAATGTTTCCCCCCACCTACTCACCTATGAACAAACTACAGAAAAAGTCAGTCTTGGGACTTCAAATTTCATTGTTTGGCAGGGTCTTATCGGAAATGAAGGTCGAGTCTACACCTATCGACACCAAGAGCTTTCAGACACTTGTTCAATTGGTAAAAGTTCAATGCTTCATACCTTTCCTCTTTGTTTTCCTTTATTCAGCTTCATCTTCTTGCTCCAAGGATGAAGGAAAAGATTCTATTTTCCTTTTCCTTTTCCTATACCTTCTGGGCAACCCAACAAAGTCCAAATTATGATGAAGAACACTAACATGGGATTATTGGCAGAAAGAAACCACAATGAATAACAGTTACGATCTGTTCAGCGGACTATTCATCCATAATAAGTATGCCCAAGAAGAGGTATGGAGCTGATTCTTATGTTCTAACAATTAATTTGAATTATCAAATTAATGGTGTATAGATACTTTGTTGAAGAGACTAAAGGTTGAAATTATAAATCATGTTACAGCTGAAGAACCTAGAAGTGGCTCTTGAGAAGGTTAAACAGAATTTGTTAGATAGGATGAACGAGGAGCTGGATCCGAGTGTCTCTAAACACTAACGAGGAAACACTGAGCAAACAAATTGTTATGACGATAATTCAACTCATGTCCTGTCTTCGTTTTTTAATATATGTACTCTTTTTAATATGTACTTTCTATTATTATTCTCACAATTACTTTTACATAATAAGGACGACGAAACCTCAAGGATGACGAACTTCATTCGTCCGTCTATCATATTTGCTGGGACCTAGAAATACAATCTCTTAAATGTTAAGATGTTGTTCACACTTTTTCAAACAATTTAATGTCCTGAAGTCAATAATAGGAATTAGTGTATAAATATGGTAATTGATTCAATCAAGTTTTCACATAATGAAGTATTCTTTCTTTGGGACAGTTCCATTCTAAAATGTAACGAGTAGCAGTTGGCTAACCCAAAGATAGTTGAATGGATTGGATCCCACTTAGATATGGAATTGATTCACCGATATTAGCAACTTAATCATAAAATTTTAAATATACCACTTAAAAACAAAGGCTAAGTGTGCATAATGAAAGAAATTGCAGAGATATTTAAGTTCACCACAAAAGTGGACACAATGGTCCAAAGTTATTGCGATGAAATTTTCTATATTGGAGCAGCAATGTTTTGGAGCAGTTCAGCTCCCTTTTTTGTATTTTGCATACTTGGTATTCCATCTGCAACAAATAACTATAACTTCACTTGTATACAGAAAGATACCCAATACAACTGATAAAAGTTTTTCAATTTCTAATATAAAATTATTTATTTCCGGATCTAGAGTCCATTAAACTGACAAATAATAGCAAGTTCACATTACCAGCTACACCTGTGTCCCCGAATTTTGCAATGCAAGGAAGCATAAGAAGGAAAGAACTGAACAATTTGTTAAAGTAAACTGCTGGCCTTAGTGATCTCCGACAAAGCTGAGACTATATTTAATCACAGATAGGAGACAGAATTCACTTGATACCATGAAATGATGGCAAGACAGCAATAAGAGGATCCCCGTAACCAACAGCTTCTGTAAACCAGTGTAAGAAAAAACAATAAGCAGATGTGTGGAGCCAAACATGTTAACAAACCAACGCACCAACTATAGCCGCTTAGACTACTGGACAACATATAAAGATTTCTTTTTCCTTCTTTCTTCTTCACATTTTATTTATTTTATTTTATTTTTGGGGATTCTGATTATGAAATACATAAATTGCTTGTGCATAGAAGCAGCATCACCTCGACCTCAACGATATAACATGTCAGTATCACCTCAAAAACGTGTCATGTTTCAAGAACATAAACAAAATGATATCGTTGGTGCCATTTTATAAGAACAGTTCTTCCATTAATTTTCATCTGTAAAGTTATCTCTTAGGTGCAAAAAAACTAGCCTTCATTTAATTTGTCAACGACTACTACATCTGCAACTGGCTTATCTGACCCAATATGCTTGGTTGCATAACAAGTCAACTAAATTATGGATTGAAACCTGTTCTATTATCAATCACACTGAATCAACTAGAGTATGACAATCATATATATCTGTTCTAGGGATTTCACCATGGTTTGTGTTCACTTGAATTGTCCCTACACTGTCCATGAAACAAATTTGATAGCAATTGACCAATATTTTGTGGGCAGCACATGGTGTGCCCTACGTGAAAGCACATGTAGTGCCCAACTCCTACTAATAATATTGCATCATCGTACTAAAGCCCAATAAGTCTTACATATTTCCTGAAGCAATTTGAGATGTCAGAGACCCAAAAACATTAAAAAGAACTTGCAAATAAAAAAAATAGGACATCATACCTCCATCATTGAAGAGAAGCTTTATGACCTCTCCAGCAACATCTGACTGCTCAATGAATGTCACAAAAGAAACAGTCATCAGACACATCCATCTTAAGGGCCACAACCAAAGGAGCTTAAACCAAAAGGCTCACCTTGACAGGAAGTTCAGTGCCAAACTGATCTAGAAAGCCTATCACTTGTCCTTCTTTGATTACTTCACCCTGATTATAATCAAAAAAGAAGGAAGAAAAATAAATGAGAGACAAAGAGTGAAAAAATATCAATTTGGATCTCAGTATTTAGGTTAAATTTAAAATAGTAGCTTTAAGCAGAGGTGCACAACGTGGTTCCTTTACTGTTGTTAGAATAGTCATATGTTATTATTTTATTAGTTTAGGGTGCTATGGTCATATTGTAATATGTCTTCATAGAAATATATACTGCTGGAGTAGGGTTGATTTTCACAACTCTAAACCAATTAGTCAAACCATCTTCTCTTCTCTCTCTCTTCCTCTCTAACCCTAACCTTAATATTCAACTCCTGTGCATTCTAACTTGTGAGGTGACAGCAATGTGCTGATGTCATCATCCATACGATGACATCAGTGTGACATCATCATCCATACGGACAAGTTGGGCTCTCAAGGATAGATTCTTCCTTCTGAGTTCAATGGTGATTTTTGTGAAATTTTTTGGAGCCATTTGATGTAAGTTTTGTATTTTTGAATGATTTTCAAATATTTTTGGTGAAAAATCAAAAATACTACTTCTGCTCTACTTGTGCGAGTTCTACCTAGTGGGCTCATCTCTATAGGGGCCGAAAATCATCAAGGTCTTCCTTGAGGTTTGTTTTGAGATTTGGTATTGTTTTGTTGAATTTTTGGTACTTTTTTGCCTCCTTCCTTATTCGGCATCTCTGGGTTTGGTCATAGACTTCTCTGTTTGGTGTTTTCTGCTATTATTTGGCTGCTTTGGCTGTTTTGGTCACAGACTTCTCTTACTTTGGCTGTGTTGCTGTCACAGACTTCTCTGTTTGGTGTTTTCTACTATTATTTGGCTGCTTTGGCTGTGTTATTTGGCTGTTTTCTGCTAGTGTGGTCACAGACTTCTCTTACTTTGGCTGTGCTGCTGTTCCCTTTTTTTATTTTTTTATTTTTTTCGCTGTGTGTTTTCCATGGCTGAAACCAAACCTCCTGTGGTTAAAGATGATGAGTTGCCTAAGTCTATCACTACCAAGAAACTTAATGGCTTAAATTATCTGGCTTGGGCTCATGCCATTAAAATCTTTTTGCAGGGAAGAAAAAATCCCATTTTCATACTGAACTTCCTCTTGCTGTTGATGATAAAACCTATGATGACTCGTGTAGTGAGGATTCTTGTGTTATGAGATGGCTCTGGCATAGCTTGGAACCTCATGTTGCTACTACTATGGAATTTTGTGACACCTCGAAAGAAATTTGGGACTCCCTTGTTGAGTCATTTTCAAATCAAGTAGTGTCTCCCAGGTCTGAGTTATATGAGTAGATTTTTGCTACTCGACAGTCTGGTCATTCTCTTTCGGATTATTACAATGGCCTTAAGAATTTATGGGATCAGTTATTACAACACAGACCTTTTACTATTGATTTAGCACAACAAAAGCGGAATTGAGAGGAGTTTATGATGGCCTCTATACTTATGGGCTTAGATTATGATTTACGGGGTTTCAAAGATCAGATCCTTGCTAGTGAGATGTTACCTTCCGTTGCTAATGCCTATTCTCGGCTATTGCGTTCTTCTATGGGACAGGGTTCACCTTCATCTAGTTTCGCCTCTCAGACTTTGGCCTCTTCTGCATTGATCTCTAGTAGTGGCGACCGTGAGTCTTCCCATGGAAGTTTTCAAGGCCACTCTAGTCAACATGGCTCGTACAGTGGTCTTCGTGGTTCCTGCAGTGGCCATTCTTCTCATGGTTCTCATCATGGTGGTGGGCGTGGAAATGGTTCTGCGTCCCGTGGTGATTGGAAGTGTACTCATTGTGGTTCCTTGGGTCATTTTGAGCCTTGGTGTTGGCAGAAGTATGGTAAACCTAATCATGTGAATCAGGTTATGGATTCTCCATCCTCCTAGCCGACACATTTTCCCTCTGGCACAATTACTTTCCCAGCTGATTCTCATGACGCACTCACTACTCAAATTAACGAGCTTACTGAGCTAGTCCAGTCTCTTCATACTACTAACCCTTTATCCTCCACAGCTACAATGGCTAGTTCAGGTAATCTTGCCTATGTGGCTCAATCTCCCCAATCCTAGCTCATAGACTCTAGTGCTCGTTCCCATATCTCCAGTAATTCATCTCTTTTCCATACTCTTCATCCTGTTACACACAATATTATACTAGCTGATGGATCCTTCCTTCCTATTAGTGGCAAGGGTATTCTTTAGCCTACTCCGTCTCTCTTCTTGCCCTGTAGTCTTTATGTTCCTACTTTTCCATTTAATTTACTTTCTGTTAGTCAATTGACTAAAGCTCTTCACTATTCCATTACCTTTTCTCCCACTACATGTGTTTTGCAAGACCGACCTCCAGACCAAGAGGATGATTGGTTCGGGGCATGAGAAGCATGACTTATATTTTCTTGACACTGATAGCCCGTCTCGTTCTACTTCTACTGTTTTGAGTGCTACAGTGTCTCCTCTACAATGGCATTTTTGCTTGGGTCATCCGTCTTTAGCCAAGCTGAAATTAGCCATTCTTAGCTTGAGTCATGTGTTTAACCTTAAGTGTGATGCTTGTCAGCTTGGCAAGCACCACCGTAGTTCCTTTCCTAGCCGTAGTGTTAGTCATGTGTCCGCGTCTTTTGATGTAGTCCATACAGACATATGGGGTCCATCTCGAACTCCCACTATTAATAGCTTTCTTTAATTTGTTATTTTTGTAGATGATTACTCTCAAATGACTTGGTTGTTTTTACTAAAGCAGCGGTTTGAATTACCCCAAATAATTTCTAAGTTTTATAATGAAATCTTTACTCAATTTGGAAAACGTATTAAAATATTCAGGTCTGATAATGCCTTAGAATATATGCAATCTACTGTGGATCTTTTTTGTGCTAATTGTGGTATTATTCATCAGACTAGTTGTGTTCAGGGCTGCAAACGAACCGAGCCGAGCTTTGTTGAGCTCGAGCTCAGCTCGTTTACTTATCGAGCTCGTTTATTGAGCTTGAGCTTGATAAGGAACTGGGCTCGAGCTCGGCTCGGCTCGACTCGATAAATTTTTTTTAATATTATTTATATTATTTAAATATAAATATTTAAATAAAAAATATTATTTATATTATTTAATATATAAAAAATGTATTTACATTATTATTTATTTATATATTTATATATTATTTAATGTATAAATAATATATTTATTATATAATTTAAATAAAGATAAACGGGCCGAGTTTAACGAGCCGAGCTTATGCAAGCTCGAGCTCGGCTCGTTTACTAAACAAGCCTAATATTCGAGGTCGAGCTCGACTTGTTTATTAAACGAGCCGAGCCGAACCCTTAACGAGTCGAGTCGAGCCGAGCCGAGCTTGTTCATGAACAGCTCAGTTCATTTGCAGCCCTAGTTGTGTTCACACATCACCCCAAAATGGTGTTGCTGAGCGAAAACACCGCCATTTGTTAGATGTTGCTCGTGCATTGTTGTTTAACATGCGCGTTCCTAAATAGTTTTGGGGTGATGTTGTGCTCACTGCTTACTCTCCTATTAATCGCATGCCCTCGGTTGTGTTACAAAACCAATCTCCCTCCTCTTAGTTATACCCTGATTGTTTCCCGTTTCCTCTTTCTCCTCGTATTTTTGGTTGTGTGGCTTTTATCCATGTCCTTGATCTGGGCCTGGATAAGTTATCTCCTTGTGCTCATAAGTGTGCGTTTTTAGGTTATTCTCTTACTCAAAAAGGTTATCGGTGTTATCACCCTGAGTCTCATCGATTCTTTGTCAGTGCTGATGTTACCTTTTTTTAGTCCACCCCGTTTTTTTCTTCGTCTGGGCAGCAGTTGTTATATCTTGTCGTGAGGGGGAGCCAGCTCCTCCCACACCTACTTTTCCAGTGCCTTGTGTCTCCTCCTCTATTTCACCCTCTATCAATGTAGATCCCTCTTCTTCACCTCCATCACCTCTCCAAGTTTATCAGCAGTCCCAAAATCGTCGCCTTGTTTATTATGGCCCGAATAATTCATCTTCTTTGTCAGAGGCTCCTGGCCCTCCTACCATTTTGGACTCATGATGATCTTCCCATTACTTTACGTTGAGGTAAACGTGCTTGCACCCAACATCCCATTGCCCATTTTGTTTCTTATGATCGTCTTTCCACTAGTCTTCACTCCTTTGCTTGTAGCTTGTCTTGTGTTTCCATTCCATCTTCTTATAAGCAAGCTATGTCTATGTCGAGTTGGAAGCATGCTATAGATGAGGAAATGAGTGCTCTTCATCAGAATCAGACTTGGAAACTTACTCCATTGCCTTCTAGGAAACTTAGTGTCGGTTGTCGTTGGATTTATACTATCAAGTATCTTCTTGATGGTACTGTTGAGTGGCTTAACGCCCGCTTGGTGGCCAAAGGCTATAAACAAACTTATGGTTTTGATTATCTAGAAACCTTCTCCCCTGTGGCTCGCCTTAATTTTATTCGGATTCTCCTCACTATTGCCATTAGTCAATCTTGGCCTTTATATCAGCTTAATATAAAGAATGCCTTTCTTCATAGTGATCTCTAAGAGGAGGTCTATATGGATTAGCCGCCTAACTATGTTGTTCCCAGAAGTGAGCATATGGTTTGTCGATTGCGAAAAGCCTTGTATGGTCTCAAGCAATCTCCATGTGCTTGGTTTAATCGCTTCAGTGCAGTTGTACTTTCATATGGGTTCCGTTGTTCCATTTCTGATCATGTTGTTTTTGTTCGCCATTCGTATACTGGGAGTATTGCTCTCCTTGTCTATGTGGATGACATCATCATTTCTGACAGTGCCTCCACTAGTATTGCTGAATTTAAAACAGTCTTTAAGAACTTGGGTCATCTTCGCTATTTTCTTGGGATTGAGGTTACTCGGTCTTCTCGGGGATTGTTTCTTTCGCAACGCAAGTATGTGCTTGATCTTCTCTCTGAGACTGGCCTCTTAGGATACTTGTCCGAGTGATACTCCCATGGACTCTTGTGTTAAACTGGATGGTGATACTAGGGACATATTTCCTAATATTGGTCATTATCGTCGTTTAGTTGAGAAATTAATTTATCTCACTGTCACTCTTCCTAATATTACATATGCTGCCAGTGTGGTTAATCAGTTTATGCATGCTCCTCGTAACCCTCATTTTGAAGTTGTTTGTCATATCTTGCATTATCTGAAGAGTGCCCCAGGTCGTGGTCTACTCTATCATCTATCTTCCTTGTCTATCATTGGTTTTAGTAATGTTGATTGGGCTAGCAGTCGGACTAATCGCCGTTCTACCTAGGGCTATTGCACCTTCATTGGAGGTAATCTTGTTACTTGGCGTAGCAAGAAGCAGACAGCTGTTGCTCGTTCGAGTGCCGAGACTGAGTACCATGCCATGGCCCATACCGCATCTAAGATGTTGTGGGCTCACTCTCTTCTACAAGATTTTGGTATTCTTGTTCCCACTCCTATGACTATGTGTTGTGATAATCAGGCTGCTATCTTTATTGCCAATAATCCAGTATTTCATGAACGCATGAAGCATATTGAAATTGATTGTCATTTTATGTGCGACCTCTTACTGAGAAAGCAACTTGTGACTCCTTATGTTTGTTCTGAAGATCAATTAGGTAATATCCTCACCAAACCCTTGGCTCAGTCTTCCTTTCATCGCTTATCTACCAAGCTGGGCATGTTTGATCTCTATACTCCAGCTTAAGGAGGAGTGTTAGAATAGTCATATGTTATTATGTTATTATTTTATTAGTTGAGGGTACTATGGTCATATTGTAATATGTCTTCACAGAAATATATACTACTAGAGTAGGGTTGATTTTCACAACTCTAAACCAATTAGTCAAACCATCTTCTCTTCTCTGTCTCTTCCTCTCTAACCCTAACCCTAATATTCAACTCTTGTGCATTCTAACTACTGTAACCACCAAAAGATGCAGTTTAATAGATAAATCAATTATCGGCTAATAAGATTAGTTACGTGGCCATTTCAAACTCCATGTTGCTTGATCATTCACCCTTTTTATCTTTTGCATATTCAGAATGTTTATTCTGAAGTTCTTCCCCAGCATGTGCCTCGTTTGGCAAGTAGCTGTTTCTTAGTTGCACGAAGCAGGAGCGGGGGCGAGAGCGAGAGCGGGGAAGCGTGAGTCAATAGAAGTTTCTTAGGTTGGAAGCGCCTCGGGGAGCGGTAATATATAAATATATATATGTTTTAATACACATTAAAAGTTTTTTTTATAAATATTTTTTTTAATACATATTAATTATTTTATTTATTTATTATATTTTTTAAATAATGTGTTAAAATATATTAAAATAAATAAAAAATTAAAATTGGAGAGGGGTGAGATAGACACAAATTATATTATTTATTAGATTTATTATATGTATTATATATATATATATATATATTATTAGACACAAATATGTTAATATAATTTATTAGATATATATTTTATATAATAAATTAGATATATATATTTTATATATAACCAATTATATTATTGTTATAGGTTGAAAACGGGAGGGACAGAGACGCACGACAAGAGAGAGAGAGAGAGAGAGAGAGGAAGGCAGATCGAAGGCGAGGACATGGCGACGCAGATCGAAGGCAGATCGGAGGAGCTGACGAGTCTCTACGACAGATCGGAAGGCAGATCGAAGGCGAGAGACTGAAATCGAAGGCAAATCGAGTAGATCGAAGGCAGACGCACCAGGTTTCTCTCTCTCTCTCTCTCTCTCTCTCTCCCCTTTACGATCCCATCTTCATTTGAATCGCGTTTCTCTCTCCACAGAAACGTGATTCTTACGCGTTTCTTTCTAGGAAGCGTGGAATTGCGATTCTGAGTAAGAATCGCGGCCTGTTTGCGCGAATCCTATAACTAAGAGCTATTTTAGCCTAAAAGTCAAAAAATTACTAAAAAAACCAAAAAACCTATAACTTATACCAAAAAGTCAAAGATTCCCTTTTTTCTCTATTTTTTGCACAGCTTTTCGTGGAAAGCCAAAATGCCACCCCAAACATACTAGTTTTTTTTATCTTATATTTTAGCCAAAAAGTCAAAAAGTTACTAAAATAGCCTATTCCCAAACGAGGCGTAAATGTAGATAATAGTTGCTCAAATAGGATAGTTGCTCAAAGTTCATCATTCCTGGCCATATTAAAGGTTCAACAGTAATGAAGATCTCAAAATATGGCACATAGATAGCTGAACCAAAAAATTTGTAGCACTAAGTTTTAACAGGTAATGAAGATCACAAAATATGGAACATATACAGGTGAAACAACAAATTTGGAAACTTGAGAATACTGGAACTCTAGTATGCCAAACATAAGTAGGTGCTGAGACAACTTAAAAAGACATATGTTGAGTTTAGGATTTCAATCTCCACCAACTATGAAGCACAGACATTTCTAAGAACATGGCATATCTGTGTCCGTGTCCATGTCCGTGTCCGTGTCCAACTGTCAGACTGACACTTCGCATGCCAAACACTTGTCCAAATGTGTCTTATTATTATTATTTTTATTTTTTAGACCAGACACACTTCAGATGTCGGAGATATACTTGTCGATCGCTTAGACACACATGGAACATAATATAAGTTTGAATAAAATAACTCTAAGACACAAGGGTAAAAGAAAAACAATTTAGATTCATACCTATTAATCCCTCATCTAAACTTTAAGAATTACTGATACGTTACAATTTTTATTTTTTTTTAATTATCTTTGAATGTAATATTCATATATATATATATAACATATAACATATAATAAATATACAAAACTATTTGTTTTATGCATGCCCCCCCACATGTCATGTCCTGCATTTTTTTTATTGTGTCAGTGTGTCCGTGTCTTGTTGCATTTGTGTTTCTTAGCCCACAAATAATGACCCTACAAAAGCATAAATTGCAATGCCTACCTCTTTGCAAATAGGAGGTTGCTTCTTTCCTTTCAATGTTCTTCCCCTTCGGAATGAACCAACCTATCAGAAAAGGGATAATAACAACATTAAGAACTTTATCTTACAAATACTAGGTGACAAGGGCACCAAGCACACATACAATTGAAGACAACACTAGAACATATCCACTGGCTCCAGAAGCCTCCAATGCTGCTAACTTTGATGATTTCTCTGCAGGGACATTTGTAAACGGACTGATTTTTTCTGTAGAAGATTTTGGCAGTGGTGATATTGGGGAAGCAGGAACTGATTCAATCATCAATTTATTAGAAATTGGCGGTGGTGTTGTAGGAGAAACAACTGGCATGGGAACTACTGTGGGAGCAATATTACGCTTGAGATGCATTTCAAAGTCTCCAACCTATAGCAATGAATGCTCGGTTAAATAAGAGAAAATTTAAAACAATATACACATTGACACAATCAAAACTTATTAATGATAAGGACAAACAACTATCGTGTTTCAAAGTTGAAAATGGAAGATTCCCCACATCATTCACTTAAATGGAGTGTTATCTGCTGGCTCAATCAAACATATAGTAAATCATACCCAGAACTCGTCATTCCTCAATTATCTGACAGCTGTTCATAGCAAGTTCCTGCTTGGATTGCAATATCAGTATTTCACTGTAGATCTCTCTAATCAATAAAATGTGCAATTACTTAGGGGTATCAGTGGCTGAATAGCTCATCATTATGACTCACATCCAATGGCGGAGTTAGGATTTTGGTTTAGAGGGGTCAATAATAAGATAGAATGTTATGCCTACAATAGTTCTCCCTCATCGTGCGTTGGCCCTAATGCAGTAAACCCTCAACCCTAACCACAACATGACTTGGACAGCAATAGTCATCCCTATAGTAAAATAAGTACTTTATTGAAAGATTTTATCAAATCACAAGTAAGCATTTTATATACTTGCATGCATATTTATCACCAAAAAAAAAAAAAACAAATATCAACAAAAATAAATTAGCAAGCATTGTAAAAATAATAATAATATTTAACATTTAAAAGTAGACTTTACAACATAATAAAGGGAAGGGGCAATTTTTCATAAATTCCTTTTCTACTACTCAAGTTCCAATCCATCCAAATCATTTTCTTATGTTCCAATAAGTCTCATAGATGGCATAGTTACCAAAGTACCCTTGTTTGAATAAGCCTAATCCCAATTTGAGACAACTTAATGTGTCACTCATGGACCTTCACACAGTCAGAAGAACAGGAAATCAGTCAGCACATTGTTTTCCGATTGGATGGAGGATGCACCTCCATGTGCTGCTCTTGCAATTAATACAAACAATAATTTTGGTGGTGTATAAATGTGTAGCGATGTGAAACACGCAATGTGTCTTCGTAAAATATTTTAGGTTGTTAATCTTCACATCGTATTAAGAACAATACTTGGCTTTTGATTATTTTTTTTCTTTTGTGCATGTTGTCATTGTGTGTTAATCATGATTTTTTAAATATTCACATCACATGTTCACATCATGAAATCTGTGGACATTTTTCTCGTCATGGTCCAGTGAATATCCTCATTATCTTTTATTTATGATTTTGTGAATGTTCACATCATGGAATTCGTGGACATTTTCTCGTTATGGTATTTTGAGCATTCATATTGTGTGTTGCCATTGTGACCATTCATATTATGAGAGGTAGGTTAACTTTCGCAATGGCAATTGAGAAAATGTAGACTTTTAATATTGAAATCAAATCTGAACAAATACGAAATTCAATGTGCAAAATCATCTCACATTAATAACTATAATTTCAGTCACACTGTCAATTTTTTTTTTTTTTTTATTTTACATAATTACTGAAGTCTTATTTGATAGATCTTGTTAAATAGGTTTCAATTTTCAAAGATACAAATTTCATCAAAAATATATATATATATACACACATAAAAAAAGTTATGAATTTTTAAAATTGAATATACAAAAAGTCAAAAACAGTCCAGTTAGAATGTGACATGGAGAAATTAGGGTTGAAAGTTAGGAGGAAGAAGAAGAAGAGAGAGAACTTTTGTATATATTAGAAAACAATTATTAGTCTCAACTTTACATCACTCAAATATATATAAAAACCCTAAACGAGCAATATGACCATCGTACCCTCAACTTAAGTAAATATTAACAAGAGAACAAAAATAACTAAAATAACTATTCTAACACTCCCCCTCAAGCTGAAGCATAGAGATCGAACATGCCCAGCTTGGCAGACAAACGAAGAAACGAAGGCCGAGCCAAAGGTTTGGTGAGAATATCGAACATAAGGAGTCACCAGTTGCTTGCGGAGTAAGAGATCACGAATGAAATGGCAATCAACTTCGATATGTTTAGTGCGTTCATGAAACACAGGATTATTGGCAATGAAGATAGCTGCCTAATTGTCACAAAACATGCTCATAGGAGTGGAAACAGAAAAGCCAAAATCGTGGAGAAGAGACTGAACCCAGAGCATCTCAGAAGCAATATGAGCCATGGCACGATATTCAGCCTCGGCACTAGAACGAGCAACAACAGGCTGTTTCTTGCTACGCCAAGTGACAAGATTACCACCAACAAAAGTACAATAGCCTGAGGTGGAACGGCAATACCTTATTACCTTAATCAAGATCATCAAGCCAAGGATGCATAAGGAGGAAAATGGGCGATAAAGCAACCCCCGACCGGGAGCACGCTTTAAGTATTGCAAGATACGACACACAGCCACAAAATGAGGTTGGCGGGGAGCATGCATAAACTGACTGACCACACCCACAGGTAATATCTGGACGAGTGACACTGAGATATATTAACTTGCCAACCAACCGATGATAACGACCAATATCAGGAAAGAAGTCGCCAGTGTCACCATCAAGCTTGATACTAGAATCCATGGGAGTATCACTGGGACGAGCGCTTAAGAGACCAGTCTCAGTAAGAAGATCAAGAACATACTTCCGTTGAGAAAGAAACAAGCCCTGAGAAGAGCGGGCAACTTCAATCCCAAGAAAATACCGAAGATGGCCCAAGTCCTTGGTGTGAAATTGTTGACCCAAATACTGCTTCAAATCAGCAATACCATTGGAGTCACTCCCTGAAATGATGATGTCATCCACATAGACAATAAGAACAATACTCCCAGTAGACGAGTGGCGAACAAAAACAGAGTGATCAAAAGTGGAACGGTGAAAGCCATAGGCAAGCATAACAAAGATCAAGCGATCAAACCAGCACGAGGATCGCTAAGACCATACAAGGCCTTCCTCAATTGACAAACAAGATGCTCTTGGCCGGGAACAACATAGCCAGGGGGCTGATCCATATAGACCTCCTCGTGGAGATCACCATGGAGAAAAGCATTCTTGATATCCAGTTGATATAAAGGCCAAGACTGATTAACGGCAACAGAGAGAAGAATCCAAACAGAGTTAAGATGGGCCACAAGAGAAAAGGTCTCCAAGTAATCAACACCATAGGTTTGGGTGTAGCCTTTAGCTACCAGGCGAGCCTTAAGTCACTCAACAGTTCCATCAAGAAGATACTTAACAGTATAAATCCAACGACAACCCACAATAGATTTGCCAGATGGCAGAAGGGTAAGGTCTCAGGTCTGATTTTGATGAAGAGCATGCATTTCCTCATTCATGGCAGACTTCCAACTAAAGATGGACATAGCCTCCAGATAGGTGCGAGGAATGGAAATACTAGACAAGCTACAAGCAAAAGAGTGAAGACCAGGAGAGAGGCGATCATAAGAAACGAAATGAGCAATAGGATGTTGAGTGCAAGTGCGTTTACCTTTGCGAAGTGCAATAGGAAGGTCATCAGATGGTAGAGCAGCAGGTGGAATAGGAGCCTCAGACAAAGGAGATGAACTGGTCGGGCCATAAGACACAAGGCGACGAGCTTGAGACCGTTGATAAACCTGCAAAGGAGGGGTAGAAGGGAGAGGATAGAGGAGTGGATGTGGAAAGAGCATAAGAGGGAAGAGTAGGAGTGAGAGAGGCTGGCTCCCCCTCACGAGAAGAGAGAAGATCAGTAGATAACTGGTGCCCAGAGGAAGAAAAAAACGGAGTAGACTCAAAAAAAGTTACATCAGCACTGACAAAGTAGCAACGAAACTCAGGATGATAACACCGATACCCTTTTTAAGTGCGAAAATAACCTAAGAACACACACTTGCGTGCACGAGGAGATAACTTATCCAACCCAGGGTCAAGAACATGGACAAAGGCCACACACCCAAAGATGCGAGGAGGCAAGGGAAAAGGAGATGTGGTGGGATATAACAGAGAATAGGGAGATGTGTGTACAACACTAGAGGGCATGCGATTGATAAGCAAACAAGCAGTGAGAACGGCATCGCCCCAAAACTGTTTGGGGACATGCATATTAAACATCAGGGTGCGAGCAACATCTAGCAAATGGCGGTGTTTCCGCTCTGCAACACCATTTTGTGGGGATGTATGAGAACAACTAGTTTGATGAATAATACCATGAGCATCACAAAAGGTAGTTACAATAGATTGCACATATTCTAAGGCATTATCAGACCGAAATATCTTAATACGTTTGCCAAATTGAGTAAAGATTTCATTATAAAACTTAGAGATGATAGTAGGCAAGTCAGATCTTTGTTTCATTAAAAACAACCAAGTCATCCAAGAGTAATTATCCACAAAAATAACAAAATAAAAGAACCCATTAACAGTGGGAGTTCTAGAAGGA
This sequence comes from Camellia lanceoleosa, assembly GCA_025200525.1. NCBI lineage: Eukaryota > Viridiplantae > Streptophyta > Magnoliopsida > Ericales > Theaceae > Camellia > Camellia lanceoleosa. Next base: position 39,447,251 of record CM045764.1, read on the forward strand.
TCCCAAATATCTGTATGGACAAGAGTAAAAGACTCAGACACACGACTAACACTACGACGAGGAAAAGAACTACGATGATGCTTCCCAAATTGACAGGCGTCACACTCAATCTGAGAAACATGACTCAAACCCGGAATAGCTAACTTGAGCTTGAACTAGCCATGGTAGCAGTAGAGGATGAAGGTTAGGAGGAAGAAGAAGAAGAGAGAGAACTTTTGTATATATTAGAAAACAATTATTAGTCTCAACTTTACATCACTCAAATATATATAAAAACCCTAAACGAGCAATATGACCATCGTACCCTCAACTTAAGTAAATATTAACAAGAGAACAAAAATAACTAAAATAACTATTCTAACAAGTCCAAATTAATGCATAAGAAGTTGCAAAGAGTTCAAAAAATATCTATAAGGGTAAAATTATCAATAAAAGACCTCAAATATAGGAATTAGGATTTGGTGGATCAAATCTCCAAATTAACAGGACTTATTGGAATAAAAGAATATCTTATGGACTAATTGAGATAAAAGTACTTGAAAGGGGATTTTCCACTAAATTCCCCTAAAGGAAACTTGGTCATTAAATAAACATTTAAAGGGAGAAAATTTCTTCAAAATAAAGAAAAAATAAGAGTATGTATTAAACTTTAGAGGGGGAAATTGAATAACCATTTCATAAACCAATACGAAATTCTGACCGCTAGTCAGAATAGTTTTTGGCCTAATTCTTCTTCTGATGATCGATTCAACCAGATCCATGCTTATTTTCAACTCCCCGAAGCATTTCATCGCTTACTACATAAGCCTTTCCTCGTTTGAACCTCGTCGTTCACTTTAAGGCTATGACATGCCAAGGTGCTGCTAGATGGAAGGCTTTTATCAACGTCCATGAATGATAAATCATAGATCGAACCGCCAAATCTGAAAAATTGGGTGCTATCATATAGCTTTGTATCGGCTAAGTTCACGAGTTCGAGATAAGCGAACTTGAACAGCTGACATCCGCCGCAGGGTAAACCACCGCCTCTTAGATATAAATTTCATAAAGTTGAGGAGGCAAATGGCCCATGCTCCATCCATCCCTGCTCACATCATCCTCAAGACCCAAGAACAGGAGTTACATACTAGTCCACTCTCCAATGCATGTATTCAGAATGTTTCATCCACCCACCACACTCAATTCTGAAAAGACAAATTTTAAGGCTTTTCCATGTAGCATATTGAATCACCAACCAGTATTATATCATATTAACTTTCAAACAACCACCATCACTTTCTAGAAGACCGCAACTCACTGCATTTCCTAACCAGACCATTACGGAAAGCAAATGATTTTCAAACTTAAATGCAAGCATAAACACTTTAGAGGTTTACCTTCAGTTTCAGCTCAGCAACCTGTGTCTCATCACAGACCTCCAGGACCAAGGCCTGACACAAGAAAACAAAGGTCACTGTTAATGGTTCTAGTGAAAATTAGATAAACAATTACACTTCAAGGTGAAGGAAGAAAGAAGTGTAATACTACCAAATTATGAGCAATAGGAAGGCAAAACTAAATGAGAAAAGCAAACCATAAACATGACAAAAAGGACTAGCTATTCCAGGCATGGAAATGCCCCAACCACCTGGTTTTACGTTGAAAATATCTTGAGGTTTCAAACTTGTTAATGCTTGAGATATTTAATGCAATTTTCTGTTTGTGAAAACACAGAATCAAATCAATTCAATCAACAACTAAATCATGAGAATTTATAGGAAAAACACCTCCCTCAATTAACTAATCTAATGTACCAGCATGAATCGAGTGAAGCATTTTATATATGCCTGGGTTAACATTGGGTTTTCAATTTTCAATCTCAATCTGAAAAAACATTGGGTTTTCAACTTTACTGCAAATCTAAGAATGAATTTGAAAAAAAAATATATATATATATATATTAATTTATATTAGCCCAGGCAGAATCAAGCCCACTTCTAATTTTTCACAAAGTAACCTCAACTTTGGCGCGCCTTTCAGCATTACTGGATGCAAAAATATGATCCTAAGAACATCTCCAGCTGTGTAGTAGTATTTAGGAGTACCACAGTTGAAATAGAACAGTGTAGCATAAAACATTTATTCCAATGGTGTAGTATATGTTGTGCTAACATAACACTGAACTATTTTATATTACATCTTTGACCCCTTTGTTTTGGGCAAATTACAAATAAACCCCCTGAGGTTTGCTTAAAATAGAGATTACACCCTGTAGTTCTAGAAATTACATCCCACCCCTTCAAGTTTCTAATCACATAACAAATAGCCCTTTTTATCAATAAATCATCAAATCAATTAACAGTTTTTAATGATATCATAAATATATTATAATTAACAATTCAAGTAATTTTATTGTTGTATAGAGGATACTAGTTTTAAGCTATATTATAGTGGCAAGGGTAGACACACGAATGGGGTAGGAATAATAGTTGTCAAGAGTCTTGTAGAAAATGTACTTGCGGTTATTAGGAAAGTTGATTGGATTATGTTAGTTAAACTAATTATTGGAGAGAATATAGTGAACGTTATTAGAGCATATGCCACCCAAGTAGGATTAGATGATCAGACTAAAAGAGTTTTTTGGGACCAAATAGATGAGGTATTACAGGAGATACCCATAAGAGAGAACCTAGTTATAGGTGGTGATTTCAATGGCCATGTAGGAGTAGATAAACTAGGGTATGAGAGGGTGCATGGTGTGTATGGTTTTGGTGATAGAAATGAGGCTGGGGAGAATATTTTAGATTTTGAATCAATTAGGAGCCAAATAGATTACTTTCTAGTAAGGAAAGGAGACCGTCTAAAATACAGCGACTGTAAAGTGATTCCTGGAGACAGCTTGACGTCTCAACATAGAATTTTGGTACTAAATTTATGCTTTAAAGGGCAATACCAAACTCGGAAAGATAGTGAGTGTCGTAGGACTAGATGGTGGGACCTAAAAGGGGATAAACTAGACACATTTAAGAATAGAATGGATAAAAAAGGTACTTGGGACTTGGAAGATGACGCTAACACTATGTAGAACTCGATTGCCAATTGTATGAGGAGAGTCTCAGGAGAAGTTCTGGGAGAGTCGAAAGGAAAGGGACCCAACTTTAGGGAAACTTGGTGGTGGAGGAAAGAAGTTTAAACGGTAACAAAGACGAAAAAAGAGAGTTTTAAAAAAGTGGCAAAATAATAGAATTAAGGAAAACCTTAAGCGCTACAGATAGGCTAATAAGGAGGTCAAAAAAGTAGTGAGGGGGACTAAATTAAAAGCCTATGATGACCTATACACTAGAGAGGATATACAAATTTGCTAAGATAAGAAAGGAAAACAAGAGATTTTAATTAGGTTAAGTGCATCAAGGGTGAGGATTCCAAAGTGTTGGTGAAGGATGAAGAGATTAAGGAAAGGTAAAAGAACTATTTTGAGAAGTTAAATGAGGAACATAGAGGTAGGTCAAAAGAGGAGAAAGTAAGCAGTAATAAAGAAAACCATGACTATAGGTTCTATCATAGGATCAGGGATTTTAAAGTGGAGTTTGCACTTAAGAAGATAAAATTAATAAGGCTTTAGGACCTGATGATATACCTATTGAAGTGTGGAAATGTTGGGGTAAGAAGGGGGTTGTTTGGTTAACTAGGTTATTTAGGAAGATTTTGTTGACTAGAAAAATGTCAGAAGAGTGGTAATAACTATAGAAGAATCAAGCTAATGTGTCACACAATGAAAGTGTGGGAGAGAGTGATGGAACGTCGATTGCGAAATATAACAGCGGTATCAAAGAATCAATTTGGGTTTATGCCTGGTAAGTCAACAATGGAAGCAATCTATCTTTTGAGGAGAGTAATAAAAAAATATAGAGAAAAGAAAAAAGATATTCATATGGTTTTTATCGATCTTAAGAAAGAATATGATGAAGTGCCTCGGGATATAATTTAATGGGTGCTAGAGAAGAAAAGGGTGACAAAAGGTTATATTGATGTGATTAGGTATATGTATGAAGGTGTTGTGACCACTATTAGATCGCCTACTGGAGAGACGAGTGAAGTTCTAATTTCTGTAGGGTTACACCAAGGATCAACCTTAAGTCCTTATCTTTTTGCTTTAGTTATGGATGAGTTGACGCACAATATTCAGGATGATGTGCCATGGTGTATGTTTTTTGCAGATGATATCGTGTTAGTGGATGAGACTAGAGAAGGAGTTAACACTAAGTTCGAGATTTGGAAAAAAGTACTTAAATCTAAAACATTTAGGATAAATAGAACTAGGACAGAGTATATAGTAACAGTCACAATAGTAGAGGATAAGTGAAGATTGAGAACCAAGAACTACCTAAGAGTGAATATTTTCATTATTTAGGATCAATTATCACAACTAATAAAGAGATTGGAGCGGATGTGGTTTACAGAATTAAGGCGGTGGGGTGACTTAAGTGGAGGAGTGTGTTTGGAGTACTGTGCGATAAACGAGTATCCATTAAACTAAAATGGAAGATCTATAGAACGGCTATTAAACCAACAATATTGTATAGGGCAGAATGTTAGGCAACTAAGAAACAATATGTAGAGAAGATAAGTATTGCTAATGTAGCGATCCCGGTTTCGATCCTTCTTTCATGTTTTGCCACTTCGACTAGGCCGGTTGGGAATCGAGCTACCCGGTCAGCTCGCGCGGGTCCAGGAGGCAACACCCCTTGGCGAATCTGAGGGCAGCGCCCTAGCGGGGTCGAGGGGTAACGCCCCCGAAACAAAAAATGCAAAATGCATTCGAAGTTGCTTGTCCGCTTGAGCGGCCGTTTATGCGCTCGAGCGGAGAATGTTTGGTTTCAAAAGTTTGACATGTCTGCAAAAGTACTGGGTTAGTGAATTTGACGCTCGAGCGGGGCTTTCCACGCTCGAGCAGACCGTGTTATATCAGTTCGCAAATCTGATATTTCATATCACTTTTTCAGTCCTCTCTCTCTAAAACTCTCCAGAATTCCAGATCGGGAGCTTCTCTCTCTAGAAGTCATATTCTCTCTTTGATTTCTCCAAATCCATTGGGATTTAGACCTAAGTTCTTCACCAAAGTTGGTTATCATCTCGAGGGCTTCATTATATGCGATGAAGATCAAGTTTCGACATCATTGATTTTGGAAGTTTTTTCTCATTTCTTCTTTAAAACTTGAGGTAGGGATTTTCTTAAAGTTATATATATATTTTTGCAAGATCTATATGATTTTCGAAATCATCTTTCGATAGCTTTGAAAATTGATTGTTGATTCAAGAAGTTGAGCGATTTTGAAAGTGGTTTGTCTCTTGTTCTTTTAAAATGATCTTATGGGTTTTGATCTTCGTTGATTGAAGAAAAGATGATTTTGGAAAGTTTTCTTTCAAAAGATTTGAGTTGTATAGTTTTGGTAAGAAAACCTAAATTTGGGAATTTTTTAAAAGAGACTAAAAATCCATAAATGTTATTGTTGTATTTATTTTGTGCGTCAAAATAAATGGATGTTTGGAAAATTTCTTATTTATATTTATATAAATGATGAATTTCAGGGAATACAAGAATTGTTGTTTATTTTGAAAATTATTGTTCAAAATGTTGAAATATTCTTGAAATGACTAATTGTTGAGGATACATGAAAAGAGGGAATTGTGTTATTTCTTGGATGATGAATTGGAAAAAAAGCATTTATATTCATCTTGTGGTATTGGCATAACAATTCATTTAATTACATTAAATTTTAAAAGTTGATTTGAAAACTTACATTGAGAAAAGAATGTTGAGAAACAAGTTTTCATGAAATGGTTTTAGGGTAAATACGTTGGTAAGTCTTGATAGGTGGTGTAGATGATATTGAATAAGTTGGCCTGAGAGTCCGAGGTGAAAGACCGAAAACTCGCACGGATAGGTGTCGAGCCTTCCGATTAATGCCGGTAAAAATGACAATTTGGCATTACTTGTATAGTCTATTTGCAGACACTGACCTAGGGATTACCAGAGTCGTATTTACCGCCCTTGAAATAAATTGTTAAGTTTTGAACAATTGAAATTGCATGATATCATTGAGCATGATGGTTTTCAAAAGATGAAAATGTGATTTATCTTCAAAAGGGGGCATAGCATAGTATGTGCATTTCATCTCTTGAGACTTGTATAAAATGTATATACTTTGTTAAGGATTTCCTACTGGGTTTTATGCTCACCCTACGGGATTTTTGTGCAGGAAAAGATGTGGTGATGCCGCCTAACTAAAGGCGAGGAAATGTGTGTTGAGAGTACGAAACTCTCATTTTGCTGTAACTCTGTGTGTACGCCAAGGGTTGTATGTGTGTGGGTTTGAATAATCGTTTTATGTAACCAAACTCAAGCCTTGGAAACTTGTAAACCCTTGGAGGTATTTATTTGTTTATTTACTTGTTGTTGGATTAATGTATTGTTGCATGAAGAACTATTGTATCATGTAATGTAAGTTTGGAGATTTATATTCGGTTTTCTTTGAAAGAGCTATGATTGTTGTATTATCATTTGGGCTAGAAATTTGGGGCGTTACAGCTAAGTTGAGGATGCTAAGATGGATGTATGGCAAGACTAGAAAAGACATAGTTAGGAATGAGTACATTCGAGAATGGGTAGGAGTAGTACCGATATAAGATAAGTTGAGAGAATAGATTGAGATGTTTTAGTCATATACAACGGAGACTAACAGAGGCAGTAGTAAAGAGATGTGATACAATGACAGTAGATGGTAGTGTTAGGGGAAGGGATAGACTTCGATTGACGTGGACTAGTGTAGTAAATAGAGATATGAATCTCCTTAATGTGATTAACGAAATGGGCTTAAATAGAATTGAGTGAAAAAGAAATATTCATGCAGCCGATCCCATTTGATGGGATTTAAAGCTTGGTTTGGTTTGGTTTGGTTTGGTTTGGTTTGGTTATAGAAATGTAGTTAGAAATTTCATTTTTCTATTAATTGTGTTAAATAAAAAATTCTAATAAGGGGGTATTTGTATTTTCCAAAATCACAGAAGGCAATCCGTATTTTAAACAAACCTCAAAAGGTGTATTTGTAATTTATCCTTGATTTTTTGTTATAAAAATAACATATATGTTGTTATAATTGGAGTTCAATTAATCAGTAATTACAACCATATTGTGTGAAGATAAAATGAGTGAAAATTAATTTGGCACAAATAAATTAGGTTCAATTAAATTTTAAAATACATCTAATCACAAGTCGTTAAATCAAAGTTCAACAAATAAATCAAGTTTTAAAGGGAAAATTCCCAAAAAGTACTACGTTTCCCTCAAGATTATCACTGAGTCCTATCAAATTTCAATGTGGAGAACCGTGTTCTATTCTCATTAACTTATTCCAAAAAAGTTCAAATCTTCATAATGGGTGTCCGACAAAGGTATTTGATTTATTTTGAAGAGTCATGTAAGGTAGCATAAAATTCATTATTTTCTATCGTCCCACACTATGAGAAATATATTCGGCAAACAACCCAAAGAGGCTTTAATTTTATTAATATTCCATCAAAAGAAGAACAATGTGAAATGACATTGTGGTAAATCCATGCATTTATAAAAGTGTGCAAGGATAGAAAATGATGAATCTTATGGCAAAACGTTTTTGATAAGATTGTTTATGCTTTTGTTTTTTAGAATTTCCATAATTTATACAATTCAAAAAATAGTTTTAATATACATTAAAATTAATTATAGAAGCATAATTCACATTTTAACGAGATGTGGTAAAATTGGAATAGAATAATTAAGGAGATTTTATTTATTTTAATTTTTTTTTTTTTGGGGGGGGGGGGGGGGGGCTCAAGTCCAAATCTAAACTGGAGAGAATATGAGGGGGCAGTGGGACCATCACAACTCTCATTTCAATGATCTAAACCGTTCACTTTTTACAGCCCTTGTGTACATCATTCATGAAAAAAATTTGATTGATTTAATAATTGTAGCCTTTTCATTTTACTGCATTTATACCCAAAAAGTGGATAGTCTATTTTCAAAAACATACTTGTCTTCTATTGTTTCAAAGATAAATTCAATTTGAAATGAAAAGGTTACGATTATCGAGTCGACCTAAATTTTTCCATGGATAATATACATTGAAAATCCTATAAAATTAATAGCTCAGATCATCAAACAAAACTCATGGTGGGCTCCACAAGCCACTCAAGTTCTTTCAAGTTTAGACTTGAACTTGAGCCCAATCCTTTTTATAACAAGTTATCAAGAATAGGACTTTTAATTGTCTACATTGAAATTTGATAAGACTCACTAGTAATAATCAAGGAAAAGTGATACTAATTTATAATTTTCCCAAGTTCAAAACCCTGTTGTTGGGGAACAGAAAGGAATTGGCTGAAGAAATAAGGTTTAATAATTATTTGATAATATTTTACACTTTGAGATTTATTTTATTTTTGGTAACTTCTAATTTATCTAGAGTTTCCGATGATGCCTACATACATGGCTTTGTGTAATAGTTTTGAGGCTAGACTATGATTTTAAATATTGATTATTGAAGTTTTAGATATTTGTTTTGGGATTGTGATCCCAGTTGATTTTTCTTGGTTCTTCTATTCTTCTTGTTCTTGGTGCTACATCACTTGGTTAATGCAATGGAAAACTCAAATGGAAATGTTTCATGCATGTGTCGTCATGCCGATATGCATTATTACACTTAAGTTTAGAGTACAAATCAAAAAAAGTATAAAGTAAGCTCTGGAAAAAAAAATTCTTAGAATTTATTTATTTTTAAATACGTGAAAGGATAGTAAATAACAACTCCATAATGTTAGAAGTTTTCTTCATGGAACTCATCAATGAATGAAATTCAATAAGTAGACTCACAAAGTTGCAAGTGAATATCTGCTTTGAAAAGATGACTCACCTCAAATCCATCAGGGAATATTGCACTTCCCAGACAATTCTTCTCCAACAATCCTTGTTTTCGGCTATCTAAAGGAACTGCACCATTATGGTTTCCAAATTTATGGATATTAAGGCAAAAGATGAAATGCTCAGTAATACCAAACAATTAAATGTGTGTATATCTAATACACATCTAAATAAAATAAAGACTCCCTAGACTACTCTTTACTCATAGACCCAACAAATTAGTAAGAATAAGGGTAAGAACAAAAAACACTTAAATTCATCAAATGTACCAAATGTCTCACTTTTTATTTTATTTTATTTATTAAGAAAGAAATTGTTAGTAATCACAAAAGGGATTTGGAAAAATAAAAATAAATCAGATGTCTGCTAAAATCAAGAGAATATAATAACAGTGCATAAGATTAGAGAGGCACAGCATTTTTTAACCAAAATAGACTAAACCTGCACATAAATTTCAAGTAAAGCAACTCACCATCCGATTTAGCTGCCAGGGTAACTTCAGATGTCTTTACACATGATACAACCATTCCTTCCTGCTTAATTGGATAAGAAACAAGCTTCCCACCAAATGTGAAGCCTTGGATGTGTGATTTACTTAAGTTGGGCCAGGTAGAATTATGCATGGCAACCATGCAAGGCCTCTCAAGTGTGGACCGCACATGTGAGACAGTGCCTACAGAACCTAACATACAGTGACTAACATATCAGAATCAAGTTACAATTTAAGCTTTAATTGCAGTTGATAAGTTTGTTACAATGATTGAAAATAAATTTATACTTACTTAGATATATAGATGAATAGATAGCTAAGGAAACTCCTACATAGGGGGTTGCATAAAAAGATCAAATATTGAATACAAATGGATCGATGAGAAAACTCCTATCATATGGCATAAAAGGGTTGCATAAAAAGATCAAACACAGATGATATGATGGCAATAGTCCTTCAAATATAGCAGACTTAATTCACATATATGTCACAAATCAAAAGAACATAATGCTAAAAGACATAGTCGTGGTCGGTAAAAGACCATCATCTCAGAGGTAAGAGTCAACGAATCAGATTCCCCACAGAAATACTCCATACAATAATATGCCCACATACTCCAAGGCATAAAGAACCACTTCAATTACAGTATTTTGCCTACGCCAAGCACAATTTGCTCTATTTGAGCAAGACAAAAAACTAAAGCAAGAGAAGTACAATCAATATATGCTACAAAGATGAATTACATAAAACTTACATGGCCACACAAAAGTTACATATGCATCTTAGTCAGCCTTAGTAGCCCCAAAGACTGGTTATTAATTAAATAAATAGACAAAAAGAACACCTAAAGTGTTTTTTAGAATGACTAAAAGATAACCAATTGTTACAAATGGATTAAGCTGTTGTTTAGGGCGGGACTTAGATCTCCCTTTTAACATTGTATAGGCTCGCAACTGCATACATGATAGGCAGCGGCCAGTCATTACTTTTCCTAAAATGCATTTTGGGATGAGAATTTCTATCCCAAAAAAGAATTTTTTTTTCTTTTTTTCTGGAAGATGCAGCATTCCACTCCCCAACAAACTTAATTACAAAGTCTGTATATTTAAATTGCATAAGTTAGCTCAAGAAATACACAAAGGACATGAGTTTAATATTACTACCAGATCAGAAAGAGCAATCCAACCAACGCGAACCCAATTTCATTCGTTCGTAGACAGTACTACCATACTTAATAGACAAAATTATGAATGTTTTCATACAACATAAATCAAGGCATGATGAATCTGAATCATGAAGGTAATAAGCGAATTAACAAATGTTGAATTAAAGCAACATTGAAGACGCGATTCATAATTACAGAAAATCCAGATCAGGCTAAAAGCTAGGGATCGTACAACCGAACAACAAAAATTATTGCCAAAGTTCTACACATTTGACATATCACACCGTACAAATATATAGATATAGATATAGATACAGGTCTATACATGGAGAGAGGGACTTACAGTGAAGAACAGCGGCGGACTCCATGGACGGTAGGGAAAACAAAATACAGGAGGTGGAAAATCGCTCTCTCTCTCTCTCAGAGAAATGGAACGAGAAATGAAGTCAGGTTGGGAGAGAGAACAATTTAAAGGAGGAAATTTTGAAGAAACCGAGAGAGTTTGGTTATGCACAGTCGTGAGTGGGGTGTATGTATGTATATGTGACGTTATTGAGAACTCCGTCCCCTCGTCAGCTTCTCCACTAGGGGTGTGCGCGGTGCGGGTCGGTGCGGTTTGAGAGAAAAATAGAAACCGTATGGCGGGTGGCGGATTGATAAAAGTGTCACTAGAATTTGCCATTTTCCTTATCAAAAACCGGCAGTTCGGTTGGCAAATAATGGCGGATTTGCCTTGGCGGTTCGGGCGGATTGGCGGTTTATAAAAAATATAATTCAAATTACAAAACTTAAATCAAAGAGTAAAAAAAAGACGAGAGATACCGTGATGTTAAGCATCTTACGAAGCTTTCTTCTGATGCAGCAAGTGTAGCAACAACATAATAATATCAATGACTATGCCATCAGTTCATTACAAGTATCTGTGAAAGCTACAATGATCAAATACAATGCATAAAATTAATATCATTCAGGGTTTACAATATATTGAAAATGTTTACTGTTGAAAATTATTTAGATTGAAAAGTGAGCTGATGTAAGTTTGCAACATGGCTAGAAAAAAAAAAAAATTGAAAAGTGAATTGGAATCCAACTTTATTTTGGATTACTGACATCTTGAATTCCCCTCGAGCAGTAATGTAATACTATATTCTAAGGTATAGAACAACAAGCAAACTTAAGTAAAAAATAATTTTTAGAATCTTATAAAACATGATTTAATAGCGGTGCGGGTCGGTGCGATTTGGAAGAAAAATAGAAACCGGCGGATTGATAAAAGTGTCACTAGAATTTGCCATTTTTCTTATCAAAAACCGGCGGTTAGATTGGCAAATAATAACGAATTTGCCTTGGCGGTGCGGCTCGGTGCGGTTTTGGCGGTTTCGGCGGTTTTGGCGGTATTATGCACACCCCTATTCTCCACCCTCTCTCTGCCACCGTTTCCAGCTCCGATTGTTACTATGCGCCGTTCAAACTACATTAGTTATTTTCATCTTTTTTTTAAGGATAAAAAATTGACAATTTGAGCCCTTTTGATTCCATCTCTATGAATTGGTAACGGAAATATATTTTATTTTTGGTAAAAATCGGATTTGGTCTTAAATAAACGTTATCGTTTTAATCTCTTAAATTTTAATTTTATTACTTTAGTTTTTAAAATTATCAATTTAAGTTATAACCAGATTGATTTAAATTGACAATTGATTATCAAAATGATAGAATTAAAACTTAAAATGACTAAAATGAGAAGTAACGCATCTTTTGGGCATTAAAACTCTCTTTTATCTAGTTTTCTATTATCAATATTGACGAATGTTAGACCTATAACTAAATTTATTCAAATTGATAATTTTAAATATTAAAATGACAAAATTAAAACTTAAGAAACTATAATGATAAATAACTATCCTTTTTTTTTTTATAAAAGAATAAAAAATAGAATAGTGAGTAAATCATTAATTTCACCTCTATCAAATAAATTTTCAAATTAGTCATTTTAGTTTTAATAGTTTTGACTCAACAGACATAATTAGTGATTTTGTCTAGTCAAACATTAAAAATATAATTACTTTTTATATTTTATAATTAATTGGGTTGAATTTATAAAAATAATTTTAAATTAAAATGAATAAAAATAATATTTAAATAGTACCAAAAAAATAGGGAAATTGCAAATTAGTGTGATAGTCAAAAAAATTATATTTATATTTTAGTAGTGGTGCAAATGTCTTGTGTGCATGGTGTAAGTCTTTCTTGTATGTAGTGCAACTCCTTATATATGAGTTGCACTAGAAAAAATTTCAGCTATTATGTAATTATTTTTCTACTGTCTCACCAATTTACAATTTTTTCTAAAAAGTAAGGAAAAATTACCAGTAAATCCTATATGGTAGAAAGTTAAACCATTTAGTCCTACAAATTTTCTTATGCACCATTTAGTCCCACTATCTACATCAGCAACATCAACAACATTATTAACATCATCAAACATTATTCTTCATACAAGGATCGAATATCACCAACATATATACTCATTTGAATGTTAAGACCCATTTATCAACATTATTCATCAAACTTTGATAATCATTATTCATCAAACATTAAGATCCAGCGAACATCAAACATCATCGCCAACATCAACATTATCAAACGTCAGACCAACATAAGCAGTTATAAAAAATAAAAAACAAAAAAATTCTGCATTCACCTATTTTTTATGAATATATATATATATATATATATATTTAATTACCAAAAAAAAAAGAACAGCGTCTGTGTTGTTGTCTCTCTCCGGCGAACTAGAGATTTCCAGCGGCAAAATCAAAGGCTCTCTCGAGAGTAAAATTTAAGATCAAACTCTGAACAAGAATCATATATGTCGATCGTCTCTCAATCTTCAACGACGCGGAGGGCTATGGATGTTTCTTACCTCTCTCTCCATCTTCCACGAAGATTATGCCTATGGTCAACATAACTTGTATACTGTATTGTTTCCTACACTTTTTGGTTAATATTTCAATCAAATTATTATGATGTTCATTAGTTGTTTGATGAAATGTCTCAAAGAGCAAACATTCATGGATATTCAAATTTTTTGGCTACAACATCAAAACATCACTGTGTTGAAGAACATCACTGTGTCCGACATTGAACTGACGGTGGGAACATCACTGTGTTGAAGAACATCACAGATCCGACATTCAAGAACATCAATGTGTTGAAGAACATCACAGATCCGAGATTCGATCCGATTTGAGGGAAGAACATCACTGTGTTGACGATGTTTTGTTAATGTTGATCTGTTTTGATGTTGTTTTGACGATGTTTGATGTTCGAAAATTACCCAGAATTTTTTTTTTTCTTTTTCAAATTGCTTTTTTGCTTTGAAGGTCTGAAATGCCTACACATTGACCATTGTTTTTTTTTAGTGATGTATAATGTATATGTTGATGTTTGATGTATATTTTTTTAGTTTGATGTTGTGATGTTGTGTTGTTGATGATGTGATGATGTTTGATGATGATGATGATGATGTTGTGATGTTTGATGTTGTTTTAATGATGATGTTTGTGATATTTGATGTTGTTTTCATAATGATGTTTGATATTGTCTTGATGATGATGTTTTGATGTTGTTTTGATAATGATATTGTGATGTTTGATGTTGTTTTGATGATGATGTTTGATGTTGTTTTGATAATAATGTTGTAATGTTTGATATTGTTTTGATGATGATGATGATATTGTTTTGATGATGATATTGTTTTGACGATGATGATGTTTGATGTTTAATGGTCATTAACATTGGAATAGGATCTAACGGTTCATAAGAAAATTCATAGGACCAAATGGGTTATAAGATACAAATTTGGGATTTATTGGTGCATCCCCCAAAAAGTAATAGAGAATTTGTTAAATAAATGAATGTTTGCAGCATATTATTCTCAACAAATAAATTATAAAAATGCAGTTCATAAATGAAAAAATTATTCCATGCCCATGTGATAATATCATAAATCAATCTCAATCATTCATTAGTGTTGAACCTACGTAAGTCTCACATCAATAAATAACTGAGATTGATTTGTAATATAACCACGTCAATGCTCACGTGATAATGTCATAAATCAATTTCAACCATTAATTAGTGTTAAATCCATATGAGTCTCACATCAATAAATAAGTAAAATTGATTTGCAATATGACCACACCAATGCCTTTAAGGCAATGAATAATTACTCTCATAAATGGATCCCATCAACCCATGATAAAAGTATCTCGCTTTTGAGTTATAATAATAATAATAATTATTATTATTACCAAGACCGCGGAAGCAGCAAGTAGAATGAAGAACATGGATTACGAAATCAAATATGGCTAAAATTGAACAACAGAATTGGAATGCACATAAAATAAAACTGTCATAACTTAAAATACAGAAAATAACTTACAATTACAATTGTAGCAACTGCAAGGATCTTTAATTGGGTTACAAAAGGAAATGAGTAATTGTCACTCAGAGCTTTCTATTTTTTTTTTTTTGACTGAAGAATGAAAAACTTGAAGCTTTCTGAATGAATTCGATACAATATATAGAAAAGGAAAATACAGTAGTCATGTGACTAATACAGTATTCTTGTGACTGATACAGTAATCTTGTGACTTCTTTGATTGATGAAAGCAGCTGGCAGCGCATGGGATAAAGTAGATGCTGTCGGTTGCGAATATGCAGCTTTAACAAAAGTTGATTGAGTGAATAGTGACGGTGAACAGTGGTGGAACACGTGAATATAGGAATCAATATAGATACAAATTAACAGCTTTTCTCAAAAGAGTATTGATTGAAGCTAATTTGTATTTATAGGGAATCCTATGTTTGATCAGGCAAATGGGTCCTGAGCATCTTGGAACTCAGATCTGCCATATGAGATTGGTTGGGTAGTTGATCCTTCAGAAGATTGTGAATGGTCTGAACTATCTTCTGAATTTTCTGAACTGGTTGACTGGGCTTCAGCTTGATCTGTAATTTGGCGGGCTAACTGGAGCAATTCATCTCTGGATAACTTGGGCTTGACCTTTGATTTAGCTTTGAAATTTGAGGGTGAAATGGGCTTAGCCTTAGCTTTGGACTTTGATTTAGGCCGTGAATGTTCCTTGGGCCGTCCGAGTGCGTGAGCTTTGGACTTAGCCTTGGATTTTGATTGGGTTAATCGATTTGGATTTGGGCTTGGAACCGCTAGATGAGGGCTTCAAGGTTGATTGGAGGAAGATCGGCCGACTTCCTTGGTGATTCTGGGCTTTGATCATAGAAGGAGTTGGAGCACATTGATCAACAGGAAATTCTTCTTGAACAATTTCAAATATTCTGGGCACATTGAACTTAGCCCACCATTTAACTGAATGTTGACAGGTGATTATGTTACCATCAATTCCATATTGCCATTTAAATATCCATGGGAGTTTATATTTGGATATAAAAATTAGCAAAGATGGAAATTGTCTCTGATGAGTGGTGAATGGGTAAACAGAGGAGAAATAGTTAACTAGTTCAATGAGATCACCAGAGAGGATGTCTGAAATGGCACCATAATGAGTCCACCATCTCAGAAACCAGGTAGGTAATTCAGATTTGAATTTTTGATCAAAGCAGATGTACCAAGAGTGACTAAAAGTTTCATTTTGGTATAGGAAAATCTTGAACCAGGCATCAACATAGTCATGGTAATTATACTGAATAGAATGACTAGGCAAATCTCGAAGCTGATAAGGAGGACCCCATTCAGCTTGGGAAACAATACTATGGACATAAATGGAATGATACAGAACCTTGCTGGCGTAGGTTCGATCATAAATGGGTTTGATCAAGACTGATTGATGATGGATCAAAATATCTTTGTAATAGGTGATTGTTTTCTCTGGATGTGAGAGGATGAAATGGCATCCAGAGCCAAAATGGGATTTAGCAATTTCATGGATCAATTGACTTTTAGGATGACTGGGTTCTTTATAGAACAGATTAGTAGTGTGTGATTTGATATAATCAGTTCGGGATGACTTAACTGGGTTGGCAGGAAATGGGGTAACTGAGACTGATTGGCTTGATGAAGCAAAAGGATCAGTAGCCAAAGTAGTGGAGAAATTAGGCCTGGGGATGTTACCAAGGAGTTGGTAACAGTTGATCATTTGAATGGGTTGAGGGTATTGTCCTACTAACTCCAAATGAGGAGGAACAAAAGGCTGACTAGAAGAAACCAAAGCCTTGGAAGGAGGCCTTGGGCGAGACATCTGTTTAAACAAGAAACAATGATTATCAGCAGGGATTAACAACCAGAAAGAAGATCAAGATAATTTTGGTAGTAGTGTAAATCATTGTAATAGTTATGACGCAGAATGCGACGAGCTTGAATCTGTTGGTGAATGATGTATTGGGCTCTCTTGGTAGTGGATTTGGTTGATTTAAGGCGATTAATTCGGTGGTTGACTTGTTTAATCAAGGTTTGGTAATGGGTAATTTGGGTTTTTAAATATGGAGTATGTGGAGCTGCACTCATCTCTTACCCCCCTGTAAAAATTCTCGGGTGAGAAAATCAGGAAGGGAATTTTGACAACCAGGTATATAGGTAATATCAAAATCAAAAATACTTAAAATAGATTGCCAACGGGCAAAAATTTGTTTACTTGCAAGGTTTTGAACATCTTTTTCTAAAACATATTTAGCAGATTTGCAATCAACACGAAGTAAAAATTTTTGATTTAAAATATCATCTTGAAATTTTTGAATACATAAAACAGTAGACAAAATCTCTTTTTTAATAGTACTATAATTTAATTGTGCTTTATTCCGCATACACGTAATGGAAACGGACAATCTGTTCAGGGGATTGAGGAGTGACTTTCTGAAGAAGAATGCCACCATAACCAATATCAGAAGCATCAGTTTGAATAATTTTGAATGAATTTTCAGCAGGAATACCAAGACAAGGAAGAGATTTAACATATTGTTTGACTTGTTGAACAATAGAAGTATGAACAGATGACCAAGGAGGAGGATTATCCTTTAACCTATCAAACAATGGTTGACAAGTCTTCCTAAGGTCTTTGTAAAATTCAGCAATATAATTAAGGGATTCTAAAAACCTTTGTAACTGGGTTTTATCAAGAATTTCATCGGGGAACTTGGATGCAAACTCAATTGATCGACAAATTGGCAGAATAGTATTGTGGTGAATATCATATCCTAAGAATCTAACTTTAGTTTGAAAGAGTTTGATTTTAGGGGCAGAGATGACTAAGCCATAACTTTTAATTGTATAAAAGAATGCAGTTAAATGTTTCCAATGTTCATTAAGGGATTTGGAAAATATTAAGATGTCATCAATATAAACAATAGAAAAATGACTAAATGGATTAAAAATATCATTCATTATATTTTGAAATTCACTAGGAGCATTTTTTAAACCAAATGGCATTACATTCCATTCATATTGACCAAATGGTGTGTTAAAAGCAGTTTTATATCGATCTTTAGGGTGAATTTGTATTTGCCAAAACCCACTTTTTAAATCAAATTTACTAAAAATAACAGCTTGATTAAGTCTTTTAATCAAATCTTTTTTATTAGGAATAGGATATCTAATCCATTCTAAAACAGCATTGAGTGGTTTATAATTAATAACTAAGCGAGGGACACCTCGTTCTAATTCAGCATTTTTATTAACTTAATAACCACGGCAAGACCATGGTGATTTACTTGGACTAATGATTCTGTTTTTTAATAATTCATTAATTTCTTTCTTACACATTTCAAGTAATTCATAATTCATTTGAATAGGTTGGGATTTAGTAGGGATGTGTTTTTCATTAAAATTTTTAATATATGACAAAGTAACTACATGCTTTTTTCTGTGCCAAAATGCAGTAGGTAAATGGGAGCAGACAGTGGATTCTAGTTTTAATTTAAAATCATTAATTTGAGAAATAATAACATGATCAGTTAATTGTTGATCAATTCTTTTATAATTAATTTCTTCTTTAAGAAAATTGATTTGCCTAGTTAAGCGATTAATGGTATGGGAAATAGAACAATCTTTTAATAGTTTTAATTCGAACATTTCAGGTGGAAACAAAAATTTAAAAGTAACAGGTTGACCTAAAACATGAGTGGTAATTCCTTCAGCAGATGTAGTGAATGGATAAAGTAAATGTATAAATGGAGTACCTAATATGATTTTATCAGTCATGTTTTTTACTAAAACAAATGAGGTTTTGAAACATACATTATCTTGACAAACATGAACATTAGGTAATTTATATTTAATACGCATTTTACTACCATTAACAGAGGTTAATTCCTCATGACATTTTTCATAGTATTTAGTAGGGAGCAAACCTTCTTGTACACAGTTTAAATCAGCACCGGTATCTATTAGAGCAATTAAGTTCAATTCAAAATCATTAATAACTATCTTAATTCGCGAATACCATTTTTGCATATAGATTTTATTGATTAGATTTAATCTGTTATCATCAAGAGTATGGGATTGTGATCTATTGTCAAATATTATTTTATCAGGATTAGTGTGATCAGAATCGGTGTCAGAATTATGTTGAGATTCATTAGGAGATTCATGGACTGAGTTGTGGAAATTATCTAAACTTTTATTAAGTTTTAATGTAATAATTTCATCTTCTAATTTTCGATCTTTTTGTCTTAATTCATTAATAGCTTGTTTGATTTGATTGATTTCAGATTGTAAATCTTGAAGTGTAATTTCTTTAGTTTTATTTTTAAATCTTTCTAAAGTCTTAGATAAGCTGATAATAGGTTTATCAATCTTAGGTTTATCATCAGAATGAATTAATAAAGATTTTAATTTATCAATATATTTTTGTTTTAAATTGGGATCATCTAATTTACTAATTAATTCAATAAGAGCAGATTCTTCTTGAGTGTTTTTAGTAAGAACAGTTAGTTGTTTGACTGGTTTACAGCAGACATCAGTACATCCTAGATTAATATGATTGTCAGAATCATCACTAGGTGAATGATAATTAGATGAAGTTCTTGGATGATCAGAAGAGGAGTCGCTAATAGATTGATTTAATTGGAAGATTTCAAATAACTGATTTTTGGAATTATCATCAATTTGAAGTTGGTTAACTTTATCCTTTAATTTTTGCTTTTCTTTACATTTATTTGAATAATGTCCTTTTTGACCGCAATTATAGCAAGTAATGTCTTTTTTGAATTTAGATTTGGGATGTGATTTTTTATAATATTTCTTTTTGGGTTTAGTATAAAATTTATCATGAGATTTGGAAGGTGAATAATCTTTGCGATATTTATTAGAAGAGTATTTGGATTTATATTTAGGGTAAACTACCAATAGGTCCTACTTTGGAGACTTATTACCCAATAAGTCCCACTTTGGAGACTTATTACCCATTAAGTCCTATTTGATATAATTTATTAAGTGATAAAGATAAATTTATCAGTCTTTTTTTTATGAATAATTTTATAGTGATAAATTTATCAGTCTCTTTATTTTATGAATAAATTTTTAGTGATAAATTTATCACTCTCTTATTTTTATAGTGTTAAATTTATTAGTTAGGACCTGTAGATAAATAAGTCTAGTTAACAGGACTAATTGGTAAGTACCCCTTATATTTATGTTTGGAGTACTTGTGTGATTTCCTACGGAAAGGTGCAACAGGAGGTAAACCATATTGTTCACAGAAATTTCCTAATTCATATTTAGCTTTATGTTTATCCTTAGTGACTTTTTGACTAAGTTTTAAATCAATACACATTTTTAATCCTTCTTTTTGAATAGTGCTAATTATATCACCATAGGTTAAATTGTCATATTCAATAACACCAGTAGGTTGACTAAGAACATCTCTAATTTTGTGAGCAAATAGACTAGGTAGTCCATTAATGAATTTTTCTTTCCAAAATGATTTAGTACAGTCTTCATGTAACATAACTCTAGAGATAAATACATCTTTATACTATCGAAAATCACTTAAAGTTGGGCAAATAAGGTTACTAAGCTGATCATGTATGCGAGAATAAATATTAGTAGGTGTACCAATAAAATGTCGAACAATAGTATAAATTAATGTATTAATACCATCAGGGTGGCAACATCCTATAGTTTCATCAAAAATAGGGAGACCATTATCATCAGTTTGATTAGCATATATGATGGAGTCTCGTTGATCTTCAGTTAATAATAATAATAATAATAATTATTATTATTATTTTGAGTAATGTTATAATTTGTGTGAATTAGAATTTTACCCAATAGTGTACTCTTTGCCAAGGCATAAGAAAAATTGGTAAAATCGATGGTAAGTTTTTCTTTGATTTTGTAAGTTTTACATCAATACAAATTAAACCATCGAAACATAATATTTAAATACTTTTATATATTAAATTTTCAATCAGTTGAAGATAAGTGATTAATTTACATTTTTTAATAAAAATTATGGAGAAATGCATTTACAGAACATCTTTCACCATTTTCCTTCATTTGTTAGTGCATATGTAAGATTCTACAAATTTCGTAAAGGGTTTGGCTTTCCCAAGCTTTGTCATCTCAACTTTAGATAACATTTAGACTTGGTAGACTCATTTTATGATTGATTTCAGTAATCCGAATTATTTATTTTTTAGAACTCATTGAGTATAATGTTTATGTAAAAAAAATAAAATAATTGGACATCAAAAACTATATGTTTGAATCAAATTTATATTTAAAAAAATAGATAACTATTTTTGAAATTATATTTGTCATCAAATTTTTTTTTTTTAAAACAAACATAATTCAAACGTATAACTATTTTTTTAAAAAAAATTATATTTGTCATCAAAAACGTATATTCTACTGATTAAGTCATAAAAGACAAACGGTTTGGATCATCAAAATCAATATCAAAATAGGCCTATTAAGTCTAAAACACTCTCTCAAGTTCAGATAACAACTTTAGAAAAATCAAACCCTTCTATAAAAATCTTAAAAATTTCATGTGAATCCTTCCTCTACAAAAACCAAAGAAATCGACAAAATCAAACGCTAACATGCAATCTATTTCAATTCCCCAACCAACAAAATCAAAATGTTCAGTGCAGTGCTAAACTTACCCCCAATCCAAACTTGACAAAACCTTTTACACCCTAATCATAGCTAGGTTTGAATCAATAATTGTGAATGGATTTATTAAGATTTTTTTTTTTTTTTTGGGATAAATACTTTAGAAACAAAATATGATGGGAAAATTAAGCAATAGATTTAAATTCTTCAAAGTTAAACCAATCATTAATCCAAACATTGACTTGAGGATTCTGTACTTATTGATGAACTATTTTACCTATTTTTTTTTTTTTTTCATAAATCCCTTCACAAATCATTAATCCAAACCCTGACTTAAGAATTCCAACTAGTTTGTGTAATATTTGTAATAAAATAACTATCAAAAGTGAAACTAAAACACAATCAATACAAAATCAAATAATGAAACAAAAAAAAAAAAAAAATATTGAACCTTTGTAAAACAAACTTACATTACAAGTATAAAATTCAAAAAGGAGAGAGTTAAAGTCGAAGATCAATCAGTGTGTTTGGTTTGAATTTTTTAGATTAAGTGTGTGTGTCAATTTCCGACCACACTGCCAACTTAGTACTCAATTGGAGAATACTAGCAGAATAGATGGCACCTGTTTGACCTGCAACAGAAAGAAGAGTCTCCGGCGGTGGCTCAGTCACCCGGGGGTACTCCGACGATCAAGTCAGTACTCTATATCTCTCAAAGATAACCAATAGTGCTTAACTCACTAGACAGAATATCAAAAGCCATACCTTAAACTCATGGGGGTGCCTCCCTTTTATAGCCAGCATAATCCTAGTCTCAATAGGAGCCTAGCCCTAATGAACTTAGGATTACTGCTAATCTGGGACTCTCAGTGGGATTAGGATAAACTCTTTAAGAGTCTTATCTTTACCCAAACTGAAATCTTCTCCCAATCTAGGACTCTTGTCCCATATCCGCTTATCTCGGATTCCGGTATTCTCGCAGATAATCTCGGCCTAGCCGAGATCATCTCGACATCATGACCAGGACACGTGACACCTCGGTTGACACTTCGGTGTCACCTTGGCCACGTGTTGTCATTCAAAAATTATGTCCCCACAACTGCCCTCTAAGTTCTATTACCTCGGCATCCTGAGGTGATGGAACCTATATCAGTACTTTCCAGTATGTCGGCTTAAAGTATCGCAACTGAGATCATCGTTAAGGCCGGTATGTCTCTTTAAAGAACAAGAATTCCAAGAACCCGTTCACACGTATGAGCTGTCATACATAATCTCGGTTTAATTTTAACTTGTAAACTTTTCTCAAGTTTCAACAAGTGTTAAACAATGATCTCGGTTTAACTTCAACTTGCAAATTGCTACAAATTTCAACAAGTTTAAACAATAATCTCGGTTTAACTTTAACTTGTAAATTGCTACAAACTTCAACAAGTGTTAAACATCATCTCGGTTTAACTTCAACTTGTAATTTGTCCACAAATTTCAACAAGTGTTAAACAATGATCTCAGTTTAACTTCAACTTGTAAATTACTACAAATTTCAACAAGTGTTAAACATCATCTCGGTTTAACTTCAACTTGTAAATTGCTACAAATTTCAACAAGTGTTAAACATAACATCGGTTTAACTTCAACTTGTAAATTACTACAAATTTCAACAAGTGTTAAACATCATCTCGATTTAACTTCAACTTGTAAATTGCTACAAATTTCAACAAGTGTTAAACACAACATCGGTTTAACTTCAACTTGTAAATTGTTACAAATTTCAACAAGTGTTAAACATCATTTATAACTCTATGCCCCCTAATAGGGACTTATGTTCACATTAAGCTTGTGCATGTGATCTTGTTCGTCGAAGTTGGTTTCAAGCCGAGGTTATTAGCCTTGATTTCTCTGTTAATCTTCCTTGGTTTCAACCTGAGTTTGATTCTCGGTCTCGTATCGACGAGCCGTTTTTCTTATCGGACTTAAGTGCCGAGATCTTGTTTTCTGGAATCTTGGATCTGCTCACTCAATTTGAGCTCTTCTCTTCTCGAACCTATTCATCCAGGCCGAGATCATGTCTTCTGGAATCTTGGATCTGCTCACTCAGGTTGAGCTCTTCTCTTCTCGGACCTGCTTATTTAGGCCGAGATCTTGTCTTTCGGGATCTGGGGTTCGGGGCCTGAAATCCAGGATCTGCTCACTTAGGCTGAGCTTTTCTATACTTGAATGTCATCTCCTTGGGAGCGCTCATGCCCCCTGTCTTCGCATTCCTTCTGGAAGGGTCTTCATTCCGTTTATGTCGACAGACTCTCCATCTTCGCTAAACTCGTCGTTTTCAATATGTTGATCTTGTACAGTGATGGCCATCTATTCTCCTTTCTTTCCCACAGACAGCGCGAAATTGTGTGTGTCAATTTCCGACCACATTGCCAACTTAGTACTCAACTGGAGAATACCGGCAGAATAAATAGCACCTGTCTGACCTGCAACAGAAAGAAGAGTCTCTGGCGGTGGCTCGTCTACTCGGGGGTACTCCGACGATCAAGTCAGTACTCCATATCTCTCAAAGATAACCAATAGTGCTTAACTCACTAGACAGAATATCAAAAGCCATACCTTAGACCCATGGGGGTGCCTCCCTTTTATAGCCAACATAATCTTAGTCTCAATACAAGCCTAGCCCTAATGGACTTAGGATTACTGCTAATCTAAGACTCTCAGTGGGATTAGGATAAACTCTCTAAGAGTCTTATCTTTATCCAAACTGAAGTCTTCTCCCAATCTAGGACTCTTGTCCCATATTCGCTTATCTCGGATTCCGGGATTCTCGCAGATAATCTTGGCCTAGCCGAGATCATCTCGGCATCATGACCAGGACACGTGACACCTCGGCTGACACTTCGGTGTCACCTCGGCCACGTATTGTCATTCAAAAATTATGTTCCCACATTAAGTTTTTTGGTTTTCATGTTTTTTTTTGTTTTTTGTGAATATTTTTAAAATTTTAAACATTTTTTTTACTTTTTTAGATGCACCTTACTTAGATGTATCTAAAAAATAAAAAATTTGTGAAAAAATATTTTAAAAAATTAATAAATACATAAAAATATTTAAAAAATGTATTGAATTCTCGTGTTTTTTTTTTTTTTTTGTATTTTTGATATTTAGTGAATTTTTAAAATAGATTTTTTACTTTGTAGGTATATTTATGTTAGGTATATCTAAAAATTAAAAAAAAAAATTGCTTAAAATATTTAAAAAATTTAATAAAAATAAAAATAAAATAAAATAAAATTTTCTGAAAAAACTTTAAGCAAGCGGAAGGAACTTCCTTCCCTTTCCCAAATATTGGGTGCGCAAGTCTGGCATATATACAAACCACACATTGGTTTTACAAAGAACCAATGATCATGTTGGCAACATCATAAAAATGTAAAACTCACTTGTCAATTATGAGAAACAAATTACCAAAAGTCAATATCTATACTATATATTAAGTAAAATGGGGTTTTTAACTCTTAAAGCCTGTGAGAGATTCAATATCTCAATCTGAATTTTTTTAATTTCTTATTTTTTATTTAAAAAAAAATCTCAGCATTTATTGATTTGGTCAAAATCTCCTTATCAGCATTTATTAAAATTTTTTCAATCTACATTTCTTTTCACATGCCTGCATTTATTGATTTGGTCAAAATCTCCTAATCAGCATTTAAAATCACATCATACAAATAATTATAGATACAATCCATGTATAGTTACTTCAGTACCCTTTTTAACTTCTCTCATACACTATGGTTAATGATAAGATTGTTAAATTATTTTTATAAAAAATCTTAAAAAACATAATTTATATATTAAAAAAAAATCTAAAACAAATATAAAATATCTATAATTATCTCGTGCATAGCACGGGTGATAGGCTAGTTACAAATAATAACAAAGCATATAACATCTGTAAAATAGATTCACAAATGACTCCATTGCAAAATACTAAGGGGTTGTTTGAGTTGTCATAAATAAGTATACTTTTTGTCTTTTTGAACTAAAAAATTGAGGAAAAAAAGATGGATGTTTGGGTTAACTTTTTATCTTTTTACGAAAAAATGTGTAATAAAAAATTATATAGTGGAAGAAAGATGAGTGATTGTACGGCTGCACTGCTATCCCAGCATGTCTTACCCAGAAAATAATTATCTCTTTTGGGACAAAGTGTTTGGACAGTGATGGTCGGTTCGTGGGGGCCACTATGGGTCCCATTTTAATAATCTGAACCGTTTAATATATACAACTCGTCTAGTATTATATGCTTGTAAAACGTCACGTTGATCGAATATCGATAGTTATATGATCGGATTAGTTTTTTTCAACAGTTAACTATCACACCATCTGTTTTGTTTATACAAAACTAATTTGATCATATAGTTAACGATATCCGATTAACGTGATTTTTTACAGATATATATTACTTGACGATTTCTACATATTGAACGGTTTGGATTATCAAAATGAAATCCTTAGTGGGCCCCCAAGGGCCCAACATTACCATCAAACTTTGTGTCTTTACATATGCAATTTTTTTTTTGGGCCCAAAAAGTGTATAATGGCCTTCCTGCTTCACAAGTACGGCTGATAGCATCCATCAAACTTTTAAATTATAAAAATATATAAAATATTTTTTATTTGTGAATAGTAATGACTTTTTTACTTTTTGTATAACCTTTTAAAATTATTTTGGACTTGCCAAACCAGCCCTAAGTAGAGAATGTGACGTTATTATTGTCAACCACACATTTGCATGCACATAGCGACATGTTCAACTTCATGTTTTTGTTTTAGATTGAACGAGTAAAAAACTCGTGCTATGCCGGGGGGGGGGGGGGGATAGTTAATTTTAGAAAATAATTTCTTATTAAATGTACATTAACTTACAAATATCACTATATGATAAAAATATAAAATTTTGTAAAAACATATTTTGATAACTATATATATTGTTTTACTTTATAAAATTCATTTACAATACAATTCTATTTTGTAAATCTTGATTGATAAAAATAATAATAATAATAATAATAATTGTTTTAAATGATAATGCTCCACTATGCTTAAAACCTCTAAAAAATGTCTAAAATCGAACTACAATACTCAAGTTGATAACTAACTAGCCCACACATGCCAATTTGAATTCGGAGAATAGGCTCTTTACTTCTTCAAATATATCTTTGTTGGAGATAATTTAGGTAAATAATTAATAAATAATAAAAAAAATAACAAAATTAAACTTACAATACTTCTGCAAATTGTTTATGAATAAGTTTGTGATTGAGGCTAGTGTTTGAACATTGTATCTTTAAGACATAATTTAATCCTCTCTAATGATGCTTGAGAATAATGGGCATCCTGTCTTTAGGATACAACAATCACCAAAAATAAAGATAGCACTTTCTTTGACTGTACAACGAACCAAAGTTTATGCTTTGCACTCACAAAAACTAAGACTCACGGATAAAACAATGTATGAATGAAAGAAAGAAATGAATTTTCAGAGGCAGCCTTTATATAGGCTTTATTAGCACCTATTCGGTTTGAATAGAAAAGGCATGAAGAAAAAGATGACCTTGGGTCACACACGTTAAAATAAACAAACACCATGAAAGGGTTGTTGTGACACCTCAAAATATACTTACTTAATCTTTGGGGAAAAAAATGTAATTACAACATTTTTTGGGCCATAGTAGAATAGAGGAAACTTGTGCATAGTGCTTCAAGAAACCTCATGGGAAGCATGGTGCCATGTGGTACCACGTGATGTACTGCACAGTGCTACATAGTGTAGCATAATAATGGTCTTCTCACCTATAAATAGATGAGTTGTATGGTAATGAAATCACAAGAATAACAAATTAGAGGTATATAAGAGAGTGAGCCGAAATCAGAAGTGAGAGTAAAGGATTAAGCTTGAGGTGAGTTGTATTATATTTTGAGCTACCATAAACTGTTTTATGTAAATTATGTTTCACAAATCATATTAGTTTTTAAAAAGTATATTATTTGTTACATGAATCTTATTTGCTTAAAAATGGAAACCCATGGATAAAACTATTTATATTAAATGTCTTTTTAAACAATTATTTTTGTAAGTACCACAACGGAAGTCTCATGTATTGGGAGACTTAAATAACCATTGGTCCTCTTAATTGTCACTTTATGTGACCCTCTGTTGTCATGGATCCATTAACCCTCTGATTTCTGGTGTGGAGCAAAGTATTGTGCGGAACTAAGTGCTACACTATTATGGAAGCCACTTCTAGAATTCGTACGAGCCACCTCTTAAATTCATACACCTGTTCTGTACCGTGGTTATAATTATTTGCTTATATAATTTCTGCGTTGTGCTTCTGTTATTTAAAATGATTTATGTATTTCTGTTACCAAACAAATCTTTATTTAGCCCAAATAATTATCTATGGTGACTTTTATACCCTTATGCTCTCAGTATAATAATTCTCACTCTACTATGTGCTTATAGTTGTTAACCACTTTCAGGTGATATGTTAACAACAGTGCGTGGGGTAGGCACAAGGCACTTTGTAGTCATAGTTCAGCTTTGGCAATGTAAATGAATAGAAGCTCCATTGTATATGTTTTTGTTATAATTAAATTAAGATTTTGGTACCCTTTTATTTTACTTCGCTGCATTATTAATTTGTTATGACTTCAGTTATTGTCTTGTTGTGGCACCGAACCTCCAGTACTGGGTTTGGGTCGTGATAGTTACACTCTTTCATTCAAATGAAGGGTTACATCCTTTCATTCAAATAGAGTCTATTTCAATTCACCACATGAATGAAATTGACAAAACGAGAAATGCAACAACATGCAAATTATGTGAGTACAAATTTGGAAATATCCTGTATAAGATAGATAGTTTTTGGCCTTGAATCTTCCCTTGTAAAAGACTATCGGACTTACGAGCTTATCAGTGAACATGATATCTTGAACTATTCTATCGTTGGTGTAAACCAAGACAATAACTTGTCACACATTTTGATTTCCATACCAACTTGATTTTATTGGTTGTGTCCATTTTGGTGCTGGACATTTCCTGGATTCATGAGTGCTTTACAGAATTTAGTATTTTCAATTCTCATAGACCAAGCCTAGTTCACACTCATGTAAGTGATTCCCATTAAAAGTATCCTGTTATACCCCACTTAAATTTCCAAGCTATGAGTCTCATTAAAAGCAAAGCTTAAGCTATTTATTGCTATAGGTAATCACTATCTCATCATAGAAATGGGTAGGAATTTTACTCCTTAGTGATTCTAATGAGTCATTCTTAATTCAGTTGTCCTTTTGAATCTGGATCTTAGGATCTCCAATCAACAAGGTTGGGTTGCTATTAAGATAACTCTTAAGTGATAGGCTTTAATCCCATTTCCCTCAATGATTGTAACAATTACTTTCTGGTCAAAGCATTTGTCAACGAATCTGCTATGTTTTCTTTTGACCTTATAAACTTAATGGAAATTATTCCATTAAAAAGTAGTTGCCTAATGATGTTATGTCTATGACGAATGTAACGAGACTTACCGTTATACATATGATTCTGTGCCCTAGCCATTGTGGTTTGACTATTGCAATGGATGGAAATCGCCGGCACATGTTTCAACCATATTGAAATAACTTCTAAGAAATTACGAAGCCATTCTGCTACTTCTCCTGCTTTGTCTAAAGCAATAAATTTAGATTCCATTGTAGATCTAGTTATACAAGTCTATTTAGAAGATTTTTAAGAAACTGCTCCACCTCCTAAGATAAAGACATATCCAATAATGGCTTTAGAATCCTTAGTGTCAAATATCCAATTAGTGTTGCTATACCCTTCTAGAACTACTGGATATCTACTATTGTCACGACCCGAACCCGCCCCTATAGGTTAGAATCATAAACGGCCAATAATCATGAGATTATGTAAGGACCCACATTTCATGCCTTAGTCATGCTTGCATGCAGTTATATGATTTGCCATGTTAAGATTCGCTATCATAAATTGTGCCTTGTTTTGTACGTATTTGATTTGCCTAAGTGTATGTGTATGCTTTGTTCCTCCCTTGTATTGTTTAGCCGAGGTTGTGTTAAGCCTAGATCATTTCCAAGCCGAGGTCATCCTAAGCCTGTAGCTATTTTGGAATCTCTTTGTTGACCTCCACCTTTGTCCCGGCATATTGGCCGAGATGATTATCATCTGGGCCGAGGTGTGTATCGCCGAGGCCGAGATGTGTATTATCTGGGCCGAGATGTTATCCTCGTACCGAAGTGATCTTGTCCTGGAATGGTGTGACCTAGATCGAGGTGTGGCACATCTAGGCCGAGGTGTGGCACATCTAGGCCGAGGTGTGGCACAGCTTAGTCAAGTGTTTCCTTCCTAGCCGAGATCATTGTTACCTTAGTTGCCGAAGTCATTGTCCTCTGTTGCCGATGTCTTGACCCTTGCCGATGTCATTCCTTGCCGGAGTGTTTTGCTGGGTAGCTTGTTGAGTACGCTTTGTCAGAGTCAAGTCTTGTCAATCTGTCACCTTTTTGAGGAGAGCCAACCCGGTGACGCCATGTGTCCGAGCAGAAGGTTAAGTCAGCCGATAGAGAGAGAAACCTATCATTTGTTGTGTTTTGTTCTAAGGAAGAAGAGAGAGAAGCTCTAGGAAGAGGAGAAGTAGTTCTAGAGAGGGAGTAGAGATCCAAGCTTGATTCCTAGAGATCAAACCGTTAGATTTGTGTTCCAAGGTTAGATTCTTGACTTGCTCATGTCGTTCTTTATGTTTATGTTATTTCATAGCATGATTGAATGTGATTTGTAAGCCATGCATTGTTTTGAAGCTCGGTTTTAGAGAGAGAAAATGATATTCAAGTGTTCTTCAAGAAAAGTCATGTTTTGATCCGTGAGCTCATGTCAAGATTCATGTTTTCATGTTTGTTTTCATATGATCTTCAAGTATGGGTGCCCAGGTCCATGTTTTCGAACTCATGGCATGAAAACTCAGATTTTGTATAAGCAAGTTATGATTTTGGCATTCATCATATTCATGTTCATCATGTTCATGTTCTTCATGTTCTTCACGGGTGGAAACCCAGATTTCTAGACTTCACTTCCCGAAGTGTAGTCACCGAGGTCATTCTTACCTAGACCTTACACTTAGGCCAAGCATCGTATCTCACCTTGGCCTACCTTGTATGATCACTTGCATTTGTCTTGTTTGAACCTCGGCCTGCAGCCGCACGCCGAAGCCGTGGTAACCACACCTCGGCCAGGAGGTGTGGGACCTCAAGATAGACTGGTTGGTGCCCAAAGATCTCTCATTGACATGTAAAACAGTGTTTTGACTTCCAGCATGTTTTTCCGAGATCATTTGCATGTATGTGAGACTTGTTTTGAGATGTGCTTTCAGTAGACCTTGCCATGTGTTTGTAGGACTTGGACCTTGCCTTGATCCCGACGTCCCAAGAACTAGGTGAGTGGTATTTTTAATAAAGCTATGTTATACGTTTTGATAAAGGCTTTGCTTTGCTTTGTTTTGAAAGTATTTGTTAAGTATGAATGATTACCCTTATTTTATGTATCAAGTATAAGCTTTGTTTCGGATGACATCCTTGGAACCGTCTTTTCGTGCTAGGGGACGTTAAGCCCAAGTAGCACCCCTGTTAAGATATCGGCCACCGACGGACTATGAACGGGTGTGCTTGATGCCGAGATTATGTTTTGTTTTGCTCGAAATGTCATCACCATGTTTGGGAGTCTTTCCCCCACCGACGGTCTATGAACGGGTGGGTATGTTTTGCCACCGACGGTCTATGAACGGGTGGGTATGTTTTGCCACCGACGGTCTATGAACGGGTGGGTAGGTTTTGCTATCGACGGTCTATGAACGGGTAGCCCCCACCGACGGTCTATGAACGGGTGGGTATGTCTTGCCAAGTATGATATAAGCTCAAGTGCACGTTCTGTACAAGTAATGCCAAGAATATGTTCTAATGCAAGCCATGTTGTACGTATGTTTGAATAAGCTACGCTATAAGTACATGTTTAGATACAAGTTATGCTAAGTACATGTTTTGAACAAGCTATGATATATGTATTGTTTTGACAAGACCTCGGGAATCATTCATTTAACCCCTTTATTACTTGTACCATTCACTGAGTTTCCATACTCACCCTCTCTATGTATATATGTAGGTTCCAAGCTAGAAGTCGGCTACGCCGAGCTGCGTGTTTTGTGCCGATGTTTTGTATGCATGTTAGGTCGGCATCAAGGATGTCGGCAACCATGAAGATTATGCTTTCGACTTTGTATTTCATGTGCCTTGTTTATGTCGGCTTGAGAAGCCCTTTTGTTACGATGTAATGTATATTTATAAGTTGTAAAGTTATATGTAAAGATGTATGCCATTTCATTTGACTTATGCACAGCTCTTATGGACCACTCGTATTTTAAGTTATTGCTTCCGCTCTTGTTAGCCCCATATGTATACTCTGATTGTGTGTGATCTTTGTAAGTTGGCCTTCGGTAATCCCGGATTACTGGCCATCACGGCACCATTCTACTAGGGGCAGTTTGGGGTCGTGACAGATTACCTACGGCCAATAATCATGAGATTACCTACGGCCTCAGATAGAAATCAATCATATTTACTATTAATAGGGGCTAGATGCAGAAACAGAATTAGAAATTTTATCCAATGAGCCATGCATATATGGCATTACAAAAAAATTTGCACATTATATTAATAACTCAAACCTTCCAGTCAATATAGACATATATATATCCAAGATCATTCCAGAAGCTGTCTTAGCAGATACTAAGTTATATGCTTAGATACGGACTTGGTCCTATAGCAAACTCCACGATATTTGATATGTTTAACGGGTTCACTAGAGTTGAGGCTATACATCCCGCTGCTCATCTACATACATATCAATAAAGAATGCGCTAACACCCAGTGAATAATACCGAAGTAAAGGGGTTAAGTGAATGAACCCCCTTTTTAACGGATAAACATATTTAATCAGTAAACATTTTACATCAGAACGACCTTGGGTCCAACATGCGACGAAATGACGTTAAGTCCAAGAGATAACAGAATATACAATACGAGTTCAATCATTACTCAACAAAATGGCTTTGTGCCTAACAGTGTACAGAATGACCTCAGGTCCAACAATTAACAAACTCACCGATCGAATTCAGTCATCTCTTATCAGTACAACCTTTGGTCCAAGTATTTACAGTATATAATGGCCTTATAGTATACAATGGCCATTCAATTTTACAATTGCATATCTATCGTTCAGTCTTATCAGAGATTCGGTCATATCATATCAGTCATTCAGTCTTATCAAAGATTCAATCATATCATATTAGTCATTCACTTATATAGATAATACTTTCGTTAATAGCACATTGTTAGTATATCGTTCAGACATAAGATGGTAACTCATTCGTGCTTATCAAATCATAGATTCAGAAAAGCTTACCACATATGAACAATCAAAAAATAGAGAATAAGTAAAATATCTTTACTAAGATATTACTCACAGTGTTCAGTCGATTGATTTGTCCTCGCAGTTGACCCTACACAATTCATAATGCATATGAAAATCGGGTCATAATAAAATTCAATCTGTTATTTAATTCATTCATCTTTCTTAGTCTTTTTTCTAACTCTTCTAACTCTTCAGTACATTCAGGATGCTCAATGTATATCTAAGAGTGCTTAGAAATGAAAAAGAACAGAAATTGAATCACAAAACAACTTTTCAAAGTTTCCTGAAACAGGGCACCTCACTCGAGCACAACATTGATCGCTCGTGCCAACCCCTTGGTTTGCAAAATCACTGGATGCTCTCTTTTTATGTTGGAGCCAACTTTTTGGTCGTTCAAGCCAAGACTGATAATAAAGGGTAGTCACTTGAGTGGTCTTTTGGCCGCTCGAGCCAACCCCCAATGTCTACAAAAGTACTGGGAGCTCGAAATGTACACTTGAGCCACCTTTTGGTCACTCAAGTAGTTTGTCGAATTTCTGGAATTTTCAAAATTCTGTTTTGAGCTTCCAACTCACATTTAAGGTTCCAAACTCATGCATGTCTTGTCCATTTGTGTATAAACACTCCCAAAAACATACATTTAAAGATAACTTCAACTCATAACTCAAAATTCTACGAATTCAACAAAATTCAACCTTGAACTTCATGCATGTAGACTCATCTTTTATATCTTGCACTTTCAAGCTTTTAAACTTAGAATTGGACTTCAAAACATGACAATTCATGCATGCATATAAGATACAATTTCTAATTCAACATAGATTACATGATTCATGCTCAAAATTGAGAATTCATAGTAAATTCATGCATGCATGTATGACTTAGTTCTAAACTCATCAATGTTACTTCAATTTCTTTAATTGAGCTCATTAATCTCTTGAATTCACAAATTACATGGCTTAAGCTCATGAATTAAGGTTCAATTACTCACCTATGAACTTCAATTTAGCTCAAACTAGCAAGAACTAGAGCTAATCTTCCCAATACTAGAATCTCCTTGCAAATTCTTCCAATTGAGCTCTCCTCTCTCTCTAAAATCAAAGTCTCCCTCTCTCTCTCTATAGCTCTCTCTACAGAATTTTGAGTTCCAAATACGTCTCTTAACTTAACTTTAAGCTTAATTCATCACATATATACTATTGATTAGCTTAGGCTAATTAAACATGATTAAGACTAATCAATTTCACTTAAATTAAATTAATTTTAATCTAATTAATTTGATCTAAATCAACTTTCAATTAAATTTCACTGTAGGCTCTAAAAATCATGCTAATCATCACGATGCAGTCAATTTCAGTTTATGTCGCCTCTACGACCCTCAATTTCAAATTATAACAGGAAATAAAAACAAATTTCTCTATGGTGGATAGATATAAATTCAATAACACATATAGTCACATGAGTAGCACCCAAATTCATTTTAAGCACATAATCACAAGCATAATTAAAGGTTAACAGTATAATACAGAATAAGGTTGTCACAAGTATAGTACAGTCCATTGTTACAAGTGTATCTTCGGTATCTAAGAACTCTAACTATTGCTGTCCAATGATCTTTTCCTGGGTTACTTATTGCATGCGCTATATTAGGACGCGTGCAACTCATGAGATACATTAGACTTCCAATTATTCGGGAGTATTCCAATTGTGATATGCTTTCATCTTTATCTTTCATTAAATGAAGGTTAGCATCCACAGGTGTCTTTACATGATGGTCATCAAGCTTATTAAATCTCTTAAGAATTCTGTCAACATAATGAGTTTGAGACAAAACATATGCTTCAGATGTTTTAGTAATTTTTATTCCTAAAATCCCATCTGCTACTCCCATATCTTCAAACTTAGTTTTAAACATTTTCTTAGTTGAAATGATCATTCCACTATTTTTACCAATAATTAACATATCATCTACATATAGGCTCAATCATTCATGGATTTACCCTTTATTGTCAAAAGTAAGTATATTAATAAATTTTCCTAAAATAACTTTTTGGCCAAGGACCTCCATAGAAAGGAGCAAGTTATGGCTTACTATATGTAGTAGAAGTGTCACTGTAGTTCTATGATAGATACCATGTGATCTGTCAAGTAGCAAAATGGAAAAGAATGAATTGTGGAAGAAGAGGGTTGACAAGCAAATTCATATACTATAGGATTAGGCCTTTTGAAATTTATTAATATAATAATTTAAGTTCTTAAAGGACTGAAGTGTTCTTGATACCCCCATATATTAGGGAAATGGTCATGCAATGGTGTTTATACTGCTAGAATGCTGGTAGAAAGAGTTCTTAAAGCCATACATTAGTGTATAGGCAGTTACCAATTTCTTTGAGCTTTCAAATATTGCTGGAATGTTGGTAGAAACAGTGCAAGTAAAAGGATCTATACATAAGATTTAAGGGTCAGAGAACTACACTTAAGAAGTGTGAATGAAAAAGCAGATAAGAATTATAAGAGTTTTTTATTTCACAATTACATTTATTTACATTGCTGAGTTTAGGGATCTTGATATTGATAATGGGCATGGTTTTGAGTGTTGTTGATTGGTACCTTTGGTTGGTACTATTTTTTAAGCTATTATTTGATATGGTCTAAATGTCTTGACCTGTTTCTCGTACCCAAAGGTTGAACATCATGATGGTCAGTAACTGAAGTTACCTCTGACCAATTCTTAAAAAAATTAACAAACAAATTCAAGTGAGTGTACCAAAAGAATCATTGGAGCTTCTATTTTTATTACAAAATTTATTGACCAAAAATGCCGATATTTACATAGAAAAATATCATAAAAGTGTTGTGTATGTCTATTTCGTAGCCCTGCGTCAAAAACTTTCCAAAAGCTATTTCTGAATTGTATTGTTTTCTAAAAATTGGTAAACAGTTATAAGCACATGGCAAAGTGAGCAATATTATACCAAGAGTATGAGGGACACGAAATAACCATGGATAGTTATGTAACTAAAATATTTAAAATAACTTAATCTGAACAAATAATCATTTAAGTAACAAAACTGAGATTATGTAAATAAATAACTATAACCATGATATCGAACAGAACAGAACAAAGGTCACAGGAATAATAGTCAGAACAGAGGTACGGATTCAAGAGGTGGCTCGTACGAATTATAGAGGTGGCTCCCACAATAGTGTAGCACTTATCTCCGCACAGAACAGAGGTCAATAGATTCATGACAGACAGAGGGTCACAAAGTGACCAAACAGAAGCTGATGGTTATTTAAGTCCCCCAAGGCGTGGGACTCCCGTGGTGGTACTTACAAAACATAATTGTTTATAAGGTTATAGTCAAATATTCTTTAAAATATAAACAAACATATCTATGGGTTTCATTTTCACAAATAGAGTTCAGAAATTAAACCACGTAACTGAAATATTTATATAATTTATAATAGTTTATAAAACATAACTTGTATAAAATAAATATAGTAAGTCAAAATATACGTAAAACATATAATGGTAACCCAAGGTATAATATAACTCATCTTAACTTTAATACATCACTCTTTTTTTCCACTACCAAAGACCTTCTCAGCTTCCATTATTTTTCCTTCATTTTCTTCCTTTCTTTCTCTCTTTCTTTTCTTTCTTTCTTTCTTTCCTTTCTTTACCCAGCTGAATCACCTCCCTATTTATAAGGAGGCGAGAGCATTGGTTGGCCAACACGTGGCCAACGCATATCTTTCCCCAAGATTTGATTCATAATCATATAGATTTATATTTATCTTATATAAATATTTAAGATAATTACATTTTGATTCAATTTTTTAATATAACTATATAAATAAATTAATTTCTAATTAAATTACATTCTATCATATACCAATAGTAAATTAATTATTTATTTTACTATCACACTCATTATTATTATTATTATTATTATTATTATTATTATTATTATTATTATTTAGTTACTCTTACATTTATATTTATATATTTATTATCTTTAACTTTAATTTGGCCCAACTAGTATTATAATTCCATATTTCTATTAATTTGGCCCCAAATAATAATCCCTAATTTAATTACACTTTATCTCATACACCCATAACATTTAATATTTTATTTTACTCTTACGGAATATTTAATTAAACATTTAGGGTTTTTCTTATTTATAATTAAATAATACTAATATAAAATTTAAAGGACAATTTAAATTTTCGGGTTGTTACACTAAAGACTTACGATTGTTACTTCTATATAATTTGTTGTAGTGTGGTGAACCAATTAAATGATTAAATCGTAAATTGATTCCCAAAATATTTTTGTTTCCTTTCAGTAAAATATATGTGTGTATCCAAAATATTAAAAAGTAGATAAGTAGCATGTGGCTTGCTTATCTACTAGAGAAATATATATCACTTTCAGTTGTAATCATCGTCACTCTAGCACTTGTACTAGTTTATTTTTTAAATATTATTTGATAATTGTAAATATATAATTACTTAAGTACTTAAATCTTGATTTACAGGTGAGAGATATAATTGTTCTGAAAAGTACCATTAGGCCAACAGAAACAGTTGCAATCGGAGTACTTAAAAACATAGACGCATTTAAAGAAGTAGAAGGGAAAGAACTAGAACTTGACTATTGGGAGGTACATATTCAAGTGCCAGTCAAACCTAATGAGAGTTTGATCTGATCATATAGACTTGTCAAAACAATTGGACAAGCTATTGGAGCTCATGTTGCTTAGTCTACTCCATTTGTGGTATATTTCTTTCATAAATACTAATTTTATTAACAAATTTATGTTAACTTAATATAGTTTCAATTACCTTTATATGTTTATCTTTTGGATGCAGATTTTGCAAGTTATGGATGCTAGTTGAGAATATTTATACAAGTGAGGTTGAAAATTTAGGAATTGAATTTGTTTTGGTAATTTGTCTCTTTGGAAGATAAATATAACTATTGCTTTTCAGAACTTATAGTTAGAATAATTTTTTTTTTAATTTTTTTTTTTGGCTGTAACTTTGTTAGTGTGGTAGAATATTTTATAATTTTGATTATGATTTTTATTAAAATATAAATAAATTTATACTTTTAAATAAAAAAATGATTGTGGTTTGAATTTTTTTTTTTTTTTTGATGTGATGATCCTATGGTGGTAATATTTGTTTATTATTATGGAAATATTACAAGATAAATGGACGTCAAATTAATATAGGATGTGACAATTAATATTTAATTTTTTTTTATAAAAATTGATTCAATTTTTACAGGCATTTATGCATGCTTAGTTGTGGCTTTTAAAAGTGTCAATAAAAAGAACATATAAGTAGCATTTCGTAGTAGTGATAGTAGCTTTGTAAGATGTTACTAGAATAAGCTCCAATGGCACCTATATCCATTGATGGCACAAATGAATTGGATTTAGTGACATTTATAAAGTTATTTAAAAAATTGATTGTGTCATAACAAATGCCATTAAAAATTCATATAATGCCATTTTTTAGATTGTAAATCTTTTTTAATGACACTTGATAGCGTCACGAATAGTGGCTACTATGACATCAAAGTGTCATTGAAAGTCTTTAGCCATGATGGTATAATGGTATTTACAAGTGTCACTGAAGTGCCACTTTTAATGGTGCTTGATAGTGCCACATATAGTGTCTATCATGACATGAAAGTATCATTGGAAGTTTTTAAGCATAATGGTGTAGTGGGATTTGAAGTGTAACTAAGGTGCCACTAGTATCTACCGTGGCATTGGTATAAATGGCACTTGTTCAAAGCAACGTAAAACTAAAAAATATCACTGAAAGAGTATTTCAGTGGCACTTTCAAGTGTCATTGAACTAAGAAAATGTTGTAGTGGGGGTTTTCTCTAATTTAACCAAAAATTATATAGGATTGTTTTGAGAAGAACTAAAAAAGTGAAAAAAAATTAAAATATCATCAAAAAAGCTAAAAATTAAAAAACTAAATAATTGTACAAAAAAATTAATGATTTTATTTTCTCTTTATTTTTTTTCCCTTTTCTTCTTAAAAAATCAAAAAATCAACATAAACATGTTAATTTTTTTCACCTCGTATGTTTTATTTCTTCTTAAAAAATCAAAAAATCATCACAAATATATTAATTTTTTTCACCTCATATTTTAGCTAAAAATAAAAAAATTATTAAAATATGTATTCCCAAACCAACCCTAATTATGTAATGAGGTGAGTGGGACTGAAACCAAATGAGGTGAGTGGGACTGAAACCAAGACCTTTGGTTTAGAAAATAACATATTTACCATTTGTCACATGAGCAACATATAAAATTATATAATTTTAAATCAAATCAATAAATATATATTTTACAGAACTAAAATTCCATTTGTAGAGTATTAAAGAAAGAAGGAAAAGAGAAAGAAGAATCATGATTGAAGAGCAAGAAGAAGTGGTGGGTGGTGGTGGTCCGGTGGCAAGAAGAAGAAGAAGAAAGGAATAAATGATCGGCAAAGTTGAATTCCGGTTTGCCGGTGCCAGACTAAGGGCTAGTTTGGCATGTACTAAATAAGTCAAAAAGTCACTATCTTATTTAAGTCACATCATCTTATTTAAATCACATCACCTCTCTAACACATCACATCAAATCCAACCCAAACTCAACACAAACCCACCAATAAGTCAAAAAGTGCACTTTTTTAAGACATTCCAAACCAACCCTAAAGAAGAGATGAATCAACTTTCGTTTGTCTTTGTAGAGACAAAAGATGGAACTAATAAAACAAATCCAAGTGCCTAAAATGTTTCATATGTTATTTGATTGATTGTTTCCATTTATTACTTTTATTCTAAATCTTATAAGATTTATTCCTTAGCTAATACTCCTACCAAAATCTAATATGTCAAGTTTTCAAAATCACATTTAAAAATCAAAATGTACAATTGCGAAATTTAAAAACTCTATTTTCGAAATCTTGTCCGGACTATAGAGACTTGACTAATTCTCTTATATCGATTTATATTTTAACTAGCAAATTACCCGTGGCTGAAGGCACATATAACACAATTTAATACCAATCAAAATTAGTCTCCCCTTTCATTCCCAATTTATATGTAATCAGTATTTATTTTAGATGAGTAAAAAAATATTGTACACAACAAATGATCAAAACTGACTTAAGAAAATGTTACAAGTCAGAAATTAACAAAAGGGAGCTTTTTACAAAATCATAAACACATTAAAAAAAAAAAAAAAAAAGGAAGCAATTTTTTAATTTTGTCAATGAAAAATAAATTTAAAAAATGCTATTAGCTAACCATTAAACTAACAATTTTAAAAATATAAATAATTCCATAATTTATGCTTTCAAAAGGAAACATAAATAAGGGTGAAGCACCAATAAATTCTAAATAGTGATCTTGTGAACTATTTGGTCGTCCCTTTTTTCTTGTGGACTCAAACGTTCCATTTTAGTGTGAATTACATAAATGGCCAAAATGTGGGTTTTCTCATTATGTTGAAATTACTAAATATAACACTTAAAAAAAAGGGGCCTAGACCGTCTCCCGTTGATTTGTGATAGTCCGGTCTAGTTCAGTCTATTTTTGGACCTCTTTTCGATAATCCGAACCGTTCACATTTTAGTATTTCTTGAGTACATTATCTTTATAAAACATCAAGTCGATCGGATAACATATACTATATATTCGGATCACTTTTGTCTAAAAAAATGGCTGGTCAAAAAATTAACAGTTCATAAAAAAATAATCTGAATACATAGTATCTGTTATCTAATTGACGTAATTTTTTACAGGGATAATGTACTCAATAAACACTAAAAATTATTGAAAAGGGGCCCAAAAAAGGCCCAAAAGTGGGCCCAATGGGTCGAATTAGACCCTTCAGTCTGGACTAGAGGCAAGCCACTGCATAAAAAAAACTTCCTAATGTACTTTTTCCAAACGTAACACTCTAATGTAACATTTCAAAAACATAATATTCCAATGTAGCATACTAAAAAATTCTTTATTATACTTTTTCTAAACGTAACACTCTAATTAATGCAACACTCAATTTTTTTTTATCCAAACGTGACACTCCAATGTAACACATTAAAAAACTCCTTGGTGCAGTTTTCCTATTTATAACACTCCAATCAATGTAAGACTAAAAACTGTTTAATATACTTTTCTCCAACGTAATAATGTAATATTCTAAAAAAATTCCTTATTGTATTTTCTTCTAAATGTAACATTCCAATTAATGTAACACACAAAAACTCCTTATTGTACTTTTTCCAAACGTAACAGTCAAATGTAACACGCTAACAGCATGTTTGTTTGGACGGACTAGATAAAAGGGGGATTGAAATCCATCGGATTGTAATCCTGGGATTCATAGTCCTGAGACTATTTCGTTGGATAGAATATGTATCCCATATTTGTTTAGTCATGAAATTAGATATCAAGAAATGACTATTTGGTTAGATAGGATATGAATCTTATGTTTGTTTAGGATATTATGGAGAAGGATAAATGCTCAAATGACTATTTTACCCTTTTCAATTACTTATTAAGTAATAGTAATATTAAACATATCTTTAATATTTTAATTATTTTTAGGTAGATTAAATAAATATTTATTTTCTTTTATTTTTTACACAATTAAATCATTTTTTTAAATTAAATAAATTAAATAATAAAATATCAATAAAAATATATGCTATTTTTTAAATAAAATTTTAAATAAATTTATTTTAAAAAATAATAATAATTAAATAATGAAATTAAATAAAACATCTATTAAAATTTAAATAATGAAATTATCAACAAAATTTTAAAATAAAACATCAATAAAATATCTATAAAATTTTTTAAAAAATTAAATAAATAAAATATCAATAAAAATTACATAAAATTATTTTATTTTTAAATGGAGATTACTTTATTAAGTATAATTAATACATGAGGAAAAAGATATTTAATACTAGAGGGTCAACAATATAATTTGGCAACCTAATCCCATAGATGAGTTATCACGTGATTTGTGTCCCACCCCCTCTATGGGATACAATAGTCCAACAGATTTGAAATTAATAGTCCAGTGCAACAAAATTGAAACAAACAATGGACAATTAGTCCGGATGGACTATTAATCCAATCCCACTCTTCAATCCCACCAAACAAACATGTTCTAAAAAATTTGTTAGTGTACTTTTTCCAAACATAACAATGTAACATTCTAAAAAAACTCCTTAATATATATTTTTTTCCCTCAAACTTAACACTTCAATCAATGTAACACACAAAAACTCCCTAATGTATTTTTTTCAAACGTAACACTCCAATGTAATACCAGAAAATCACACTACATAAATGTAGCTTTTCACGCTCAACAACCAAAATTTTAGCCAACAATTCATCTAAAAAGAATCTTTCGCACCTTACATTTCCATTCCTATCCCAAAAATAAATTAGAATATTAGAAAAATGAATCATAAAAAGGCATTCACTTAAAGTCATATGGAACTAAATCAAATAAATATAACTTTTCAAAACAAAAGAGACTAATTGATTCATAAAAAAAACTCTTAGGACGGAATGAATCAATATTCCTCCATATGAAATTTATGAGTAAATTTTTCCATAAATAAAGGGGAAAAAAGGAAAAAAAAAAAACTTTTTCCTGATCTCCCTTATCTAACCTCTCTCACCAATCTCACCAATTTTCAGAAGAAAAGATTAAATCCATCTTTCCTGTTTCATTTATCTAACCTGTGCTCTTCCAAAGAAGCCGTACATCTAAGTTGCGGCAATATTTTGGCATAAGGTAATTTTTAAGACTTCATATTTTTTTTTTTTTTTTTTTGAAAATTGCATTTCAGTGAAACAGTGGAGAAACAATTTTATTTTTTATTAGGTGTGCCAGTCTCTTGTGTGTATATGGTGAAAGTTTATTCCTATATTTGGTGCAAGTTGCAACAGAAAAGTTTATCATATATAGTATAATTATTTTGTAAATGTCCCATATCTATTTGCCAATTCATTTTTATGTTGAAAGCATACATAGTTTAGGACAAATCTTCCGTATCTATACTATATATTAATGAAAATGTATTTCTTATCTAAAAGGCTATAAATATTGAACATTAATCTAATTTTTTTATTTAAAAAATAAATGTTAAGAAATACACGTAGTATAGAAATTTTAGCCCATCTAAATTTATAATTTTGAAATTTAAAAATTTTAATATAAAAAGCAAAAGAAAAGAAAAACATAGCATATCTAACCTATCTATTAAACTCGTATATGAATTGAAATTTAAAAATCTGTAAAACAAAACTTCAAATGTAATTTTAGTCTTATATAATTTTAAATTTTAAAAATATTTACTTCAAAATTTATCATTTTTATTTTTGAAAACTAAAATATGCATTTGGCATCTAAGAAACCAAGAATTTTTTAGGCATCAAAATATTTATGACATATTAATTAATTAAAAAAAATTCCACATGGCTCATGTGAAAAGATTTTTTTTTTTAAAAATACATGTATAATATTAATATATATTTTTTGCCGCATCTAAAAATACATGTGAAATAGAACCATTAATATAGGGTGATCAATTATTATAGTCAACTCATTCAAATTTACACAGCAGAAAATCCTAGTTTTTGTGCTGAAAATAAGGAAAGAGAGGGAGAGAGGGAGAGAGGGGAGTGAATAGAAAATGGTTAGGACGAGAAAATAGAGGAAAAGAATAGGAAAAAAAAAAAGAAAAAAGGGGAAGAGGGGAAGGTGCTGAAAGTTCTTCGGATGGAAAAATTATTTTTGATTAAGCGAATTCAACCATTAATCTCATAGATAGATTGTTTTAAACCGTTCTAATTAATTGTATGAGAGAGACATTTTTAACACCAAACTGCTTTATTACATAAATGATGTAAATAGAATAACCAAGCCTTAGGCCTCGTTTGGGAACAAGCTAATTTAGTAACTTTTTGACTATTTGGCTAAAATATGAGCTAAAAAAAACTAGTATGTTTAGGATGACTTTTTGACTTTTTACGAAAAGAGGTGCAAAAAGTATAGAGAAAAGAGAATCTTTGACTTTTTGGTATGGATTGTTGGCTTTTTGGCTAAACTTTTTGACTTTTTAGTAAAAATGAGAGTTCCCAAACGAGGCCTTAATAGTTAATGATGGTAATTTTTGTCCACAAAGGGCTCAAATAATGAAGAACTAGAACTACCCAATATTCTTTTTCATGTCCTTAAACTCACATAACCATATAATTAAGTCTAATCTTTAAAAAAAGGAGCTCATGCCAAGTTTTCCTTAAATTTTTTTATCCAATTAACTTTTAAATTTAACGAAATTCCTCATTTACCTTTCTTATACAATCATACAAATCATTAAAATCGATCATTGATGAAAATTGTATCAAAATAGATAGTAAAAAAATGATTAAAATATTGTAAAATACATAATCCTAAGCAAAAATTAATTTTTAAAAAATTGAAAATATTAGCATCATATATATATATATATATTGATCAACAAAAGAGACTTTATTGATGACAAAAACCTTACAAGGAAGTAAAGTAGGACAATTAAGGGAAAGCTAGTGTAGAGGTCATCAAAGTACAACAGCCCAATCCGAATTGGGTTGGCATTGAGAA
The DNA here is from genome assembly GCA_025200525.1 of Camellia lanceoleosa. Lineage (NCBI taxonomy): Eukaryota > Viridiplantae > Streptophyta > Magnoliopsida > Ericales > Theaceae > Camellia > Camellia lanceoleosa. The sequence goes on from CM045764.1 coordinate 39,492,163, forward strand.
GCACACAATCACGTGACAGCACCACATGACTATTGGTGGGGAACCAACAGCAAGGGAACAAAAAAAAGATAGCCATAGCAAAGACAACTACACAGATGCACAAGAGCAACAGCTTAAAGACAAAACTTGATCTGCCTAAGGTTTGAGACAATGTCTTGCACAGAGTGAGAAAGGCTTGGAAGGTTGGATTTGGCCCACAAAGGAACTCTCCATTTGACAGCATCACTCAACTCTGTGAGATTGGGTTGGCATCCATTAAAGATGCGGTCATTCCTGAGCTTCCAGACAGACCAAAGCATAGCCAATGGTACTAAATTCCGAAGCTTCAATAGAACCTTCTTGCATTTAGTACCCAACCACCAAAGCAACACATCAACAATTGAGGCAGGTGTTGCCCGCTGAAAATCCCACAAAGTAGCGGATCAGCCCAGGTCTTCCATATGCCACTGCATATCAGAAAAATGTGATTCAAGGATTCAGGTTCAGCTTTGCACAAGGGGCAGACATTATTCAAACTATTACTAAGGACACCCAATCTTTGCAGAAAATCAGTGGTTTTAACTCTACCTTTCCACACCAGCCAACCTAGAAATTGAACTTTAGGAGGTGCCACATTACCCCCATAATTTAATAATTTTGGAATCAAAAGTTTAGGCCCATGGTGTGCTTCCAACCATGATCTAACTGATGCAACAGTGAACTGCCCAGATGAGGACCTCTGCCACCTAAGAGAATCAGGGTGGATTGCACTCAGGCATGGTACCTCAGAAAGCATAAGATAGAGCCTATTGATCTCAGTTTCCTTCCAAGGCCTTACATACGTCCTGAAGGATAGGTTCCAACCCCCTGAGAATTCCTTTCTTTGCACAAAATAATCCAAGGATTTTTCCTTCTCAATAGACAAACTGAATAACCTAGGGAACTCATCTTTAAGTTTGGTATTCCTCAGCCATTTATCCAACCAAAAAGTGTACTCTTCTGCCATCACCTACTATAATTTCTATGCTAGATAGAAGATAGTCAAACAGATTTGGATTAGCCTCAGCCATAGATAGAATTCCTTTCCACACATTAGACATTTTCCCCAAGGGGTCAAGGTTTGGCAGGTAACCCCCACCAACTGCACCATACCTGCTATTAATAATCTGTTTCCTTAATGTCTTATCTTCTACCCCATATCTTCACCACCATTTCAATAAAATTGTTATTCATTTCCCTCAAATTCACGATACCTAATCCTCCTTGATTCTTACTGACTCTGACAGATTTCCAATTAACTAGATGCACCTTTCTTTTTTGCTCAGAGCTCCCCCACAAGAAGGCAGCTTGCAATCTACCAATGTTTTTTGCCACACCCTCAGGAAGTTTGAATAAAGAGAAATAGTAACATGGGAGGTTGGACAGAACAGATTTTTTAATTAAGGTCACCCTACCAACAAATGAGAGCAACTTTCTTTTCCGTAGGTCCAATTTTGACTTGATCTTGTCTACCACTGGTTGCCAAGTCTTTCTTCTTCTAGTGTTAGCCCCAAGTGGCAGCCCTAAATATTTCAGAGGTAAATCCTGGCACTGACAGATGAGTTTGGTTGCAAAATCCAGGGCAAGGCCACCATCAATTCCTACTCCACATATGTTTTTGTCTTTTAATGAAAACAGCATTTAAAAAGGTAAACTTAGAGAAGATGGCTTAATATATATATATTGAAAATCCAATTAATTGGAGCATCACATGCCTTCCCTCTATCTAAAATTACATGGAAAATCCGTAAATTTATTTTAGTTACAATTTTTAGAATAAATAAACATAAATGCGCCAAGAGATAAAAGGAAATACTTTTATTTTCCTCCACTTTCCTCCCCTCCTATGCTCTCCTATTAACTTCAAACAAGTTGGGTGCAATGATCTTTTTTATCTTTATTCTCTCAAAATCATTCAAACTAAAGTAAAAAATTAGAGATGGTTCACCATTAATGACTTCTTGCATAGAATTGAGGGTGTCCAGTCTTTGAAGGTGAAAAAGCACTGAAGGAAAACTCTGTGTTGTGATGGGCATGAATTCTTGGGTCTCTCTTTGTGTCTTTAGTTTCGCAGATGAGGTGTTAAATGTTTTAGCCTTGAATTCTTGGGTTTGGCTCCTTGCCAACCCTCGTGTGATGGTTTTGTTAGGGTATTGGGTTTGGAGATTGATTCCATCCCCCTGCTTTCAAAATCAAATTTTTTGTATCTTTTTCTCATTTAATATAAATTTTCTTTGCTGAAAAAAAAGAAAAAAAATCACTCAAACTAAAGGGGGAAAAGACTTAATTTCAAGATTAATTTGCTAGGTTGACACTATTAATAACACATGTATGTACTTAAAATTGATAAATTTCATAAGTAATTATATTTGATAATGAATAAGACAGTAATCACAAGATGAATGGAGGAGTCGAGCTCACGTTCATTGATCAATTGAGTGAGAGATCAGATCGCCTAATCCCTCCTTTTTTGTATGGCCTCATTAGTAAAGAGTATTATTACATGAACATGGCACATCATAACTACTGAATATTTTTCTTATCATGCAGTCCGTTGTCTACCTTGAACCGCCGAATTATTTCCATTGCCATGAAGATATGGTTAAACTTAAAATGCATATCTACTACCTAAAACGACTTGAAGATGATTTTCAATTTCAATTGTAATTCTACAAGACAATGACATTGCTCAAGAAGTAGCATAAAATGTTTATTTAACTTTTTTCTTATTCTGATAGTACAAAACAGGCTGAATTGCTCTAGAAGTGGTATGATAAATCTGGCGAAAACATGAGACAAAGATGAATTGGGTTGATGAATTGAGAAACAAAACAACGATGGAAATTTACTTTATCGTCCGAAGAGCAATAAAAATTAAGCCACCAAAATGAACATAATTGCGACCATCACCACTGACATGGCTGACTGAAACACATTCACAACGATCCCATTTGCTGAATTTGTGTAAGGCAAGGCTTGAGATGGAGAAGGAGCAACACTCAGAGCCATTGATTTGGAGTTCACGGTGATGACTAGCTTTTGGCCCCCAAGAGCACAATGCTGGCCAACACCACAAATGTACCACTTTTTCCCGGGAGTTGCAAGCACAATCGTGTCATTACCTGAAGTTAGAGCTTGTGACAACGGTGGCACGATGCAATTCATAAAGCCAGTTGCATTAACCTTGAAGACGTTATGAACTCCGACAGGATATTGAAAAACTGCATAATTTGATTGGAAACAATGGTTAAAAATTATCATATTTATGCAATATATATAAGAATTTAATCCAAAAATTTAAAATACATACCGAGTTTGTCTCCAACCCGGAAATCCTTTCCTTGTGCCCATGCTACATAATCAAAATTTATGGTCCATCCGGTCTCATCTCCGACTATGAAGTCCTTACCAGAGACAACAATTGGAAAAATAACAGCAAAGATGATCAAGAAAACATGCTTGAAAGCCATCAGAGAGTTCTTTTTCTTCTTCTTTTAGAAAAAAAGTTAATAGAATCTATTAAGCTCAAGAAAATGTTAAACAAGGAGATTCAGTACATGAAGAACAAAGACAGTAGCACTATTTATAGGGTTGCATATTAGTATAAAGGACGGTTTGGCCATGTAGAACAACCAACTAAGTCTCCAAAACTGACCGGCTTTGGGAAATAATATAATACTTTTTGTATTAAGGTAGCAATATCTTGAAAACTGAGAATCTCTAAACAATGTTTGTGTCTTTGAGCTCAAAATCTTACTTTAATGAAAATTTCAAATTTTTTATACCAAAAATTGCTAATGTGAAAATTACTAAATATTTTCAAAGTACCATATGACTTTTATACGAAACTCCTGACCATGAAAACTGAAACATATATTAAATGGGTCAATTTTATTTTTAAGTACCTAAAAAAAATGAGATAACATGTTCTATCTATAAAAAAAATTTACTACTTGATCGGTTTGGAATATTAGGGAAAGTAATGTGACATGATACTCTGGTTTATAGAATAATTAGATATATTTTAATTAAATGGCAAACTTCACTTTACCTCCTATGGTTTGAGTCATGTGCGGATTACCCTCATTTGGAAATAACAACATAATCCCCACGTAATTTGTGGACTAAAACGCTCACTAACTTCTCTTTATAGATATGTAAAATGACCGTTATTAGGAAAGGTAGTTGCGGTAGACACAGGAAATGCTAGGAATAATAGTTGACAAGAGTCTGTAGAAAATGTAGTTGCGGCCATTAGGAAAGATGATAAGATTATGTTAGTTAAACTAATTATTAGAGAGAATATAGTGAACGTTATTAGTGCATATACCCTCCAAGTAGGATTAGATGATTAGACTAAGAGATTTTTTGGGACCAAATGAATGAGGTATTACAGAAGATACCCGTAGGAGAGAATGTAATTATAGGTAGTGATTTCAATCACCATGTAGGAGTAGATAAACTAAGGTATGAGAGGGTGCATGGTGGGTATGGTTTTGGTGATAGAAATGAAACTGGAGAGAGTATTTTAGATTTTGCATTGGCTTCTAACCTAGTGGTGGCCAATACTATGTATAAGAAGAGACAACAGCATTTGATAACCTTCAAGAATGGGTCAATTAAGAGCCAAACAAATTACTTTCTAGTAAAAAAATGGGACCATCTAAAATGCAGCGACTATAAGGTGATTCCTGGAGAGAGCTTGGCGTCTCAACATAGGATTTTGGTACTAGATTTATTTTGTAAAGGGCAATACCAAACTTGGAAAGATAGTGGGCATCGCAGAACTAGATGGTGGGACTTAAAAGGAGATAAACTAGACACATTTAAGAATTGAATGGATAAAGAAGATATTTGGAACTTGGAAGATGATGCTACCGCTATTTGGAACTCAATGGCCAATTGTATAAGAAGAATCTCAAGGGAAGTTCTTAGAGAGTTGAAAGGAAAATAACCCAGCTTTAGGGAAACTTGGTGGTGGATAGAGGAGGTCCAAGCGGTAATAAAGACAAAAAAAAAAAAGAGATTTAAAAAGTAGTGGAATGATAAAACTGAGGAAAACCTTAAGCGTTATAGATTGGCCAATAAAGAGGTTAAAAAAGTAATGAGGGAGACTAAGTTGAAAGTTTTTGATGACCTATACACTAGACTAGATAATAAGAAGAGAGAGAAGATGATATACAAATTGGCTAAGATAAGAGAGAGAAAAACAAGATATTTTAATCAGGTTAAGTGCATCGAGGGTGAGGATTCTAAGGTATTGGTAAAGGCTGAAGAGATTAAGGAGAGGTGGAAGAACTATTTTTAGAAGTTAAATGAAGAACATGGAGGTAGGTCAAAAAAGGAGGAAGTAGATAGTAATAAAGAAAATCAAGACTATAAGTTCTATCATAGGATTAGGGACTTTGAAGTATAGTTTGTACTTAAGAAGATAAAATTGAATAAGCTTTAGGACCCGATGATATACATATTGCGGCGTGGAAATGTTTGGGTAAGAAGGGGGTTGTTTGGTTAACTAGGTTATTTAGCAAAATTTTGTTGACTAGGAAAATGCCAGAGGAGTGAAGGAAGAGTATTTTAGTGCTAATATATAAGAATAAAAGAGATGTTCAGAATTGTAACAACTATAAATTAATCAAGTTCATATGTCACACAATGAAAGTGTGGGAGAGAGTGATGGAACGTCGATTGCGAGATATAACAGAGGCGTCAGAGAATCAGTTTGGGTTTATGCCTAGTAGGTCAATAATGGAAGCGATCTATCTTTTAAGGAGAGTAATAGAAAAGTATAAAGAAAAGAAAAGACACATTTGTATGATTTTTATCGATATTGAGAAAGCATATGATAGAATGCATCGGGATATAATCTAGTGGGTGTTAGAGAAGAAATGGGTGACAAAAGGTTACATTAATGTGATTAGGGATATGTATGAAGGTGCGGTGACCACTATTAGATTGCTTATTGGAGAGACGAGTGAATTTCCAATTTCTATAGGGTTATACCAAGGATCAACCTTAAGTCTTTCTCTTTTTACTTTAGTTATGGATTAGTTAATGCGCGATATTCAGGATGATGTGCCATAGTGTATGCTTTTTGCAGATGATATCGTGTTAGTGGATGAGACTAGAAAAGGAATTAACACTAAGTTGGAGATTTAACTAAAAGTACTTGAATTTAAAGGATTTAGGATAAGTAGAACTAAGACAAAGTATATGAAGTGTAATTTTAGTAACAATCACGATGGAAACTGAAGAGAAGTGAAGATTGAGAACTAAGACCTACCTAAGAGTGAACATTTTCGTCATTTAGGATCAATTATAACAACGACTGGAGAGATTGGAATGGATGTAGTTCACAGAATCAGGAGTGCGTCTAGGGTACTGTGCGATAAACGAGTACCTATTAGACTAAATGGGAAGTTCTATAGAACAGATATTAGACCAGCGATATTGTATGGGACGAAATGTTGAGCAACTAAGAATAACATGTAGAGAAGATAAATGTTGCCGAGATGAGGATGCTAAGGTGGATATGTGGCAAGACTAGTAAAGACAGAGTTAGGAATTGAGTATATTCGAGAATGGATAGGAATAGTATCGATGTAAGATAAATTGAGAGAGAATATATTGAGATGGTTTGGTCATATACAACGGAGACCAACAGAGGCAGTAGTAAAGAGATGTGATATAGTAATGGTAGATAGTTGTCTTAGGGGAAATGGGTAGACCTAGATTAACGTGAACTAGTGTAGTAAATTGCGATATGAATCTCCTTAATTTAACTAACGAAATGGCCTTAGATAGAATCGAGTGGAGAAGAAATATACATGCAACTGACCCCATTTGATGGGACTTAAGGCTTGGTTTGATTTGGTTTATGTAAAATGACCGTTATACTCCCGTCTTCTTCCTCTTCTCTCGTTTGACTTAAACTTGCAAATATATATACACACATTTTCTTGGGCTAAACCTATAAATGCATATATATAATTTGTATTTTTATATAATCTATATTTATATGCATTGTTAGGTTTTATTCTTGGCAATCCTGTTTGACAAAACTCTTTTTAGTTGTACTTGTATTCACACTTTTTATTTTAGTGAGGTTATGAGTTTTTAGATGCGAATCCAACTCGAATTGTGCCTTGCAGAGAAGTTTGTGGTTCTAATTCTTTCATGATTGCCACTTCACTGACTATAACGGGGATCAAGCTGCCCGGTCAGCTCGCGGGGGTCGAGGAGGCAGCGCCCCTTGGTGGGTTTGGGGCAGCGCCACAGCGGGGTTGGCGGGCCTCGCAATCTCAGCTTCTATAAAACCTCAAGTTGCTCTAAATCTAGGGTTATGCTTCCAGATCTTCTTCTTGGATATTAGGGTTTATATCTGGGACTATTTTGCTAGTTTTCCTTGATTTTTGATTGAGTATTCAACTCATGGTTTAAGAAGTATACATCAAAGGATCATTTCTTTATTCTATATAAAAGAGAGAGTTGTTCTTCAGTGGATTCTGGAGAATTCGCGCCTGAAGCTTTGGTGGATTCTGGAGTGGCTCATCGTCATGATTCGACATCGACGTTGTGGATTCAACGTTGGGCAAGACAATTCCGAGGTGAAGACGGGGCTGGAAGAGGCACATAGGGGTTGGTTTAATTTGGGCATGGATTCGCTAGGTAATTGAGAGTATACCAGTGTAATTCCTTCATGTCTTTTTAGTGGATTGTTTTGTGACTTTTGCCCGTGGTTTTTTTTATCACAATTAGAGGCGCTCCAATTGTGGTTTTTCCACGTAAAATCATTGTGTTGATTTGTCTTTGATTGTTTGATTAGGATTGATATTTACTGATTAAAATTGATATATAATCACAAATCGATATCTGGGGGATTTCTAGATTTTTCATCCATTAATTTGTATTTAGTTGTCAGTTTTTCGAAACAAGAAACACTATTAAATTGAATCATTAAGAAGTAAATAAGAGTACCCATAAAAATATCATCTTGAAGTCAAAAATAGATCAAGTGTAGTAAAATCCAATCCAAAACTCTAAACTGCTCCAAGCAACGTACCCTTTTCAAACACCTTGAAGAAACCAAATTGAGTCACATCGATCATCAGAGCATTGGTTAGAGAAGCCTTGTCATTGACTTCCTAAGGAATGAGAGACCAGAGTTTGTTGATGTTGACGATAGGGAAAGAGAACTTGTTGCGAAGCCTGTGGAAATACCTCATGTTGACTTTGTTGAAGTAACCTATATCGTACTTGTCGAATAGGATGCAGTGGTAGTGTATTCCTTTGGTGTTTCCTCGGCCGCTATGATGTTTTCTGTGTTTTCTGATGCGGCCGTGGCTAGCGTTGACGTGGCCCCTCTTCTTCCTGTGCTTCTTCAGTTGTGTCGTCATTGTTGCTCTCTCTCTCTCTCTCTCTCTTTTTAGAACTTTGTGTAGAGGTTTGAGCGGCGAAGGAGAGAGATTGAGAAATTAGTTGTCAGTTGTGTATGGCAGTTAGTGGAGAGATAAACAATAGAAATAAGGGAAGAGAAAAAATAATGGCATCTTTTGTAAAAAGTGTTGTTATTGGCACCTTATTAATTATTTTGGGCCCTTCATTTTTTAGTTTTTTTTTTATTACAATAATAACCTCAAATGAAATTACTAAAAAGGATATCAATAATTTTTGAGATACCCCATCTCACAATTAAGCCTACACACTCACTACATTATGAGTTAAGATTTATGAATGCACTTACTTCCATCACCACCCATCTATCATTCCAAAATCCCACCTTCAAAACCTATCCACCTTCAAAACCTTAAAAACCCTTTGGCAGCAATATTTTGGCGGTAACGGTGGCAACCATTTGATTACCTACACTTCTTCGGCAATGACAATGAGTGGATTTTTTTTGATAACCACAATTCCATGAGACGGAAGGAGTAATAATAAAAGCTTCATAGCTTGGATGGTATTGTTAACTCATAGTAAGTTTTTTGAAAAAAAATGAAAAAAATAATAAAAATTGTTTGTCATTTTTTCGGAACTAAACTTTCGAACATATGATTGAAATTCGAAAACACAGGCCCGAACATTGTTTGTTTGTTCGGGGACAGGTAACCGAACATTTCTTTTCTAACATTATTAATGAATCTTTTTCAAACTTTAAAATCACAAAACCCAAGTAAGATAAGAAAAAAGAATTGAAACTGTCAAAGAATTCAAAGAAACCCACTTAAGAAATCAAAAATCCAAATCCAAATCCAAACTCGTAGGGATCGCAGAACCCACAAAAGGGGAATTTTGAATCAACAATAAAAAAAACATTATATTTATTTTCTCAGGTTATGAATAAATATGTAGAGATGAAATGGTAATCACATTTGTGGGTTCTGTTAGAGTTTTTGGAAGAGAGATTTTTTGGGATATGGGGGTGTGTATTCAATTGAATGGGTAAAATATTTTCACAAAGATAATTTTGGTATTATTTGGAAGAAAAAAGAAATTTTAAGCGTTTTAGAATTGATAAGTGAGGGTTCGAAGAAATAGAGGGTCCAAAATAATTGATGAGATGCTAATAGTATCACTCCTTATAAATTTAAAGATGTAAAAAGGGTATTTTGGTCTTAAAAATTGACGTACTCTCTACAAAGGCGCGTGACTCTCATAGTCTATTATTTTGAACGAAAATGCTAACTATGCGTTTTAATTCACAAATTACGTGAGAGTTATGTGATTATTTTTAAATGATAGGGAATAATCCGCACATAGCTCAAATTATATGGGGTTAATAAAGTTTGCCCTTAATTAAAATTTCCTTTGCCAAAAGGATGGCACCAACTTAATAACAATACTCATTAAACATAGAGATTTTTATTGATAAATCACATTTAGAAGTGTTCTAATCCAAGAAGTCTATGAAGGAATTTTTTAACCCACTTAATCCCATGTGTTTATACTTTATGCCATAAAGTCTTTTTTCTTAATTTACACTATTTTCTTAGACTCTTATATTCTTATATTTAATATTGATATTTAATGTTGGGAGGAGGAGAGAGAAGGGAAAGGACCAAGGCATAAGAAATTTCATACACAAATAAATAACATTAATGTTATTATTTTATATGATTATATAATGTGAATATATTTTTAATTGACAATAAATTAAAAATAATGTGGATATTCTCTCTCATCTGATGTGAATATATTTTTAATTGACAACATATTAAAAATAATGTGAACATTCTCTCTCATCTGATGTGAACGTTCATAACACCTTTCCGAAAAATTCTCTCTCATCTAATATAGTGATGTTTTTTTTTTTTTGGTTCACCACCCGGTATCCGACCCTTAGGCCGACTAATCCGGATTCGGGGAGTAGTTTTGGATGGTTAGACTCAAATCCCCTCCCAATTGGCGATGCGGGGAATCGAACCGTGGTCCTTCCTACCAAGTCAAGCTCCAATCGCCACTTGACCACCAACCAATTGGTAATATAGTGATGTAAACGTTCACAACATGTGAACCTTCTTATTTTTAATTGACAACACATTAAAAATAACGTTCATTATATTTTTAATTGACAACACATTCTTATTCACAATATGTAGTGATGTGAACGTTTACATTCGTATGTTTTAGTATGAATATTCATATTATGTAATTGACAATACAATGACAAAAATTCATTTCAAATTAATGTGAATATAATGATGTGAATATTCACATCATGTAATTGACAAAACAATGACAAAAATTTATTTCAAATTAATATGAATATAATGACAACATTTTAATGTATGAAAACTATCAAAATATAATGACAATCAATATTAAATATCAATATTAATAGGGGCATGAGAGATTAAGGGTGTTTTGATATTTTTTTTTTTTCAAATAGGACCTAATGAAATAGTAAAAAAGAATATGGATTTGATGGAATAAAACTCTTAGAAAGATGATTTATCAAAAAAGCTCCCTTAAACATATTTAGATCTCGTTTAAAATTTTATTGCTTTAATAATTTTTAAATTTTTTATGAAAAGATATATATATATATATAAAATAATCTAACAATTTATAGTGATTTTTTATTAAAAACTTATGTTTCCAAACGTGGCAAATCTAGTTGGTAAAATAATAGACAAAAAAACAAAAAAGAAAAAGTTGTATTATAAGTTTTGTTCTATGAAGTTTTTCTTAAGCGCAGGCATGAAAATGCCAATCAAGATGCTTATATCAAGTACAGAAACTTGTAAAAAGTTGGTTTATACACACTCATAGCATTCGTCTCGCAACTGGGTTGGGTTAGTTTTTTTTTTTTTTGGGTTAAATTAGTCAAAAAAAAAAAAAATAAAAATAAATTTAAAAATCAATAAGATAAAATATTATATCTAAATTATATTTATTTCACTTTCTCTTTCACAAAAATTAAAAAAGTCAAAGAAGTCAATTCAAACAAACTGTTTAATCTTAACCTAAAAAACTAAAAAGCTAACCCAATTTCCCAAACGAAGCCTATACCCTCGTTTGGCACGTTGGGTCGAGAGAATACAAGCTAAAATAGTCATAAAAAGACAAAATAAATTAAAAAATCAAGACAAAATGTCATATTCAAACCATAATTATTTTATTTTTTTCTCATAAAAATAAAAAAAAAACCAAAAAATCCAACCTAATAAGACTTTTTAGCCCAGGTTAAAATAATCAAAAAGTCAAAAGTTTAAAAGTCAACTCACTTCCCAAACAAAGTCGTAACAAAAAAAGTCACTATTCTAGTAAAAAAAAAAAAGAAGCTAAATTTGGTATTAAAAAAAAATAGTATGTTTTCGATATTTTTTGAACTTTTATGAAAAAATGTGCAAAGTGTAGAGAGAAAAAAGAAATTTTGACTTTTATATTTTGTTATTTTTTGACTTTTTAGTGACTTTTTGACTTTTAAGATAAAATGAAGAGTTGCCGAACAAGGCATAAAAATTCAAAAAGTTAAAGAACTATACAAAAAGTCAAAAATTTTCTTTATCTTTACTTTTTACACATTTTTTTTCAAAAAAAAAATTAAAAAATCATTCCAAACATATTATTTTTTTTTCACCTCACATTTTCACCAGAAAGCCAAAAAATTACTAAAATTTTCCAAACCAATGGATACAATTTTACAAGTTTTTTTGATTGGTCGTTTACTTTTAAAGAGAGGCAAATTATATTGGTAATCCCTGTATTTTACACCTAGTATCATTTTAGACCTCAAATTTTGTATGGATAATATACACAAAAGAAACAATTCAAATTATCAAAATCATATTCAAGATGAATCTCACAGGTCCGGATAACACCCTCTCTAGTTTAGATCTTGAACTGGAGAGAAACCTAATCCATATGTAATTTATGCATAAAAAGTGCAAATTTTGTACTTCTATCACTTTGTAATTATTTTATATTGATACCCTTTTTTTGAAATTTTTCTAAAATTTAATCACATAATTGTATTAGATTGTGCAGAAAATTTTGTACTTTCATCATTTTACAATTATTTTATGTTGATATTATTCTTAGGCAATTGTCCCTAAAAATTAATCACACAATTTGATACAAAAAATGTATCGATGGACAAGATTTTTTAAAGGGAAAATCACACCGTTAGTTTAGTATTTTGATTTTTGTGTCATTTTGGTTATTGTAATATTAATTGATTCAATTTTAATTTTGAATTATTATTTTATCTCAAATTAGTTCAATTGATTCCAATTGTTATTATGGTCAATAACAAATGCACATAAGAGCTGCATATATTATACTTATATGGCAAAGTTATAAACTTAATTAGTTCAGAGACTTAACTTCAAATAACACAGTACTAATTATTTTTTTGTCCCCCCCCCCCCCCCCCCCCCCCCCCAAAGACTTTATCAATTAGATTAAATTAAGACAAAATTCAAAATTAAAGATCAAAATTGAACCAATTAAAATTACAAGGCCAAAATGATGCAAGCAACAAAATATAACAACTACAAATGTAATTTGCCCTTTTTCAAATGGGAAATACTATGATGTTCACCCTTTTTCCCCGTACACATGGTATGCACCTTATAGACAAAATACAACTTCTATCACAAAATGTATCTTTTGTCAGAAAAAAAAAAAAAAAAAAACTTAACTTTTTTTTTTTTTTACAAAAAATATAACTTTTTGATTCTTACAAAATGTATAACTTTTATCATTTTAATTATACATAACTTTTAAATATAAATCGTAACTTCAAAATTCATATCACAAAAATAGTAACTTTCGTTTGTATAGAATTCATAACTTCTCTCGTAAAAATCCTAACTTCTTCTACAATATGCAAATACACATAATAACTTCTCTCTTTTTAAAAATATGACCAATCAAAAAATCTTATGAAATTATATCTATTTATTATTGTTTTGTGTATAACCCAAATATAACTACTTTTTACAAGATTTTGTATGTGATAAGCATCTTGATTGGCCGTTACCATCGCTGCGCCTACGAAAAATTTCATAGACAATTTTTTTTTTTTTATCAACAAAGAAATTATATTTTATTAAATAAATAAAATATCACAAGTAGATGAAAGTACGAAAAAATATCAATTTAAAAAAGTCTAATGACTTACATTCAATTTGATGCTATATTTGGTCGTAGAACGAAATTTGTAATACAAATCTGTAGGGGTGTAAATTTGGTTCGGCCTAACCTACCTAGGCCCACTCATATTGGGCATTGCAGACTCCCGCCAAAATTCGAGCCAGGCCGAGATGGCCCACGGGCTAGAAAATTAGGCCCAAGCTTGAGTCTGGGCTCACTTGAACAATTTTTTTTATTATTTTTTTTACTAAAATTTTATTATTTTTCACTCAAAAAGATACTGGGTCTCGAATGGTCCGAGCTTTGAGTGGGCCTTAAGGTTTCAAAATGTTGGCCCAGGCCCTGGACTGAGTCTCGGGCTTAGGCTCAAATGGGCCTAAACGGATCGGACCCACCAGAGCTGTGAGCGGATTTCAGGCTGCCAACGAACCATTTTTACACTACAAATCCCCCTATTTTACCAATTAGAACTGGCATTGTTTGGAAACATAGATTTTTAGCAAAAAAATAGAAAAAAAAAAGAAAAAAGAAAAAAGAAAGTTATTACAAATTGTTAAATAATTTATTTATTTTTCTTTTACATTTTTTTGGAAAAAAATTAAAACTTTATTAAAACAATCAATTTCCAAACAAGCTCTAAGGTCTCGTTTGGTAATATCACTTTTTAGCTTAAAGCTAAAAAGTCACTAAAAAAATTAAAAAGCCAACAACCTATATCAAAAAGTTAAAAATTTCATTTTCTCTCTAATTTTTTGCATATCTTCTCGTAAAAAATTAAAAAATTATCCCAAACATATTAAATTTTTTTATATCATATTTTAACAAAAAAATTAAAAAATTATTAAAAAAATTTATTCCCAAAACGAGGCCTGATATGTTTAATTGAGTATCATTTATTAATTGGCGCCATCCTTTTCATAAAGCAAATTACAATTAAAGTACATTTAATTATTCTATAAACCAGAGTATCATGTCACATTACTTTAATATTCTAAATCGGTTGCAAATGAAACATGCATCTCACCTTTGTTAGGTATATTTAGAAAGAAAAAATGACCAACTTAATATGTTATAAATTTTCATTAGTTAAAAGTATTAATATAAAAAATGTTGTATTTAATAATTATCTCTTGAGAGGGAAAATAATGATTTGGTACCGTGCCGGACAGATTTGGTCGGACAATGTTACGCCGGACAAGATTTTGGCCGGGCAGGTATCGGGCCGAGGAGATTTATTCTCACGGATAAAAGGTGCTCGTAAGGCAATGCTCGCTAGACCGAAATGCATGGCACAAAGCGGTTACCAAGTTATCAAATACCGGAAAGGCGTCATCAACCGAGGTAATTGCTTTCAAGAAGAAGGCCAACCATCAAGTTGAATGACCGCGTCCTAATGGCAATACCGAGATATTCGTTTGCTCGGCAGGAAGGGCGACCACCGGTGAGGTGCTGCCAGCCCGGTTCTCCTTGGGCCTAGCCAGTAAAGTGCTTGGACATGAAGCAGCTACCGAAGATAGAGTTTCTACGCCGAGCTCCAGATGGGAAGGTCAGCTCAGACAGGTGATGTTCAGCAAGGTTTTCGCTGACAGATGGGATAGCAGAGCCACGCGTCAGGAGATGACTGGGAGTGGATATTGGGCGCAGAGGGTATAAAGGCATGTCTGCGCCCCCCATACACGGAGAGACAATTTCTGTAAGTAAGACTTACACTCATACACTCTCCCTTCTCTACCTCGTGTGTGTGTTCTAATTTGACCGTCGGAGGGTTTTCCGCCACACACCGCCCGGTAGCTCACCGCCACAGAAGCTTCAGTGATCGGACACCGGTGAGCTGGAAGAAAGGAAGTTGCCGGAATATTTCCTCCCTGCATAATTGGCGCTCGTGGGAAGTTTGAGATAAAACCTTGTCTTCCAAGTTCATCGATGCCGACTATGGCGAACAACGACGAAGTTTCCGTTCCGCCATTGCGGAGCCACCCCAGAGTTTACCCGGCTGAGAGAAGGACACCTACCGCCCCTCCGATGGCGGACTTGGAGACCGCCTCGAGGATACGAGACACGCGGATAAGCGCGAAGAAGTCATGGTCGTCATGAGTCCAGACGGTCATCGGCGGCGAGAGAGTCACACTCCAGACGTCGAACACAAGTTGCGGGACCAAGACGCCGTCATCCGGCCGAATGGTCTGCAGAGATGGAGAGCTTAAGCGGCATGTCAAAGGAAGGGTGTAGCCGAGTGGGTGACCACAGTGAGCGCACCCATCCCCGCCGCTCACCAAATGAGTCGAGGCATACTCCGCCATTTCTACTACCGTGGTTACGGAGATGGTGATTCGATGTCGCGCAGAGAAGTCCAAGACAAGACAAAGACGCATGAGCCCTCACGTCCGAACGACGCCGAGGTACTCCTACCCGCCAGGCTGTCAGAGGATTTGCGGGCAGTTTTGAAGGAACGGGCTCGCCGGCGGGAGGCTCAGAGGGTGCCGGCGTTTCAGCGGCTATCCTATGGAGTCCACACCAGCGAGGAGGTCGGAATGCCTCCACCCCGCCAAGCGGCGCCATTCCTTCTAGGTACAGATTTAGCCAGGCTGAGCGCTACTCCTTTTTCCTTGAAGATAGAAACAGCGCCGCTTCCGGCGGGCTTCCACCAGCCAAAGTTCACCCTTTACGACGGAAAGACTGACCCGTACGTGCATGTAAGTCATTTCCGACAGGTTATGGCCGGACATAGGCGGAATGATGCTCTTATGTGCCTGGTCTTTCCGTCAAGTTTGGGCGAGTTGGGTTTGAAATGGTTCGAGGTCACGGAGGGGAGTATAGCAAGGTGGCGTTAGCTTGGTCAAGCCTTTGTGACGCTTTTACGCCCACCACCAAAACACCAAAGGAGGTCGACCACCTTCTCAGTGTCAAGATGGAGCCGAGCGAAACGTTGAAGGCGTACAACTCCAGGTACTGGGAAACCTTCAATGAGATCCTAGATTGCCCGGTCAACCTGGCAATCACTCAATATAAGCGCGGTCTCCCGGTCGGACATAGGCTGAGGGACTCGCTTACAATGAGTCAGCAGACATCCATGTGGCACCTAATGCAACAGATCAATGAGCACATCCGAGTAGAGGATGATGCAGCGGCGTCCACCGCGGAGACAACCCCGGTGGCAACGGACAAATGGGCGCCTGGGTTCTAAGGAAGGCAAACTAGGGGCAAACTGGGCAAGGGGGCATACCACTTGGAAGATTTGGGTGGCAAGCATGCACTCGCCATGGAATGCGGCCGTATGTAATTTTTTGAGGAAGGGCTTGTTTCCCTTACACTTCTGAATGAAAATACTCTTTTTGTCAATGTAATAGAAGTGAATTACTTTTGCTGAAGAACTTTGTTGTGTCCGAAATAATATAGTGAATCAGGGGCCAACTCCAAGGTTCCGGCCGGGATGACTTACTCCTTGGCCGAGCTGATCTTGTCCGCCAAGTAGGAAGTCGCGGAGCGGACCTTGCTCGCCTTCCTTGGAGTTCCTTGGCCGAGCTGATCTTGTCCGCCACCTTGGCCGAGCTGATCTTGTACGCCAAGTAGGAAGTCGCGGAGCGGACCTAGCTCGCCTTCCTTGGAGTTCCTTGGCCGAGCTTCTTGTCCGCCAAGTAGGAAGTCGCGGAGCGGACCTAGCTCGCCTTCCTTGGAGTTCCTTGGCCGAGCTTCTTGTCCGCCAAGTAGGAAGTCGCGGAGCGGACCTTGCTCACCTTCCTTGGAGTTCCTTGGCCGAGCTTCTTGTACGCCAAGAAGGAAGTTATGAGCGGACCTTGCTCGCCTTCCTTGGAGTTTCTTGGCCGAGCCGATCTTGTCCGCCAAGTAGAAGTCGCATGAGCGACCTAGCTCGCCTTCCTTGGAGTTCCTTGGCCGAGCTTGTCCGCCAAGTAGGAAGTCATGAGCGACCTTGCTCGCCTTCCTTGGAGTTCCTTGGCCGAGCTTGTCCGCCAAGTAGGAAGTCATGAGCGGACCTTGCTCGCCTTCCTTGGAGTTCCTTGGCCGAGCTTCAGACGCCAAGAAGGAAGTCGCGGAGCGGACCTTGCTCGCCTTCCTTGGAGTTCCTTGGCCGAGCTTGTACGCCAAGAAGGAAGTTGCGGAGCGGACCTTGCTCGCCTTCCTTGGAGTTCCTTGGCCGAGCTTGTCCGCCAAGTAGGAAGTCGCGAGCGGACCTTGCTCGCCTTCCTTGGAGTTCCTTGGCCGAGCTTGTACGCCAAGAAGGAAGTCATGAGCGGACCTTGCTCGCCTTCCTTGGTGTTCCAGGGCCGAGCTTCTTGTCCGGCAAGAAGGAAGGCGCGAGCGACGAGCTCGCCTTCCTTGGAGTTTCTTGGCCGAGCTGATCTTGTCCGCCAAGTAGGAAGTCGCGGAGCGGACCTAGCTCGCCTTCCTTGGAGTTCCTTGGCCGAGCTTCTTGTCCGCCAAGTAGGAAGTCGCGGAGCGGACCTTGCTCGCCTTCCTTGGAGTTCCTTGGCCGAGCTTCTTGTACGCCAAGAAGGAAGTTGCGGAGCGGACCTTGCTCGCCTTCCTTGGAGTTCCTTGGCCGAGCTTCTTGTCCGCCAAGAAGGAAGTTGCGGAGCGGACCTTGCTCGCCTTCCTTGGAGTTCCTTGGCCGAGCTTCTTGTCCGCCAAGTAGGAAGTCGCGGAGCGGACCTTGCTCGCCTTCCTTGGAGTTCCTTGGCCGAGCTTCTTGTACGCCAAGAAGGAAGTCATGAGCGGACCTTGCTCGCCTTCCTTGGAGTTCCTTGGCCGAGCTTCTTGTACGCCAAGAAGGAAGTTGCGGAGCGGACCTTGCTCGCCTTCCTTGGAGTTCCTTGGCCGAGCTTCTTGTCCGCCAAGTAGGAAGTCGCGGAGCGGACCTTGCTCGCCTTCCTTGGAGTTCCTTGGCCGAGCTTCTTGTACGCCAAGAAGGAAGTTGCGGAGCGGACCTTGCTCGCCTTCCTTGGAGTTCCTTGGCCGAGCTTCTTGTCCGCCAAGTAGGAAGTCGCGGAGCGGACGTAGCTCGCCTTCCTTGGAGTTCCTTGGCCGAGCTTCTTGTCCGCCAAGTAGGAAGTCGCGGAGCGGATCTTGCTCGCCTTCCTTGGAGTTTCTTGGCCGAGCTGATCTTGTCCGCCAAGAAGGAAGTCGTGGAACGGACCTTGCTCGCCTTCTTTGGCCAAAGAAAGTGGATCAACTGCGAGGTTCCAGCCGAGATGACTTACTCCGGCTGAAGAGTTGATGGTTAGCTCAACTAAGGAATTCCAGCCGAGATGATTTGCTCCGGCTGAAGAGTTGATGGTTAGCTCAACTAAGGAATTCCAGCCGAGATGATTTGCTCCGGCTGAAGAGTTGATGGTTAGCTCAACTAAGGAATTCAAGCCGAGATGTTTTACTCCGGCAGAAGAGTTGATGGTTAGCTCAACTACGGAATTCCAGCCGAGATGATTTGCTCCGGCTGAAGAGTTGATGGTTAGCTCAACTACGGAATTCCAGCCGAGATGATTTGCTCCGGCTGAAGAGTTGATGGTTAGCTCAACTAAGGAATTCCAGCCGAGATGATTTGCTCCGGCTGAAGAGTTGATGGTCAGCTCAACTAAGGAATTCAAGCCGAGATGGTTTACTCTGGCTGAAGAGTTGTTCCAGCCGAGATGCTTACTCCGGCTGAAGAGTTGATGGTTTGCTCAACTTCCAGGTTCCAGCCGAGATGGTTTACTCCGGCTGAAGAGTTGTTCCAGCCGAGATGCTTACTCCGGCTGAAGAGTTGATGGTTTGCTCAACTGCGCGTTTCCAGCCGAGATGATTTACTCCGGCTGAAGAGTTGATGGTTTGCTCGACTTCCACGTTCCAAATAGAGATGGTTTACTCGGTGAAGAGTTGTTCCACCGAGATGCTTACTCACCGAAGAGTTGATGGTTTGCTCAATCATACGATTCCAAATGAGATGGTTTACTCCTACCGAAGAATTGGTATTTGCTCAACGTGAGGTTTCGTGAATCTACCGGTTGATCGTAATGGTAATCCCGGCCACGCTTAGCACGGACGGAATTAAGGGCAATTGAGAGGAAAATAATGATTTGGTACCACGATGATTTGGTCGACAATGTTACGCCGGACAAGATTTTGGCCGCGTATCGGCCGAGGAGATTTGGCCTCACGGATAAAAGGTGCTCGTAAGGCAATGCTCGCTTAGACCGAAATAAGCATGGCGGCACAGCGGTTACCAGTTATTTAACAAATAAGGCGTCATCAACCGAGGTACCTGTCTGCTCGGCAAGAAGGCCAACCAGTCAAGTTGAATGACCGGCGTCCGGAATGGCACAGTCAGCCGAGATATTCGTTTGCTCGGCAGGAAGGGCGACCACCGGTGAGGTGCTGCCAGCCCGGTTCTCCTTGGGCCTAGCCAGTAAAGTGCTTGGACATGAAGCACTTATTCCGAAGATAGAGCGGCTCGGCCGAGCTCGAATGGGAAGGCGCTCAGATTAGGTGATGTTCAGCAAGGTTTTCGCTGACAGATGGGATAGCAGAGCCACGCGTCAGGAGATGACTGGGAGTGGATATTGGGCGCAGAGGGTATAAAGGCATGTCTGCGCCCCCCATACACGGAGAGACAATTTCTGTAAGTAAGACTTACACTCATACACTCTCCCTTCTCTCTACCTCAGGTGTGTGTTCTAATTTGACCGTCGGAGGGTTTTCCTACACACACACCGTAGCTCACCGCCAAGAAGCTTTCAGGTGATCGGACAGCTGAGGAGCCTGGAAGAAAGGAAGTGCGGGTTGCCGGAATATTTCCTCCCCGTACATCTCTCATTAATGATTTTGGTAAAAGAAAATTCATTAAAGACAGACTTTGAGCTCAAAGACACAAACATTGTTTAGACATTCTCAGTTTTCAAGACGTTCCTACATTAGTGATGCAAAAAAAATTAAATTATTTCCAAAGCCGGTCAGTTTTGGAGACATTTGGCTGTTCTACATGGCCAAGCCGTATTTAGAACCCTATAAACAGACCAACTCTTTGTTCTTCATGTGCTAAGACCTCATTGTTTAACATTTTGTCGAGCTTAATAGATTTCTATCCTTTTTATCCCCTTCTAGTTTAAATATAAACCAACAAAAAAAAAAAAAAATTCTTATAATTTTGGACTGAATTATAAAATTAACTCTATTATAAATAAGGACAAAATTACCTAAATACCCTTATAGTATATTCTCTTTCTGTCTTCTTTAATAGATATAATTTTCTATCTTAATCATATATTTAACAAATAAAATCATAGTAAACTAAACAACCTAATTTATTATCATAAAATTACCTTAATCTATTTTTCAATTTTTAACCCAATTTCTTATTTAATAAAATTTTAAATTAAATATAAAATTACCATAAATTAAACCATTAGATTAATCTATTACCTTAAATTTATCGTAATCTAATTTTTAGTTTTTAATCCAATTTATTATTTAATAAAATTTTAAAATAAGCATATATATATAACTAATTAAATCATAAATTAAACTAAATACCCTCTTAAAATAACCATAAAGTTTACCTTATTTAATAATGTGGGGAGATGGGTTGGAAATACTCTTCGGATCCTGGAAGACGCCAATGATCTTCAGCCGGTCACCTGGGAAGATATGAAGACTCCGGTCGGGGGTTGCGGAATTAGCACTTTGGTGAACCAATCAGTTTCTTTGTTCCAGAAAGCTTGATGATTCGGGCGGTTCAGAGATCCCTCTCGTGTCTGCAGCTTCGATTTATACACATTTCCTATGTCTCGGGGCGAGTTTATTATTCTTTTATTATTATTTTGTTTACCCCGATATGCCTCCTCAAACTGCTCGCCCTAAGAATGTATTCGGCATCCCAATCGAGCGGAATGGAGCCGTTAAGCTCCTGGCTCTTCAGATGCTCCAGATTTCATTCTTCTAATTATTCGGCTCCCACAATTGCCCCCCAGGCGTTTTGCCAATGACAGCTGGGTGAAACGCTTGGTTCCATTTCTCAAATACTTTGAACCGAGGTTAGGGGTCGAGAAAAATTCTTATTTATTTTATTTTATTTATTTATATTTATTATTATTATTATTATTATTATTATATTATATTTTATTTTATTTTTTTTTTTACGTGGGGGTTTAATTACCCGCCCTTTTAGTCGATGCTTCAACTTCTCCACCCTTCGAGCACGCCCATTTACTACGATTTAAAATCTGGTGTCTTTTCGGATCCATATTCTATGACGCTGGTTACTGGATCGCTCCTCAAATTGCTCTTGCGACTCTTTCGTCTGCGATAATCTTCATTTTTTGTAAGCTTTTCTTCCCTCCTGCTGCGAAGCTTTTCCTAGCTTGTTTGTTCCGTCATTTGTTCTTATAGACGATAGGATTTGGCGAAACACTTGAGAGACCTCCTTTCATCGGATTGAATTGTTGGCTTTAGACGCCTTTTCTCTACTCCCGGTGATGTCCATCTGTCGTTCGTGGCGGGCGGCACTCTTGACATAGAGAGGGAGGACAAAGCCACGATTGTCTTTCCCCTTTTGTCGATTGTAGAGGGTGGAGTCCGCTTTCCCCTTAACCCGTTTCTAAGGGCTGTTCTTCGCCACTTTGGATTTGATCTAAAGAAAATCCGTGCTCCAACCGTCGGCGCCATTCTTTCGGACATCAGGATTGCTCTGAATTACTTTGGCCGTCGCAGTTTCCATAAGCAGGGAAGGGCGGCTCACGTTCTGCTTTGCTACGAGCCTACATACGTGGCCTTTTCGGCCGCGAAAAACATACCGATTCCGAAGGGGAGGATTTTTCTTGCGGCTCGTATTATTTTTTATTATTATTATTATTATTTTTGATTTCAAAAACTTGAGACAGATAGGTTTCGAGAGGTCTCATTCTAAGTAAACCGCCGAATCGGATCGATGAGGTCGAATCGAGGAGTGTTAGATTCTCGCCAACGCGTTCCTTTTAAGCACGACAGATCTTCCATCTCGACCACGACATGGTCAATTGAGCTCGACAAAGCTCGCCAAGAAGGCGAATGCGGAGAGGTTAGTCGCCTGACGGAGAGCGGAAGGCCTTTTGGCTGAACCGACCACGAATGAACCTCATTCCCTGCCGGTTGCCGAATCGAAACGGTCGGGAATTGTTGAGGCGGCTGCAAATAAGAATGCCGAATCTGCGTTGGTTTGGAAGGCCGTTCAGGACGTTAAGGCAAAGGCGGAGAAACGCGCCGGGGATCGTGAGATCGATTCAGATGATCACGGCCGCAAACATCCCCGAGTGGGGGGATCGAGTGAAGCTCAGCCCTTCGTGATTCAGCCAATCGCAAGAAATATGCCGGTTCTTTCGGATGCCTTGGCGCTTAAGGACCCAGAGGTCGCGTTCGGCGTGGCAACGTCTCTCTCGTTGCCATGTGATATGGAGGCTTTTCGGTTGGAATCGGATTTGAATACGACAATTTTAGCCGCGCAGTCGGCACTTTTGGTGCATATTTTGACTTTTCCTTCGCTTCTTCCAAACGCTGTTCACATACCTTTTCGTATGATTTTGAATTCTTCTTTTGCGACCGTTGGTAGAGTAGCGACGAGGTCACGTCATCTCGACGCCACAAGCGATTGGTCATTCACGAAAGGAAGCCGAGGGGAGGAAAAGGGCCGAGAACGAATTTTAAGAGCGAACCGAAGCTTCTCGGCAGAGGATGAGGTTGGGAGAGCTCGTCTCATGATAAGTTAAGAGCGGAGGCCGACAAGAAGGCCGACGATATACAAGTCGCACTTGGTTTGTCCCAAAAGGCGGTTCGACTTAGAGGCTAGGTTGGCGAAATGAAGGCGGCGAAGAAATTGCCGATTCAAAAGGATTCGGAAGAAGGCGCCTTTTGAATATGTGGACCAGTCTCTGGTTTGAGAATCGGCTTCAAACATGGTTGGCACAAGGCCCTGTCGCAATTGAGCTTTCACTGAATATGCCAATACCGTATGAACAAATTGACATCGATCCATTGGAGACTGATTCGGAGGGTTGATCTTTACCATACATAATTGTTATGAGCTCGAGAAAGTATTTTATTTTCTGCTTCGCTTGTTTTTGTTGCTTTGTATATGTTTGTTCGACATTTTTAATGCGGGTTGATATTATAAAAGTTATGGTACGTAAGTTATAAAATGTTATGAATTTCGCAAGAATGTGCCGATGTTTCCATAATTTTATGTGGATGTTTCTTGATGGATATATAGTGTCCTTGCCTTAGTCGTATGAGCGTGAAGAGCCAATGGTTCATACTGTAATTGGCCGAGGCATTCGATAATGTGGTCGAGTAAAATGGGCCGCCAAGATTAATAACCGCCCTTGCTTTGGCCAGTATGAGCGTGAAGAGCCGAATGGTTCATACTGTAAATGGCCGAGGCATTCGATAATGTGGCCGAGTAAAATGGACCGCCAAGATTAATAACCGCTTGCTTTGTAGCGAGCGTGAAGAGCCGAATGGTTCATACTGTGGGTCGCCGAGGCATTGCCCTTTTTGGCCAGTATGGCGCCAAGAGCCGAATGGTTCATATTCGTAATGGCCGAGGCATTCGTGATAATGTGGCCGAGTAAAATGGACCGCCAAGATTAATAACCGCCTTGCTTTGGCAGGCGTGGCGTGAAGAGCCGAATGGTTCATACTGTGTGGCCGAGGCATTCGAGATAATGTGGTCAATAAATCGCCTTTGCTTTGGCGGTAGCGGCGTGAAGAGCCGAATGGCTCATACTGGCCGCCGAGGCATTCGATAATGTGGCGAATAAATCTGACCGCCAAGATTAATAACCGCCTTTCGCTGGCGGTAGCGCGTGAAGAGCCGAATGGTTCATACTCGTGGGCTGGCCGAGGCATTCAGATAATGTGGCCGAATAAATCTGCCCTTGCTTTGGCCAGGGCGCGAGCGTGAAGAGCCGAATGGCTCATACTCGGGCTGGCCGAGGCATTCAGATAATGTGGCCGAATATATCTACCCTTGCTTTGGCCAGGGCGCGAGCATGAAGAGCCGAATGGCTCATACTCGGGCTGGCCGAGGCATTTAGATAATGTGGCCGAATAAATCTGCCTTTGCTTTGGCCCTAGGGCGCTCCGAATCCGGAGACTTGTTCGGCCCTAGGGTGTCGTACACCGAAGGGGGGTCCGAATTCGGAGACTTGTTTTGGCCAATCGTGACATCCACGAAGGGCGCTCCGAATCCGGAGACTTGTTCGGCCCTAGGGTGTCATGCACCGAAGGGCGCTCCGAATTCGGAGACTTGTTTTGGCCAATCGTGACATCCACGAAGGGCGCTCCGAATCCGGAGACTTGTTCGGCCCTAGGGTGTCATGCAAGGGGCTCCGACCGGAGACTTGTTTTGGCCAATCGTGACATCCACGGCGGGCGCCCAATCCGGAGACTTGTTCACCCTAGGGTGTCATGCAAGAAGGGGCTCCGACCAGAGACTTGTTTTTGGCCAATCGTGACATTCACGAAGGGCTCACCGAATCCGGAGACTTGTTCGGCTCTAGGGTGTCTGCATCAAGGCTCCGTCGGAGACTTGTTTTGGCCAATCGTGACATCCACGGCGGCGCCCGAATCCGGAGACTTGTTCGGCCCTAGGGTGTCATACACCGAAGGGGGCTCCGCATTCGGAGACTTGTTTTGGCCAATCGTGACATCCACGAAGGGCGCTCCGAATCCGGAGACTTGTTCGGCCCTAGGGTGTCGTGCAATCGAAGGGGCTCGACCGGAGACTTGTTTTGGCCGATCGTGACATCCACGAAGGGCGCTCCGAATCCGGAGACTTGTTTTGGCCAAAGACGCTGAGCTCAAACACGTAAAAACACGAGATCTTTCATTACAACGAAATGTTTACAACTATCAAGCCCACAGGTCGGGTCATTGATAAAATTTACGTAGATGTGTCGAATTCCACGGTCGGGGCAGGCTTCTTCCTGACATGTCTGAGAGCCGATATGCACCTACGCCTGCAACGGAATCTATCTGATAGGGACCGTCCCAGTTCGGGCCAAGTTTTCCATCGGACGGCCTCCGGTCAGCTGGTAATACCTTCTTTAGGACCAATTCTCCTGGATTGTAGCGGCGCAACTGAACTCGCCGATTGTATGACTTTGCGAGCTGCTGCTGATAACGTGCCATGGATGCTAAGGCACGGTCTCTTCGTTCTTCAATAAGAACCAGGTCCAGGGCGAGCATCATGTCATTTCGGCCCGTGTTAAAGGCTTGCGATCTCAAAGTTGGTAAGCCAATCTCTGGGGGTAAGATTGCCTGGGTCCCGAAGCATAATGCAAACGGCGTTTTCCCAGAGATCGTCTCGGCGTTATGCGGTGGGCCCACAAGACACTCGCAACTCTTCAACCCATCTCGCTTTTGGCATTTTCCAAATCTTTTGATGCCGTCTAAGATGGATTTGTTTGAAGCTTCGGCTTGATCGTTACTTTGGGGATAGGCTGGCGTAGAGAAGTAGGGTTCAATACCGTACTTACTGCACAATTCTCGGTATACGCCACAATCAAACTGGGTACCATTATCCGAGATCAGTGCACTTGGAATGCCGAATCGTAATGATGTTCCTCCACACAAAGCGCTTGATGTCAATCCCGTGATATGGGTTAGAGCCTCCGCTCACCCACTTTGTGAAGTAGTCTGTTGCCACGATTAGAAATCGCTTATTCCCTCGGGCCCTCGCCTGAATGGTCCTACGATATCAAGTCCCCATCGAGCAAACGGCCAGGCTTGTAATTGAATTCAAAGCTTCGCAGTGATGGGTTAGTGGGGAGAACTTTTGGCATTGTTCGCATTTCTTGACATAATTTTTCGCGTCGGCTCTCGCCATTGGCCAATAATATCCTTAAGTTATCGCCGGTGGGCGAGGCGTCTCGAATGGGCACCACAACCGCCTCATGTATCTCGATGAGCGGCTCTTCTACTGTCCGGTGCACGATTCCAAGTATGGACCGAGAGGACTTTTGTAAAGCCTTCCTTGTGGATCTAAGTAGTACCGCAGGCCTTGTTTCAGCTTTATGTGCTTCTTTCTTTTCCTCCGGAGTTGCTCGGAAGAAAGGAATGCAAAGAATGGGATCCTTCCAACTTGGAGCGGGTTCTATAATGTTGATGTGGGTTTCCTCCGATCGCCGATACTTGGTTCCGGGGCGAAACCTACTTCTATGGTACGCTTGAGCTTCGGAGTTGATGGCGGAGGCTAAGCATGCCAGGCATCCGCGTGCGTGTTTTGGTCGCGTGTTATTTGGTTTAGTTCGTGATGGTCGAATTTCGTTAGCGTGGTGTTAGCCGCTTTCATATAGCCGCCATACGCCGTCTCTTGCCACAGACTCCCCTTTAGTCAAGTTGATTACCAATTTTGAGTCGCATAAAATACCAACTACGCTATCCAATGAATGTGCGTTCATGATCCGGCTCAATGCTTCATATTCGGCCGTTATTTGATGCTTGGCCGAGCTTGACAAACGCTTCAATTATCGCCGTCTGGAGACATGAGTACGACGCCGGCGCCGCTGCCTCGTTGGTTAGACGCTCCATCACAATATAACTGCCAAATGTCCCCAACATAAATTCTCCAATCCGGATTTGATCGAACTTCGGCTGCCTTTGGCAGAACGTCATCAGGCTTGAGGCCGGCAAGCCCTCCTGTGAATTCGGCCACAAAGTCGGCAAGCACCTGCCCCTTGATTGCAGTTTTGGGTAAAAACTGAATGTCGTATTGGCCGAGTCCAAGAGCCCACTTCGAAACACGCCCTGATGCTTCTGCGTTTCTTAGTACTGATCGAAGGGGATAGTCTGTTAGGACCCTAATGCTGTGTCCTTGGAAGTAATGCATCAGTTTTCTTGCTGCCATGACCAAGGCTAGGACGAGTTTTTCAAGCGGTAGATAACGTGTTTCGGCGTCCACCATTGCCTTGCTCACATAATACACTTGGTATTCGCTTTCCTCCTCTTTAGTAATACTGGTTGACGGCCTGTCGAGACGCCAGATATAGAATGAGGAGTCACCGCGGGTGTTGTTAGAAGAGGTCTTGTCCGAGATATGTCTTGAGCCCGTTAAAAGCCGCCGCATTCGGCGGACCATTCAAAGCTCGCTGGCGTAATGTCCGAAAGAATTGTCTGCGCAATGTCTGTGGATCGACTAATGAACTGTTGAGTCGTGACCATTCCCATCAACTTTTGGACTTCTTTGACCGAACGGGGGGAACTCAGTTCCAAAATTGCTGTGACTTGCCTCGGGTTGGCTTCGATTCCACGGTGGTTGACGATATAACCCAGGAATTTGCTGGAGCCGATCCCGAATGCGCATTTAAAGGCGTTTAACTTCATTCTGTATTTGCGTAGGGTGTCGAATGTTGTTTCGTGCCCGCTTATATGGGTTTGTTCTTCTTTGGATTTGACCACCATGTCGTCAATGTATACTTCCATAGTGTGTCCGAGCTGTTCTTTGAATATCGTGGTGACCAATCTTTGGTAAGTTGCCCCTGCGTTCTTTAGTCCAAAAGGCATAACCCTGTAGCAGTAGGTCCCTCTTGGAGTAAGGAACGCAGTTTTGTCCTGATCATCCGGATCCATGGCGATCTGATGGTAGCCCCTGTGGCGCCGAGAAACTCATACGTCGGTGGCGTGCTGTCGCATCAACGAGTTGGTCAATTCTTGGTAAGGGGAAGCAATCTTTGGGGCAAGCTTTGTTCAGATCGGTGAAATCGACGCATACTCGCCAAGTTCCATTTTTCTTTTTCACCACCACTGTGTTGGAGAGCCACGTGGGGTAGGTGACCTCCCTAATTGCCCCGGCGGCAAGCAATTTGTCAACTTCTTCTACAACGGCGGCAGTGTGTTCTGCGGAGGATCGCCGGCCTTTTTGGATGATCGGCTTGCGTCGGGGATCAACATTCAGATGGTGCTGGGAGACTGGCGGGTCTATACCCGGCATCTCGTATGGAGTCCATGCGAAAACGTCGAGATTGCCGAGTAAGAAAGCGATCAGCTGCTGTCGGTCGATCTGGCTCAACGAGGCGCCGAGCATAAAAAACTTCTCCGGGCTCCCATCAATGTCAACGCGGTCCAATCCTTCCGTGGCCTTTTCATCTGGTTGACGTCCGACGTCGTCCAGGATTTCTCGATTGGGCATTTCGATGGAGTTGACTTGCGGTTCTTTCGGCGGCTTATCAGCAAGAAGGTAACATTCGTGTGCTGACTGTTGAGAGCCACGGATCTGCTCAACGCCGTGTTCCGTCGGGAAACGTAACAGCTGGTGCTAAGTGCTTGGGACGGCCTGCAGGGTGTGCAACCATGATCGCCCCATGATGAGATTGTACGGCGACGGTAACCTGACGACCAAAAACTCCACATCCACCGTTATGGAGCCAGCTCGAACGGGTAGACTGATCTTTCCCAATGGGTACTCCGGGTTGGCGTTAAAGCCGAATAATGGATAAGGAGCTGGAGTCAGATCGGAATCGTTGAACCCGAGTTTGATGAGAGTTTTATAGTACATAACCGAAGTGCTTCCTCGTCGATAAGAACGCTGTTGACGATAAAACTGCTCACGCGAAGCGCAACAACCGAAGGATCTATGTGGGAGTGTTACGCCGCAAATCGGAGTCGCCAAAGGTAATGGTTGGCATTTCGCTGTCGGGTCGCTTAGTTGGTGTGAGCCGAAGTGATTGAATTGCATGTACTGATCGGGGCTAGCGGTAGGTCAGATATCATATGTACGGTGTTATGCGGGGCGCCTCTTGGGCGACGTGCGTCCTCGGTCGCTTCTTCAAGGCAATCGGTCAAGGCGCCGTCGATCAAGGTTAGCCCCGAGGTCGTCAGGCCTCTTCTGGGGAGTGGCTCAAAGACCTTGAGCCCTGCTCGTCCGGACTTTGCTTTTTCTAAGGCCAGATCGCGGCGAAGGCGTTCGTTCTTGGTGATGATGTTATCTAAATTCTGTTGGGTCTGTCGGGCTCGTTCCATGGTCGCTTGCATCATCGCCTTTGTTGAAATAGTTGGTGAGTTAGAGTTCGAGGCGCGTCGGTGCGCGATGGGGTCCTTTCGGAGCGATTCTACGGAGTGGAATCGTCTCTTGGTGCGATATCGTCGGTGGCCACCGGAGGATCTGCGGTCACGCCTTTCATGGATATATCTGAGTATTCCCACAGACGGCGCCAATTGTAGGGAGATGGGTTGGAAATACTCTTCGGATCCTGGAAGATGCCAATGATCCTCAGCCGGTCACCTGGGAAGATATGAAGACTCCGGTCGGGGGTTGCGGAATTAGCACTTTGGTGAACCAATCAGTTTCTTTGTTCCAGAAAGCTTGATGATTCAGTTCCCAGAGATCCCCTCTCGTGTCTGCAGTTCTCGTATTTATACACATTTCCTATGCCTCGGGGCCAGAGTTTATTATTATTTTGTTTGCCCTGATATGCCTCCTCAAATCCGTTCGGCCCTAAGAATGTATTCGGCATCCCAATCGAGCGGAATGGAGCCGTTAAGCTCCTGGCTCTTCAGATGCTCCAGATTTCATTCTTCTAATTATTCGGCTCCCACAAATAACATTTTTAATTAAACATATGAATGTATATATTTAACAAATCAAATCATAAATTAAACAAAACACCCTATTTATATTTGAACCATAGGGGGTAAAGTGCTTTGAGACGAAAGGGTAAAGTGAATTTTGCCCTTAAAAAAAAAGACTCTCTGATGACTTTCAAGTATGTTTTCATGATCATCCTTGCTGTCATTCCTCCTATTATTGTCTCTGTTAAGGACTTTATAGTCGGAGATAAGGTCAAATGGACCATAAATTTTGATTATGTAGCTGTTGGAAAATAATTGGTTTTTGTAACTTTAATTCAAAATTAAAGTGGGACCCAACTGTTAGTTGAGGTGGGTCTAAGTGGTTTTGTATATTCTTAAGTGAGAAGGTTGTAATATAAAAATAATAAGCCGAAACCATTGAATTGTGAATGAGAATTATCTCATATAGTGGGCATCAATAAAGTTAAACTTAGATTTGGACTTAGTCTTAGTTTGGACTGGGCCTATACTTGTGCTTGTGCATATGCTGGGTTTGGTCTTAGTCTTAAACTTGGGCTTAATCTAGAACTTGGGCTAAGCTATATTGTGTTGGGTTTAGCATGTGCATGTGTTTGAGAATTGGGCTTGGATCGGGTTATGACCCAACATTAGTATCCATTTTGTGACGCACCTAAATTTTTCGCTTCGCTCAAGCAAAACTTTTCTCACTTGAGTGTAGATCTTTAGCTCCCAATAAAGGGTAACTTTGCAAATGGGCCACTTGAGCGAAGAAGTTGTCACTCAAGCGTAGAATGCATGCTCCTAGTAGTTTCACTATAACTCTGCAAAACTTCTGGGACATGTTCTTTTTCGCTCGAGCGAAAGAAGTTGTGCTTGCGCGAGCTCACTTAGTTGTGTTTTCCACTCAAGCGTCAGAAGTTGTGCTCGAGCGACCTGTCAGGGACAACAGATTTTAAAAGTGATTCCAAGTCATTTTCTTTGCACTTTTCCATTCCATCTCTCTCTCTCTCTCTCTCTCTCTCTCTCTCTAATTCCACATTTTCTCAAACCCTAGCACACAAAACCTTAGATTTCTCCACTCTTGACCCAAGATCCACCCAAGATCTTCCAAGAATAGTTGAGAAGAAAGTTAGATCGTCACTTTCATAGATTATTTCACTAGATCTTCTAAGTATGAGTGTGAATCGCGACCCTAGCTTACCAACGCGAGGTAAGAGTGTCTTTAACTCTTTATATCTTCACTTTGAGCTAACTTATGTAATATTTCATAACTACTCTTAGGGTATCTACATACATATATACATATATCTATATAGACAGTGAGTATGTGGTAGTGTGGATGACCAATTGGGTTCATGTTGTAAATGTTTCATGACTAAGTAAAAAGTTGCGCTTATTATGGATGATTATCACTGTTGATATGGAGTAATTGCCTCAATTTTATCAAGAAAGGGAAAACCCCAATTTTACTCAAACTGTAGTTTTCTAAACTTTTTTTTTTATAAAAAGGGATTTTGCTCGATTGTTTTCAAAAACATGAAATTGAGAGTAATTACTTGACTTTGAGTTAGATATGTGTGATTTAAATGTTCTCTTTGATGCACACTTTGAGTTGAGCATGATTGTTGGTGTTAGACCCTTGGTTTAGACATTGTGAAGAGGTGAATTCCTTTAAGGAGTGGCTTCATTTTGGGAAATCATACTCTATTTGCAAATTCATACTCATTTGCATTGTCATCTCTTTTGGGTTCTACTTCTATACACATGGTTGAAAGTTGAATGGTGGTAATTTGCCTATGAGTCCGGGTAGTAAGTCGAGTTGGATTTGAGTTGTGTTATGTCATTGGTACCCGCACGGGGAGTCAAAATGCCCAATTGCTCTGTCTGTACATAACGTCGAACGAATGTGGAAAATGTTTTGGGGTGTCCATGAGCCTACCGTTTTTTGGAGCTGGCAAATGTGGAAAAAAGGATGGTTTTGGGTGTCTACGTCCCCGCCGTTTATGGAGCTGGCAAATATGGAAGGTTGTGATGTTTTGGGTACCCATCGCCCCACCGTTTCTGGAGTCGGCAAATGTTGGATTATTTTTTATATATGACTATAATTATCTATGTAAGTCTTATTTTTTATTTTTTTTTGATTATTACCTGGGATTGTCATGGCTGAGTTACCGCCCGATGAGAGCATTGGAAGGATGAGATATGTTCAAGACATTATATCCTTTCAATTACATACTCATGCATTGTTATACATTCATTTTTCCTACATTCCCATTAATTGCATTGCATGAGTATAAGTCTTTCAAATGATTATATAATTTGTTAAATGCATCACCTACTAAGCTTATGATCACCCCAAAAACTTATAAATTTTCAGGAACAGAGGACGAGGTACTTCTCAAGTGATGATGTCATTGAGCTAGCATGCTTTGTTGAAGTTTTGTAGGGCGTGATGATGATAATTGTATTTGACAGTTAATGTTTTGTGTCTTAGTTCTGTGAAAAACATTATGAACCCATGTGAATTTAAATGTTGTCTACTTCTTTTCTTTTGAACTGTTTTTAACGTTTTGAGAAATGTAATGGAAGAACTATGTAAATTTCTTTTGGGGAATAGTTTAAAAGGAAAGAAAGCCATGATTGTTTTGCTACATGATTTCATTGTCGGGATCTTGTATGTTGGTAATGCTTGGAAGAGAAATTTTATGGAAGGGGTCTTTAGGGCGTTACATATAAAGTTTTATAACTCTCATCTTTTTATGATGGAGTTGATGACCATATTAGTGGCCATAGGTTTTCAACTTTTGTAACTCTAGCCCTAATGGCTAGAGTTGATGGCCTTAGTTAATGGCATTTGATGGCCTTATTAATATATAGCCTTCATGGCTAGGGATTCTCCTACTTATATAAATAGAGGCCTTTCCCTTCTAACTTTGTAAGATAATTTTTGGAGAGATTTTTTATAGAAAATGGAGATGGTGTTTTGAGATAAAAAGTTGGCGATGTTTTTTTCCACCAAAGAAAATTTTTCCTATCTTCTTTTGCTAGCCCTTTCTTTGGTTCTTGTTAGAGAGAATGCAACTATTGTCAAGTTCACCAAAGCTATTTAGAATGTGCTTCTACATTAGCTGGTTTCGACCATCGTACCCTAGGAGATAAACGCCGGCGTACCTCCAATATCCATCGAGAGACAATGAATTTGTTTTAAGAAAACTATCTAGTGCAAACTTTGGTTTGCTTATTTTCTTATCATTTGTTCTTAATTTTTTTAATATTTAGTTTACAAAGATGAGTTCTAATATTTAATTATCCATGTTAATAATTTGTTTAATTAGTAGTGTAATCTGATTCATTTCTGTATTTTTAGTTGTGTATTTTATTTTTTATTTTATTCTTTAAATAAAAAAAAATGTTTTGTCATTACTACAAGGCTAAAGCAATTAGTAAGAATGAGTTTGGGGCAAGTATTGATCCTTGTGAACATCTCTAGTAAGTTATTGAGACTTTGACAACTAAAGGCCTAAACAAATAGCAAGTCCTTGTAGTTGTTGAGAAGATTGTGGATAAAACTTTTGCCACTTACCACAAGTGAATTCAATGTAAGAAGCCAGGTCGAAGGCACTTTGAATTAGGGGTCAACAAACAAAGAAAGGCCGAGCCATGGAAAGAGATACCTTATAAAAAATGCCCATTCTAACTCCAATCCCAAACCTTTAAGAGTCCATCCCATGAGTACCTAGTCTACACCTGATAGCTTCTTTGCAAATGTTTCTAGGACTGATCCTCGCTGCTCCCAAAATCGCACTTTTATAATCCCCTCTACATGTCCTCGTCCAAAGCTCTTCAAATCCTCACAAAAAAAGGCCACCTCAAACCTCTTAACCTCTGACCTTTCCCTGATATTCTTCCAGCCTAGCATGGCCCTACCAAATACTATGCCTTTCATCAACAGTAAAGTCATGACACCAATCGTTGCTATCGCCTTCATCATGAGATTCAAGATCTCAATGACAACAAGGTCATCACCCCACCTCCAAAACCCACTACCAATCCATTACCGCCCCACAGCACAAATTTCATCCATGTTTGGCCAATAATAAACTTTGACCTTATCCAAATACATCATACCCGCTAACGAGCCCAAACCCATGGTGTTCATTCATAAATCTTCAAATCTCTGTCTCATTAAAAAAATTTAAGAAATAAGAGTAGAATGAATAGTTCTTTGAAGAAGTGGAAGGCTTACTCAATCTTGGTGAACTTGACCTTAAAGGGGTTAAAGAAAAGCAGGAGGCTCCCTTAACTATTGCCATCAATGAAGGTTGGAATAATGAATATCAAAGATCAACTAGGGGCAATTGTTGAAAGTGCTTGAAAAAAAACCTTTTTAGGGGCATAATGTGAGAAATTGCAGAGGGAAGTTGCTTCGGTTGAAGAGAAGTTTGGCGACTACCAGGTGGGTTTCGATAGTGATGCTAAAGTATAGACAGGATGTGACCTACCAATGGGCTACTTTAAGTTTGTCATGAATTCTACCGATAGAGTTGGAAAATGAAGAACCCTTTTGTGTTTGGGATGCTAATGATGTGATTTTGGTCGAACTCAGAGCTGTGTCTTATGGGTGGTTGAGTCGTGTATCGAGTTAGAGTCTTGTTTTCATTGTTTTTTCTCTTGTGTCGTTGTGTTAATTGGGTCTTTTCCTTTTAGTTACTCTCGTGTGCCCTCAGGTCTTCGCCTTTTCAATAAAAGAAAAAGAATCGAGTTTTTGATCATTTATGTGTGTCTACAGTAATCCATGTGTGACCTAATGAAAACAAGAAAAGTTTTGAAAATTTTAATTAAGCAAGGAAAAGGTGTAAATTTTCCAATATGTTAATGAGAATGAGATTTCACTAATAAGCTTGAGTATTAAGGAGGATCCCCTATTGAGAAGGATCCCCTAAATAGTTCGAATGAATTCTGAATTATCGTTGTAATGTTTTTCATGATCATTCTAAAATTTCAAGTGATTTTTTATAGCAAATCTACAAAGACAGTTTCAGAATCGTACATGGTGTTTTACATTATTTTGGGAATTCTCTCCACACTTTAGCAATCATTTTGGTGAGCGCAAGATGGTTTTCAGACCTCACAGTCCTAGAATTCCTCTCCATGGCATTTTCAGTACTCAAAGGAAAGAAGAAGAAAAGAGAAAAGAAAGAGAAGGGAAAAAAAAAAGAAAAATAGAAAGTCAACCACTAAGCCTGGGTCATCCATGGGATGAAATCCAATCAACTGTGAGGAAATGAAGTCCTTTTGGAACTCAAAAAAGCCAATACAAGAAGGTACCACATAGTGAGAAGAATTAACTTTGAAAGTGGAGTGAAAGCGAGCGAGACAGCAAGCCCAAGTCAAGGGAGAACCAAGCTCCAGGCAAAGCAAGTTTCATTGTCAAGGCAATGATGACTGTTGATCCACTTCACCGCAAATGTTGTAACGCTACCTTTGAGAGGCTTGTTGGCTTAAAACCTAAAAGGGCAACCCAAGCAAAACTTAAAGCATGAAAAAGTGGAAAGCAAAAAAAAAAAAAAAATGAGAGCTTGCAAGGTCAAAAACCCCAAAAAGGCAGTTCTGGTAAAAGTTAAAGCACAAAAGAAGAGTGCCAATGTAACAAACCCGACCCATGATTAACGTATACATTATGATTAAGTATGCCTAATAAAAAATTAAGATGGAATCCTGAGTTAAGTACATGTGCATTGCATTGTTTGTATTTCTATCTATCTATTATAGAAAGATCTGTTCATATTTATGTTTTGTTCTGCAAATTGAAGGCCTTGTCGGCATCCAATTACAAAATTGACTTCGGTTATGTGTTATTTGAAATTTTTAGAATTCTATGGTAGGTTTAATTAAAATTCAATTCGGAGCAATTAAATTAGATTAATTAATGTTCTTTTGCTTAGCTATAATTAGCCACCACTAATGAAGCTTATATAAGGCTCCTTATGTGCCCCCACTCATTTATTTCCCTCATTTCAACACATCTTTGAGCTTATACACACACCAAACGTGAGAGAGATGGAGAGTAAGAAGAGGTGCTCAAGCTTGAGTTGGGAGAAGATTGAAAAGAAATCAAAGGGATTGAAGAGAAATCAAAAGGATTGAACTCATTTTCTTGAAGAATTTGAGTCTTAGGTCATGCACCGTGAGCTATTGGTCTATTGGTTTGCTATCAAGCTATCTGTGAGTAATAACTTAGTAAAGCTATGTTCGATATGAAATACTTTCTGAATATTATGATATGATATGAATGGTTTTGTTTTGAGTGATAGAAAATAATGTGATGTGATTACATGAATGATGATCCACTTCTGTGAAATATAATTGTGATATCCTTAGTAGAAGCCCTCGCCCAGGGGAGATAATGATGTGGCTTATGGTCATGAGGCCCTCGCCAAGGGAAAATAATACTGTGGCCTAGGCCCTCGCCAAGGGAAAATAATATCGTGCCCCACGTATGAAATATGTTATCCGGTACCGGAGGTTCTAATGTGGAACTTAATATGCTTGACCAAAGAGATATGTTGAATGCTAGCAGATACACCACTCATGATATGAATATGTTTATGACTCTGTTTCTGATACAACTATGTTTATGCTTCTGTTCAATAAGAGATTTGAAAGTTATAACTGTGACGGACATCATTCATTAAACCCCTTTACCATGTTATTATTCACTAGGCTTCCGCTCACTATTTATATTATGTATGTAGGTGACTAAGTGTGTGACCAGGCTCAGAATTGATGACCTAGCGTCTCAGTTTGTCAGCCAACCGTTGTGCCTTTGAGGAGGTTCCCTTTTGTGAACGGGTTAAGTTCAAATGGCTTATGTTTAAAACTTTGTCTTCTTTTGGGTATAAAACAAGTTCTATTCATCTGTACACTAGCCTAAGTCCCACTTTTGTTTTATCTGTATATGAGATTGATGCACGACTAACGTATATATATATATATAATATGTCACATATGTGTTATTAAAGTTTTAAATTTCTATCTCATATACGTCAGCACAGCCCTATGGACAATGTGTTTTTTATATAATTGCTTCCATAGCCCCTCATTATATGTTATTCTGTTCAGAGGCCTTTAGTAATCCCAAGATTACTGGCCGGTTATAACGCTAAACCTATAGGGACGGGTTTGGGTCGTGACAAAGTGGTATCAGAGCATGAGTTATACCACACGCATGAGTCCATAAGAGCTATAGGATGTCCTAGAATTAAAGACATTTATCTGCATGTGTAAGTGGGTGATAGTCCCTGAAAATGTGAAAACTGAATTTGGACATGAACACATGAAATTGGAAAGACCGAACAAGATTATACCTGTGTTTATTATTGTTTTGTTTACCTATAGCACATGCAAAATACAAGAAGTAATGATGCTATTGAATCCTCTGAGGCCCGAATAAGACGCATGGAACAAATGCTTGTAGCTTTAACTAAGGCAATGACACAACAACAGAGGCAACAACCTTTG
Source organism: Camellia lanceoleosa (assembly GCA_025200525.1). Classification (NCBI taxonomy): domain Eukaryota; kingdom Viridiplantae; phylum Streptophyta; class Magnoliopsida; order Ericales; family Theaceae; genus Camellia; species Camellia lanceoleosa. Next base: position 39,529,849 of record CM045764.1, read on the forward strand.
CCCCTCTTCGCCTTGACCTAGAGATTTATAAAGATGAAACCACCAACTTTCTAGGGTGGTATTGAACCCTTAAACACAGAAACATGGTTTCTTGAAATGGAAAATTTATTTGAAGTGTTCCCTTGCTCCGTGACTCAAAAAGTACTCTTGGCCACTTATACCTTAAAGGATGAAGCCCAGAGATGGTGGTTGTTAGTTCGAAATAACAATGGGGATATGACATAGGCTCAATTCAATGAGATATTCTACAACAAGTACTTTCTCCAATGCTTCAGAGATTGGAAAGTGTTAGAGTTTCAAGAACTTAATCCGGGCAGGATGTCCGTGGCCGAGTATAAAGCCAAATTCACTGAGTTGGCTTGGTTTTCCCCACACATAGTGGATATTGATTACAAAAAGGCTGAAAAATTTGAAGGCGGCTTGGATTTCGAAGTGTTTGACCGAGTAGGCATCTTGAAATTTCCTATCTATGTAGAAGTCTTGGACAAAGCAATAATGACAGAAGCTACCCTCACAATAATAAAATAAGCCAAGGCTCTAACCACAGAATGGAGAAGTAAAAGAGCCGAATTCAATTTCAAGAAGGGTCGGTCATTTTCAAAAAGGCAGAATACTGGATCCTCCAGCAGATCTAGCTAGAGTAGTGGCTCTATTCCAAACTATCCTGCTTGTGGAAGAAAGCACAGAGGATTGTGTTATCGTGCATCTAGTGCCTGTTACCGGTGTAGCAAAGTTGGCCATATGATGAAAGATTGTCCACTTGGGCTTGAGAATGCCAATCGCCCCGCAACAAGTTCAGTTGGGTCTGCCTCGATGGTAAGGTCAAATGCAAGAACTAATGTCAAGGCTAACACTGGGAATAAAACGTTGAGGCAATGGAGAGTGTTCGCACTAGTGCCCAGAGATATACGAAACACCGAGTCTGTGGTGTCAGGTATAATTTCCATTTGTGCCCAAAATGCACATGTCTTGATAGATTCTAGTTCTACACGCTCATTTGTGTCACATGCCTTTTCTCAAAAATTAACTAGACCCTTAGAATCTATGAATTATTTGTTGTCTGTATCTATGCCATCTGGGGGTTCTATGGTATGTGCATATGTGTATCCAGCATGTGATATTGTGATTGGTAATGTGACATTGTATGTTGACTTATTGCTGTTGGGAATTGATCATTTTGACTTAATATTGGGTATGGACGGGTTAACGAAGTACTGTGCAACTATTGACTATGTGAATAAATCTATTGTATTTCGTCCACCTGGTTTACCTGAGTTTGTGTTTACTGGAAATGGGGTAGTTCCACCCTCATACTTGATTTCTGCCATGAAAGTTGTTAAACTGCTTAGGAAGGGATGTAGGGGTTATATATGTTGTGTTTTGACTAAGATTTCTGATAATTCGAATGTGGAAACTATTCATGTTGCTTGTGAATTTCTCGATGTATTTCCGAATGACTTGCTTGGAGACTTAGTTGGTAGGGAAATTGAATTTACTATTGAAGTAGCACCTGGAACACAGCCTGTTTCTAAGATCCTTTACAGAATGTTAACCCCAGAACTGAAAGAATTAAAAGTCCAACTTCAAGAACTGTTAGACAATAAATTCATCCGCCCAAGCACTTCACCTTGGAGAGCTCCAGTTTTTTTTGTAGAGAAGAAAGATGGATCCTTGAGATTATGTATAGATTACCAGGAACTGAATAGAGTAACTATCAAGAATAAATATTCATTGCCCCAGATAGATGATTTATTCGACCAACTTCAGAGAGCCCAAGTGTTTTCTAAAATTGATCTTCGATCGGGCTATCATTAATTGAAAGTTAAAGCAGAAGATGTAGAGAAAATAGCATTCAAAACTAGATACGGGCATTATGAATTTTTGATCATGCCATTTGGGGTAACAAATGCACCAGTAGCTTTTATGGACCTAATGAACAGGGTTTTCAAACAATATCTTGATGAATTTATCGTTGTATTTATTGATGATATCTTGATTTATTCTAAAAGCAGGGAAGAACATGAGAAACACCTGAGAACTGCTCCACAGATTTTGAGAAGAAAGGAAATTGTATGCAAAATTGTCCAAATGTGAATTCTGGCTTGACAGTGTATCATTCTTAGGGCATGTAATCAACAAAGATAGTATCTCTGTCGACCCATAGAAAATTAAAGCTATTGTGGACTAGCCTAGACCGACTAATGTATCAAAAGTTAGGAGTTTTCTAGGACTTACTAGTTACTACAGAAGATTTGTGAAAGATTTCGTGAAACTTGCTATGCCATTGACACAGTTGACATAGAAAAGCATGCCATTTGATTGGACTAATCAGTGGGAGTCAGCCTTCCAGGAATTGAAGACTAGATTGGTAACTGCACCTATCCTAACATTGCCTAACGGAACCAATGGGTTTCAGATTTACAATGATGCCTCCTACAAAGGTTTGGATTGTGTGTTAATGTAGAATGGGAAGGTAATTGCTTATACTTCTCGGCAACTCCGACCACATGAAAAGAACTATCCGACACATAACCTTGAACTAGCAGCTGTGGTGTTTGCCTTGAAAATTTGGCGACACTATTTGTATGGTATGACTTGCGAGGTGTATACTGACCATAAAAGCTTAAAATACTTCTTCACCTAAAGAAACTGAACATGAGACAAAGACGATGGCTTGAATTGATCAAGGATTATGACTTGCAGATTTTGTACCATCCAAGGAAAGTTAATACAGTGGTGGATGCCTTGAGCTGAAAATCTATTGGAAATTTGTCTCGTTTGCTCACCAGTCAAAGAGAGTTGTTATGTGACCTGGAAAAGAATGAGATTGAAATTGTATTGCGCAAACAAGGCGGGATCTTGGCTGCCATTTTTGCTCAACCTGCAATCATTAAAGAGATTAGAGAGAAACAACTGCAAGATGAAATTCTAAAAAAGATTGTGGATGACATAGACTCAAAACCGAAGCTAGGATTTGTGCCGGAGAACAATGTGCTGAAATTCCAAAATAGACTTTATGTTCCTGATTGTTTGGATTTGAGAAAATGTGTTACGACTGAAGCCTACACCTCTAAATTTTCTCTGCATCCAGAGAATACAGAGATGTACCATAACTTGAAACAAAATTTCTGGTGGCCGGGAATGAAGAAAAGTGTTGCTGATTTTGTGGCTCGATGCTTATATTGTTAACAAGTTAAGACTGAACATCAACGACCTGTTGGATTGCTACAGTCGCTTCCAATACCGGAATGGAAATGGGAACATATCACGATGGACTTTATTGTGGGATTACCTCATGTCACGACCCAAACCCGGCCCTATGGGTTTAGCATCAGAATCGCCAAGAATCTGAGATTATCAAGGCCCGCAGAGTCTGAGTACTGGCGGAAGCCAATACAGTAGATAACTAGTGTCCATTGAGCTGTGAAAATCTGTATGCCAAAAACATTTTTATGCATTCATACAGTTCTAAACAGTACAATCTATACAATCATTACAAACATTCAGTACGGGGACCTAATCCTCAGAATAAAGATAAAGGAAACAAGATATCCGTCTATCTGATGGTACAAAACAGTATGGAGACCGATGGGGGACACAAAAACACCCCAAGCCATGGCATGGCGAATCGAACCTCAGATGAGGCACATAGGTGGCTTGACAAAACTGGGACCAACCCACGCTCCTAGCTCGATGCGGCGGCGAGAACCTACATATATATATAAACAAGTGAGCTAAAGCCCAGTGAATAACATAATGCGTAAAGAGGTTATGAATGAATGTCCTACAAGAATGAAATCAGTTCATTAAACAAAGATTTCGATCTTTCAAGATTTCAATCAATCACCATATGTGGTACATCCATTAGCCTATAAACAATAGGTCTAAAAGACCAGTCTTAACAGACCCAACAAAGAATGATGGCCATCAATCAAGAAAGATGGTTCCACAAGCAAGGAAACCGAGCTCAGAATAAAGAATATGAATTGCTAAGGATGCCACAATACGCCTGAATACAGACATACATTCATTCAAGAAACAATAGCAGTTCAATAAGCAGTTCATTCAAGATTCAAAAGATAACCATTTTGAACATATCTTTACACAATTGTTACTCACAGAGATTGGGCTAATAGCAGCTAGAGCGCGTCCCCGAGAGCCAACCCTAAACAGTTAACAAATAGAACACACACTAAGTTTCACAGTCGGGAAGGATGATAATTAAATCCCTAAATTTTCTCGGTGTGGTTCTATGTCTAAATCCTCATTAAGATGTCTAAAACTAGGCCTAAGAATGCCTAGGATGGGATAAGGATGCAAAAATACAGTTGGAAGACATTTTTCAAAAGTTGCTGAAAACAGGGGTCTCGCTCGAGCGAGCCTTCCTTCGCTCGAGCGAGGTTGCAAAATCAAAGGCTTCGCTCGAGCGAACAATCCTTCGCTCGAGCGGTCTGATGAAACAGTAAAAGTACTGGATGCTCGATTTTTACGCGCGATGCTCACTCGATGCTCGCTCGAGCGAGCTTCAAAAACCAAAGGCTTCGCTCGAGTGAGAATTCCTTCGCTTGAGCGGTCTGATGAAATGAAAAAGTACTGGTTGTTGGATTTTTACGCGCGATACCACGCTCGATGCTCGCTCGAGCGGAGACCTGAATAAAAGGGTTCTCGCTCGAGCGAGTAATCCTTCGCTCGAGCGAAGAAGCCAAATCTGGAATTTCCAGATTTGCCTCCCAAGCTCAAACCAAGCATTCCCAACTCAATTCTCGACCTCTTGGGCCCAAATTCTGGAAAATACTTCCCAAAACAATGTATAACAAGTTTCAAAAGCCAATTTATGAATTCAAGCCCCAAAGGTGAGTCAGTTAAAACCATTTTTCAAACCCAATTTCAAGAACAATTCCAAAACATACAATGCATGAGTTTTTAACCAAATTCAAGGTTCAAATCTTGCTCTAATGAGCTCAATAGTTGGAAAACAAAATGAAAACATGGACTATGGCTTAAACATGGACATGCATGTACAATCCACCATGAATTCAACTCAAAAATCACTAATTCACCCATGCATGCAACAATTCAAGCATAATCCAACCTATTTGCACCAAATCATGGTTTAATCCTACAATGGAGCATGAACCATGCAAGAAGAAGCTTAAGGACAACAATAAGAAGATAAATTTCTTACCTAGAGTTACAATTTCAAGGTGTGGAAGCTAAATTGTACCAAACTCCTTCAATTTCCAAGCAATGCCAAGCAAAATGAGAAGAATTGTTCTATCTCTCTTACTCTCTCTCTCCAAGATCGGCAGGAACAAGGGAGTGTGGCTGATGAATTGTTTTGACTCAAGGTATACAAGCCTCAACAAGTGTAAAGTAGGGGCCACTAAGGGTGGCAAAGGTGTAATTAAGTCCAAGTTTGCAATTAACTCATTTTTAATCTAATTTAATCACTCCCAATCAATTTTTAGATAAATATACCCTTAAATCACAAATATTCTACTGATTCCAAAACTCTAAACGGTTCCTAATTCGGCCGCCGATAAGGCCTTCAATTAGCAGTTTAAACATATGAATTCAAACAGATAGTCCTTCAATCAAACAGATGCAATATGCAATTCAATAAATAAACTTATTCAATTTCAGTTTCGATTTCAATCAGTCCATTCAGTACTTCAGTTAATCCAATTATCAGTCATTATCAGTTCAGTTTAACAGTAACCAGTAGCTAATTCGGTAGGTTATCGATAATCAGTACGAGGGTTGTTACACCTCACTCTTCTCGAGGTATGGACTCTATCTAGGTAATTATTGATCGTTTGACTAAATCCGCACATTTTTTACCTGTCAAATCTTTGTATAATGTGGATAAGTTGGCTAACTTTTATGTTAATAAGATTGTGAGATTACATGGCGTGCCAGTATCTATTGTATATGACAAAGATCCTAAGTTCACTTCAAGGTTCTGATAGAGTCTACAGCAAGCTCTGAGGATTGAATTGAGATTAAGCAGTACTTATCACCCATAGATAGATAGCCAATCTGAATGGACCATTCAAACATTGGAAGACTTGTTACGGATGTGTGCGCTAGATTTCCAAGGCAATTAGGAAACCTACTTACCATTCCGAATTTGTGTATAACAATAATTACCATTCAAGTATCAGCATGGCTCCTTATGAAGCTTTGTATGGGAGGAAATGTCGTTCTCCGATTTGTTGGGCCGAGGTAGGTGACAGACCATTGTTGGGATCAGAACTTATGCTAGAAACAACTAAAAATGTGAAATTAATTCAATAGAGATTGAAAACTACACAAAGCCGCTAAAAGAGTTATGCGGACGTTCGAAGAAGAGATCGAGAATATGAAGTCGAGGATCATGTATTCATCAAAGTGACTCCAATGAAAAGACAGACACGATTTGGCGTAAAGGACAAGTTAGCACCGAGAAATGTTGGGCCATATGAGATTTTAGAGAAGATCAATCCGGTGACTTATTGGGTTGCCTTACCGCCAGTCATGCAGCATATGCATAATGTTTTTCACGTATCAATGCTCTGGGACTATTTAAGGGATCCATTCTATGTTATTGAGCCGACACATGTACTTTTGAAGGATGATTATATGTATGAAGAACAGCCAATTCAAATCGTTAACCGAAGAATCAAGAGATTGCGGAACAAGGAAATTCCATTGGTGAAAGTTGATTGGCAGAATCATGGAGGAACTTATGCTACATGGTAAACAGAAGAGGATATGATGAAGAGATATCCAGATTTGTTTTCGTTGAACCCAACATTTTTTCAAAACGAAGGTCATTTGAGTTTGGAGGACCAAACTCTTTTAAGGGGGAAGACTGTAACAACCCCGACTCATGATTAACGTATACATTATGATTAAGTATGCCTAATAAGAAATTAAGATGAAATCTTGAGTTAATTACATGTGCATTGCATTGTTTGTATTTTTATTTGTCTATCGTAGAAAGATCTGTTCATGTTTATGTTTATGTTTATGTTTTGTTCTGCGAATTGAAAGCCTTATCTGTATCCGATGACAGAATTAACTTCGGTTATGTGTTATTTGGAATTTTTAGAGTTTTATGGTAGGTTTAATTAAAATTCAATTTGGAGCGATTAAATTAGATTAATTAATGTTCTTTTGCTTTGCTAAAATTAGCCACCACTAATGAAGTCTATACAAGGCTCCTTATGTGCCCCCTCTCATTCATTTCCCCTATTTCAACACATCTTTGAGCTTATACACACACCAAACATAAGAGAGAGGGAGAGTGAGAAGAGGTGTACAAGCTTGAGTTGGGAGAAGATTGAAGAGAAATCAAAGGGATTGAACTCATCTTCTTGAAGAATTTGAGTCTTAGGTCACGCACCATGAGTTGTTGGTCCATAAGTTTGCTATCAAGCTATTTGTGAGTAATAAATTAGTAAAGCTATGTTTGATATGAAATACTTTCTGAATATTATGATATGATATGAACGGTTTTGTTTTGAATGATAAAAAAGAATGTAATGTGATTACATGAATGATGATCCACTTCTGTGAAATATAATTGTGGTATCCTTAGCAGAGGCCTTCGCCCAGGGGACATAATGTTGTGGCTTATGATCATGAGGCCCTCGTTCGGGAGAAATAATACCGTGGCCCAGGTCCTTGCCCGGGGGAAATAATACCATGGCCTAGGCCTTTACCAGGGGGAAACAATACGGTGGCTCATATATGAAATATGTTACTCGGTACCAGAGCTTCCAATGTGGAACTTAATATGCTTGACCAAAGAGATATGTTGAATGCTAACGAATACACCACTCATGATATGAATATGTTTGACTCTGTTTCTAATACAACTATGTTTATGCTTCTATTCAATAAGAGATTTGAAAGTTATATTTGTTATGGACATCATTCATTAAACCCCTATACTCTGTTATTATTCACTGGGCTTCTGCTCACTATTTATATTATGTATGTAGGTGACCAGGCGCATGACCAGGCTTAGAGTTGATGACCTGGCGTCTCAGTTTGTCAGCCAGCCGTTGTGCCTCCGAGGAGGTTCCCTTTTGTGAACGGGTCAAGTCTAAATGGCTTATGTTTAAGACTTTGTCTTCTTTTGCGTATAAAACAAGTTCTGTTCATCTGTACACGGGCTAAGTCCCACTTTTGTTTTATTTGTATATGAGATTGATACACGACTAACGTATATATATATATATATAATGTCATATGTGTGTTATTAAAGTTTTAAATTTCTGTCCCATATACATCAGCACAGCTCTATGGACAATGTGTTTTATATATAATTGCTTTGGCAGCCCCTCATTATATATTATTTTGTTCAGAGGCCTTTGGTAATCTCAGGATTACTGGCCGGTTACAATGCTAAAATTATAAGGGCGGGTTTGGGTCGTGATAGTCAAGACCCGAGTAAACCTTAACCGTGAATTACGTGAGGTTTGATTCTTATACTGAGATATGTAGACAACCTCTCTCTAAGGTTCGACCCACCATCCAATCCAATTCACATCCTTAGTTTCACATCCCTCCATAAGCTACATTGATTGCCGCATATAGCATATTCGCATCAAATAAAGATAACTAGTTCGAATTAATAAGTAGAGAAATTTTCAATACTTGAGCTTATTAGTGAAATCTTCAACTTGAGCCCAAAGAAAATTGAAACCTGACCTTTTGCAAAGTTTATTCCTAAACACAATTCTTGAATAAATAAGTGAACATATAGAAAACTAGGGCACAATGAATGATCAACTGAAAATTTTTCAATACTTGAACTTATCAGTGAAATCTTCAACTTGAGCCTAAAGAAAATTGAAACCTGACCTTTTGCAAAGTCTATTCCTAAACACAATTCTTGAATAAATAAGTGAACATATGGAAAACTAGGGCACAATGAATGATCAACCATTTTGAATTTTTTCTCTAATTCTTTCATTTTTGGGGTCAATTACGAGTCTTGCCATTTTCATGTCAGGTATGTGTCTCGGTCTTCGCTCATCGAGTCTCCCTTGTTTATACTAGTGTTTGCATGACTCAAAGTTCAATTAAAAACAAGTCTATGTGTGGAAATCATAAACAAACTGAGAGTACCCATACAAGGGGCATCTAGTCCATGATCATTACAAAGTGTATGTGAGAAATCCATCACTACTTCGGGGATTGGAATAAGTTCTCAACGCTCTGGGCCATGAGGAAAGTATGAGTCAAGTTGATTGGCAGTTATTCTATGATCTGATGATCCCCATCACAAGTGCCTGCATAATGTTGAAAAATGCAACTAGTGACTGGACACTAGGGGCAAGAGTACATCTGACTTGGTTATCAGCTAAACAGGGGGCATGAACCATGCTTTTCTCCCAGCTATCTGTCAGGCACTTTCCCTAGAGTAAGAGTTGGTTCACACCCCCCCCTCTCATGATGATTCTAATATGATTCAACCTTTCACAATTACCTCCGACCAATTCAAGACTCTCTTTGGTTGACTTCTTTCCTCAGATTGATATGTGCTTTGACTCATGCATGCATGCGCACACTCTTGTGAATTTGAACTACATGATTGGTTGCTCTAGCTCTCGACTTTGTTCTGTACTTATAAATATCAATAACTAAGTTCCATTGAGTTGTCTCGATTCGTGTTTAGGTTCAACCTAGGGAGTTGTCTCGATTTGTGTTTAGGTTTTAACCTAGGGAGTTAGTTTTGCTTCCTTAAGTTACACAAATTGTCATGCTTTATCGCATAATGTAGTGTGACCTACACACTACCGCGCATTCATTCCATGAGATATGTGATGTACCACTCTCCATACTGCTCATCTCATAAGTTATATCATGTATTACTCCATACATCATTCATCATGCACTGTTTTCCATGCCATCCATGTTTTGAGATGAGCAGCATGCACCCTTTTCACTTTTAGTATTTTTCGATTAAAGTGCATGCCCTCGCACGATCCCCTTTTGCATTAAAAAAGGTTGCATTCTTCATATTTGCATCTTTTGTTAAGCTTCATCATCATTAGCATGATGTTTGCCTCGCATATTGTCATCTTCACATTTTATCATCATTTCATTGTGCTACATTGTATAGGTCATCAACTCTCAAGGCAGTGTGAAAACACGTAAGTCTAACTCTCAATCAGCTTGTACGCCTATTTCCAAAGTTGTGAGGCATACTACTTTTTGCGTCTATTACATGTTGCATTGCATACATTGCATTCTTTATCTTATTGCATTTACCCTTTATACGTAAGGGGTGCTTGGTTGGTTTTCTCTTGGTTAACACCCTTCCTCTTCTCGCGATTTCAGCGCGGTTAGAGTGTCTTCCTCTTCTCGCGATTTCAGCACGATTAGAGTGTGTTCCTCTTCTCGCGATTTTACCTTTATACGTAAGGGGTGCTTGGTTGGTTTTCTCTTGGTTAACACCCTTCCTCTTCTTGTGATTTTAGCGTGGTTAGAGTGACTTCTTCTTCTCGCGATTTCAGAATGATCACAGTGTGTTCCTCTTCTCACGATTTTAGCACAGTTAGAGTGTTGTGTTCCTGTTCTCGCAATTTCAGCGTGGTTAGAGTATGTTCATCTTCTCGTGATTTCAGCGTGGTTAGAGAGTTGTTTTCCTTTTCTCATGATTTCAACATGGTTAGAGTGTTATGTTCCTCTTCTCGCGAGTTTGGTGCGGTTGGAGTGTGTTTCCCATCTCGCAATTTTAGCTCGATTAGAGTGTGTTCCTTTTTTTACGTCCCGACCTATTTAGTGTGTTTGGCCTTGAACACCCTTTATTCTCTCGCACAAAACACGTTTGGATTTGCATTTCTTTCATTCATGTAGAAAATATGTTTATGGATCTCATTTTATATGACTCGTGTAGAAAACACGTTTGAATAGAATTCTTTGCCACATCTGTAACTATTAGCATACTGCATATCATTTGTATTATGCCCCTAAACTACACTAGTTTGATTCCTTGCAAAAAGATATGTAAACAACCCTCGGGTTCAACCAACTACATCTGCATTTTGCTTGTTTGTTTGCCCAAGTCTTATGGCCTCATCAAAAGGGTTACCTTCGGGCTTTGACATTCACTCATGTCACAAAATGACACATCGAGCTCTGTCAAAGAGGGGCAACTGTAGACAACCCATTTTGACCGGCCCTAAGACTTGGGTACTCTTTTTCGAACACCTGATGATGAAAATTGGAATGTGCTATCTTACGAATTCCTCAACAGGAGAGTCGTGTTCAAGCTTTAATCCCAACCTTACACTCGTTTTGGCTAAAACATTTTAGACCATTTTTAAATCTTTTTTATTTTTTTTTAATTTTTTGTTAGTGGATTCAAACATTTCTACAAAGTTCGAGGCTTGCTTTTTCAAAATTCAAGTGCTATATTTTTTTAGTAAATTGAGCAAGAAAAAAATGGAAATTAGTGAAAGGAATGAGAATTTTCTTTAAAAAAATCATGTTTTCCCCTTTGAAAAAGCTATCTGGCCAAATGATTTTTTGGCTAGCTGGACACTTTTTTGTCTAGCCGGATGATTTTTCCAGCAAACAAAGCAATTTCGGGAAATTCGACATTTTCTCCAAATTTTACACAAATATCTTAGATATTTTGACTCTAAGCTTCCTATAAAAATATCTCAGATATTTTCTTTCCCCTAAAAGTCTATAAATATCACCATCCATCTTCATTATTAAAGGTTACAAGTTTTGTTTACATTCACACCTCATCTTCAACCTTCTTTTCCATTTTCTTCATGTTTCTTTACTGATACACCACACAAAACTCCATTAAAGCTAAAATTAAGGTTGAGAAATATTTATAAAAGGTTACAAAAATATTTCTAAAGAGCTAAAAGACTTGTTTAAGAGCCCATCTCATACACTTCATCTTCAACCTTTATTTCTCATACACCAATCATCAAAACTCCATTAAAGCTTGACTCCAAGCTTCTTGCTACAGATCCTAACAACTCTAAGCCATATCTAAAGGACTTTGAGGGTGTCAAAAACAGTTTGACAATCAAGAAGTTTACCCTCTTTTAAGAGGTGAAACTTTTTAACATTTCCTCATATTTTCTCTCTTCTTCTTCATCTTTAAGCTTTGTTTTCATTATGTAACTGTTGTAAGGAAGTAACAAGTCCTCATAGATGTGGAGGGGGTAGATTTCACCACCCATCCATTGAGTTGATAGCTTTTTCTTTACTTTTCTTGCTTTCTAATGCTATAATTCATTGATGTTGTTCATAGATGTGTTAATTGGGTCCTCATGGATGTGGTTAGGGGTAGAAAGTAGCCATCCATCCATTGAATTGATAGTTTTTCTTCTTTTTTCCATAACGTATCTCTATTTTCTTACTTTCCATAGCTAGAATCTCTTAAATCCATTGTTGTATATTTTGGAATCTTCTGAATGTGATTGGGAGTAGAAAGTAGCCATCCATTCACAAATTTAATATGTATAATAGTTTTTCTTGTTGTTACACGCTTTCTCTTTGCATATTCTATCTTCTAAGTACTTTGATCCATATGTCTCAACTCTTCACTCAAAGTCAATGAGTGTTAAGGGTTGTTTCATAGGATTGCTTGGATGATCCTTGAGATTTGATGTTAAAAAAGTTTTATTCTTTCCTTTTATTGAGTATTTGGGAAGTAAAACAAGAGATTTTGAGTCAAAGGACATTGAAATCTCCCTTTTCAATCATTTGTGAACATAAGGTGGAAGCATCCTTGTTCTATGACTAGATATGGAGTTTTCAATAGTTTTGATGAATCCCTTATTTTAAAGCAAGACTTTCACCAAGAAATGATTTGCATTAATCTATGCTCTACACTTAATAGCATGGGTTTAGATATTAATTTTCCCTTATTCACAAAGAGAATATGTAGATTCCTATGCATTTCTTAGGCTTGAATTTGTTCTTAATTTTGATCCATTTAATTTGTTTTTTTTTTAGCAAAATATATGTTGTATATATCTGTTTGTATTATCGTTAAGGGTTAGGGCCCACCAGTTTCTTCCCTAAGTGATCCCTGCGAGCAAAGGAGTAGAAGGGATGAACACTCCTCAGAAAGTGTCTTGTGGCTTTTATTCTGGAAATCCTGCACTAACCTAAATCTCAGCTGGAAGATGAATTTGGCCAGCCATTTCCCTATTCAGTAGGTCACTGTTATGTATAGCTGGTTAACTTCTCCAAGAACAAAGCAGACAACTTCTAGGGGGTGGTCTCCTTGGTGGTTCTAAAGCTGCTGATCAAGTTCTTTTATTTATTTAATATAATTTGTTAGATTCAACAGCAATTTGGTTGAATCTATTCATTGTTGTAATAACTCCTCTAATCCCACTTCTCTTTTTTTCTTTTATTATTTATTCAATTGTTGTAATAATTTTTTCCCTATTTCTTTTTTCTTTTCATTCGAATTGTTGTAATAACTTCCAACCCACATCTTTCTATCCTTTTATTTATGCGCTTTTTGTACAGCATCATGTTTTATTTATCATATCCATGCTTTGCATCCATCTTTCATGCATTGAGATTCGGCTAATTTGCATCTGTAGGTTTTATCAATTCTTATGTGCCTTTGTGCGCTAATTCATTCTTGAAATCATTCATACATCATGTACTTAGCATCCGAATTTATACTTTCATTCTTGTGTATGTATTGAATTAGCTATTCGTATATAGATCATGCATATGTATATAGTATATTATTTTTTGGCTTGCCACAGAGGAGTATTAGGTGAGCATTTACAGCTTTAACATCCCAACTGTATATATTATTTTGCTATATATAGCATCCTACCATATGACTAAGTTCTTAAATGATATATCTCATTGAATGCTAGTGGATGAAGATTATGTTGCTTAGGTTGTAATGATGTTGATTGATGCATGTGAGCTCAGTTGTCATTTTGAGTTCTACATTTACTTAAAAAAATCTTTCAAAATGCATAAAATCAAAGCAAATCAAAATAAGTGACATAATCTATAAATTGCTTGACTTACATAGTAATTTTAACATCATTAAAATAACTGGAACATGAGCATATAATGTTTATAAAACTCACATCACGGTTTAGTAGAGGCCGATCTTTTGATCGGGTAAACAGGGATACTCAATTCATGACCTTCCCCCCTCACACCTAAGGTTTCGAACCGAAGCATCTTTGGTTATGACGAACAATGGTCTTTAGCACGAGTCACGGATTTTCTAATTTTTCCAAAAGATTAGGTGGCAACTCTGAGATCTGATAATATAATCTATTTTTGGCATATTTTGCAATAAATCATTTTTTTATAAAAGATGCTAGACTTGGACTCTCATTTTCTGTTTCACATTCCATTAATAAGACTAGATTAGGAGATCGGAGGCCTGAACTATTAGGTGCTCTTGATAACCCCAAAAGCATCCCACACTTCTCCATGGTTTGGAAAAAAAAAATATGCCTTATACTTTTGACATAATTATATTGATATTTCTTTTAGTATGGTTAAATTGAAATAAATAAAGATAAATATACAATTTAGATGAACATATATGAGAATATCATTTTTTTTTAAATTTATCTGATTAACGAGTTATTGATGAAAAATTATCCAGCTATTATGGGAATTAAAATCTACGGAAAAACAGATGTAATTATATCAAAAGTATGATGTTTTGATTGTTTTTTTTTAAACCTCAAAAAAGGTTAGTGTAATTTACCCTTACATTTTTTTGTCATTTGGCTATAGCATTTTAATTTCTATATTTTAAACATAGTCAAAGAGGTCTTGTCTGATTTTAGACTTATGCTTTGTTTGTTTGAGCAGAAAATATTTTTCATGAAAAAAATTTTTAAAAAATATTTTTTAGAGAAAATATTTTTCTATATTTGGTGGTGATGATGGTGGAGGTGGAGGTGGTGGCATGGTGGTGGCATGACAGCGACGGCGACAGTGAAAATGGTGGTGGCCGTGGTGATGGTAGTGTGGTGGTGGTGGTGGTAGTAGTGATTACATTGGTAAAATCTTAGTGCAGAAAACATTTTTTGCTTTTTAAAAGTGAAAATAATTTCTGTCCAAATTAGCTTGTTTTTTATTAATCATGAAAAATATTTTCTGTTAACTTTCATTTTTCATTGTACCAAATACAAAAAATAAGGAAAATATTTGTTTTCCACCTAAACAAACAGAACATAAAGTTCAACCGTTACAATTTCTGTTAAATAAAATTGGCATTTGCATTTTTTTTTTTTTTTTTTTGCAATTATTTTTTCTTCCTCTTATTTTTCTGCAATTTTGACAAAAAAAGTTGTACAAAATATTTTGAGCCTGTTTGGTTTGATTTTTTTTTTCATTTTTTTTTTCAATCTAAATATAATTTGGTGAAAAAAATAAAAATAAAAATACCACTCATAAATATATATATTTTTTTGGTAGAAATAACTTTTAAAAACTTAAAAATATATTTTTAAGTATTTGCTTTTGTAAAACTAATTTTTTTTTAAAAAAAAGTTATAAAACTGTTTCTCAAAATCTCACCACACCGATTAGTATCTTGTGACTTCTTATTCATTTATTGATTTATTTTTGTAAGCACAAGCATGGTATCGGCCAATCAAGATGATTACCATGTACAGAAACTTGTACAAATGTTCTGTTATTGGCTCATACGCCAAGATCAATAACACAGAATTCATACATAAAATCGAATGAAAAATGGTTTAGACCACTAAAAAAAGGACACTAATACTGTGTTTGGTTGGGGGATTTGAAAAGAGATTTGGAAAGTGAAATGGAAAAAGTTGGTGAAATGTGAATAAAACATGACTATATTTCACATAGTTTCACACACCTTTTCCCTTTCCCTTTCCAAATCCCTCCACAAATCTCCCAACCAAACACAGCATAAATGAGTATTAATTTGTCTCTTTTTTTTTATGTTCTGTCTTTTCCTTAATTTTTTTTTTTTAAAAGTGTGTGCCACCTCAGTAGAGTTGCATTTACAGCAACTCTACTAGTGGTCTCAATCACCACTAAAAATCGAATATAAACAAGATATACATATATATAATAGATATGATTTTATAAGATTTGTTGTTTAGATCTTGTTATGATAAAACAAACAAACAAAAAAAAAAGCAAAATAAAATAATCACACAAAAACTTTCACCAAAAAAGCCAATTACACAAGAACATAAAAATATACACAGTATGGTTACAAGTCTATGTCTAGTATTAATGAAATACGGCATAGGATTCACTATCGACGGAGAAATTATTCAATAATCTCGGAATATCACGTGGCCATATTTCAAGCTAATCACTAATTACTTTCATGTTGTTCCCCATCCCAACATAAATCGTGAGTCTCTATCCCTCTCTACCAATCAAAACCTTATAGAATATATATGCATAATCTAAGAATACTGAATAATCACTCCAAACAAAGAATGAGAAAATGCATATAGTTGTCTCTCTTTCATCGTCATGTATATCGAGAGTTCACTCTAATCTCATCATCTTAATTCCCTAAATAATCCATAATATATATTAAGATTCAAATAATAAAAAAAAGGGCCCGTTCATGCAAGTCACAAATGAGTCATAAATACAAACCGGATAAAATATGTAATACCCACAACTAATCCATTTTGTAACTAACTTCTATATATTGCTAGACTTGCTATCGCATAAATGGTAGATATATTATACATAGTTTAATTAGGTGTGTGTACGGATCGGTTTGGATCGGATTTACCCTAAGCCCACCAACCAAACCGAATGCGTCGGGTTACAGAAATTGCCATCCACTGTCGACCGTAAGCTTATTCGAAATAAACCGTGGCCCAACATTCGGATTGGCGGTTGGTTTGGTCGGCGAGACACAGAGAGAAATCAATCTACTTCACACTCTTTCTCAGGTTATAATTCAAACAAAAATCAAATTCAAGCATGTATAAATGGAGTAAAAGAGATTCAAATAAATATATAAAATATGCAAAAAAATTTGAGAAAGAATAGAGAGGAATGGTAGAGATAGACTCGCCATTGCCTAAATCTGAGCAACATTCATCACCGTCGAAGTAAATCTGAGCATCATCGCCATCGTCTCATAGATCTGAGCATCATTGTCGCCGTTGATTAGCTCCATTGCCACTAGAGAGAGAGAGAGAGAGATTAAGAGCAGAAAATGGGTTTCCATTGTGTCACTATGAGAGGGAGACGAGGGTGAGATGAGAGCATGAAAGATCACCATTGTCGAGAGAAACGAAGAAGAAAGTAGTTTCCGGGAAGAAGACGAGAAGGGTGAGATATAGACTGCAAGAGAAAAACGTGGACAAGAGAGGAGATTGAAGAGGCATGAGAGAAAGGAGGGTGAGAGAGAGAGAGAGAGAGGAATTGAAGTAGCATGACAGACTGTTCAAAAAAAAAATAAAAAAGTGATGTGAAAGAGGCATGAGAAAAGTCTTTAGTCCTGGAAGTAGATCGGGGAGACTGTATTAGTATTGGGGGAAAACGAAGGATCTTGGTAAGATAATTCAAGGAGCCCATCAAAAGTCCACACATTTTACAAATATATTGGTCGGTTCAGTTTCGGTGAATTATACACTTCTACAATCGTTACTCGACTGAATATAGAATGGATTTGAACAATTTAACTTGCTGCTGACCCAATGTAATTTGAAACCGTCCGCAACTATGTCGGATTGGTCGGATTCGATTAATTTTTGGGGATGATTCGATTATTTGAACCCGGAAGTTTGATTTGAAGTTGAATGGACTTAGCTATGAAAAGTTATAAAAATTGATGAAATGTTGAAGTGGCTGGAATCAGTTACACATACAATGATCACAAATCTCAAAAGCAAACAACTTGTAGCTCAAACTACTAACCACTTTGCTTTTGAAATGTCAATAATTGTTTTTCCTAAGAGGTGGGAAAGTCTATACATACAGGTATGTTTGTCACTGATCAGTTCATCTAATGATTTTAGTATTGATTTGAATCATGTTTGAATCACAAAACATGTTTATATTATTGTTTTCTGTCGGACTCTTTTAATATCTTTTATTTATTTATTTATATATTTTGTTCATGAATATTCTTTTGTCTTATTCATGAATGGAGATTCATTGTTTTTGTGACCCTTTGTCTTATGAATAATGCTTGAGAGCTCGAAAATGAGCCCCCCTAATCCCCCTAATGCCCAAAACGACGTCGTTTTCGGCATTAGGCTTTTTTTTTTTTTTCCTGTCATTTTTGTTCGACCTGCAGGGGAGGGGGAGAAGAGGGAGAGAGAGAGAGAGAAAGAGGGAGAGGGAGAGGGAGAGAAAGAGGTCGCCGTCGCCGTCATCTCCGATCCGTCGCCGATCGCCGCGCCTCCGCATCCGTCGCCGATTGCCATGCCTCTGCTCGTCGCCTCTGCCATCGCCGATTGCCGCGCCCCCTGCCTCCGCCTCCAGCCCATTTTTTAGGCCCCCTCCAGTCCCCCTTCCCCTCCCCCTCTTCCTCCTCCCCCTCCCCCTCCGTCTTCTTCTTCCTTCTGCTGAAAAAAAAAAAAATGGAATTCGGGGGAGCTCAGATTCGAGCTCCCTAGCACGACCCTTTGTCTTATTCATGAATGGAGATTAATTGGAGTTCATGAACTTGGTGGTGAGTTAATATTTGGAGACTCTCCATTTTCTCTAGTTTAATGGTCATTATTATTTTTGGTGTAAATTGTAAGGTGTAAGGTCCTAGTGACCTATAAATAGTTCCTCTCATCTACTCTTTTCTACACCAACTATTTTTCTATACTTGAGAGATTACTAGCCAAAGAATGGTGTTTTTCTTAATGGAGTTTTGGGTTCACCATCTTGTATAAAGTTAGCTTGAACCATATGACAAGTGGTCGGGCTGTTGTATCCCGGAGGGGACAAATCATAGTTTTGTAACAGCTGCATTGGTATTTGGGTTCTTTCTACCGCAGTGGGCTTGATCTCTTTAAAGAAAATGAGATATCCGCGCCTCAGCCTGATCTGTTTGTATCTCATTCTCTTTATATTATTTATCAGTAAAATATAATTTTTATGGTATTTCACCAACAATTTTAAGGAGATCAACCATGGAACAAGTACAAAAAAAAAAAAACAAATGATGGAATTGGAGATCTCAATAAGCCTTTCAAGTTCAAGGGAGTTCATTTTAAGAGGTGGAAATGAAAAGTTTTTTTTTTTATTTCAGCCTTTTGAAAGTTGCTTATGTTCTTACCGAGAAGAATCCAAATAAAATACCAACCGAGGAGATGAATGATGAAGACTATGAGGCACATGAAGCAAAAGTGGCCTCTTATACTACAGATGAGTATAAATGTCATTTTTATCTCTTAAATTTCCTTGCTAATTAATCATATGATTATTATTATGACACCACTTACACTTTGTCTTCTATTAATTTTTGGCATGCTCACTTGTGCCATATTAACAGTAAATATGTGGGAATCATGAGTAGTTTAGGATTAATTCCTAAAGTGACAAAATTTTTTGAGAAATGTGAAGTTTGCAGTAAAGCAAAAATTACCAAGAGGCCTCATAAAAGTGTTGAAAAAAATACCGAATTGCTAGAATTATTTCATACTAATTTGTGTGAGTTTGAAGGAATTTTAACTCAGGGTGGTAACCAATATTTTATCACTTTTATTGATGATTTTTCAAAATACACAAACGTATATTTATTAAAAAATAAAAGTGATACTTTTGAGAAATTTAAAGAATTCCTTCTTGAAGTGGAAAATCAATTCGGTAAAAAGATCAAGAGAATTAGAAGTGATAGGGTCGGGAGTATGAATCTCTTGGATTTAACTCTTTTGTTCAGTTATTGGGAATTATTCATGAGACTACTCCACTATAATCATCTTCATCTAATGGCATAGCAGAAAGAAAAAATAAAATGTTAATTGACTTGACGAATGCTATACTTATTGATTCAGGTGCTCCCTCAAATCTTTGGGGCGAGGCTATTTTGACAGTTTGCCATGTGATAAATAGAGTGCCACACAAAAAGACTAAAATTGTACCTTATGAGTTATGGTGGGGGCATAAACCAAATCTAAGTTATTTGAGGGTTTGGGTTTATTTAGCTTTTGTGAGGCTTGTAGATCCTAAACGACCTAAATTGGGTGAACGAGCTACCACTTGTGATTTTCTTGGATATGCGTTGCATAGTACAGCTTATAGATTTTTTGATATGGAAAATAATATTATTTTTGAATCAGGTGATGCTATTTTTCATGAAAATAAATTTCCTTTCAAATTTAGAAATAGTGGAGGTCAAATAATTTCTGAAAATATTTTATCCATGCCTAACTCTTCTACTCCATCTCAAGTTTTTCAAGAACAAGAAAATTCTCAAATCCAACCAAGGAGGAGTAGATAAGCTAGAGCTGAAAAATATTTTGGCATTGACTATTATCTTTACAATGTGGAAGAAATTCCTCTTACAGTGCAAGAAGCTTTATCATTACCTGATTCTATTTTCTGGAGAGAGGCTGTAAATGATGAGATAGATTCACTACTTTCAAATAAAACATAGAAGCTAGTGGATTTATCTCCAAGTTGTAAAACTATTGGGTGTAAATGGGTCCTTCATAAAAAACTTAACCGGATGGAACTATAGATAAATATAAAGCGAGGCTTGTCGCTAAAGATTTTAAGCAACAAATTGATCTTGATTTCTTTGATACTTTTTTCTCCGGTTACTAGAGTTACATCCATTAGACTGTTGATAATAGTGGCTGCAATTCATGATTTAAAAATTCATCAAATGGATATAAAAATAACATTTTTAAATGAAGATCTAGATGAGGAGATTTACATGGACCAACCCAAAAACTTTGTGGAGCCTGGCCAAAAAGGAAAAGTGTGCAAGTGTGACAACCCTCACCACTGTTTACTGATAACACCACTGATTAGTGTTAATCTATGATTAAGTCTGTTAATTGATTGATTGACTGAATGTTTTGAACTGATTGATTGATTGTGCTAGTTTGAATGCAATTCTATCTGTTGACTTTTCAATTATCTGTTCATTTTTTATGCTTTAAACTACAAATTGAAGGCCATATCAGCGGCCGAATCTGAAATTGATTGACGTTTTGTACTAATTAGGAATTATGGGATTTTATGGTAAATTTAATTGAAATTTGATTTGGAATGATTAAATTAGATTAAATAAAGCTAAATTGCAAGAGTTGGACTTATTTACCAAAATGCCACTTAGTGGCCTATCTCTACAATATTTGAGACTTAATCTTCAACATTTCATCAGCCCATTCTTGAGCCTAAACCGACTAGAGTGAGAGAGTGAGAGAAATTGAGTTCAACTTGGAGGCTTTGCTTGGAAATTATAGGAGTTGAAGGATAATTTGCATAATTGAGCTCCCATATCTTGCATTTAAGACCTAAGGTAGGATATTTACCTTATTGTTTGTGAATTCAAGTAATTGTTGCATGGTTCATGGTAAATAGGAGCTTAAGATCATAAATTGGTTCAAGGTTGTTGAATTAAAGCTTGTACCATCCATACATGTGCACATCTTGAAATTTAAAGTTGTTTTCATGGGAATCCTTGCATGCATGTCCATATTAATGTTATAGTCCATGAATCCATCTTGATTTTGAAGGAATTGGCTCTTTGGAACAAGTATTTGAAGTTTGAAGTTGATTAAATTCTTGCATGTTGCATGTTCATCATGTTCTTGAAATTATTGTTGAAATTGTGTTTTAATTGAACTATCTTTGGGCTTCGATTTCTCAAATTGATCTTTGAAACATGTAACATTATGGGTTTTGAAGTGTTTTCCAGAAAATTAGCCCAAGAGGATCGATTTTGGTACATTAAAAGTTGATTTTGAGCTTGAGGTTCAAATCTAGAATTTCCAGAATTTGGACTCACGCTCGAGCGAGGAACTCCACGCTCGAGCGTACACTCTAGATCATGAAGTCCGCTCGAGCGTGAAATTCGTGTGCCAGTACTTTGCATAAGTTTACAGTTCGCTCGAATGAGAGAGTTCACGCTCGAGCGAGGACTTGTGTCTCACGCTCGAGCAGGGGTCGAGTGCCCGTCAAACGTGAATTTTGAGTATCCAGTATTTTTACTGTAGCTTACAGTCCGCTCGAGCGACGGAAGTCACGCTCAAGCGGAGGTACTTTGTTTGCATGTCCGCTCGAGCATAGAAAGCCACGCTCGAGCGAGACCCTTGCTTTCTGAAAATTTTGAAAAGTGTTTATAAGTACATCTTTGCATCCTCTTTCCATCCTAGGCATTCCTAGGCATGTTTATATTATCTTAATGAGGATAATGCTGTAGAACCACACCGAGTCAAGATAGGGACTAAGTTATTGTTTCCCAAATGTGTAACTTAGTGTGTGTTCATCCTGTAACTGTGTAGGGTTGGTATCGGGAGACACGCACTAACTTATCTGTAGCCCAGAACTCTGTGAGTAATAATGTTGTAAAGATATGTTCAAATGAGATTACTTTCTGAACGAATGACTGAACTGTTTTATGAAATAACACTGTTTACTGAATGAATGCTTGTCCTAATTGCGAACTGTATTCGTGGCATCCATAGCAATTTACTGTTACTGTACTGTACTGCTACTGTCACAGAGATCTCTGTCGGTTCCCATGTTGGAACCACTACTGTTTACTGATATGATGGCCATCAACTGACTGTTCGGTCTGTTAAGACCTACTGTACTGCTTTGCTAATCGGATGTACCACATATAACTGCTATGACTGAGTAACTGTATTACTGATATAAATGACTGTTTTAAATACTGAAAGGACATTCATTCTTAACCTCTTTACGCATATGTTATTCACTGGACTTTAACTTACTGCTCATATATATATATATATATATATATATATGTAGGTGTTCAGGCACCGGACTGTTGCTAGGAGCATCAAGGTAAACTCCAGTTTTGTCAAGCCAACCTTTGTGCCTCACTGCAA
The DNA here is from genome assembly GCA_025200525.1 of Camellia lanceoleosa. Classification (NCBI taxonomy): domain Eukaryota; kingdom Viridiplantae; phylum Streptophyta; class Magnoliopsida; order Ericales; family Theaceae; genus Camellia; species Camellia lanceoleosa. The sequence continues at coordinate 39,552,858 of CM045764.1, forward strand.
GGTTCCAGAACTGTTCAAGTCAAGGCTGTCTACGGGTGTTCTAGGTTTTCCCTCTTTTTGCCTCTATTTTGTAATAATGTATAGTTTGAATGATCTTTGTACTGTACTGTGATGGTAGGGGTTTGAACCCTAACCTGAATGCTTGTATATATTGTGCATATTATTTTGGTACTGAATATAAATTTGATATGAAAAGTTTTTTTGCATACAAACTGTCACAGTTCATTAGACATCTTTTAATTACTGTTTCGGCTTCCGCCAGCCCCTGTACTCTGTATTACTATTAAGCAGGCCTTCGATAATCTCGGATTACTGGCCGGTTATGGTACTGAACCCATAGGGGCAGGTTTGGGTCATGACAGTAAGCTAACTAAATCCCTTTATGGTTTAAAACAAGCTCCTAAACAGTGGCATGAAAAATTTGATTTCTGCATGCTTGAGAATGGCTATAAGACTAATGAATGTGATAAGTGCATATATTATAAAACTTATGAAAATGCACATGTGATTATTAGCCTATATGTGGATGATCTACTTATCTTTGGCTCTAATTTTGTCACGACCCAAACCCGCCTCTATGGGTTTAGTATCGAGACCGGCCAGTAATCTGGGATTACCGAAGGCCTGCTTAACAGTAACAATAATAATATACAGTAAAAGGGCTGGCAGAAGCCAAAATAGTAAACAAAAAATGTCCAATGAGCTGTGACAGTCTAAATGCGAAAAGACTTTTATAAATAACCCACATTCATAACCAAAACATATGTACATGCAATATATATACAAACAACCATGTCAGGGACCAAATCCCTAACTAAAACTGTACAATTAAGTCTTAAACATTTATTACAAAACAGAAACAAAAGGGTGAATCTGAACACCCCAAACAGCCGTGGCTTGAATACACTTGGAACCTCGAGGTGAGGCACAATGGTTGGCTTTGACAAAACAAGAGCCAACCCGACACTCCTAGCTCCAGTCCAGTGCCTGGACACCTACATATATTTATAAACAGTGAGCTAAAACCCAGTGAATAATAGCAGTGTAAAGAGGTTAAGAATGAATGTCCTTTCAGTATTGAAACAGTCATGTCATTTACTTAGAAACCATAGCAGTCATATGTGGTACATCCCATAGCAAAACAAGACAGACAAGGGTCTTAACAGATTGATGGCCATCATAACAAGAAATGAGTGGTTCAACATGGAACCGATAGAGATCTCTCGTGATGAGCGAATAAAGACAAGAATGGTAAATTGCTATGGATGCCACAAATACAGTTTACGAATAGGACAAACATTCATTCATTGAACAATAACGTTTCAATAAGCAGAACAGTTGATCATTCAGAAAATATTCATAATTGAACATATCTTTACAACATTGTTACTTATAGAGCACTGGGCTATAGACAAGTTAGCGAGCGTCCTCGGATGCCAACCCTACAGTTGCAGAATGAACACACACTAAGTTACATGTTTGGGATAACAACTTAGCCCCTATCTTGACTTGGTGTGGTTCTATATCGATATTCTTATTAAGATGCCTTAAACTAGGCCTAGGAATGCCTAGGATGGAATGATGATGCAAAAATGCACTTTAAAACACTTTTCAAATTTTTACTGAAACAGGGGTCTCGCTCGAGCGTGGATTTCTTCGCTTAAGCGAGCGTGCCAAAACAGTGGGATCGCTCGAGCGTGGACTTCCTCGCTCGAGCGGTCTGTAAAAATGCAAAAAGTGCTGGATGTTGAAAATCCCCGCTCGATGCTCGCTCGATGCTCGCTCGAGCATGAGACACATCTTTTGCTCGAGCGTAGGCCTCATCGCTCGAGCGTGCGTCTGCGTGCACCAAAAATTTGAGAGCTTGCAATCTATGCTCGAGCGAGCATTCCTTCGCTCGAGCGGAGCTCTGAACAAAAGACGGTCACTCGAGCGTGGAATCCTTTGCTCGAGCGTGGAAGCCAAAATCTAGAATTTCCAGATTTGCCTCCCAAGCTCAAACCAAGCATTTAACACCTCAAAACTCAACTTTTTGGGTCCATTTTCTGGAAAACACTTGGAAACCAACAATATAACATGTTTGGAAGATCAATTTGTAAAATCAAAGCCCAAGGGTGAGTCAATTGAACACCATTTCAAAGAAGTTTTCATGAATTATGTAAAAACATAACATGCATGAACTCTTATGAACTCTAGTGCTCTAAAACTTGATCAAATGCAAGATTAGGCTCAAAACTATGGTGAATTCATAGACTATAACATAAACATGAACATGCATGTGGAAATTCATGAAGAATAATCTCAAAATTCAAGAATATGTACATGCATGTATGGATTAAGCCTCAATTCAACACTTTAAACCAATATTTGACTCTAACCTCCATTAATCCCATGAACCATGCAAGAATAACTCAAATGTACAAATGAGAGGATGAAATCTCTACCTTAGGTCTTGAATTCAAAGTATATAAGCTCAATTTTGCAAATTCCCTTCAAATCTTCCAGGTTTCCAAGCAAAACTGTTGATGAAACCAATTTCTCCTACTCTCCCTCTCTCTCTTGGTTGGGTCTAAGAAAATGGCTGAATAATGGTGCATCAAATGATATGAATTGAGTTCCGAACAATGGTACAAAAAGTGGCATACTAATGGCAATATAGTAATAACACAATCTAATGTAATTTAATGTTAATTAATCTAATTTAATCATTCCAAATCGGATTTTAATTAAACCTACCATAAAATCACATAAATTCTAATTAGCATAAAACACCGATCAATTTCTAAATCGGTCGCCGATAAGGCTTTTAATTCGCAGTTCAAAGATAAAACATGAACAGATCATTTAATAACTAACAGATAGAAATGCAATTAAACAACATACTCATGCATTCAGTTCAGAATTTCAGTCTGTTGAATTACTTATCATGCTCAATCAGAGATTAGCACTAATCAGAGGTGAGGGTTGTCACAAATTTGCATATTATAAATGAGACTAAAAATATGCTTAATAGTCACTTTGATATGAAAGATCTTGGTGAAGCCAATTTTATTTTGGGAATTAAAATTACCAAGACTAAGGATGGCATTTTTCTTGATCAGTCGCATAATGTTGAGAAAATTTTAAAGAAATATAATTTTCTAGACTGTAAACATGTTGCTATTCCTTTTGATGCAATTATACATTTATCTGCTGTAATAAATGAAAAAGAAGTGATTAATCAAAAGGAATATGCTAGCATGATTAGTAGTTTGAGATATGTTACTGACTGTACTAGACTTAATATTGCATATGTTATTGGAGTACTTAGCAAGTTTACTAGCAAGTCAAGTCGAGATCATTGGCTACCCATGGGAAGAATTATGAGATATTTATCTGGTACCAAAAATTATGGTTTGTTTTATAACAAGTATCCTGCAGTATTTGGGGGATATAGTGATGCCTATTGGAATACTTTGTCAAGTGATTCTCTCTCTACCTCGGGTTTTATTTTTACCTTGGGTGGTGGTGCTACATATTGGAAGTCTAAAAAACAGACTATAATTGCTAATTCTACTATTGAAGCTGAGCTTATAGCATTAGTTTTAGCATGTGACGAAGCGAACTGGTTGAGAGATTTGTTACATGAAATCCCTTTTTGGGAAAAACCAATTCATCATGTGTTAAGTCGTTGTGATAGCACTACTGCTATTGGTAGAGTGAATAATCATTTTTATAATGGTAAATCCAGACCTATTCAAAGGAAACATAGTAATATGAGATCCTATTTGAGTAATGGCATCATAATTGTGAATTATGTAAAATCTTGTGATAATCTTGCGGATCTGTTAACCAAGGCCTTGGCAAGAGATAGGGTTTAGAATACATCGAGGGGGATAGGTTTGAAGCCTATAAAATCATAAACCATATATTAGGATACCCAACCTAGGGACTAGAGATCTTGTAACTAGGTTCAATGGGAAGAACAAATCATATGGTGGTTGTAAAAATGCACTCCGTAATATTTTGTTATCCATCCCTATGATGTAAGTGCATTTGTTCTGTAATGTTGAATGGTTGAGTTTTTATACTCTTAATGAAATTCTGTAGCTCTTGTTGAGTGGGGTGTGTAAATTACAAGAACATCCTTGACAGATTTCACCTATATGAGTATGAAAGTGGAGCCGCTTTCTATTAGAACAAGACTTATTCTCAAATATGCTCATGAAAACTGGAATTAGCACAAGGCCGTAATGTGCTAGCTATTAAAAGCTCATGTCAACACCTAGATTATTATGTGTGAGCAGTAATAGTTTATTCCCCCTAAGTAGTCATAGTTCAAGTTTGAGATCACTACTGACTCTGGAGTAAGGGTTGTTGTTTTACTAATGAAGGTTCAATGCAAAGCACACCTTCATGATATATACTAGTCTATCTTTGTTTGGGAATCTCTTTTGTCCTTGTTGATATTAAAATAAGTGGGGGATTGTTGGACCATTTTAATATCTTTTATTTATTTGTTTATAAAGAGAGATAAAGAGAACATGATTTGTTCTTCCCATTGAACCTAGTTACAAGATCTTACATGTTCTCTTTATCTCTCTTTCTTTGATATTGGTGACCACGACCACACCCACGACTACGCTCACGCTTTCTTTATTTTCTTTCTCTTTTTAATTTACAGTCACCGGCGACCATCATTAATTGGGATTCATAGGCAACTACCGAGCACCAACTCCTTACTTCGTGCTCACCGATGGCAAAAGAGATAAGTTTCTGATGAAAAAGATGAGTAAATTTGAGTAGATTTATGTTAGATCTGGCTAAATCTAAACCAAAAAATAGTTGTCGGAGTACAAACATATTTTTATATTTGTCTCTTTCCTTCGATCTCTCAGTTTTAAACTTTTTTTTTTGTATTACACACTTCTATTTTCCTGTTATAATGAAGAAAATTTTTCAGTTCTGAATAAATTGTTTTTGAATTTTAATTACAGGCGGTGAAAATTGTAAAATTTAATAGTTTCAATTTTTTTTTTTTTTTTTTGAAATGAATCATTCTTTAAAACTTTAAAATTTTACAGTTTCATAATATGTTTTTTAATTTGATTAATAAGAATAAATACTTAATAGAATCATACTTTAAAATTGTAATATTTTACAGTTGTAAAACTTGTTTTTTAGTTTGATCAATATTGAAAATTATTTGCTTAAATCCAACAGAAATTGAAAAGAACATATGTTTTTTCCATTATTGTTTGTTGTTTTTAGGGTTTTTTCTTAAGTTTATCAATATTTAACACATTTTGCTATTTTTTTTCACTTTAATTTCTCAATTTATTCTTCTTTCTTTTCTTTTTTTTTTGACAATATTCTAGACATCCTAAGAAGTCTCTAGAGATATTCTTGACATCCAACGAATATTCTAGACATTTCGATAACTTCCGGCGATGTTCAAAACATTCCAGCAATACTCTAACAAATTTTCAGTGATATTTCGGTGACCTCCCGGTGATGTTAAACATTTCGGCGAGTCTCCGATAACCGTCTGACGGAAGTTCAGCGGTAGTGGGATGTAGCAGCGTCTTCAAAAAAAAAAAATTAAAAAAAAAAAGATGTTTTGATAATAATTAAAAATATAAAAGCTAATTGATACAAGTGTTTTGTTTTAAGACTAGATAGATTTTGAATTTAGCGTATGGAACTTATTAGTAAGTGTATGAGAGGGTTCAAGAACGTCGTTGGAAAATTCAAAGATCTTCGAAGATCCATGAAGAAAAATTCGAATCCTCTAGAAGATGAAGAGAGGCTTTTCGAAGATCTTCGAAGATCCTTGAAGAAAAATTCAAATTCTCTAGAAGATGATGAGAGACTTAGATTCTTCAATAGTCTTAAATAAGAACACAAGAGAAAAAAGATGATAGAGATAAGAGATTGGGTGAAAAAGAAGGCAAAGTAGTTAGAGAGAGGATAATGGCAAAGCTCTCCCATGGATCTCCCACTTTTACTCTCAAGGTAGATAATGGAGAACGGAAATTAGTTCTTTCCCAACAGTCATCTCTCCAAAAAATCCATCCCTTGTAAAGCTATGGGTGGATGCTATTTATAGGCACCTCATGATGTAGGATGGAGCCCATTGCACATGGGGAATATTCTCTTTAACCACCTTGTCCAAGGAGGTGACCTCTCCGAGGATGAGAAAAACCCTCGAAGAGGAGAACAACCTCTCAGCGAACCCTTCTTTTTAGCCACACCTAACCAATGATCCCCAATCATCCCAAAGGGTCAAGGGTAGTCCCAGAGGACGTCCTGCCACAGAAGGGTCAGGGGTAGTTCAAGAGAACGCCCTATCGCAAATATTGTCGAGTCTCAGAAACCCCCTAGATCATGTCACCTCGACCTGGGTATAGGCTAGTTTAACCGAAGAGTGAATTTATCTCCACTCACCGTCCTCAGGATCGGGTCCTTTGTTCGAACTCCATTACACCTGTGGTTCTAGTGCGTAGATCCCGGAAAGCTCCGAGCCCGCAAGTGTTCTGGGACTCATTAACGGAGCGACTTCTAAATTGCGTCTAAATCTGTTCGAAACCAAGTGCTTTGGATATCTAGGTTCGTGGATCCGAACCCTTCCAAGTTTGAGCCTGAGTAAGTCTCTAAGTTCGTGGCTCCGAACCCTTTCGAGACTTAGAGCGATTCAGTCTATTTGATGGCGATAAATCTGAGCCCACCAATCTTGGACTTGCGATAAATTTGGGCCCACCAACCTTGGACTATTGGGCCTAACTAATTTAGTGGGCTCAAATTAGCTCCTCTTACATTTGCCCCTTGCGTGTACGAGAAATTTTAGTTCTCAGACATGCATAGTTTCACCTTGTTAGCCATGCTTCGTATTACGTCTTCGGGAATATTTGGTCTTGACAAAGTCTATGGATAAAGCTGAGGACTCACCGTAAATTATGGGTAAAGTTGACAACTAATAAAGATAGTAAGAAATCTTTTTTTATCTTTATGTCATGTTTGGCCCATATGTACTTTCATACTTTTGATTTATTCTCTCAAAGAGAAATCAAAATTTAAATATTTAATAATCTATGGATCAAGAATGATCAAGAATTAAACTCCTCTCCCAGGAAATAGTCAGGCCCTTTTTTTTTTTTTAAACAAAAATAAAGCACCCATCACCATTTTTTTTATTCTGGAAAGATAAGGCCCATTTTTTTTTTTAAAAACAGTCAAGCTTGGTTCTTTTAATTCTTCAACCCACTCCAAATTCTCTGATTGATTCTTTTATAATAACTAAGGCCCATTTCTCTTACTTTGAGGCAAATCCTGGAAGCCCACATTTTTTTCCTTTCTCCAAAATCTTGAAAGCCCATTATAAATACATATATCCTTATACCTGTTGGCAAGACCTATTCTCAGCCCCTTCTCTCTAACAGAGATAGATTCGGACTTCATCTTCTTCAAGAAACTCTACTTTGCCATTTGCTCACTGCCGATTACCTCCTTCTTTTTGTTTTCCATCACTTCGGCTAGGATTGCACACTGTCGTGAACCATCACTATCTCTTGTTGCAGCTTTGTTACAGCACAGACCTTGCCCATATCGTTGAGCACCCCGTCGGCCCACGCAACAGCCAACCGGAGTTCCACCTTGTGGGTATGACCATCTAACTCGCGCAGCTTACTTCATGCTCTCTACCTGCAACTTCACCACTATCTTCAGCCGTGATTTGGCCAACGCCGACCATGCCGCCTTTTCAACGTAGCGTTGATCTACCCAGCTACTCCGTTGCTTATTCGCGTCGCAGCTCCTGGCCCAAGCACCGCCGTCGGCCTACGAGCGAGTCACTCACAGTACTGTCTTCCGCGCGACCACCCCAACTCGTGCGGCCTGTAGGCTTTGCGTCTGATCCATGCGGTGTCGTCGCTGCTTTTGGCCTTGACTAGCTAGCACTGATCATGAATGTCGCCTACTCAACGCGACATTGTCTTGCCTCTTTTGCGCCCACTGCTCACGCCGCGGCTCCGAACACCACTGACGATGCAACCCAAAATGCCCCCAGCTCGCGCTATCACCGACCCAGTTCGTCACTGTCCAGCCCGTTGTCAACGCTGGTTGTTACCCACAGTGTCTTGCCTCCCAGCTTTGTCGTGGGTCTTGGCTTCGGCTCTTTTGGTTTTCTTTTGCTCGGCTTCCTTCCTCATCATTGCTCTAGATCTATGAGCAAGTATTTGAAGCCCTCTTTTTGAACTCTACATCTTTACTCATAAATAATTCTTGATCTTAGAAATCCCTGCTCTGATACGCTCTGAATTTATCAACTCTGATGGTAATTTTGATTTCAGTCTTGAGGCTTGCAAACAATCTTGAACTAGTGCTATGTTGAATTTCATTGCTGATTTTGCAAGATAAAAAACACACCATGACATTGCACTCCTTTTGATATTTAAAACCCGAACCTGTGCGTTGATAATTTTGATACAAATAGAACTATCAAAAAATATTGAGCATTCGCTGGTTGTCTCATATGAATTTATTCATTGCCATCATTGTGAATGTTGGAATAGTTACTGTTGAACTCTTGTTGTTGAATAATTGATGGTTTGTAAAAAATAAGCCCTTGTGTGTTGATTGTTGCTGCTACTAAGAATATTGAAACAATGGCATCGACTTCATAAAAGTAGAATGATCTTGTTGTTTATTGATAATGTAAGAACATCATATTTGATTTTCATGTAATCAGTGAATGAATTCTTGATACCCGAACTTAGCAAACAATTTGTTTGAAATAATGAAGTGCCATAGCAGAGAGTAGAACCATATATTGTTGATTATTGAACTTGTGGATACCTCATTGCTCGATTTTATTATTTCAGCTAAATAGACCTTTTCGTAAGAAGTCCACCACCTCAGGGCACTTGAAACTTGCACTAATTGAGACAAGGGTTGTTCTTTGGAAGTCCGAGTGGAAGCAAGGTTGTCCCTTAAGAGTTCGAATAGTAGCACACACTCTACTTTGGCAAGAAAGATACCTTTAAAAGGCAACCACGTCTACCAAGCTTGTACCAACACAAGTAAAGATTGTCCATCAGAAGTCCGAGCGGAAGCAAGGTTGTCCCTTAGAAGTTCGAGTGGATGTACACTTTCTTCTTTGACAATCAATAGAAGCAAAGGCTATCACTCGAAGCTCGCACTGATGAGAGCGAGATCTGTTCTTCAAAAGTCTGAGTGGGAGAACACACTCTACTTCAGCAAGAAAGATCCTTGACACTCTTTGAAAGTCTGAGTGGAAGAACATACTCTACTTCAGCAAGAAAGATCCTTGAGGCTCGCACTAATAGAAGCGAAGTCTGTTCTTCGAAAGTCTGAGTGGGAGCACACACTCTACTTCAACAAGAAAGATCCTCGAAGCTCGCACTGATGGAAACGAGATTTGGTCTTCGAAAGTCTGAGTGGGAGCACATACTCTACTTCAACAAGAGAGATCCTCGAAGCTCGCACTGATGGAAACGAGATTTGTTCCTTAGAAGTCCAAATGAAAGCATAGGTTGTCCCTCAGAAGTCCCAGTGGAAGCATACTCTTTTCTTTGGCAATCAATGGAAGCAAATGATATCCCTCGAAGCTCGCACTAACAGAAGCGAGATCTGTTCTTAGAAAGTCTGAGTGGGAGTACAAGCTCTACTTCAGCAAGAATGATCTTCGAAGCTTGCATTAATGGAAGCAATGGCTGCTCTTCGGAGGTCAGAGTGGAAGTACACTTCTACTGCGTCAAGAAAGGTCCCTTCAGGTTGGTAACTGAGTTTACTATTCCTCTTTCTTCTTTGAAGAGCAACAAAAATTGAAAACTATCTCAAGCAACATAACACAACACAATATAGAGAAAATAAACTTCTAATGGAGATATACAATATGGAGCAAATAAATTTCTTCATAACATAAGAAAGATAAAACTTCTTGGATAATGCAGTAAATATAAATTGTAAATGTCATGGATAGACTTCTTTTATAGAATGTTGATATTTGCCCCTAGAGTTGCAAGGTCATTTGAAAAGCTTTCACCAGTTGCTCGGGCTGTGGCCGTTATGCACCATCATAGCCACGTCTTTCTAAGATATCCTGGGGCCCTTGTTCTTTGAACTCTAACTCATCTGCTTCGATTTTATTTCTAAAGATCTTCTTAAGCGTCCAGCACTTTTCTATAGGATGTCCTAATGATCGGTGGAAAACACAATAATTAGGGCCCTCGCGATCTTTCTTCGGTAAAATTTCTTCAATACGAGGCAACTTCAGTTCCCCGTCTACCTCCCATTCTTCAACTAAGGCCTTCACCTCCTCAACACTACACGAAAAAGGAGTGTTATCTTCGCAGTTTTTCCTCTTCTGACCTCTGAATTCCTCTGTAGACGTCCCCGAGTGCCCCGGGAGGATGAGTCCCGTTCTGTTCATCTTGGGCTCACTATAGTTCAGGACTCCAAATTGTCACGGTTTTTAATCTGAACCAAAGAGTCCAAATCTGGCAAATCATTTTGAGAAAACAGATTTTTAGAAAAGAAGTGCCAAACATGGACTGCTTTGCCAGATAGAGAGTCGCCACCTAAATATTTTATTTTTGGGAAATTTAGGAAACCCTGACTCGTGCCTAAGGCCACGTGTCCGTCATCACCAAAGTTGCCTCGACTCAAGAACTTGGGTACGATTGGGGAAGGTCATTTCGTGAGCACCCCCACTCACCCGATTAAAGATCGACCTCTACTAACCATGATATCTAGTTTTAAAAACATTATGCGTTCTTATTCTGGTTATTAGCCTAGATTTATGTGATGTGCACAGCATACAAGTATAGACTGGGTCGCCTGAATTGGAACAAAACATTTTATGTTTATTTTTGAAAGATGGTTTGCTACTCGCAAGTAGGCTTAAGATGCAGATTTTTCCACCCTCAGGTGAGCTTAGAAAACATGGTTTTGCCACTATCTAGTGGGCTTAAAACTCACAGTCAATGCATTGTTCCAATCCAAATAACCCAACCTCCACCCACAAGCATTCAGGCAGTTATATCACATAAGCAAATAGCCTCATGGTAAGCATGCTATCATGGCAGTCACTCACACACATGCAAGGATGCTAAAACGTAAAAACTTACCGAGTACTCCAAGCCAAAACAGAAACTATGATAGAAATCCATGCATGATCCTAACTATACAGAAATGCCTAATACAACACATGCAGGAATGCAACTAAGATAGGCTCGGCTATTCTAAACATGGCATATGGAATGCTACAGCTAACAAATATTCAACTCGGAATTGAAATACAATGCAGTGAGTATGATGCGTCGAGCCCGGTGCATGCAAAACAGATGTATAAATGCAAACATGCTATCATACTGTATGCTAATTGAGACATGCCCTAATCTAACCATCATAAGCTAGTAAATAAAAGGGAGAAAGACGTGGGATTGGAAGACATACATCGCACGCATGCACACTTATTACAATTGTGCCCTCACTCAGAGGGTTCGAATAAATAATACAGTCCCGAATAAATAATACAGTCCAAATAAGTACAAAATTCCTAATTAATTAACAAATTAACTAAGGAATGAAATAAATAACATGCAAATCTATGGACTGCCTCAGCTCTATTTCGAATGGTGAATGATGCATGCTTGAGTTGTTTGGTGCAGAAATCCATTGCGATACCCCAATTAGCCTCTGTTTACAATTAAGCCCGGAATGTTATACAAAGCTCTTGAAGGATGTTGATCCTTGATTTGCTGCAACAGAGAGCAAGAAAGGGGCATGACAAAGTATTTTCACATATGTATGCTTGACTATTCTTCAGAGAGCGTAGTCCTCGATCCTCGTGCCACCAATCATGCATTTCGATGCATGATGGCCGAGGAGTCGATTTGCATGACTCAATATGGAATGAATGCACATGAAAACACAACAAGGCCTAAACTCCATCATGGATAATCCGGAGTGTCGGCGATCGAAAATTGAGACACGTTCCGTCACTCGAAGTACGAAATGTCCCTCGTTTCCCGTGCTTAGGCTAACTCCTATCCCAAACACAATGCAATATGCATGACATGCATGAATGCAATCCTAACATGCAACCTAGCATACGCAATACTATGAGATGGCATACACAATGCTCGATGTGACATGGCATACACGATGCTCTAACATACAACCTAGCATACGCAATACTATGAATTGAAATGGCACACACAATGTATCATGGACTTACACCAACATGAGTGGACCTCAGCCACACTCACATCAGTGGCCATAAGATGAAAATGAGACAACCGAAATACGTGCACACATGCACGCAAACTGAGGACCGAACCCAAGGCACAACACGCAACTCTAACAAGGCATGGCAAGGGATGCAATATGGCATACAAGCATGTGAATTTCAATACTGAAACATGATGCTAAGTGGTCCCGAAACATGGGAATATGGCACCCGATGCATGAGATGAGTCCCGAGACACAAAACTAGGCACATGTATTGACCTATAGCTATACAAAGCATGTATTATTTGATCATGAAGCATAAAGACAGAGCCAAGGCAGTCCCAAAACATGAACATTTCTAGTTCAAAGCATGGCCAAAAGATGCTAGCAAGATGGACTAAAATAGTATGCAATTTTGACTAGCAAACATGGTTTACATGGCATGTATATGAAGCATATGAAATCTCACCAAACCAGCAAAAATCAGTGAACAAAACATATGAAAATATGCCCAAATAAACATGGAAATGCAACCAATGCATGTAAAAATGAGGGACTCCTTTGGAAGGGCATACAAGGGGTTATTAAGCACATGCATCAAGGACACTTAGCATGGAAAAATTAACTCTGGAAATCAAATATGATAGCCTTAAAAATCATCAAATTGGCCCTGAAATCAGTCAACAAAGCATGCAAGATAGGGCCTTTTTGGAAGGCCAAAAAAACCATCAAGCAAAACAAGGAGAGAGGGGGTCACCCCCCTCTGATTTTGGCCTTCAAAAACACACCTAAGTCGCTGAAAAATCCACTGGATTTCAGTGGCTAAGAGGCCAAGCCATGGCCAATGCAAGTGCTCTAATGCATAGCCCTAATCATGAAAGAATGAAGCATGCATATGGGAAGATGACTCCAAACAGAGAATAGATCTTAATCAAACATGAAGATGATGTCAAAAAAAGACTTTTTTCAGTTTAGGTCTAGGTCCAAAAAGGCTCACAAATAAGGCTAATGTATCATGCAAAATAAGCCCTAGAAGAGAGTTTGAACAAACAGGACAGCAAAAGGCCTCAAAAAGTAAAGAGCCCTTCAAAAAAGTTGAAGAGAGGCTCAAAAAAATATACTTTATAGTTTATGAAAAATCTCAAATATGCTCACAAGTAAGGCTAAAATATGATGCAAAAATAGCCCCAAAAGAGAGATAGAGAGCAAAAGGTAGTAGGTGGCCTCAAACAGCAAAGAGTCCTTAACAAAGTTGAAGAGGGGATCAAAATAAGGCACTTTTTAGTTTGTATTGAAGCCCAGAAATGCTCACAAACAAGGCTAATATATCATGCAAGATAAGGCCTAAAAGAGAGATAAAGCACAAAGGGTGAGTAGAAGACCTCAAACAGAGAAAAGTCCTTGATAAATCATGAAGATGAGCTCAAAATAAGACTATTTTCAGTTCAGGTTAAAGCCCAAAAATGTAAGAAAAAGGGGCTAAGATATCATGCAAAATGAAGCAAGAAAAGGGAAAATAGGGACTCACCCTTGAAGAGCAACTTTCCAGCAATTTTTGGTCCAAAATTCTGAGCTTTCAACCTTTGCAAATGGCCTCCAAGGTGCTGAAATGGATGATGGTGGTGTTGTGCTATGGGTTGTAGTGCAAATGGTGCAAGAATCTTAGGGTTTTGAGGGTTGAAGTATAGATATAGGGGGAGTATGTATATATGCCCTAGCTGGTTTTTCTAACCCTTAGAAATGAAGCTCAAGTGTTAGTTTTATAGAGGAGAGGGGCCAAGGAGAAAGGGGGGAAAAACCAATTCAAATTTTCCTCCCAAAAGGGCAGACCCTCGGGCAGGGTTCTAGTGCAAAACAGCTGGCACAGCTAGAATGCACCAGGAGAGAGAAATTTGGCCGGCCAGGTTCAAGAGGTTCAGGTGGTCGACCGGCCACCTCCCCTGGCCGGCCGGCCAGGGGTCAAAAGGGTCAAAAGAATTACTGGTCGGCCACCCCAAAAAGGTGGCCTCTCAGTTGAGTGCAATACAGCTGTATGGTCAAAACTCAGAAAATGTGAACCAGGAGGGAGAAAAATCAGCTTTTTAGAGGAGTTCAAAAGGGTCAAGAACTATTGCTGGCCGGCCTACCCATATTGGTGGCCTCCCAGGTGTGTACAACACAATGGTGTGGTGGAAAGTCAGAAAAAGTGGCCCGGGAATGGGAAAAACCAACTTTCTAGTGAAGAAAACGGGCGATGAAGAGCGATGAAGAAATAAAACTGGTTTTCAGAACAATTGCTGGCCTCCCACCTTCCTACAACCTTTCTAACAATGAAAATAAGGTCTCCGCCAAAAATGAGCCCAAACCGATGCAAAATGAAGGTTCAGGGGCCAAAACGCGCAGTCCGGGGCCCCGAAAACAGGCTATGAAGCACCAGAGGTGGCGTTTGACCACGAAATTGGTCTCTCGAGCCACAGTTTCCCTCAAAAGGGAGGAAACAAGGTGCATGCCAAAAACTAGAGCAATCGGAGGTAGTTAAGCGGTTCCAAACCGAGGCACACGACTGACGGCTTCAAAAACCGAGAATCGGGCTCCAAACGGAAAAAATGGCCTACGACCACGAAATGTAGCCTACGGCCATTAAGAGATGATCTATGAGACCTCTCCCTCCCTTCGAGAAGAGAAAACAAAGAAAATAGGGCCTGGTTCGTAAACTGAGGCAAGGCACAAAAGAGTCCGGAAGTCCGAAGGCAAGGCTCGTGGCCGAGACTCCACAACTTCAGAACGAGCACAATATGCAACATCACCAAGCGCTCAATCGGTGACGTCTGAGTCTTATGGTCGGTCAAAAATGGGGTGTCTACATCCTCCCCCTGTGACTTTCGGGTAGAAGACGCGGAAACTGCAGTGACAGAAGGTCCTCGGGATGACTTGAAGCTGGTTTTATAACTAGTCTCGAACCCAATCTCCTGAGACTGAGGTATGTTGATGTTCCGAGATGCTTCAATTAGCGCCGAGAAGGTGGGTAGCTTGTGATTAACAAGAAACATCTTGTACCCGTTCAATGCCCCTTCAACACAAATTTGGACAAAGTAGCTTTCTTCTACAGTCTCATGACAGTCTACGGCTTTGTCTTG
Source organism: Camellia lanceoleosa (assembly GCA_025200525.1). Taxonomy (NCBI): domain Eukaryota; kingdom Viridiplantae; phylum Streptophyta; class Magnoliopsida; order Ericales; family Theaceae; genus Camellia; species Camellia lanceoleosa. The sequence goes on from CM045764.1 coordinate 39,568,205, forward strand.
GAACCTCTTTACATATTCGAGAATGTCTTCACCCTCTCGTTGCTTTTCCTTATATAGGGTAAGTGCGGTTACCTTCTCAATCGCTTGAAAGAATTTGGCATGGAATTTGTTAACCATCTCCTCCCAACTTCGAACAGAGTTTGGGATCAAGTTAATGTACCAACTATATGCTCGGTCGGTGAGGGACTTGGAGAATTTTCTTAGTCGGAGGACATGATTTGAACCATGAATACCCAGAGTCTCGATGAATCGCACAACATGTTCTTGAGTATTTCCTTGCTTGCCATCGAATTTGATGAACTTCAACACCGTGTACCCTTCCAGTATGGATAACTCAACATCTCGATAGGGTAAGGTGGCTTGACATCCGAATCAGGCAAAAAGGGTAAAGTTCTCTTGCCTCGTTCGAGATCAAACATGGCTTGCACATCGGCGAGAGTGAGAAACTGTTGAGGGAGAAATTTTGATGGTGGCATTCTCGGAACTTGGCTTATGGACCCGAAGACTGAGCTAGGAGCGACTTGGCCATTCTGGTGTTGAGAATTCATCATCAATGAAGACACATGACGATATTGGCCATCGGCACCTATGGACATGCCATTTGGTGATGGGACGTTGTATTGGGTCCCACAAAGTTCATTGCATGTCACAGCTATACTGGGTTGGACTTGCAAACTTGGCGTTGGAACTAAAGGAGACCCACTCGGTACATGAGTAGAATTTACAATCGGTGGAACAAAATTAGGCATGGATGGAGCACCACTTTGTAGAAGAATTTCTGTAGGCCTTCCTTGAACTTCCACAGCCGTTGGAACACCATTCATTGCGTCGAAAACTCCTCCAACCACCGTTGGACCATGGCTCGATTCTCCAGGTGCGTGATTTTGTGCTCCATGGGCCGCAGGTTGGCCATGACTTGTTCCTTCTAGCACTTGATTTTGCACACCATTTTGTACAACTTTAGGGAGAATTTGGAGTGGATCTTGATGGTTTTGACCATTCCCAACATTACCATGAAGTTGTTGATGCATGTCAGCGCCGATTTGACCTCCATTTGTTGCCGGTGGTGCGAAATTCGAACCCATCACCAACATGGTGTTGGTAAGATTTTGAAAGGTTGTGAGAATCTCTTGTTGAGTGTGTTGGAGTCCTTGAATGGCTTCAAGGATGAGAGGTGAATCTTGAACTTGAGTCCTTTCATCACCACCATTGGAAGAGCCTTGTTGCTGAACTTCTTTTTCTTCTCCCGCCATCTTCACCGGAGTTGTGTAGATTTCGGATCTTGTTGAGACCATTAACCAATCCACCTCCCCAGCAGAGTCGCCAAATATATGAGAGGGTTCAGGAAAGTTATTGAAAAATTCGAAGATCTTTGAAGATCCTTGAAAAAAATTCGAATTCTTTAGAAGATGATAAGAGGCTTAGATTCTTCAATAGTCTCAACTAAGAACACAAAAGGAAAGAGATGATGGAGATAAGAGATTGGGTGAAGAAGAAGGCAAAATAGTTAAAGAGAGAATAATGGCAAGGCTCTTCCATGGATCTCTCCCTTTCACTCTCAAGGTTGATAATGGAGAAGGGAAATTAGTTCTTTCCTAAGAGTCATCTCTCCAAAATCCATCCCTTGTAAAGTTATGGGTGGGTGCTATTTAAAGGCACCTCACGATGTAGGACGGAGCCCATGTGCAAGGCACATGGAGAATATTCTCTCTAACCACTTTGTCTAAGGAGGTGACCTCTCTGAGGATAAGAAAAACCCTCGAAGAAGAGATCAACCTCTCGACGAATCCTTCTTCTTAGCCACACCTAACCAATGATCCCCAATCATCCCAAAGGGTCAGGGGTAGTCCCAGAGGACGCCCTGCCGCATAAGGGTCAGGGGTAGTTCAAGAGAACGCTCTGCCACAAATATTGCCGAATCTCAAGGACCCCCTAGATCGTGCCACGACAACCCGGGTATAGGCTAGTTTAACCGAAGAGTGAATTTATCTCCACTTACCGTTCTTGGGATCATGTTTTTTGTTCGGACTCCATTACGCCCATGGTTCTAGTACGTAGATCTCGGAAAGCTCTGAATCCGCAAGTGTTCTGGGACTCATTAATGGAGCGGCTTCTAGATTGCGTCTGAATCTGTTCGAAGCCAAGTGCTTCGGATCTCTAGGTTCGTGGATCCGAACCCTTTCGAGTCCGGGCTCGAGTAAGTCTCTAAGTTCGTGGATCCGAACCTTTCGAGACTTAGAGCGATTCGGCCCATTTGATGGCGATAAATCCAAACCCACCAATCTTGGACTTGCGATAAATTCAAGCCTACCATTCTTGGACTATTGGGCCTAATTAATTTAGTGGGCTCAAATTAGCTCCTCTTACAGTAAGTTCCCCTTTTATTTTTTGGATTCAACTCTACTACAATTAGTGATCCAACTAGAGAAGTATTTTTGGATTTAGTGAGTTCATTTTGAGTCCTGACCATGATGCAAAAAAATCATCTTTTAAAATCCATCGACAAGAGCATTTGTGTAAAAAATTAGGGTGATTGAATGACATTTGTATTAAAAAAATAGACAATCTATTTTTACAATTATACTTGTCATTAATTTTATAAGACAAATATTACTCGAACATATAATTACTGATATCCAATTAACCTAATTTTTATACGTATATTATCTCCTTCATAAATCCTACAAAATAAATGATTTAAACTATGAAAGTAAACTTAAGAATTAGCCCACTAAACCCAATAACTCTTTTCTAGGTAGATCTCCAATTCCAATCGAGACCATCCATCTGTCTATTTTTATTCAGTACATCTCATTCCCCGAATTCTATGACACACAGGGCAGTACCAACTTTAAAGTTTTGTCCTTGATAGTTTAGTTAACATCATCCAATCTTACTCAGCATTTTCCCTTTTTTTAGGTATTGAAGTCAAGAAAATATGTGCAGTCCTCGCTTAGCCATGAAAAATTAGCTCAAATTGAACAGTTTTACTATGAAAATATAAATTGATAACAAAATCAAATACAAAATAAATAGAGATTTATGTTTAATTCTATAACTAATTTCAATAATCGTAAACTTATTCTATTTAATTTGTAGCTAAGTCAATTAAGCCAACACTAGCTTGTGCATGGCCAGAGCCACATACAAATTAATTGTTTTAATTGAACCCACTAAAAATTGGAAAAAAATATTCATGTATGTGGGAGTCAAAAAGAAGTTATACTTGAAACGACAAACAAAGCATCCAAACTTGTTTAAGATGGGCCAAATAAAGCCAAAGTCCACTGGATTACGTCATTGCCGTATAGATGTTTGCATATACATGAAAAAAATCAGGGAGCGCCAAATTACAAGTGCTTGTGCCGGACAACAGAGCTGAGTGTATTGGGCGAGTCAGCATGACTCCATTAGATGGGACCAGACTGTCCCTTTCAAGGAATTATAGTAGGGGAATGGATCCTGACAGAACGATAATGAAGATCTAAGCTGCATGAAGTAAATATCAAGAAGAGTAACTCTATAAAAGAAGAAGGGAGACTGGAGAAATAGATATGTGCAAAGAATTTTAAACCTCAAGAAACCATAAAATATTAATCTTTCTATAAAGACTAATTTGCTATACTAATTTGGATACCACTATTCGGAGTTGTATTTACATTTCAGGCGACAGTTGTGCAGATCTTACTAGGGCTCGTTTGGATAGAAAGAATATTTCATAATCACTTCCCCACAATATATGAATAATTATGCAACACATTTGGAGTTTGGGAAACTGAATCCAAAGGAATAATTAGAAACAAATACAAAATTGTGGTCATTTTTTTAGTTTTGTTAATCTTGAATTAGAAAGAGATTTGTGAAAGTAAAATAAAGGTGATAAATTATAGATAAAATATGAACTATTTGTATTTATTTTTACATTTCTTTTCTCTTCACAAATTTCTTCATAAATTTAAGATTCAAACATTATCTTAAAAAGAAAATTAGTTTATACTTCTTGTGTCTGTGGTTGACTTTATTAATATTTTGTAATTGGCTTTTTTTTTCTTTTTTTTCTTTTTTCTTTAGTTGAATCTTTTTTCTAGTTCAGAAAACCGAACACTTTTAGATTCTATGCGATTAGACGAATCAAAAAAATCTTTAAAAAAAAAAAAAACTTTTGAATAAAATTTCAAAAAGGAAAAAAAAATAGCTCACTATTTCTTTTTTATTTTTATTTTTTTCTATATATGATATTTAAATGCTGGGAAATTTTATAGGGTGTGTATTATATGTACTTTTAATCACAATATTTGTATATTTGGTTATGATCTACTATGTTGTGAATTTTGACACATTGTGATATTGGTTATGATGTTATTTTGGTTATAATCCAGAATTGATTGGTTACATTTCATGTGATATTTAGTTAAAACTCAATTTTTTTTTATTTATTTATAACTCTTACAGTATTTAGTTATGCCATTGAATAATATTAGGAATCAAGAAAAAAATATCATAAAATACATCATGAAAATTTTTCATCCTTTGATTAATGTGTGGTATTTTATTGTATTAACCCAAAGATGGAGAATTTTTCATATTCATTTTCATGATCCCTATCATTACTCTATATCATTTGTGATAATTAAACTCATAAGTGGCATAACTTGTATATGATGCACACCCTTTTAGGTGTATACCATAACATTATCCTAAGGGGGAATTACATGCATGTGAGAAAAAGGAAAAAAAAAAAAATTACCAACACATGGGATACAAGTGTATCTGTAGTAGAGTGCAAATGTAAGACTGTAGGGGTGCAAGTGTTACTTGCATCTCTCTATGTGTTGGTTATTTTTTTTTCTCAAGTTCCACCTACATGTAATTCCCCCTTATCCTAAAATGTATCATAAGAAAGTTGACATTGACAAGAAATATAAAATTAGAAAAATTGAAATTAGTAATGCTTTACACTATATTTAAATCATGTATTTAAGTAGAAATTTTTTTAAAAAAAAATTTAATATGTTAAACAAATATGAATGAAATACAAATAAAAAAAATTCACCATTTCTCTTATATACATTTTTTTATCTTTCTAAATTCATACTTAAATTTATAATTTAAACAAAATTTTAATTAATGATCATACTCAATAAATTTCTGACTACTACTAAGATGTGATGCATCAATAGAAAAAGATGATACCCTATATTCACAATTTAAACATAACTTTGATTCATGTTTGGAAGAAGGAAAATACACTATTCTCACAATTTCTTTTATACATAAATTTTAACTAAAATGATATAATAATAATAATACATTTGTTACGGTTACTAGTGAAAAGTAAAAGTCTAATTAAAATTATAAAACGGTAATGGGGCATTAACTTCCATAAACTTTAAAAAACAGTTAGTGGATCAATAGAAGATATATTTTATTTTTATGGACAATATAAAAAGTAGAAAGCAAACGCTCACAACTAGTGGCATAATTTGTATCGAGTGAAATATCTTTACAACATGTAAAAATATTAAAGAAATATTTTGACTTTTAATAAAGTGTATTGAATTTAACAAAAAAATATTTCAATAAATTTAGTTACTCAAAAAAATAATTAGAATTTTATTCATAATTTTAAAACGTGATTTAAATTGAATTTGTGTATAGTGTAATCCATTCGTATAATTTGGATTTCACACTAACATCTCTTAATAAAATTGTGAGTGCAAATTTTAAATGTCATATTACTAAAAATATTTTGAATTTAATAAAAATTGTCTTACGTTTTCTTTTTTAATCTTATACTAGTGTTTTGAGGGTCCGTTTGATTTATAGGATAATAGTGAGAAGATTAACAATTTATGAAATTAATTATCTAACTAGATTAATGACATACATAATTCTCTCTTATCCACGTTTATTTTGCATTAGATATGAAAATATATAATCTTAATTATATGTACATATATTTGGACAGTATTGTTGGGTTCGTGAGGCCTATCACTGGTTTTGTTTAGATAATCCAAACCGTACAATATATAAAGCTTGCTGAGTCCTTTATCCCTGTAAAAAATCATATTAATCGGATATCGATAGTTACTTGATCGGACCGAATTTTTGTCAACAATTTATTTTGAAAATTATATTTACCATTGATAGAAATCTCCAATCAAGTAATTTTTGATATCCGATCAACGTAATTTTTCATAGGGATAGAGTATTCGATGAATTCTATATATTAAATGATTCAAATTATTGAAATAGGACTTGTGATGAGCCTCCACAAGCACAACAATATGTTCTAGTTCGATCTTGAAATAGAGAGAAGGTTGGCTCTTTGAGTTATTAGTTGTAAGACTAAAAAATTTATCAATTTTATCGGATAAAGTTACTATTAGATTCTAATCTAATCACTAACAAAATATTAAATCAAATAATGGAATATAAATCTCATGAATTAATAATCATAATCTCATGTTGTAGTCCATCTAATCAAACAAACCTTGTATTTGGTTTAAGAATTTAGAAAAGAAAATAAAAAATAAAAAAAGTGTGTAAAATTAAATAAAATAAGAATAAAATAGATTTACATTTTATCGAATTTCACGCATTTTTTTTCATTATCTTTTTAAATGCATGAACTAAATATATATTTGTTAATGAGATTCAAAATAAATAAATAAATAAATAACAGAAAAAATAAATTCTAATCTCACCATATGAGTTTAGAGGATCCAATTAGTGCTTTAAACATATTTTTGATATTTTTTTGTTTAAAAAAAATATAAAAATTAAAATTAAAAATAAAAAAAAATGGTATTTAGCTACGACCCATCGGATCTCTTCTCAGCTCCCAACACCGTAACCTCCCGTGGCCTCCCAAATTTACCTTCCGATCTATCCCACCACCACCACATCCATGGCTTCACCACCCACTCTCCCAATCTCCAGCAACCAATCAACCACCACCTCCACCGCCGCCGCCCAATCCCAACCACCCATAGGCACCCCAGCCTTCCGCTCTTTCATTACCCGCCTCTCCACCTCCGTCCGCCAAGGCCTCTCCCAACGCCGCCCTTGGTCGGAGCTCATCGACCGTTCCTCCCTCGCCCGCCCTGACTCCCTCTCCGACGCCGCCTCTCGCATTCGCAAAAACCTCTCTTACTTTCGCGTCAACTACATTACCCTAATCGCTCTCGTCTTGGCTCTCTCTCTCCTCTCTCACCCTCTCTCTCTCCTCGTCCTCCTCTGCCTCCTCGCCTCCTGGCTCTTCCTCTACCTCTTCCGCCCCTCCGATCAACCCTTCGTCCTCTTCGGCCGCACCTTTTCCGATCGCGAAATCCTCGGCCTCCTCCTCGTCTCCACCGTTGTTGTGGTCTTCCTCACCAGCGTTGGATCAGTTCTCATCTCTGCTCTCCTCGTCGGATTGGCGATTGTTTGCGCTCACGGCGCGTTTAAGGTGCCTGAGGACCTGTTTCTTGACGATCAAGAGCCAGCCAACGGCGGTTTCCTCTCGTTCCTCGGCGGCGCCGCCTCCTCCGCCGCCGCAGCGGCAGCTCCAGCTGTTGCCGCCGCCCGGGTTTGATGAAGGTTTGATTCGATCTCGTACGATCTGATTCGATATAATATGTGATCTGTGAGGGTAACATGAATCTGAACCCTCTTGTTTCAATTGAATTGTAACTTTTTTTTAGTAAAAATTGATTAATTTGCCTGGGGTTTTGCAGATATTGATTAGGATTTTGTTTGATCTGTCTCTAGATTGGATCTGTATACTGCAAATTTAGATCTGTCTTAATTGTTTGAGATTTAGCTCAAGTTGATTCATTGCCATGTGCTCCTTGTAATGCTGTTTTCGATGGATTTTGATCATCAATTTTATATAGACTAGTCTTTCATCTAGCGTTTTAGTCAATTTTTTTTATCATATTTTGTTTCCCCAAATCGTTATTCTCGAGTATTTATTTCAAATTTGGTTCAGTATAGTTTTCTTTTTTCCGTGCTTCTATTTTCTGTTTGTTTTGTTTGCAGATAATAACAAATTCAAGATCAGGACACTACTATACTTCACCACAATATGCAAATTAGGCTAGAAAGCAGAAATAAAGAATTAAGCAGGAGAGAAAAGAGAATAAAAGATTTTTATTTTATTTTATTCATAATAAAAGAATTGAATGATATATGGAAACTCTCATTCTTGTTTTGATCTTTTATGAGAGAAATAAAGAGAAAACGTGGATTATTCTCTTTCTCTTGTTTGGGAAAATATAGGAGAACTTGCCCATCGTTCTTCTTGGCTGGGAATAATCCCTTACTTCTGCTGTCAATGTTGCTGGAGAAACACACCATATCTTCGACCTTGAGGAATATGTCTCCATCGTTGGCAAATCAATAAACAACTTGATCCATTCCTTCCACCACCTTCTCAACAAGACCATCTGCAAACTCACCCGAATCAGCACTCATCTGAAGAAGAAAACAGGGCTACAGTAATGTCATTATGGTCGATGGGTTGACTTCTAAAACATATTGATGATGCAGAAAACGCCCTTACAAGGTGGTGTTTTCGCCCATCTGGTAAATTGCCATGGAAGATGAGAATGGATCTGCATCGTTTTTTATCTCGGCCTTAGATCAAATGTCCTACAAAAAGTTTTGGTTATCCTTGGTCTATACCTCATTTTGGTAGCCATCCTATAATTTTTTTCACTTATTTTTGTTCTAGAGGTTTACACTTCAGTTTATTGTGAAAATATGACTTATGTATTATAGTTGATTGGTGAGAATCAATAGATCCAACAAGCTGTGAGAGAAATTACCATGATGTGATATGTTTTGTTTTGAATGAATATAAGTGCCAAGTTCCATGTAATCTTTTACATAGTTTTAATTTTTATTTTTATTTTTTGGCAAAATTATTTGTTCAGAAACAGAAGAAAAGCTGTGTGAATCATAGGTATACAAATGTATTCGGAGAGATTTTGAGCTTTCAACTTCCTGTTGAGATCAAGGAAGAAGGTTTGTTTCTCTGGCAACATCAACTGAAGTAGATTCAGCAACCAAATGGAATGTTAGTCTTCGGCTCTGTACCTCATACTATTATTATGATTATTATTATCTCTGTTACTTGCAAAAACATTCAGTCATTAGTGTTGCACTTGCAATGACGTGAGCACACATGAACCGTTGGATACAGGTAATGTGGCTCTCTCATAGAAGTAGTCAAGAGGATAATTGAGACTACCAGTATGGAGGAGCTTATCCCGAGCTAAACAGGTGATTTGGGAGTTCATTTCTTTCTTGTTGAGCTAAATATGTCTTCTCTTATTAAGCTAAACAAGTGATTTTTGGGGAGCTACCTCATTTTATTGGGCGCCTATATTTCCAAATCCTTTTCCCCAAATCCTTTTCCCTCAGTTTACATACGTAGTCAATTTTTTTTAATTACAATTTTTGTCCTAAAATAAAACTACCATAATACCTTTATCTTCTTGATTCCAAATGCTATCCTTGAACCATCTGCCACTACCACCCTCCATTGTCGATGCTGCCCCTCCCCTCCCATTGCAGCCTCCTCTATCTCTCTTTTCTCCCTTGTGTGGCTCTCCTCCTCCCTCGTTGAACCCCTCTACTGATGTGAACTCCCTTCACCGCAACCCCTCACTTTTGCAACCCCTTTTTGCCGTGAAACCCACCTATATAAACCTCGTCATTGCCGCGAACAAGTGGGTTTGATAGTTGATATCCAACCATGTACTATTGGTTTGATGGTGGTTGGAACAGTTGAGAAAAGAGTGGAGTTAGGGTTTGGGGGTGGTGGTGTGTGCGATCTAGGGTTGGAGTTAGGGTTTGGAGGTGGTGGCAGGAAATTGGAATTTTTATTGCAAGGCTTTCAATGATCTTGTTGTGACTTTAACCACACCAGTTAAGACATGATTCAACGGTTCAGGTCTATTTCAATTTAATAAAATCAAGAAAAATATGTAGTGATTTCCTTTTCTACAGATGTAATTTTTTTTTTAGGTACATCAGAAACAAAACAAACAAAAGGGGCTACACTCGCTCCCTAGATAAACCTAACATATCAGCCACCAAGAGGCTGTGCACTTCTGTTGGGGGATCGTTTACCACCAGGAGCTCCACAAGTTGCTTTGCACCAAGCTTCGCCATAGCATTAGCACAGGAATTCCCCTCGCGCAGGACATGTTGGATTGTGCATTCACATCCTCTCAAGATGATCCTTGCGTCTTCTATCAAGCCTCGAAAAGGACAGTCTCCACTCGAGCCATCTTCCAACAGCTTAACGACTTGTGTAGCATCTGTCTCCATAATCACTGTAGTCATACCCGTCTTGAGAAGAATGGTCAACCCCTTGTATACTGTCCAAAGCTCAGCTTCCAAACTTGAGCAATTTTCTAATCTGCCATAATACCCGCTTATCTAGCTTCCTGTTTCATCTCAGAGCAGCCCACCAAACTCAGCATATCTTGACCTTCTTCTTGTGCATCCATCTGTATTCAACTTAATAGTACCTGCAAAAGGGGGAAACCATCTAATTAGTGGAGGTGACAACTTGGGGTAAATACTAGAAATAGTAAATGCCAAGTGAATATCTCTAGAAAATCAAATATAAATTTCAAGCTCTCTTGTGTAGTGATATCTCTGTTTTCAAACCATTCTGTGTTGCGGTTTTTCCAAATCTTCCAAAGAGAAACAGCAAACAAGGTACTCCAGAAGATATGTTCTTAAGTAGTGGCCCTTTTTTTTAAAGTTAAATTTCATCCATTCCAGCAGAGGTTTGTTCCAAGTATCTCTGTACCACTCCCTTCCAAAAAGAGAGGACCAAATAACAACAGCTTTCAGACAAATCCTGAAAATATGATTCATATCTTCCATTTCCAAACAACTAAAACAAGAAGAATTATTAGTTAAACCCCTTTTCAAACACAAGCTATTAGTGAGGAGTTTTCCATGGAGCACAATCTATAAATAACTCCTAAGTTTTTGAGGGATTTTCAATTTTCACATCCAATGTCAATCCGCCTCATGACCAAGTTGATCATTGATTAGGTCAAAAGCATCAGCTGAAGAGAACTTTCCATCCAAGCTTCGTTTCCAGATAGGGACATCTAGAACAGGGTTTGCTCTTGGAGGGGAAATGGTCAAAATACTCGAAAGACTAGACTGAGGCAGAATATTCAACAAAGTCAAGTCCCAATCTCCGTCATTCATGAAGAAGGAGTTCACCTTGTCATTATTGATAGGCTGGTGGATGGGATTTTCTACCTGGAGTGGTTTATCCCCACACCACCAATCCTCCCAAATTCTCACTTTAGCACAATAACCAATTTTCCACTTAACCCCTTTAGCTAGAACTTTTTTTGTACTCATTATACTCCTCCATACACTGGAAGCTTTCCGCTTATTCTTCCAAGTATAGAACCCCCCTTTCGTAAGATATTTGGCCCTCAAAACCTCAGTCCGGAGGCCATCATTATCACACTGAATTTTCCAACCCAACTTTGCAAGGAGGGCTAGGTTTTGATCTTTTGCTTTTTTGATTCCCGACCCTCCGAACCTTTTCCTTCTACACACATCATCCCATTTAATAAGATGAACTTTTTTCCCCTTAGGGATAGAACCCCAAAAGAAATTTTTGATCATTCTATCAAATCTCAGTGCACACTTTCTTAGGAAGAGCTGAAGTTTGCTTAGAGTATGCCGGTATAGCTGAGGTGACCGACTGGATGAGTGTAGCCCTTCTAACAAGAGAAATTGTATTAACTTTCCAACTAGCAAGTCTATCACGCATTTTCTCAAGAATGTTTCTAAAGTGACTTCTGTTCACTCTATTGTGGAGGAGAGAAATCCCCAAATATTTTCCCAAATCCTGAGTCAGTGGGATACCACACATAGAGCTAATATCATTAGCCATGTCATGGTTAATATTAGCAGAAACAAAGAGCTTGGATTTGAGGAGGTTGATTTTAATCTAGAGATCTCACTAAATTCCCTCATGACATCATTGATAATACCACAACTAGAATGGTCAGTAGCAGCAAACAACAATGAATCATCAGCAAAAAATAAATGGTTGAGGCAAGGGCCACCTTAGAAATTTTAATGCCTTTCCACTCCTTCCTATCAACTTTAGAACTAATCATATTTGAAAGCCTTTCCGTGCATAGAACAAACAAATAGGGGAATAAAGGATCCCCTTGTCTCAGACCCTTATGAGGCTTAAAATCCTCCAATTTCTCCCCATTCCAAAGAATGGCAATTTGGACCGAACTAACACAAGCCATAATAAGATTAATCAATTTTTTTTTATCAAAGTTGAACTCTTGCAAAATTTGTTTCAGAAAACCCCAAGAAATATTGTCATAGGCCTTTTCAAGGTCAATCTTGAGAATCATACTCCCCTTTTTTTCCTTTCATGTATCTAAGAGAGTGAATAACTTATTGAGTGATAATAATATTGTCACTAGTGGTTCTTCCTAGCACAAAACTACTCTGATTGGGCCGAATGATATTGCTCAAGAGAGGTTTGATTCTGTTCACAAGAATTTTGGTAATGAGTTTGTAGGAAACATTGCAAAGGCTAATGGGCCGAAATTGTTTGATGGTTTCTAGGTTAGCAACTTTGGGGATTAAGGCAATGAGGGTTTTATTAATCTTCTCCGGAAGCAATCTCTCACAAAGTTACAAACAGTAGGACCAACAATGTCCCAATAGGTATGGTAGAAGATGGCTTGGAACCCATCTATGCTAGGGGCTTTAAAAGCTTTGATGTTTTTCATAGCTTTCCACACATCCTCCTTAGTGACATTTTGAAGGAGCTCAATGTTGTCCTCAGGGGAATAGTACAATTAGCCAAACCCTTCCAGTGTTGAAGTTGGGTAGTGTTGGAAGGGCTAAAGAGGTTGACAAAATAATTATAGATCAAGCATTTAAGCTCCTGAGGTTGGTCAATCAAAATTCCCTGCTCATCTTTTAGTATCTCAATTCTAATTCTTTTCCTTTTAATCAGAGTAGTGACATGGAAAAACTTAGTGTTTGTATCACCTTGGGAGATCCAGTCGGTTCTAGATTTTTGGAACCAAAGAATCTTCTCTTGGTGGAGAATACGATTATACTGAGAAATGAGGTCCAACTCCAGCATATGTAAATTATGAGAGTAATTAAGGGCCTGGGATTTTTGAATCCCTTCAATTCTACCCAAAAACCATCTTTTACGTCTAAAAATATTTCCAAAAACATGTTTATTCCAATCAATAGCTTTATCAGCCATCGATTTAAGCCCATCAGAAAAAGATAAATAAGGAACATTCCAATTATTTTCCACAACAGAACAGAATCCCCCATGGGATATCCAAGCGGCCTCAAACTTAAAAGATTTAAGGGACAGAGTAGGAACATGCATACCTTGTGTGAGAACCATAAGTGGAGAGTGGTCAGAGTAGGTACGAGAGAGGTTACGTACAGTTCCATTCAGAAATAAAGTACGCCATTCTGTGTTGCAAAGAGCCATATCGAACCTCACCATTGTGTTGGCCCATCCTTGTCGATTGCTTGTCCAGGTCAGCCTTGGTCCAACACACCCAATATCCATTAAGCTACAATTGTCGATTTGTTGCAAAAACTTCATATATCTCCTTTGGCTAAGATTCTGGTTTTTGGCCTGATTGATGGGGAAGTTTCTTTTCTCCTCTTGATTACTAAAATCATTGAAGTCACCCGTTAATAGCCAAGGGTCCCTAATTGTATGAGACATCTCTTCCAGATTTGTCCAGAGTTCGTCTCTCTTACTAGCAATAGGACTCGCATAGATAGCTGATAAGATCCAATTTGGGTAACCTTGGTGGGAAATAGTTGTCGTAATCACTTGTGAATTAGCTTGTGAGACTCTTTTAGAGCAACTAGATACCACCACTCTTGCCAATGGGATCAACATGTGTAGATGAAGTAAGCCCTAGCCTATTGAAGAACATACCCATCATGCCTAGTTCAACTTTGGCTTCCATGAGAACTACAATATCAGGTTTCTGATTCTTCATAAGGTCTTTAAAATTTCTCTTAAACACTCCATTACCGGCACCTCTACAATTCCAGAACAACAGATCCATAGATGATGCTTGATTGGGATTGGGTAGGGGGGAGTTGCCTCCAACGATAGCTTTTATCCTACTATGGCTTTCCTCTATAGATTTAAGTGGAGTTACCATTATGAAGTGGCTCCCTTGGCTGGCTTCTATTTTCCACCATGGCTTGAGGACTAGCTCCGCCTCTTCTACCCACTATATTAAATCGACGTGGTGACAGGCTTCTTTTTTTGGTGCTAGTAGGATCATAGCTCTGTGGTGAGCCACTTGGTGGTGCTCTATCTCTACTGGGTTGTTGGCCTCTTATCTTTTCCATCCTTATCAGGTGGTTCACAAGTGACAGTCTTGTTTTGAGATGCTGGAGTATGAATAACTTCAGGGTTAGGGTTAATACTAGTGTGGGTGATGGAGGTGGAGTTAGGTTTAAAAGTAGGAGTAGGAATAGGGTGATTGGGGGGTGTAAGGAGATGGGATGTTTCTAGCTCTAACATCTGGGATCTCACAACTTTCTTTTCAAACTTTCTGATGACACTCTCAGTCTTTGACAAACTTTCATTCATTGGTTTCTTTCCTCTCCAAATTTCCTCTTTGGTTTTATCCTTTGCTGAAGTGCTACCTGCTCCATTACGGAGCCTTCTTTCTTTTGGATCGTGGGCCCTTGCCTTATATCTAAAGTTGTTTTCATTTCGACTTGGACTTGGGCCTTGTATCTCCTGCCTTAACTGAGCTTTTTGGCTTTCAGCCTGACTTTGTTCTTCATGAAGAACTTCAAATTTGTTGGATTGTTGGCCAATGATAGCCTTTTGGGCCTTACCATTATTAACTCTTCGCCTTCTGCTGGGGGCTTTTGTCCATGGGCCGAATCCTGGGCTTTCTTCCTCGGTTTTGTTAGTTTCCTTCCCTAGGCTTGTTATGTCTGATGGGCTTGGTCCTATCTAGTTTTCTTTTGTCACAACGGTCTCATTTAGTGTTGTCTTCTTCGGCATCGATGCTGGTTTATCGACTCAATTTTCCCTCTGATGACCAATCCTACCACACAAAAAACAGAATGAGTGAATATGTTCATATTCTATTCTATATGTATACTTACCAATGGAGAAGTGGGATATCAGTGGTTTCCATAGGTCCCTTTCCACACAAACTCTCGAACACTTTCCTCTCGCCATCATTGCTGTGTTGATATCTACCTTCAATGGAACACCAAGAACTTTTGCTATGTGGAGCAGTACCCTCTCATTATAATACTCTATAGGAGGATTAGGAAATCTCACCCAAATTGCAATTATATCTTCCTCAGCTTCATCTGGCTTAAAATCTGGTTGCCATTTCCTTACCGTTGCGAAGTGGTCCATAACAATCCAATGTCCACCCATAAAAACTTTAGTGTAGTCTTCCAGCATGTCAAATTTAAAAATAAAAAATCCATGGTCTATATCCAAGGCTTCAAAATCACCCTATAAACCCCACAATTTTTTCATTTTAAGAGTGAACAATTTGTATCCTATATTTGTCCCCAGCAGCCTCACGATGAGGCATTTTCCCCATGGTTTCCATACTTTTCAAAGTAACCCCGATGGTAACCTAACTCTTGGGACACCCTTGAACTCTTTATCAGAGTTCAATTCTTCCACTCCCAACTGATCCATTTCTTCCTCCCCTTGAACTCTTTATCGAAGTTCTTTTTGTTCATATTTTCATTGAATCGAGAATGAAGCAAAGCTTGTTTGAAGGATCTTGGGTTTACCTCTACTACTGTTGCAGATGGATTACTAGTAGTTTGTCCCTGCACGATTCCCTCGGATGGCCCCAATTGCATATCTACAGAAGCTAGGGCTTTGAAAGATTCAGCCATCCTCTGATCTGGTACACGATCTTGGAAAGGAAGTTCCCCTTCTGTCTCAGACATGGGGCTTTCTTCCATACTCTCATCTTCAACCCCTGTCGTACCTTTAATTTTCTTGTTGCTACGAATAAGAAGATCAATCTCTTCAGTGGAGCTTCCATGGAAGCCTTAGGTTTCTCTAACGGTCATATCGCCCATGTGCTTTTTTCAACTCATTCTTTTTTAAAGATTTGTTCAAAGGTCTGCAGATATAATTGAGTTACCTTTTATGCAAGTATTTCGGATTGATCCAAAATATAACAGATCGACCAAAGACTTTCCAAAAAGATTAGGCTTCAAGGGACCGGTGAACCCAACAAATGAGCAATCAGGTGTTGTTTGGCAATTGGGTTGGGTTGGCTTTTCGGTTAAATTAGTCACCAAAAAAAAAAAAAATAAGTTAAAAAGTCAATAAGATAAAATGTCACATTTAAAAGTTAAAAAATTAAAAGCTAACCCAACTTTCCAAATGAAGCCTAGTCGACCAAACTATGGATACTCAAATATCAAGTATGACTTAAATAATCCCTAGCTCCAGTTGTGGTCTTGTTTTGACTCTTATAGACTTTTTTAGGCTGAATAACAAAATCCTAGTCAAAATTTAATTTTAAAATCATAAAAATAAAAAAGCTAAAATACAAATACACCTTTGTAGTTTATCAAAAATACAGATTCCTTTTCCATGTTTTGAAAATTACAAATATTTCGTTGTTATAATTTTTTTCTATAACTGATCTAACTGTAAAAAATAAAAAAATAAAATGAAAAATTACCTAAATACGATTTAATACCAAAATAAAATTATCATACTATTCTCATTTTTGTCCACCCACCACAAATTTCTCTCCACACCACCACAAAATTCCCCAACCCTCACCACCACCACCTTTAAACACAACCCCCTCCAACGTTAGCAACAACCCTGTTGAACCTCTCACCGCTCTTACCCCCCTCCTCCCCCACTGACTATCATGACCCGTCGCCACCCAAACAGCAGACAGACTCTCCTTAGGAGCCCCGCTTTCACCAGCACACCACCCATCCCACCCAACCCACCCTACCCCGACCCTCTCATCCCTTTCAGACTGGAGAACCTAGAGGAACAGCCCCTTCCAGGTTGGTACATGAGGGTGAACAACCACTACTCCCGTGTGGATGACCGTCTGATCGAGAAGATTCGCCGAGATCCCTCCTTCATCCTGGGTTGGTTCGACCCGGACATTCTCAACATTTGGATGAGTCTCTCACAATCCCTCTCTATCCCTCCCCATCTTCGCAACCAACAAACTGTTACTGTCACCTTCCTCTCAACTCCTTACACTCACCTCTCCGACCAACCCCCCCAAACCATCCAACTAAACCAGATTATCACCCCCTCACTGAGCCTCCTCCCAAATCTCCAACCCGTGTACACCCACATCATCTCGGAAACTCTACTTCCCATTCCTCCCCTTCCCCTTCTAGACTCGCACTGCCTTGTAAATCACCCCCGAGACTTCATTTTAAAGGGCCAACTTTACATGGCGGAAAAGCTGGTAGTGGAACCAAACTTGAGCAAACTACGCGTTATCGTGCGATCTTGCACAATGCAAGAGTACTGGGGATTGGATCACCATGTCAAAGTGATACCATTCTTGAAAGAGACACCTCAAACTACGCTGGGTCCGGAATGGATCGACGAAAACAACGAGGCTCTAAATCAGACGGAAGTGAACCTTCCTCCTCTCCCACTCTTTAACACTCCCATGAAAGTTCTGTTATGGAATTGTCGAGGGGCTGCAAACCCACATTTTCGGAGGCATTTCAATAACCTCATGGAAGATCATCGTCCTCAGCTAGTAGTGCTCACTGAAACCAGAGTTGGCGGTAGTCGAGGAACTACTCTATGCCAAAACTTGGGCTTCTCCAAGTATCACATCGTGGAAACACACGGTTTTGCTGGAGGAATCTGGTTGTTTTGGAATGACCTGGAAATCCACTGTGACATCATTGCTCAGACCTAACGAGAGGTCCACGCTTGGATTCAGGTCCCTTCTAAACCCTCTCCTTGGCTTTTTTCAGCTATCTATGCAAGTCCTATATTCAATTCTAGGAGACTATTATGGGATAACCTTAACACCTTGGCAAACTCCCATAATGCTCCATGGCTTATGTTGGGTGATTTCAATGAGATACTAACCAGTGCAGACAAATTTTGAGGAAGACCTATCAACCTCTCTAGAGCCCTCAAATTCAAGGAATGCATGGACCACTGTGGCATGTTAGACCTGGGATTCTCTGGCCCAAAGTTCACTTGGACAAACCTTAGAAACACAGGAGCCCTCATTCGGAAAAGACTGGACAGAGCTTGGAGCAACCATGAATGGCAACTTCTCTTTCCCGAAACCAAAATCCTTCACTTGCCCCGCACCCACTCTGACCATTGCCCTCTCCTCCTTAACACCCACCCCTTACCTAGCAACAATGTCAACCGTCCCTTCCGTTTCGAAACCATTTGGTTCTTGGATCCTTTCCTCTTTTCAGTCGTTCGTGACAGCTGGGCCCAACACCCCACATCCTTCCTCCGAAGTGTGGCAACTTTCACCTCTAAAGTCTCTATCTAGAATAAAACAAGTTTCGGTAACATCTTCCTTAAAAAAAGAAGATTGGAAAGGCGTCTGCTCGGAGTCCAGAAAGCCCTCGACCACCAGTCCTATCCCTTCCTCCTTGAGCTTGAGAAAGCCCTCACCAGTGAACTGATTCTCACCCTCAAGCTTGAGGAAGAGTTTTGGGCTCTAAAATCCAGAGTCAATACAATCCTTGAAGGCGATAGAAACTCAAAAAAATTTCACATTATCACCATTAATCGCCGTCGGAAAAACTCGATTTCAGCTCTAAAAGATACCTCTGGCACTTGGATATATGAGGCTCCTGAGATTAAAAGCACCCTAGTCCAATACTTCTCTAACCTTTTCACTACCTCCCACTGTGCCACCACCCTCTCTTTGTCTAACCCTGGGTTTGCTTTCCCCACCCTAGACTCCTCTTCACATCCCTCTCTCACTGCCATCCCTTCAGTTGACGAAATTAAAAAAGTGTTATGGTCCTTTGGCCCATGGAAAGCCCCCAGCCCGGATGGTCTACATCCCATCTTTTTCCAAAAATGCTGGGACTTATAGGCGACTCTGTCTCTTCCTTGGTTGTAGAAGCTTTCTCCACAGCTCATATCCACCCCACCCTTAATCACACCTTCCTTTGCCTTATTCCCAAAACAGCCAACCCTAAAACAGTATCACAGTTCCATCCCATCAGCCTTTGCAACACCATTTTTAAGCTCATAACCAAGATCTTAGTGGCCCGCCTCAGACCTTTTCTAAATGATCTAATCAGCCCTTTCCAAACTAGTTTCATCCCTGGCCAAAAGGGCAGTGATAATGTCATCATAGTCCAAGAGGTCGTGCACAGTTTCAAGTCGAAAAAAGGTAAAGTTGGCCACATGATTGTTAAAATTGATCTTGAAAAAGCCTATGATAGGCTTGAATGGGATTTCATCAGACAAGTCCTCCATTTTTTCAACTTCCCCCAACTCTGGATTGATCTCATCCTTGCTTGCACCTTTTCTTCTTCATTTGCAATCTTGTTTAATGGTGGTACAACTGAAACCTTTCAACCCTCCCGAGGTATTCGCCAAGGTGATCCCCTTTCACCCTACCTTTTTATCCTATGCTTGGAATACCTTTCCCTCTCTATCACCCACGCTTGAAACCTCCACATTTGGAAACCCATACAAGTATCTAGAGGTGGCCCATCCCTATCACACCTTTTCTTCGCCGATGACCTTATCCTCTTTGGCATAGCAAACACCCTAACCTGTCAAACCATCGCCAACACCCTTCAAAATTTCTGTGAGATGTCGGGACTCCAAATTAACTCCACCAAATCCAAAGTCTTTTTCTCAAACAATGTGGATGACCAAACTCGCTCCATGCTTGCTAACCAACTCCAAATCCCCCCTACCTTGCACCTTGGCAAATACTTGGGTTGCCCCATCCATCATGACAGACCACATGCCAATTCCTTCAATTTCATCATTGAGAAGATCCAGAATAAACTCACTGGCTGGAGAGCCAAACTCCTCTCCACAGTAGGCAGAACTACTCTCATAAAATCTGTCAACGCTGCCATCCCCTCCTATATTATGCAAACCAACTTCCTCCCTAAGAAAACCATCCAAACCATTGATAAGCTCAATAGAGACTTCCTGTGGGGATCGACGCCGGAAAAAAGGAAAATCCACGCTGTGAATTGGGAGAATGTTTCCAAACCCAAAAATCTTGGTGGCTTAGGAATCAGACAAACCCTCCTGGTCAATCAAGTGTGCATGGCCAACTTAAACTGGCGTCTAGCAAATGATAATCAGTCACTGTGGACTAGAGTTCTCAAAGCCAAATACCCAAGTAATCCCAATCCTAGGAGGCGCGCCTCTCCCATTTGGAGAAGTATCCTTAAAGGTAAAGACCTCTTTGACAAAGGAACCAAAATCCTCATTAAAAGTGGTGCTAATACAAGCGTCTGGTTCGACAATTGGACCAACCTTGGCCCTTTGCGTCACCTAGTGGAAGGCCCTCTTACCCGCGAGGAAACCCCTCTCACAGTCCGCGATTGCTAGAATTCAAATCATTGGAACTTTAATAAACTGTCCATACCACTTCCACCAAACATCCTTTCCCAAATTCAAACAATCACTCCATGTTGGTTTGGCCTTGCACCCGATACGACGTCTTGGAATAACTCCCCTGATGGCCTTTTCACTAGCAAATCTGCGTACTTACTTTCCAAAAACTTCTCCACCTCCCCTCCCTTATCCAGTTGGGATTGGGTTTGGAAACTCCCTACCAAACCGAGAGTGACCCATTTCATTTGGCTAGCACTCCAGCAACGTCTTCCCACCAAAGACCTCTTACTTTTAAGAAACATCACCTCGGATAGTTCTTGCCAACTTTTTGGGTCTTATTCAGAAACAATCCTCCATGCATTGAGAGACTGCACCTCTGCAAAAAGATTTTGGGACTCAATCATTATCCCCACTAAGTTATCACCTTCTTTCAACCTTAGCTCAACGGAATGGCTCAAATTTAACTGCCTCTCCACTGAGCCTCACTCATCTTCAATTCCTTGGGCCATTGTCTTTCCCTTTGCTTGTTGGACCATTTGGAAAAACCGAAACTCTGCCTCCTTCGAGACCACCCCCCCAAACCCACTCAAACCTACTTGGACCATTGCTTTGGCCACCGAATGGTATCATCTTTCTTACACCAGCAAACCCCGTGCCACTAAAACCATAGCTTGCAGTTGGAAACCACCCCCCATTTATTGCTTCAAACTTAACACCGATGGCGCGGCAAATGAAAACCATGCAGCCGCAGGCGGTATTATTTGTGACATTCATGGCAACTGGGTTTCGGGCTTCTGTAGATTTCTGGGCAAAACTGACAGTTTAACTGTTGAATTTTGGGCCCTTAGGGATGGTCTCAACTTGGCTCTTGAAATGGGTCTTACACCAATTGAAGTTGAATCTGATGCTCTCACTCTTGTGCACATGGTACTAAATAATTGCAATGACCAACACCACCTTAGCAATATTGTTTATGACTGTAGGTTCCTCCTGGACAGCCTCGGATCGCTAACTGTTAAACACATTTTCAGGGAAGCCAATCAAAGTGCGGATGCGCTAGCCAATTATGAACTACTCATGATGGATGGGAATTTTCATGTTTTCTCTTACCCTCCATCTTCCTTTATTTCTCAAATGGTTATGTAAGATGCTATGGGAATTCTCTATCCCAGAACTATCTTGTACTAGCTATTTTTAACAAGCATACATTTACCAACAAAAAAAAAAAAAGAAGTGGTGATACTAGTTTAGAGAAAATAAGAAATAAGGAATGTGAGATAGGCAAAAGGAAAAAAAATAAGTGTTTAATTTCATAAAGGTTAATGAAGGTATTTCTATAAAAAGTAAAATAAAATTTGTTACGTACGGCATACTCTGTAGTTTAACTTAACAATTGATTGTCAGAGGGGGCTATTTGTTATATGACTAGCATTAGTGTTTAATTTTTTATTTTTTTCTATTTTGATTTTTTAGTTGTGGTCCCTTGATTTGTGATTTTTGTGCCGATTCGGAGTGGGGCAGGAGGTGATGGTGGAGGTGAGATGAGGGAGATGATGTGAAGAAGTGATTATATAATGAGGGCAAGAGGTGCTGATAGTGGCTATTACGATGGAAGAAAAAGGTATCGTTGGTAGGATTCATAGATGTGGTTGTGGTTGTTGGGGTGAGTCATGGTGGCAGTGGCAATGGCAATAGAATGGAAAATGAAGAGTGGTCATGGCAACGAAGGCGAATGAGGAGGAAGTGCAAATTGACCCCTAAAAGATATTGTATTTAATTTTCAAATGCTATTTAAGGCATTTGGTCTTTGTTTAGGAACAGACTATTTTAGTAATTTTTTGATTTTTTACAAAAAATGTGCAGAAAAATAAAAAGAGTTATGATAATTTATAGCGATTTTTTAGTTTTTTTAGTTGGCTTTGGCTTTTTTGACTTTTTTTAATTTGGGACTAAAGTTTGTTTGGTTTGGCTTTTTTGACTTTTTTGTATTGGGAATGGTGTTTCAAAAAGTAAAGTGTCAAAATTGCCCTCCATTTGCCAATTGGACAAAAACACCTCTAAATTTTTTACTTTCTCACAAAATTGCCCTCCATTTGCCAAATGGACAAAAACACCTCTAAATTTATTACTTTCTCACAAAATTGCCCTCCATTTGCCAATTGGAAAAAACACCTCTAAAAAATGTATACTTTTTTTTTTTCTTTTTTTCTTTTTTTCAGTTCAATTATTTACATTTCATTTGTTGTATATTTTATCAAATTTTGTTTCTTAGTTAATGGTTGCTGCTTTCCAATAACAAAAATATAAAACAATTATTTCCACTGTGACAATGGATTGTAGTTAACAGAAAATTTGTTGTATTTCCAACTTCAATAATTTGCATAAAATGTAATTTGTATGTTACAATTATCTTGTGTTAGTTAATGGAAAATTATGTACACTTCCAGTATGGCATTTTCATACATCAGCGTAGAAAACACCGGGAAACTTTTGAACATACCAGCAAAAATAAACATTGCAAATATAGATTTCAAGGAACTTATTTCCCAAATTTTGGGAAAGGTTTGTACGTAAAAGATTTTTGTCAATTAATACATACCACAATAGGTTTTTGCTAATTAATATATCGCATACCACACGAAGTTTGTAAACGGCAGTAATACAACGTGCTGTCAACAATAATTATCGTCAACGGACAACAAATAAACCTACCAAATTCAAAACATACATACCTAATTAATACATAACGTACATACCGACTGTTGCAAATACTAAACATGGTGCTATAATTCCATACAAGTACAAACAACAACAATAATTTATATGGATTCGATGTAACTTAGAGACTGACTTCACCCTATATATTTCCCAACATTTCGTGGTTGCATGTATACCAAACGGTCTCTTACAAGAAGTGCACGCTTGCCATATGTGGGTCATCATCCCCAATCATTAAACCATCATTTCCATGTGTTGCCAAAGGTATGCCATTGATTATGGTTGCTGCAGCGTCCTCAATTATGATTGGGTGAATAGTCGTTGGATTGTCAGTATTTCTATGTATGTAGTTATATAAAGCCATCGGTGGGCCAACTAAATGTACTTACACAGTTGCAAAATCATAATATTTTCGATAAACCTCCACTAATTTTTTCATGCCCCAAACGTTTGTTCAACGACACTCTGCAATGACGAGTGTGCCTTGTTAAATAATTCCCTTGGGTTCGTTGCATTCTGTTCATTTTGCCGAAATTCTTGTTGGTGATAATGGCTATCGTAAGGTAACCCCGTTCGGTTAGGATAGCCAGCATCAACAAGATAATATTTCCTTGTCAAATGTAAACAAATAACACTATAAGCTTTCCCTTTATACATCAACGTACTTACCTTTTGTATATCATTGTCCATACCTTTCTCCAGGTGTGAAAACGGCACATTTTCATTGTTGATTATTTCAGCGAAAATTCGACTATCATGCATATTGTCTTCCCATCCAAGCAATATGAACGTAAAACACATGTCGAAATCGCACACGACCATGATATTTTGGGTGTAACAGTATTTGCATCCAAAATATATCACTACATCAGGCCGCGTGACCTTCGCAACAACATGTGTGCCATCCAAAGTGCCGATACAATCCTACTTTGCAAATAAAAGATAAACAAATTTCAATATATGCGAAAGCTTTGACGTAAAAAAATCGTATGTTATTGTGTACATATGAAAGTTGTACCTTGAATGGTAGGTATTTCATTTTTTACCATAATTAAGAATGTTGATCATTTTGATTTGTTGTAAGCCTGCAATGCATAATCGTAAACCTCTTCATCACCTTCAAAACATTATGAACGTGGTGTGATACAGTTTCTCCCGAATGTTGAAACCGTTCTTAGATGGCTCTATTTTTAAACCCTCTTAACACGTGGATGAACATTGCAACGCTTTCTTCCATGGCTAATCCATTGCCATGTTGGTTAACATATAAACCGAAATCTGCAACTAACGTGCCACACAACAAAGAAAATACTTCCTTGGCATATAGGCATTTTCTTCAAAACGACCAACGTTTCCATCAAATAATTCACATATCCATGTACGCTCGGTCAAAATTGATGTTCCACATGGAGTTTTTAACATGCGTTTTTTGTAGTACTCTTGTACATACCGACATCCTTCCACGTACGTCCAGTTATTTTGTTGTTGTACTTGTCTAGCCATTTGATTTATTTGCTCGACGAAGTCATCGTTGTTGCTGCCTTCCTTGTTGTACATGGCCACGACTTTCAGCGAGGCCTACAACACATGTCCAACACTAAAATCATTATTGTAAGTGTTAACTTGTTCAAGCATTATACAAAAGTGTAACTACGACATAAATGTGACCAAAGAAGAATAATGATTAAAAAATTGTGCAATCTATCAATAGAACATGCAGAAACCATCCATTCCATACTGCATTCAGAAATTTAAAAAATAAAAAATAAAAAAATACTCCAAGGCAACCAACCAACATTATTACAATGCTATTTGTTTACGACACACAACATACGACAGCTGAAGAAGAAAAAGAGGAGGAAAAAAAAAAAACAATCCTAATGATCCAACACAACAAACATGTTGTCCTAAAAATATCATAACACATGCAGCATGAACAAACGTCAGAGAATAGCAGCAACCCAAAATGCGGCCTCCTCTCAGCAGCTATCAAACCCATCGCACACCAAAGAGGTTTGCAAAAGGAGCTCTAGCACAGCTTTGTAGTTGCTTCTGCGAAAGCCATCCGATAATATGATCATCATCGAGCTAGCACATCATAAACTAGCGGTAATTGGCGTTGTCGATCAGTGATGACGCAAAGTGGAACAGTGGTGTACCAAGAAGGGAAGGAATGGATTTCAGCCTATCCATGCACTCCAAAATGTTATACAACGACTCATTACCAGTTAAGTGCCTAACAGTGACTTGTTGGTTTTAACTCCGCATGACATTGGTAAGATTGTTCATGCTTTCAGCTATAGCAGATGCTCCATTAGTCGGCTTTTGTGACTTTGCACAACTTGCAGTTGGAGTCCTTTTCCTTTTCCTCCATGTTTTAGCACCTTCCATTGAAGATTCAGACTCCACTTCAATCCCAATTGAGGGGATTGGATTTGCGAATGGCCGCATACCAAGACTTTCAACCGAATCAAAAGAGCCCTTGGGAACTTCGACAGTCTTCTCACCTAAGGTCCAATGATGTTTATCGGTTGCAGCAACCCCTGTAAAGACAATTTCCATCAACTCCCGGTGCTCCAAAGGTTTCATCTTGAACTTTGCACAAGCCTTGTTTGTCTATAGAATAGGAAACAAAACAAAATTAACAAGACTTCGTTAGAAATTGAAATTAACAACAATGCAAAATTAAAAAAATTACGTGAATACTATATCATTTCCATCTTGTCCCACCATGCATCAGAAGCCTGAAACAATCCAATTTCTTTGTCAAATCCAATTCCCGTAATTCCTTACCATCCATCAACTTGATCCAAGTAGTCCACTCTTTTTTTAGGTTTGCATACTTGTCTTTCAACTGTTTCACATCATGTTTTCTGCCATTTTTTTTTTCTAACTTTTTCGCCAATGACTTGTACCTAGCTGTGCTCAATACCATGAATGGGCGGTTTCCTCAATAATCTCATCGAAAATAAGCTCTAAGAAAATCCTGGTGGATTCAATATCCCACATAGCTTTGAGAACATGGTCTATGTCGTCAATAATGATCGGTCTACCCTTTGCAATCCCTTTATTTTTCGATGAGCTACGTGGTGAAGTACGTGTGGAATCCATAACAACTATGCATGAATACATGAAAGTATAAGTACCCTATTTACTAGCATACATAATACTCACCCAACCCAATTTGCTCAATAAAATAGACTAGGCAATATGAAATAAAACAAAAAATATTACGTATTGGCATTTAAAGACAAATAGTTATGTAGCTCCAAATCACATACGTTACATGTCATGCACCAAGCTAACAAGTCCACAACAAACATAAGTCATTACATTTGCAGCTCTGCAACTATGTTGCTAAACTTGGATCTGTTTTACATACGCAACAACAAAATAACAACTACAATGCACAGCATAGAAACAATGGTTTTCAAGATACGCAACATTTGTTGAATGTGAATGACATCATCCCGCAAGTGCACAACAATGTCGTTAGTGGCAAAGTCATACCCGGTGGTCTGTCTCCTTGGTTTGTCGCACCAACCAATCCAACTTAAACATTGCTGACAAATTTTTTTTACAAAGTTATTAGTTAAAGGGTCCGGATGAAATGAAATTTATCACTGAAAAGAAAGGGTGTACTCACCACAGGACGAGGACAATCATAGTAAGCATGCCTTGGATTTTTGTGAGATCTTAAAATCTTGACAAGACATTGACCATAGCCACAGTCACACATGCAACGTGGTCATGTAGTAGACGTGTCAGTTGACATAAAAGAAGTCATGCTTTGTTTTGTAGCATATAAGACTACAAGAACTAGACAAGGCGTAAGAAAGTGTGCTTTCATTTTATTATTGTCAACGTGTCCAAAGAAAGACTAGTTTTACGAAATTGGGCGACAAACATATTCAAATATTTCTTGTGGTATGTGTCTATAAAAATAAGGAAACATAAAAACTGAACATTCCCTACGAATGCAGATATGACTGTCATAAAAAAGTCATATGAACATATTGAACATGGAAAACCATAATATATGGCAAATTGAAAAAGGGAATAATGGAGACAACAGATAAATTTGATGTTCGTAGTAATATTTGAATAGCAACCCAATTGATCGTCTTTTATTTATTTGTTAGCCATTTTGGACATTGAACATTGAACATATGGACATTGAGCATGGACATTATACCCTATATTTGATTGACATGTTATACACTGGGAAAACAATAAACAACATTTTGCAGTGTAAAGAGAAATACCAATGGATGCACAATGTAACAAAAAGAAAGACTTATTTGGAAATGGATGGGAATGTGTGGCCTACACTTTACTCATGAGCTTGCATGATGCCACTAAACCCAAGTGGTTTCATCATCACTTCTAATGTAACAAATATTTGTAGTGTAACAAAAATGACAAATAACACAATGACCAAAACACTCTTGATTAGCAAGGTTGTAGAAAATAAAATTCCTTTTCCTAACATGACAAATAATAGAATTAGCAAAACCTATATAAGAAAAATGAATATTGATTTGTACGGTAACACTGGTTTGTAGTGTAAACAAAAATATATGCTTGTCTTTTTCGTAACACAGGTTTGCAAAACTGGTTTGCACTGTAAAAGAATACTAGTTTGGATTGTAAAATAATATTGATTTACAAAACCTATGTAACACTTGTCTTTTTGTAAAAAAAAAATAAATGCAGTGTAACAAATATGAAACACCAACTTGAAAATGGCTTCAACACTTGGTTTTGAAATTAGCTTAGCAAATGGCTTCCAAAAACTAGGTAAATGGATTTTGCGAACTGGCAAACCAATTCGCAAGCCTGTCGAAGAAATTTATATGAACATTTGTAAAATAATAAAAAAAAAATACAACAGAGTGCCTTGTTAAATGCATTAAAAAAAAATTCAAAAATCGAAATCATAAATTTGTTGGTTGCATTACAAAAAGCATTCAGATTTTGGTTGTAGTAGGAAATGCATAATTGAAGAGAGAAAAGAAAAAAAAAAAAAAAAAAAAAAAAACCAGTTATGTGACTAATTTAAACAAAAAACCATAACAAAAAAACAAAAATAGATATGTGTTGGTTGCATTACGAAATGCATAAAAATAAAAATAAAAATAAAATAAATAAAAAGGGAAAATAATAGGTCATGTTGTACCCTGCATCCGAAAAGGTGTTATATGGATTTTGGAAAAGCTAAAATTTATATTAAAAAAATGCATACAAAATAAAAATAAAAACATAACCAAAGGCAAAAATTTGTCGTTGTAGGATAATGATTTTTTTTGGGTTCTTGGTTGCAAAATAAATAAATAAATAATGGAAATAATACTTCAAGAAATTTCTACAGAGATAACACCCAGAAAAATCGAAAACAACTAGATTGTGTGGAGAAAATTGTTACTGATTTTTCAACATCATAGTCCAAAAAATGGTTTTCAAAATCAAAGCCCCAATTATTTTTTTCTTGACTCCAATGACACCAACAAAATCAGATTCCAACAAAGGCCTCACAAGGTCGGGTTTTCAACATGCATACTACACACAAAAAGTGATACGAAATTGAGAGAAAAATTGAAGTACTCTATTCACTGTAATCAGCTACTTAAATAGTTGAGTACATGAACTAACACAGCAACAAATAAGGAACTAACTGATTGTGGAAAAACAAATTTAGAAACTGGCTAACCATAGTTGTAACAGACTCCTATGGACTTGGTAAACTAACAGACTCCTAAAAACTTGGACAAACAAAGACTTAATCAAATTAAACTTTTAACACCCTCCCTTAAACTGAGTGCTCTTCTAACATTCAGTTTATTTAGAGAACTTCACCAGCTTATTTAGTTGCCTCCCTCAAATTGTATTCTCCATTGAACAAACACCAAGCAATCTTCGCAGCTTCACGAAAATGGCCAATTTTAGGGGTTTGGTTAGAATATCAGCAACTTGATCTTCACTTCTACAGTAGATTAGATCAATTGTTTCATTCTTTGTGAGATCTTGTTAGAAATGATATCGTACATCAATATGTTTACTTCTCCCATGTAGAACAGGATTTTTTGACAGTTTGATTGCTGAACTACTATCACAATACACTGGAGTGGGACCTTGTTGATGATAATGTAATTCTTCAAATAGTCTCCTCAACCAAATTGCTTGACAACCACACGACGCAGCAACAACAAACTCTGCTTTGGTAGTGGACAAAGTAACAATTTGTTGTTTCTTTGATGACCAAGAAATAGCACCTAAGCCCATCATAAAGACATAACCTGAGGTGCTTCTTCTATGATCTGGATCACTTGCATAGTCACTATCGGTGAAGCCAAGTAACCCAAAATTTCCTTCCTTTCTATAAAGAATACCAAAATTAATGGTCCCAACCAAGTATCTGAAAATTCTTTTGGCAGCAAGGAGATGCAACTGCGTAGGATTTTCCATATATCTGCTGATAAGACTTACTGCGTGCATAATGTCTGTCCTGGTCGTAGTCAAATGCATAAGACTTCTGACGATTTGCTTGTAAAGAGTGCTGTCTACTTTCTTTCCTTCATGGTCAAATGCATATTTCTTCTGTGAAATAAAGATTCCAGCAGAAGATTGTGCTACTTCAATGCCAAGAAAGTAGTGCATCAGTCCAAGATTAGACATTTCAAACTCAATCATCATTGATTGCTTGAAATCATCAAACATAACACTATTGTTTCCAGTGTAGATTATATCGTCCACATATAAACACACAATTAAAATCTCACCAGTAGATTTAGATTTGATAAACAAAGTATGCTCATATGGACATTGTTGAAAGCCTGACTTGGAAAAATATGTAGCTATGCGACTATACCAAGCTCAAGGAGCTTTTTTTAGTCCATACAGGGACTTTTTTAGCTTGTACACCTTTTTCACATTCCCTTGTTGCACATAACTCGGAGGCTGATCAATATATACTTGCTCTTGCAAATCACCGTGTAAGAACGCAGATTTTACATCCATCTGAAAGGCCATGAGTTTTTTGCTGCCAATGCAAGTACCAATCGAATGGTATCATGCCTCGCGACTGGAGCAAAAACCTCTTTGTAGTTGATGTCAAATTCTTGCTTATAACATTTTACCACTAGGCGAGCTTTGTACTTGTCAACTTCTCCTACTTGATTCAGCTTTATTTTGTAGACCCACTTCACACCAATTGACTTTTGTCCTCTGGAAAAATCTGTCAATTCCCAAGTGTTGTTTTTCTCAATAGCTTCAATTTCTTCATCCATGGCTTTCTGCCATTTTTGATCTTTAATAGCATCTTGGAAAGTAACAAGATCACAATTTGAGAATAGAGCAAAATGTACAAGTGGGTCATCATATTGATCAACACCACTTATCTCATAATCTTTCATCCATGTTGGTCTCTTTTTGGTACGTTCAGACCGGATTGTGGTTGAAGTTTAAGAGTGATCTTCTTCAAGTGTTGTTGTTGGTTGACTTGAAGAGCTAGAATGCAATGGTTGTTGTTCACCAACCGTAGACTGCGGATGTCTTTCTTCTTCTTCATCATCATCAAAGCTTATAGGAATGTTCTGGCTTGAACTATTGACAACATTTGTCAATGTTTTCTCTTCATCAAAGATCACATCCCGACTGATGACGATTTTCTTGGTGATGGGATTATACAATTTGTAAGCCTTTGAGTGCTCACTAACCCCGAGAAAAATACACTTTTCTCCTTTATCATCATGTTTTTTCCTCTTCTCATCTGGAACGTGTGCATATGCAATGCACCCAAAAATCTGTAAGTGGTCGACACTCAATTTTCTGCCACTCCAAGCTTCTTCAAGAGTCCGATTACGAACTGTCGTGGTTGGACTTCTGTTTAGGAGATGTATACTCCATAAGACTGCCTCAGGCCAGAAACTCGTCAAAAGAGGACTTCTATTCAGCATACTCCGCACCATATTTAAGATTGTACAAATTTTCCTCTTCGCAACACCGTTTTGTTGTGGTGTGTAGGATGCTGTAAGTTGTCTTTTGATTCCATGCATCTCACAAAAATTTTCAAATTCCTATGAGTTGTATTCCCCACCACGATCAGTTCGAAGAGTTTTGATAGATTTCCCAACATCTTTCTCAACAAGAGCTTTGTAATTTTTGAATGCCAAGAAAGCTTCAGATTTTTCCTGCAAGAAATAGACCCATGTTTTTCTACTAAAGTCGTCAATAAAGGTAATAAAGTACCTTTTGTTACCATTGGATGGTGAATGAATAAGCCCACAAATATCAGAATGAACCAATTCCAGCGCTATCTTGGTTCTCCATACTTGTCCTTTTGGGAAATGTTCACGATGTTGTTTGCCAATGATACACTCTTCACAAACTTGCTGAGGATGATCAATCTGTGGAAGACCAGTCACCATATTCTTTTAATAGAGCAACTTTAAACCAGAGAAATTCAGATGCCTATAACGAAAATGCCATAGCCAAGCTAAATCTTTCACCATAGCAGAAAAGCAATGAAGGATATCATTCTGGATGTATAGAGGAAACATCCGATTTGCTGTCATAATCACTTGAGTGATCAAACCCATGTTTGGATCTCGAATTCTGTAGTTTCCTTCTTTAATGATGATCTCATATCCCTTTTCTTGAAGTTAACCTACACTCAACAGATTAGTTTGAAACCTGGTACATAAAACACATTTGAAATAGTCTGTTGAGAACTTTTGGAAGTCTAAATTTGAATGGTGCCCTTCCCCATAACAAAGATAGTAGAATCATCTCCAAATTTGACAGTGGAATGGAAGGACTCATGTAATTCAGTGAATATAGACTTGTTTCCACACATATGATTACTAGATCCCGTGTCCAAATACCACATTCTTTTATGGGTATCTTCAGTTATGTTGCAAGCCATAAGAAGAGAAACCTCTTCTTCCTTCTCTACAAAATTTGATTTTGCTCCCCTTTCTTGATACAATTTAGTCCTACATTCAGAATGATAATGACCATACCTTTGACATCTGTAGCATTTGACTTTGGATTTGTCAAATGGTTTTGATTCTTGGTTTCCACCTTGAAGATTATCTTGTCCTTTACCTCGACTTTTGGGGTCATGAACTTGATTGCCATGTGTGGAGTGATCATTGTTACTGCTGCTACTTCTTTCACTTCCTTGACTGTATCCCTTCTTTTGGAAAGATTGGTTATTGGATGAGTGTTGTAACAGGAATTCTTGCTCCATTGCTACATGCTGATTAATCCGTTGCTCGTGGACTCTCAGCAAACTCATCAATTCTTCAATGGAAAGGGCATCAAGATCCTTTAATTCCTCAATCGAGCAGACCACGTGTTCAAACTTCAAGGTCATCGATCGAAGAATCTTCTCGATTATGGTAATGTCTTCCATCTTGTCTCCGCTGGTTCTCATCTTGTTTGCGATGGACATGGTTTTATAGAAGTATTCCCCAATTGACTTTGTCGGTTACATGCGAAGAGTCTCAAATTCCACATGAAGTGCTTGAAGGTGTGCTCGTTTCACCTTTGCAGTACCTTGATACTTCTGCTTCATTGCGTCCCATATTTGTTTTGAAGTATCTTTGGTGAGAATCGTCTCGAAGATTGTTCGATCAATTGCTTGGAACAAGTAATTCTTTACCTTCAGGTCCTTTAATCTCTATTCCTCCAACTTCGTTTTTTGACTATCCGTCAAGGTGCTCGACTCTGTTTATGGAAAACCAACTTCAACGAGATGCCAATATTTTTTGGATCTCAAGAAATTTTCCATCAGCATGCTCCAATGGTCATAGTGACCATCAAATCTAGGTATAGCAGATTGCGCAAAAGTCTCTGATGCCATTAAGAGAGATTGACTGCTATTGCTCATAAATAAAAAAACACACCAGAGAGTAGACAAGAGCTTCAGCTCTGAGTACATTGTCTACTTTCTAGTTTAGAGTATTTGGCTCTAATACCACTAATACGAAATTGAGAGAAAAACTGATGGAAAAATTGAAGTACTTTATTCACTGTACTCAGCTGCTTAAACAATAGAGTACATGAACTAACACAGCAACAAATAAGGAACTAACTGATTGTGGAAAAACAAATTTAGGAACTGACTAACCACAATTGTAACAGACTCCTATGGACTTGGTAAACTAACAGACTCCTAAAAACTTGGACAAACAAAGACTTAATCAAATTAAACTTTTAACAAAAAGATCTAGTGCAACGAGAGAAAAACCTCAAAACAAATCAAGTTATGTGTACCAGAGATGCAAATAGGGTAAGATGGCACGACTAGACAATTAGCGAATTGACAAATTGCGATTTGGACAGCTTTTGGCAGATTGGCGAATTTAAGAATATTCTAATTAATTATCATACATTTACATAATATATAATAGGGTAAATTATGCAAATAGTCCATGTACTTTACACGATGTGTCAATTTGGTCCTGTAGTTTCAATTTGCTCGATTTTGCCCTTTAATTTAACAAATTGTGTCATTTTAGTCCAACAAATAACGGTTGTTAAATTAATTTAACGGAAGGTCAAATAATGTGTCAATTTGGTCCCTGTACTTTACACTATGTGTCAATTTGGTCCCTATAGTTTCAATTTTCTCGATTTTGACAGGGACAAAATTGACACATTGTGAAAAATACAATGACCAAATTGACACATTATTTGACTTTACGTTAAAATAACTTAACAGCTTTTATTTATTGGACTAAAATGACACAATCTGTTAAATTAAGGGGCAAAATCGAGCAAATTGAAACTACAGGGACCAAATTGACACATCGTGTAAAGTACAGGGACTATTTGCATAATTTTCCCTATATAATACTAATTTATATAATATTTTTTTTATATATATAACCCAAAGTAATCTTACATAATGTGTTTCATATAAATAATTACTAATTTGTAATAAATTTCATATCTTAAATTTCTCTCACACTCATTTTTACTTTAATATTTCATTAGAGGTTAAAATTATATATATATATATATATCAACTATAGCAGAACGAAACGGTTTACAAGGCGGATTATAAATTTTAAAGTTTAAACCGTGGTTAGTGGTTAGAGCGGTGTAGATTGATACGGATCGGTGCAGTTTTAACGAATTGAGTGGTATTTTACACAATCTTACTGCTATGTATTGATTGATATGCTTTGGTGGGTAGTTTGGTAGTTTTACATTTAGCCATCAATCCCTCAACACTCACATGATCTCATTTTGTCGTTATGTGCTTTTGTAGTCTATTTTATCTTATGTGTTTACGGTAGCCTGAACCTGAATTGCCAAACGGCGACTTAACTTTTTTACAAGGGTATTTTTGTCTTCATATGTTCTATTACAGAGTTAACTTTTAAAGCCTATAAAGTGACGTTTGGGTCATTTTTACGTATTAGATGGTCATTTGTAATTTGGATAATTATCGATTGAGGTTAGAATTGTTAGACTTATTTATTTTGATGATTTATCTAATTATGTTTTAATTTATTTTGAAGAGAAAAATATAATCAAAATTTATTTTGATGATTTATTTAATTATGTTTTAATTTATTTAAAAAAGAAAAATAGAATCAAAATTTATTTTGTCCCATTATTTCTCATCTAAACCTTTATCCTAAATGTTGTTAGAATGTATTTAATATTTGATTAAATTAGGAGTTCAAATAGCCCAAACCAGAGGTTCAAACAGCCCAAAACAAAGGTTCAAATAGCCCAGCACAGCAGCAGGCCAAAAGGTTCAAGTGAAAGATATTCAAATTAGTAATAATGGAGTGCAAAATATTCAAATTAATAATGATTGAATACAACGGCTATAAACGGCTATATATTCAAATGAATTACAACGGTTATAAGTTTCATTATATATACCAAAGCCTCTAATGTAAACAAGTTACACAAAAAATCAGAAAATATTCTTTGATCTATAATCACTCACATTTATTTTCTAAAAAATTCTTCAAGAAGTGTTCTTCAATTTTTATTTACATCCTCTCTCAGAAATTATATATTAAGTCTTATAGCTTTAAACACATCTTTCCTGTGTGAGGTTTACAAAAAATTCAGAGCTTCATTTTATATATCTATATTTGAGAGATAATTCTTGTAACTTTCTGTGAAAGCAAAAACACATTATTTTCAACCTTGTAAGAGTGTAGTACACTCAGTGTTCTTGACTTAGAAAGTCAGTATAAAATTTGTAAAGGATTGCTCCATCTGTGAAAAGGTGCTAGCACCCTGTGAAGCTAAAGTATAACGGAAAATCTCAAGTGAAACTTGAGGAGTGGACGTAGGCCGAGTTAAAGCTAAACCACTATAAATTTGTTTGTCTCTCTCTCCTTTATCTCTTTATTTTATTTTAAATTGCCATAGCTATATTTCACATTTTTACTGTGCTAAAATCATTAACTGACATAGTTGTTAAAACACTTGTTTTAATTATTTTTATTTCATTAATTATATTTATCTATTGTGTTAATCATAATTTTTATTAGGGTATTATTAATTTTAATTACAAAAACCTAATTCACCTCCCCTCTTAGGTTGTCTTTTAGGTAACAATTAGTATCAGAGCCTAGACTCTTACTTTAGATTTAACCATCTGAGAGTTTCGATCCATGGCAACCTTAGTTAGCATTAGCACTACTGAAGGACAAGCCACCAATAGGCTACCATTATTTGACAAAAACAACTATAGTCATTGGAAAGATAAGATGACCTTATACCTACAAGCCACTGTTTATGCTCTGTGGATTATTGTCACTAAAGGTCCAAAAATTTCTACCAAATTAGTAGATAATATTAGTGTACCTAAAACTGAAGATGAATGTGATGAGAGTGATCACAAATTATTGCAAACCAATGCTAAAGCCAAACTCACCCTTATTTGTGGATTAGATTCTACGGAGTATAATAGAATTTCAGGTTGTGATTCGGCAAAAGAAATTTGAGACAAACTTGAAGTAACTTATAAAGGTACAAACCAAGTAAAGGAATCTCGTATTGATATGCTTGTTCATAGTTATGAATTGTTTAAAATGAACTCTGATGAATCTATTTCAAGTATGTTTACTAGCTTTACTGAAATTGTAAACTCTTTGAAATCTCTTGGCAAAACTTATACTAATAGTGAGTTGGTAAGAAAAATTCTTAGGTGTTTACCAAAGAATTGGGAAGCAAAAGTCACCGCCATTATAGAAGTCAAAAATCTCTCCACACTTGGATTGGATGAGCTTATGGGTTCCCTTATGACTCATGAGATTACCATGAAAGGATATGAGGATGTTGAAAACAAAAAGAAAAGTGGAATTGCATTCAAAGCCTCATCAAATGAAGAAGAACATGAAAACTTCAGTGGGGATGAAAGCTATGCCATGTTTAGTAGAAATCTCAAAAAGTACTTCAAGAAAAACAATTATGGAGGAAGAAGACCTTTCAAGAAAAAGTACAACAAAGATAACAAGAAAGAGCCTATTATTTGCTATGAGTGCAAAAATCTTGGACATATGAAGATGGATTGTCCAAAATTGAAGAATCATGGAAAAGACTACAAAATAAACAAAAATGCCATGGTAGCAGCTTAGAGAAAAAGTGAAGATGAAAGCTCAAGTGATGAAATTGAAAATGAAGTAGCCAACTTATGTCTCATGACTCTTCAAGATGAAGACTCTACTCAAGATGAGGTAACTACTTTTTATGAAGAACTTGAAAGTACATTCCATGAACTATCAAATGAATTTAGAAAAGTTTGTGCCAAAAATAATGTATTGAAGAAATCTGTTGCATCTTTATCTATTAATGTAGAAAAATTAAAGAAAGAAAAAATTGTTTTGAAAAATGATTTTGATACTATCTCTAATGAGAAAACTACTTTAAAAAACAATATTAATGATTTAACAAAAACACTTGAAAATTTTGTAAAAGGTAGAAATAATCTCAATATGCTTATTGGAAATCAAAGATGTGTTTTCGATAAAGTGGACATTGGATATGACCTTATTAAAAAATAAAAGAATCTCAATATAATTTTTGAAAAGGCACCTCTCATGACTCACCCTCATATTACTTGTCATTATTGTAGAAAGAAAGGCCATTATATATCTTATTGTCCATTGAAAAAGAATATGAACATGGGAATTAAAAAGATTTGGATTATTAAAGGATCTAACAAAACTAACTAAGAAGGACCCAAGAAACTCTGGGTACCAAAAATCAACACTTGATTGTCATCTTGTAGGTTTGTTTTAAGTCCAAAGCTAAAGAAGGGAAGTAGTACCTTGATAGTGGATGTTCCAGACACATGACCGGAGATAAATCATTCTTTACTAAACTATCATCGAAAGATGGAGGATTTGTTACTTTTGGAGGCAACAAGAAAGGAAAAATTATCGGTATTGCTAGCATCGGTATTTCTCCTAACCCTTCTATTAAAAATGGTTTACTTGTTGATGGATTTAAGCATAACCTACTTACTATTAGTCAATTATGTGATAAAGGTAATCGAGTTATTTTTTATAAATCACATTGCACAATTGAAAATACAAATGATCATAAAGCTTTATTTATTGATAATTGCCATGATAATGGTTATGTTTTTCATCTTAATGATCTCTATGCTAGTGATGTTAAATGTTTATATGTTAATAATGAAAATAGTTTGTTATGGCATAGAAGACTTGGTCATGCTCATATGGATTTAATTGCTAAACTTTTGAGAAAGGATTTGGTCATTGGACTTTCAAAAATTAAATTTGAAAAATATCATCTTTGTAGTGCTTGTCAACAAGGAAAATAAACTAAAATATCGTTTAAATCAAAATCTCACATTTCCACAATTAGACCTTTACAACTACTGCATATGGATTTATTTGGTCTCTCAAGGACATCTAGTTTAAGTGGTAAACATTATTATCTTGTTATTGTTGATGATTATTCAAGATTTACATAGGTTATGTTTTTAGCATAGAAAGAAGAAACATTTTCTTCTTTCACAAAACTTTGTCGTAGAATTCAAAATGAAAAAAGCTTTCTTACTACTAATATTCGAACCAACCATTGTAGAGAACTTGAAAATGAGAAATTTGAATTGTTTTGTGATGAGCATGGTATTGGACATAATTTTTTAGCACCTAGAACCCCTCAACAAAATGGTGTAGTAGAAAGGAAGAATAGAACTTTAGAAAAGATGAGTAAAATAATGCTTTGCAAAAATAATCTTCCTAAATATTTTTGGGCCGAAGCCGTTCACACCGCATGCTATATCTTAAATCGTGCATTAATTAGACATATTCTCAAAAAGACTCCTTATGAACTTTGGCATGATAGGAAACCCAACATTAGTCACTTGCATATTTTTTGTTGTAAATGTTTTATGCATAATAATGGTAAGGATAACTTAGATAAAATTTGATTCAAAATCTAATGAAATAATTTTTCTTGGCTATTCCTTAACTAGTAAAGCTTGTCGTGTTTTAAATAAAAGAACTCTTCTTGTGGAAGAATCTATACATGTGGCATTTGATGAAACTAACATCTCTGCTCAAAAGTAAATTGTTAGTGATAATATAGATTTGGAACCAAATGTGGAAGATTCAAGTATCTACAAAGAAGAGAACCAACTATGTAAGTTGAACAAAGAGATTGAACAACCTATTCTCTCACCTCAAAAAGAAGGAGGGAACAATGATGATTTGCCAAGAGAATGGAAGTTTGTTTATAATCACCCTAAGGATTTAATCCTAGGTGACCCTAGTAGAAACATTTGTAGTAACTTGGTTTTTCTCTCACAGATTGAGCTTAAAAACTTTCAAGAAGCCGAATTCGATGAACATTGGATGATAGTTATATATAAAGAGCTTAACCAATTTGAGAGAAATAAAGTGTGGGAACTTGTGCCAAAACCTAAAGCTCATACCATTATCGATACCAAATAGATCTTTCGAAACAAGCTTGATGAATTCGGCACAATTATAAGAAATAAGGTTAGACTTGTTGCACAATGATACAATCAAGAAGAAGGTATTGATTTCAATGAAACTTTTGTTCCAGTTGCTAGATTAGAAGTCATTCGCATGTTGTTTGCATTTGCATGTTTTAGAGATTTCAAACTTTATCAAATAGATGTAAAAAGTTCCTTTCTTAATGGTTTTATAAATGAGGAAGTTTATGTTAAACAATCCCTAGGTTTTGAAGATCATGCTTTTCCAAATCATGTTTTTGAACTATCAAAAGTTTTATATGGTTTGAAACAAGCACCTCGTGCATAGTATGAACGATTAAGTAAATTTTTGATTGAAAATAATTTTTCTAGAGGAACGATTGACACAACATTTTTTGTTAAAACTAAAAATGATGATTTACTTATTGTGCAAATATATGTGGATGACATTATATTTGGTGCTATTAATGAAACCTTGTGTAAGGAATTTGCTAAGTGTATGCAAGGTGAATTTGAGATGAGCATGATGGGGGAGCTAAATTATTTCCTTGGACTTCAAATCAAACAATGTAAGGAATGAATTTTTATCAACCAAGCTAAGTACACAAAAGAACTACTCAAAAAGTTTGGTATGTATGACTCAAACATAGCTGGAACACCTATGAGCACATCCATTAAGCTAGACAAGGATGAAAAAGATAAGTTCATTGATCAAACAAAATATCGAGATATGATCGGCTCACTTCTTTATTTAACTACAAGTAGACCCGATATTATGTTTAGTGTTTGTATGTGTGCTAAATATCAATCAAATCCTAAGGAATCACATCTCAGTATTGTTAAAAGAATTTTTAGATATCTTGTTGGCACTCAAAATTTGGGACTGTTTTATCCAAGAGGTGTTGCATTTGATTTAATTAGTTATTCGGATATTGACTTTGCCGGATGCAAACTTGATAGAAAAAGCACCAGTGGCACTTGTTACTTTCTTGATAACTCATTAGTATCTTGGTTTAGCAAAAAGTAAAATTTTGTTGCTTTATCAACGGCCGAATCTGAATATATAGCTTTCGGAAGTTGTTGTGCCCAAATACTTTGGATGAAACAACAATTGGAGGACTTTGATTTACATTTTGATCATATCCCTATTAAATGTGATAATACTAGTGCTATCAATTTAAGCAAAAATCCGGTTCAACACTCATGAACAAAACATATTGAAATTCGACATCATTTTTTAAGAGATTATGTTCAAAAAGGAGATATTGTACTTGAATTTGTAAACACCGACACGCAATTGGCGAATATTTTCACAAAACCCCTAAGCGAGGATCGTTTCAATTTTATTCGTGGTGAGTTTGGAATGTCGATTTCTATTTAAAAAGTTTTGTTATGACCGTGAAACTTGAATTTTTCTTAAAATGATATATGTGTATTGTTACATTGATATGGAAACATTTATATCAGTTGAATGCTCTCAAGTCCTTCATACATTTATTCTCCTTAACAGTTTGTTATTCTCAACTGTGTAATTTTTTTTTTGGTTCTACATCTTGAGGTAAAATTAACTTTGCATACGTTGATTTTCTTTAAACCCTCATGTTATTTTTTTTATTACCATTCCAGCAACACTAACGTCCCATTAAGTTTAATTCCAGCAACACTAGTGTCCTATTAAGTTTAATTTCTACTGGTATTATTTTATTTTTATTTTTTTATTTTTTTTATTTTGCTATTAGGTTTAATTTCTTTTATTTTTATTTTTTTTCTCATTATTATTTTTTATTTGGGCTTTTCTTATTTTTTCTGCTTTTTAATTTCATTTTTCAGTACTTAAACATAAAAACAAAAAAATAAATAAAATACAAATATTTACATAAAAAAAAAAAAAAAATATCCTTCATTTTTTTTTATGGCCATACGCCGATCAAAATAAACATAAAAAAAAAAGCCCTTCATTTTTTTCCGGCCATACGCCGATCTTACTTACTCACCTCTTCCATTGTTTTCTTCTTCTTTTTATCACCTTGGGCGACCCTTGACACCCTTGCCCCTGTGCTTTCGTCGAGAGTGACGACTCCCCGCTGACTATCAAAGGCCAAGAACGACATTGCTCCAAATCGGGCCATGGAGGTGGTCTTCCGTTTAAGCTCTTTATTTCGGCTTTCAGTGCACCTATTTCTGCTCGCACATCCTTGTACATGCGCTGGAGTAGAGAGAGTTGGGCGTTGACCTGATGGAACTCACTCGTCCTATTTTGCAGTCGATGAGCCAATTTTGTGACTGCAGCCACCGTCTCCATACAAGACGTCAGTGTGAAATGATTGGCTTCAATGTCTGATTAAGCTGCCATTATTTGCTCAATCGACATCATAGGAAGGTTGGGATGAGTAGGAGCCGGGGCACTCAGCCCAGCAGCGCTTACCGGATCATTCAGGTCTGGAAAGGAAGTAAGGGGACGGGACGAGGCCACGTAGTAGGAGAGAGAGATGTAATCGAAAGGAGGGTCATTTTTTGGTAACCTTTCTGCTCTACTTAGTCTCTCTGTTCTGTCTCTCGAGGAAGAAGAAAATCAAAGAGAGCGATGAAGAAGAGATAGAAAGGAGTAAGGTGAAGAAGAAGAAGTAGACGAGTGTGATTAAGAAGAAGGTTGAAGAGAAGAAGACAACGAGGGAGAGATAGCCGAAGCGAGCGACAATCGAGGAGAGCTGCTTTTGTCGGCCAATGATGCAAAAGTGAGGCCACGTGTCAAACGCGTTTATTGAAGGAAAAAGAGAGACGCGAGAGAGTTGTATGTGTATACATATATGTATATATATATTTTTTGAATTGTATAGATGCCATTTAATCACTATCATTCTCCTCCTCCTCCTCCTCCTCTTCTAGATTCTGACCCATGATTTCCTTTTGATAATGTCATAGGGAGAGAAAATTATGATGTTATGTATTATGGTATTATTTTCAAACTAATCTGATATTATGTATTTATAATTTCATATCTTAGTCTCATATTATGCTTCTAATTAAAGCTTATTTATTACACATGTGCTAACCTATGTTTTATAAATGAATTCAGGGAACATGACTTGAGGGGAAGCTTTTCTTACTCTCAAATCAAATCAAAACATCATTGTGTGCCATCATCAAAAAAGGGGAGATTGTTAGACTTATTTATTTTGATGATTTATTTAATTATGTTTTAATTTATTTGGAAGAGAAAAATAGAATCAAAATTTATTTTGATGATTTATTTAATTATGTTTTAATTTATTTAAAAGAGAAAAATAGAATCAAAATTTATTTTGTCCCATTATTTCTCACCTAAACCTTTATCTTAAATGTTGTTAGAATGTATTTAATATTTGATTAAATCAAAAGTTAAAACAGCCCAAACCAGAGGTTTAAACAGCCCAAAATAAAGGTTCAAACAGCCTAGCACAGCAGCAGGCCAAAAGGTTCAAGTGGAAGATATTCAAATTAGTAATGATGGAGTACAAGATATTCAAATTAGTAATGATGAAGTACAACGGCTATAAATTCAAATGAATGCAGTGGCTATAAATGGTTATATATTCAAATGAATTACAACGGCTATAAGTTTCATTTTATATACCAAAACCTCTAATGTAAACAAGTTACACAAAAAATCAGAAAATATTCTTTGATCTATAATCAATCACATCTATTTTCTGAAAAATTCTCTGAAAAGTGTTCTTCAATTTTTGTTTACATCCTCTCTCAAAAATTATACATTAAATCTTATAGCTTTAAACCCATCTTTCCTATGTGAGGTTTACAGAAAATCCAAAGTTTCATTTTATATATCTATTTTTGAGAGATAATTCTTGTAGCTTTCTGTAAAAGCAAAAACACCTTCTTTTCAACCTTATAAGAGTGTGGTACACTCAGTGTTCTTGACTTAGAAAGTCAGTGTAAAATTTGTGGAGGATTGCTCCATCTGTGAAAAGGTTACTAGCACCCTGTAAAGTTAGAGTATAGTAGAAAATCTCAAGTGAAGCTTGAGGAGTGGACGTAGGCCGAGTTGAAACCGAACCACTATAAATTTGTTTGTCTCTCTCTCCCTTATCTCGTTATTTTATTTTAAATTGTCATAGCTATATTTCACATTTTTACTGTGCTAAAATCATTAACTGACATAGTTGTTAAGACATTTGTTTTAATTATTTTTATTTCATTAATTATATTTATCTATTGTATTAGTCATAATTTTTATTAAGGTATTATTAATTTTAATTATAAAAAGCTAATTCACCCCCTCTTAAATTGTCTTTTGGCTAACAAGAAAAATTTGCTCATTTCATAACATATTTCTTAATTGAATTACACTCAAAAGTACATAATTAATTATATTTTTATCAAAATAAATAATTTATAAAGACAAATGCCAACAATATTCCATAAATATTATTTAGTGTTGTAAAATGTGTAAAAGCATTTTTAATATATGTTAAAATATTAAAAATCTATTAATTTTAATAAAAATGTATTTAGTGAAAAGTATTGTATTTTTTTTAGAAAAAATTTTAAGACAGTGAAAGTCATTAATTTTTTCATAAATATATAATAATTTTATATAATTTTCACTTAATAGTAATTTTTCTTACAGTATTTAATAAATTTTTTTTTTATCTTCTACTTATAAACTAAAAATATTTGTTAGCCAGAACCATAAATGATCGGCATAATAGTCACAAACAAAAGTACTATAAATAAATAAATAAAAGAAGTTGAATTAGCCCAAGTACGACAAAACGTATCGTGCACTGCCACTAGTTGCCAAATTTTCCACCTTAAAAAGAGTAATCTGCTCTAGGGTGGTCGCACATTACAGCAGTAAAGGACGGCGAGGCATGGCGTCAAACTTGTACCCATCTCTGTTGGGGAAGTTATTGATTAGTTTAGTGAGACCTATAAATTTATATAAGGTAATTAAAAAATATGAAAAGATATAATAAAAGAATTTTTATTAATAAATTTATTTCAAAGTTGTTATAATTTATTGTGTTCAGAAAGGATTATTATAGCATGATTAATCTTATGTATTTATCTTTTTATTTCATGATATATTTTTTCTAATTTTATATTTTTTGTTAGATTATTATGCCTTTATGTATAGTGTTTATACACATAATATATATACGTTTCCTTTTTCTTTTTTTTGTTCATTCTATTTTGGTAGTTTGTAGTATTCACGCTTTTAATTCTGATTCTGATTCTAATTATGATTCAATTGGATATATTTCAATTTTTGCTCACTCGTTTGAAGGTTTCGATGTGCTAGGGTTTCATTGTTACCATTGTGATAGGGTTCAGTGATTTGGGAGTGAAGATGACAGCTCAAATGGTGTTCGGTTGTGATATTGTTTAGAGTATTACTGGGTGAAATCAGTCGTTTTTGAGGTAGAGGACGAGTGCAAAATTGTATAATTAAGGTTAATATCGTTTTGGTTATGAATGCATGTTCAATTTATGTTTTGATTTATGTAATGGATTGGATGCTCTGTTTTTTTAATTATATGGATTGGATGCTATGTTTTTTGAATTATATGCATTTTACATGGCTGTGTATTGGTGAGGTAATTCAGA
Organism: Camellia lanceoleosa; assembly: GCA_025200525.1. Classification (NCBI taxonomy): domain Eukaryota; kingdom Viridiplantae; phylum Streptophyta; class Magnoliopsida; order Ericales; family Theaceae; genus Camellia; species Camellia lanceoleosa. The sequence goes on from CM045764.1 coordinate 39,613,129, forward strand.
TTATGTAAAAAATGCAGATGTTCACATCTCAAAATGAAGGTGGGTGATATTTTGAGTTTGAAATTAGCAATGTAAAATGCACATGTAGGCATATACTTTGTGTATGAATGTCTATTCGTTTTATGTTATGTTTTGATTTATATGAGGATTGCATGTTCAGCTTTTGAATTTTTTAGATTTCATGCATTTTTTGGAATATGTGCTAATGCAAGTGTTTGTTTGATGAGTTTTTTATGTTTGCTTAATGAGGCTCTGTGTTGGCTAGGTAATTCAGAGTATGTGAATAATGTGGGTGTTCACATCTTATTTGTTATATCATTATGGAAGGTTGTTTGTATGTTGTGTATTGTCACCTCATTTTGGTAGTATGATTTTGATCTTGTTAAATGTTTTACGTTGTGTAAAGATAGTGGTGGTAGTTTTTGTGGAAAAGTATTTTAAGATGACGCCACATGGCTAAGGTAATGCTGAGGTGTCAACCGAGGTGCCACGTGGGCAAATCATGTTTGTCAAGATGTTCAGGGCACCACCGAGGTATTCTGCGAGGATACCGGAATCTGAGATATTTGAATAGAGGACTAGAGTCCTAGATAACATCAAACTACCTATTTGGATAGAGATAGGCTGTTGATAAAGTTCATCTTGATCTGAATAGTTTGAGTTGTGATAGTTGTTATCCTTGTAAAGGATAAAGTCCCATGAAATAAGACTTCTAGGGAAAGTTGGACACTGACCATTATAAAAGTGAGGCACTCCCGTGGGTCTAAGGTATGCTTTTATGCTTTTACTTGTGAGTTTAAGCACTGTATTGATATCTGTGAAAGATAAGATTTACTGACTTGATCGTTGGAGTGCCCCCAGGTAGACGAACCACTGCGGTATTCTCATCTTCTTGTTGGCAGATGTTCGGGCTTAATCTATTATGCCACGTGCTCTCCAGCTAAGTTCCCTGTTTGGGTGTGTGGTTATTTGGCACTGTTTGTGGGAACTTAATAAGCATAAATGGCCAACAACGGACAGGAAGTGAGAATTGAGGACGACATCCACAGTAAGGAGAAGAAGTATGTGGATCCTAACACTGAAGGAGGGGACCATAACGAAAAAGTGTAAGAAGTGAATCTTGAGACGAATAATGTCGCCAAAGGTCAAGAAGGGAACAAGAAGGGTAGTCGAGATATGTATTACCGTAAAAGCGACCTTCAGGTATGGAAGGATAGATGCCAGAGAAAAAACAAGAAAATTGAAAGACATGATGAATAAGTTGACAGATCTACAGACAGTAGTCAATCTCATGATGCAGAACAACGTGATGCAAGCGATATCCCAATTACAGGACACACCAGCACCAGTAGCCAAAACTGGTGCCCAAGAGACAAGATCTCAGCCTAGATGATTAGATCCGAGAAGACAAAAGCTCAGCCTGAGTGAATAGATCCTAGATTCTAGTAGACAAGATCTTGGCCTAAATGATTAGGTCCGAGAAAACAAGAGCTCAGCTTGAGTGAGCAGATCCTAGATTCTAGAAGAAAATCTCGGCCTAGATGATTAGATCCGAGAAGACAAGAACTCAGCCTGAGTGAGCAGATCTTAGATTCCAAAAGACAACATCTTGGCCTAGATGATTAGATCTGAGAAGACAAGAGCTTAGTCTAAGTGAGCAGATCCCAGATCTAGAAGACAAGATCTCGCCCTAGATGATTAGGTCCGAGAAGACAAGAGCTGTACCTAAGTGAGCAGATCCCAAATCCAGAAGATAAGATCTCGGCCTAGATGAGCCTAAGTAAGTAGATCCCAGATCCAGAAGACAAGATCTCGGCTTAGATGATAAGGTCCAAGAAGACAAGAGCTCAGCTTGAGTGAGGAGATCTTAGATTCCGGAAAACTAGATCTCGGCTAGCTGATTAGGTCCAAGAATACAAGAGCTTAGCCTAAGTGAGTAGATCCCAGATACAGAAGACAAGATATCAGCCTAGATGATTAGGTCTAAGAAGACAAGAGCTCAGCCTAAGTGAGCAGATCCTAGATCCGGAAGACAAGATCTTGGCCTAGATGATTAGGCCCAAGAAGACAAGAGCTTAGCCTAAGTGAGCAGATCCCAAATCTCAGAAGACAAGATCTCAGGCTAGATAAGTAGGTCCTAGAAGAGAAGAGCTCAATCTAAGTGAACAGACCCCAGATCCTAGAAAACAAAAATGAAGCACACAAGATCAGACTGAAGTCGGCCAGATTCTACCTATCGGCAGAAGGCCATCTATACAGAAGGACTTTTACTGGACCTCTATTGCACTGTATGCATCCTTTCCAAGTTGAAGACTTTTTATACGAAATCCTCAAAAGAGTATGTGGAAGTCATATAGGGGCAGATCCCTTGCCCATAGAGCTATATCACAAGGATTCTGGTGGCCTTACATGCAAAAGGATGTCGAAGCCTATGTAAAGAAACGTGAAAATATTGTTGGAATCCATGATTGTGCGATAAGACCGAAAAGTCTTATGACGATGTTCCCCTCGTAAACATGATGAATAACTTAGACTTGTCATGATACTAAAGTTGAACTAAGTTTGCGATGTTTTAGTATGAAGCATGACAAATAACTTAGATTTGCCATGCTAGTAGAATTGAACTAAGTTTGTGATGTTTCGGCATAAAACGTGACGAATAACTTAGACTTGCCATAATGGTAGAGTTGAACTAAGTTTGCGATGTTTCAGCATGAAGCATGACGAATAACTTAGACTTGCCATGTTGGTAGAGTTGAACTAAGTTTGCGATATTTCAACATGAAACATGACGAATAACTTAGACTTGCCATATTGGTAGAGTTGAACTAAGTTTGCGATGTTTCGGCATAAAACATGACAACTAACTTAGACTTGTCATGATGGTAGAATTGAACTAAGTCTACGATATTTTAGTATGAAGTAAGGCAAAACTGATCATGACTTGGTTAGTTTGAAAAGAAAGCCGAGGAGTATGGTATTCTCGATGCACTAAAGTTAAGCCTTAAATGATTCGTTTGGGCGAGCCAAACATGATGACCTCGGTCTAGAATATCTAAGAGAGACTTAGGCGATAACCATGTGATGTGTCCTTAATGTGAACATAAGTAGTACTCAGGTTCACATTAGGGGGGCAGGAAGTGAAAATGTGCATAAGACTTGTGAGATTTTTTGAAAATTGATGTTATCTGAGATCATTGACAAGTGATACTATCCGAGATAAGTCAATCCGAGATGAAAATATTGTACTATACCTAAACTGTAATTATCCGAGATACCCAACCAGGTTATTAGACTTGGAAGGGTGAAGTCTTGCCAGAAGATAGCAAGTACAAGTAAAGCAACAACACTTGTAAAAAGCTGATGAAAAAATGTTATAAGTGCAATTCAACCGAGATAACTAACAAGAGTTGTCACCTGAGATTTGGATGTATCCGAGGTGAGGAACCAAGTTATCAGACTTGGGAAGTTAAGAAAAACTCTAAGTATGAAAAAAACATACAAGGCACAGAGAAGATATAGAAAGCAGACATGAAACAAATATTCAATATTTAGAAGAAAAGACAAGGCTTGTATTGAAAAAAAGACAACTTGTTCAAGTACATAAGCAGGCACATCGGCCCAACAAAATAGATACTATTCAAAATAGAGAAGAAAATAAAACTACAAAGAAAAAAAGTACAATGGAAAGAAAAGTTCCTAAGTACTAGGATCTTGTGCATTGATCTCAGACTGTTTAACCTCAACTGTTGCCATTGTTTTGGTCTCGACAAACAGCTTGGCAGAATTCTTTGCTACGATTTCAGCGTCGATTTCCAGAAGAGTTTGGTCCAGGCTCTTTGCAACGGCAGTGATCTCAATTTTAGAAGTTTCGACCTTCTTTGTTGAGGTGCTCTTAGAGACCTTATCCCTGTCCTCCTCAATCAAGTCCAGGACTTGATCATTTAGAGTAGGGGACTTGGCTCCAGTAGCAACTTCAGATTCTTTCTTGTTTTCAGCCTCTTCGTTATCGGCCTCTTCTGCTTTATCAGCTTCATCCTTAGATTGATTGAGAGAGAAAAGGAAAAGGAAATTGAGTTAAGTTTTTTGAGCACTGTCATCCAGCCAAGATAGTAGCCTTTGTTATAGGCCATCTTGACTTGTGTTTTGTACGCATCCCACACATCAGCCTACCCCTCAGAGTAGGCCTTGCGTCTGCTCCTTGCTGGTTAGTGTCTCTGCTAGTTTCTTCTCAACTTTGACAACTTTCTTTTCAGCAGTATTAGCAATGGCCTCGGATTTGGCAGTAGTAACTTGGTCCTCTTGCTTCATGTACTTCTCTTCCGAGATATTGAGTTGTTGGAGGCATGAGCATATTGGATTGACTATAAGGAGATGGAGTGGATTGCACAGTTATGACATCAGGGATGTTAGCAAAAAGGTCTTCTATGACAAGAGTTCGATGAGACATGTCGTCATTGGTTATGGTGATGGTTACTTGCAGATAGGGCGATTGGAGGATTATCAAGGTCTAAGGTTGGGAGCTTAGGACCTTGGTATTTCATGTTCCTATTTCTAGCTACAAGATTGTCACTATGTTGGTGTTTGCACTTATGGTGGGTTGATGCGTGGAGCAGCTGATGAAGTGTTTGGCTGCTAGTTTGGTTCAGCTGGTAAAGTTTGAACCTTGTGCACGAATGGAGTATTCATAGTAATGAATGCTTCAAGAACATCGATGATGGTTTACAAAGGCCAAGAGAGAGAGAGAGAGAGAGTCTGAGGACACAGAGAAAGACAAAATGGGAAAGTGAAAAGGTTTTATTGGAATGGAAAGAGGTGACAGATTATAATGATTCAAGTTTCTTGGGAGACGTGTGATGGCTGATGCTAGGTGATGTCTAAGGAGGCAGCTGTAGACACCCCATTTTTGACCGTCCTCAAGACTTGGACGTCACCGCTTGAACACTCGGTGATTATCCATGTTTTTGTGTTCGTCTTGAGTTCCTGGAGGTCTCGGCTACACACCTTGCCTCAGGATCTCTCGACTCGACTGTTTCGTGTCTGGTTTTGCACCAAACACTTGTGTTTTGCTTTGGAGAGGCAGGGAATGGCTTGTGGGTCATCCCCACACTCCACCGGCCATGGCTTGAGGTCACCGGTTGTGTTTTGTTGCCACCGACCAAATGTTTGGCCGGCCGGCACTATAGATGGCCAGCCGGCTATCTTTCTTTGGTCAATTGCATCTTTGGCCGGCCGACTACTGTGCATCTGCTTTTGCAGATTTTTTGGGCAACTGGCATACACTGTCACCCCCTCCATACATGAGTATGGAGGGATTGCCCTCTTGTTAGCTTCCTTTGGAAGCTTTACAAGACAAATTGTCTATAAAAGAGGGGCTCTTCTCTCTTGTTAGGGGGTTAGACAAGACAGAATTTTCTGAGGGTTTGAGTTTTAGGGTTAGGGTTCATATGTCCTCCATCTCTATATATCTCTCTCTCTTTGTTTTGTGAATGTTTTTGCCTTAGTTTTACACACAAACACCCACCATCACACCTTTTCTTGGAGCTGAGGCCCTTGAGGGTTGTTTTTGGAGTTTTGGAGCTGGTTTGAGCTTGAAGAACCAACTGGTCCACCATTGGTGAATCGGGTCTACAAGGGTAAGAAACTTGACCCTTTATTCCCCATTTTTGAAAAGCTTTTTAGCCTATCTTGCATCTGTTTTTGAGCTTAGTATATAACATATAAAAGTTGTGTTTTTATCTTCTCTAAATAGTTTGTTAAGGTTGCTTTAAGCTTTGGGGTTGTTTGACCCCTCTTAAGCCTTGAAAGGCTCCATTTTGTGCCATTTTGTTTGAGTTCCGGGACCATTGTGTTTGGGCCTCCTCACCACTGAAATCTTGAGGGATTTCAGAAGTGAGGATGGTGCCTTGAGGTCCTAGGAAGGAGAGGGCCATCCCCTCTCCTTGTTGTCCTTAAAAAGGGCCATTTTTGCCTCTTTAGGGAGCACCATGTTTAGGTTCATGTTGACTATGCCTTGACTTTTTCTTTTTCTTTTTTTTTGCTTATTATGTCATAATATAGCATTGTGTTTAGTTGGTTTTGGTACACCATGCTTGCTTAGCATACATGCCTTGTAATGCCATATTTAGGCCTTAACATGCTTTAGGTTTTGACCCTTATTCTAGCGTGATTTTGGCCAAGCTTTGTGAAGCTTTTGTGTTTGTTTTAGCACGCTTGAAGTCTGTTTTGGGTTGCTTTGGTCGACCATGGTATGCTTTGTATAGCTACCCTACACTTTGGCTTGTTATCCTTGAGTTTTGGACCTTAGTTACATGCCATGATCATCTAGTTTATTTGGTTTGGCACCATTTTAACATGATTTCAGAGCCTATATTGCATGCTAATTGTCCATGTTTAGTCTCTTTTAAGTGTGCTTAGAAGTTGCTTATTTGATGCTTAGGTGTTTAGGCCTTAACATGTGCATGCTTGTGTGTGTTTTACCTCTCATTCCCTAGCTTGTGGCCACTGTTTTGGACCTAGTTTAGGGCTGTCCAATTAGTGTAAGTCCCTCCCTTAGCATGTGTTCCATGCTTACCTTGTATGTTGTCGCATGCTTGGTCCCATTTGTATGATATTGCATGCCTTGCATACTTGTATGATTAGATTACATCTTGCATACTTGTAAGTTGCATTGCTTCATGCCTTACATGCTTCTTTAGGTTGTGTGCCTAACATGCATTGCTTGCTTGCATTGTCTATGTTGCATACTAGCCAACATGCTTAGAGTTGCATTGCATTAGCATTTATACTTGGTCTCTTGAATTGCTTGTGATAGAGGTTGAGTTCAATTTGTCTGATTATGTGCATTGCATTCCATATCAAAATGCACACTTGATTCTTTGGGCCATCACGCATGGAAATGCGCGATTGGTGATCCGAGAATCGAGGATCATGTCTCTTTGAGTCATAAATATGATAAGGGGGGTGATTGGTGCATACATTGCTTGAAATGCATTGCCATGCCAAGTTCTACCCTCTGCTGCTATCAAACCAGTCTTTGCAGGAAGATTTGGCCGGCCGGCCATCATTTTTGGCCAATGGAACAACTTTGTGGCCAGTGACTACCATCCATGGCCGGTGGCCAATCCCCTCAGCCGATAGTGTTCCGCAGCACTCATAGAAGCAACCCTGAGACTTTGGCAGTCATCAGAGAAGCAGAGTGGGGAAAACAGAGGCAACTTGAGCATGGTGGCGGATTTCCGAGCAAAACCGAGCGCGCATTGCATTGAGCCCTCTCCCCGAGGCTGTTCGCTACCTTCATTAGATTAGTTAATTTGTTAATTAATTAATTGATTTGTAATATTTTCGGCCCCCCTCCGAGCGAGGGCAAATTTGTAATAAGTGTGGGTGCGTGCGTGCATGTCTTCTAACCCCCACTTCTTTCTCCCTTTTACTTAACTGCTTTCAATGGTTAGTTTAGGGCATGTTTACTTTAACATACTTTATGCTATGCATGCGTGCATCCATTCATCAGTATTGTATGCACCGGGCTCGGCGCATCATACTAACTGCATAAGTATTTCAAATCTAACTTAAATACATGCTACCTGAGCATTTTCACATGTCATTTATAGACTAGCTGAGCCTGCTCTAGTGACATTCCGTATGCGTTGCATTAGGCATTTAAACATGGACTTAGATCATGCATGATTGCTAACATGTTCTTGTTTTGGCGCGGAGTACTAGGTGAGCTTTTTATGCTTTAGCATCTCGCATGAGTGTGAATGTTAACATGATAGCATAATTACCATGAGACTAGATGCTTATTTGATTAACTACCTGAATGCCTGTGGGTGAAGGTTGGATTGTTTGAGTTGGGACAACTCGTTGAAATCCGTATTTTAGCCTACTTACGAGTAGCAAATTCCAAAGCGTTTTCCAAATAAACGGATATGCAATGTTTCGTTCCAAATTAGGCAATCTAGTCTATACTTGTTTGCTGTGTGCATAACATAGTGATTCTAGGCTAATAACCGGAATAAGAACATGTAATGTTTTCAAAACAAGATATCACGGTTAGTAGAGGCCGATCTTCGGATCGGGCGAGAGGGGGTGCTCATAGCTGACCTTCCCTAATCGTACCCAAGTTCCCGAGCCGAAGCAACTTTGGTGATGACGAACATGTGGCCTTTGGCACCGAGTCAGGGTTTCCTAAATTCCTCCAAAATAAAATATTTAAGTGGCGACTCTGTATCTGGCAAAGCAGTTCATGTTTGGCACTTCTTTCAAAATCTGTTTTCTCAAAACGATTTGCCGGATTTGGACTCTTTGGTTCAGATTAAGAACCGTAACACAAATCGAGTCCGAACTGTAGTAGTGGGGCCCAAGGGTGCGTCTACAGCGGCGTATATCAATTATGGGACGTATTGGGAACCAATGAAGAGGTGACACGTCATGATGACAATTGAGATGACAGATTTCAAATCTTGATGTTCTTGAACTAGCGAGTTACGATTTCGACTAGTAGTGCGATCTCAGTTGAGATGTTGATCTCGATTGAGATGATTGATCTTGGTTGACGTGATGATCTCGACTAAGATGTTGATCTTGGTTGAGATAATGATTTCAGTTGAGATGTTGATCTTGGTTGAGATGTTAAATTTGGATGGGACAGAACTTGTTTGTTCTTGGTTCCTAATAAGTTAATATTGGGATCTTGATGTTCTTGAACAGCAAGTCATGACCTCTACTAGTAGTGCGATCTTTGTAGAAATATTGGACCTGGATGAGATAGAACATGATGGTTCTTAGTTCTTGATTCTTGATTCTTGACGAGTGGACATTTTAGTCCTTGTTTCGATACGCTAGCGAGTCATAATCTCAGTCGGAAGAGTATCTCTAGCATGTTGAAAGATGAAACGATATAAATTTCATCACCTTAGGTTGCCGAGGTAATAAAACCTAGGGGCAGTTGTGGAAAAATATTTTAAGATGACGCTACATGGCTAAAGTGACGCTGAGGTGTCAGCCGAGGTGCCACATGGGCAAATCATGTTTGCCGAGACTTTTAGGGCACTGCTGAGGTATTCTGCGAGGATACCGGAATCCGAGATATTTGGATAGAGGATTAGAGTCCTAGTTAACATCAAACTACCTATTTGGATAGAGATGGGATTGTTGATGAAGTTCATCTTGATTTGAATAGAGTGAGTTGTGATAGATGTTATCCTTGTAAAGGATAGAGTCCCATGAAGTAAGACTTCTAGGGGAAGTTGGACACTAACCATTATAAAAGTGAGGCACTCCCGTAGGTCTAAGGTATGTTTTTATGCTTTTACTTGTGAGTTTAAGCACTGTATTGATATCTGTGAGAGATAAGATTTATTGACTTGATCGTTGGAGTGCCCCTGGGTAAACAAACCATCGTGGTATTCTCATCTTCTTGTTGGCAGGTGTTCGAGCATAATCTATTATGTTGTGTGCTCTCCAGCTAAGTTCCCTGTTTGGTTGTGTGGTCAGAAATCAACACCTATAGTTTTCATTCTGGATTTAGCAATGGAACTGTACACATAGGCATTTATTTTGCATAATGTGAATGTTCACACAGTATGGGTTATTGTATGTGTTGTTGTTCGTATGATTATAACGTGGTTGTTAACTTTTGTATTGTTGCGTTTTTACAGGAGATGGGTACATTTATGATGCTAATGTGCACATATGGTTGCAGTATAACTGTAATAAATATGGTTCGCACATTGTGTTATTCGCGTTTGATGGAGTGTTTGTGTGAAAAATTGGGTAAGTTGTCTGCTTGTTCTGTTTCATCTCTGCTTGGTTAGATAATTCAGATTATGTGGACAATGTAAATGTTCACATATCATTGACTATAATGTGGTTATTCACTTCCTTATTTTTATATTTTTTGCAACAGATAGATAGCTTCATATTGTTGATATGCTCATATGGGTGTAGTACTACTATAATAAATGTGATGCGAGCGCTGTCTTATTTACGTTTCGTGGAGCGTGTGTGTGAAAAATGGAGATAGTTATCTACTGATTGTGTTTCATTGTTCTATCGGCTACATGGGATTAATAGGTGTAATTTGGGCAATGATGATGAGCTTTAAAGTATGTTCTTTCTTGCCAAATCAATGAGGGTTCAACATGCAAAGGTCGTTGTTAGATTGGTGTAATGTTGGAATTGCATAGATAGTGATAATGATAAAGATGATGAAGATGAGAATGTGGGTGATGGTTTTTTTTTGTTTTTGTTTTTGTTTTTGAAGAGTTTGAGATTTTATAGGTTTTTGGTTTTTGAATTTTTGGTTTTTTGTACTATAATTTTGTCATATGTATTGTCAATTAGTGTTAATATTACACTTTCATATTATATTGAATGGTGTATATGTTTTTGTTATGTTCATTACCATGATGCAATATTGATGATGTGAATGTTCAAGGACCATTTTGTTTATTTAGACATAAACATAATGTGAATATTCACAATGCAATAAATAAATGTGAAGATTTACATTAATTATGATATGTTTGTTCATGGGCCATATAACGACTCGGATTTTAAATTCACATTAGATTGGTGTATAGTGGTGCCCGTCACCTTAAAACTTGTATGGTTGTCGGACTCTCGATTTTGATGGGTGGGCAAGTGAACTTTAAATATTATAATTGAGAACCCTTGGGTGATGTTTAGAACCTTGATTAAAGCCTTAACAAGATATATAGATAAGATTAGATAAAATGGGTACTTACCAATTAGTCCTGTTAACTAGACTTATTTACCTACAGGTCCTAACTAATAAATTTAACACTATAAAAATAAGAGAGTGATAAATTTATCACTAAAAATTTATTCATAAAACAAAGAGACTGATAAATTTATCACTATAAAATTATTCATAAAAAAAAAAAAGATTGATAAATTTATCTTTATCACTTAATAAATTATATCAAATAGGACTTAATGGGTAATAAGTCTCCAAAGTAGGACCTATTGGGTAATAAGTCTCCAAAGTAGGACCTATTGGTAATTTACCCTAGATAAAAAGCCCCAAAATTGAGTTTGAGTTTTTGACCAGCCGTCACTCTTTTGCCTTTTTCTCCTTCCATACTTTGAATTTGAATGTAAGGTTGGAACCATTGGAAAGCTTGTTTCCGGGGCTTCAATTTGGACACAAGAATGACCTAGAACGGAGTCCCGATGAGAGAGTTATACCCGTTTGAAGTTTTCATATCTGTGCTAGAAGCAAGACCGCACGAGCGGGAAAGGCAGCGCACGTGCGGCCTGTGCGAATTCAGAATGTTAAAAACGTGATTTTGAGATCATTTCTTACATTTTCTTTTCCTCCCTTCTTCTCCCCTCCTCCATGTCCGAAACCCTAGCCCCCAAAACCTTGATTTCCTCCACTTTTGTCAACAATCCACCATGGTTCTTGCATCAAGGATGGAGAACAAGAGAGGGTCAACATTTTCAATCGATTGAAATTCAAATTTATGGAGGATTCTTCTCAAAGCTTGCTTTTCTTGCTTGAATCTTAAGGTAGGGGTCCTAGTTCTCCTTCAATGCTTACATTGATAGATAGATTTGTGGTATTTTGGAATATATAAATGCAAAATCTACATTTTGAGCATATAATGTAAATCATGAAATTTTGAGGTTAGGGTTTGAAATGTTGGGGTTCTATTATGGGGTTTAGATTATGGTTTATGGATTATGGACCTAGGGTGTATAATAAATGGAAAGATTGGAACAAAAAGTAATGGGTTAAGAAATTTGGATTTTTCTTGAAATTTCTAGGTTTTTCTTGAAACCCTAGGTTGATTTTTTATGATAATCAATGATTTGGCCCAAATTGAAAGTTGAATCATGAAATTGGTAGGTTGAATTATATGTGTACAAGTTTAATTGGAATTTGGTTATGTTTGAAAATTATGTTTAAAATTTGCAAATGAACTTTGTAGGAGCATTGTAAATCATGTTATAATGAGAAGGGAAATTGGGAGAAATGATTTATTAATGATGTAGATGATATAAACTCAGTTATGGAATGTGGAAATGGGATTTAAGAAGTTCTCTTGAATTATATTTAATGATGTTGAGTTGAATCATGTTGATTTTGGTCTTTGTGATTTAAAATGTAGAGTTTCCAAAATGGGTTTAATCTCAAATCATTTTATTAAATTCCTAGTGTGTTTGCTTAGTTATTTTGAAACTCAAGTGGATGATTTAATGGGGTTTCTTATGGGGATGGATAATGTTGGGTTTTTGGTGAAAACACTAAAGATTTAGAGATTTTCGGGGAACATGGAAATGTTCATAAAATTCTTTTCTTTCTTTGAATAGAAGATGGATGTGTGTAAATTTCCATAATGTGTTTTGCAAGAATGGTAATCTTATATATATATATATATATTGAGTTAGAGAAATGGCTTGAAAACTTCATGTGTAGTCCTTGATGGGATCATGTTGCTATGACTTATGAAATGAAGAAATTGATGATATATGGTTGACTTGAGAAGGAATATTATGAACCATGAAAATTGTTGCATTTGCACATCATTTCATTTATTATTGTGCATGGTGGTTTTAAAAGGTTGAAAAATGATTTTTGAAAGAAAGTGGTTTTCATGGAGATGACTTGTATGAGAATGATGGAAATGTAACTGGGGTAAATACGTGGTAAGTCCGGATAGGGGGTGTAGTTGATTTGATAAGTTGGCCATGAGTGTCCAGGGTGAAAGACCAGAAAGTCGCGCGGATAGGTGTCGAGCCTTCCGGTTAGCACCGGTAAAATGACAGTTTGGTAGTGCTCGTAGAGACTACTTGCAGACACCAGCCTAGGGATTACCAGTGTCGTATTTACCGCCCCTTTTAAATTAATGATGGAAGTTTGAAATTTGATGAGATCACATGGTGACATTGAGAACATGGTGATTTTGAAACCATGCATTAAAATGAATGTTTTTCCTCATTGATTACTCTTGGCATAGCATTGCATTTACATTTACTTTTGTGTTGAGGAAAAAGCATATTTATTTTCATACTTGGTGAGAATTCTCTATAGAACATGGAAGTTAATTGCAAAAATGGTTTTTGAAAGAAAATGGCTTTTATGAAAATGTTTTGGAAGTTCACTTCCTGCCGTATGGTAGCCGGCGAAAGGTGGAAATTGTTATGAATTGGGTGCCCGCTATCCCGCCGTAGTAAGTCGGCAAAAGGTGGATTGTGTCGAACTATGTGTTGAGAGGTACATTGAGTTGATGATGTTATTTGTTGCTTGCGATGAATTTGTGAAATTTCATATTGATGTGTAATTTGGTTTAAAGAGGAAATGTGCATGAGCATTAATTGTAAATAATGGAAATCAAGGATAGATATTGGGAATCAGAGACTATGATGGTAAACTTAATGAAGTAGTTGTGTTAATAAAAGTAAAGTGTGAGCTTGTTCTATAATTAAATAATGGGATTGGATTGAAAGGGGTTATTAATATTGTGTTATCTTGGAATGAAACCTTGCCGGTGTAATTAACGGGGTGAATTGAGTACAGGAGAATTGTTGGCAAATCAAAAAGGGACTTGAACTTGAAATTATGGGATTTTAAGTTAAAAATGAAGAGTAAAAGAGTAGAATAAAAGAAAAGAGGAACATTAAAAATGGAAGTTAAATGAGAAATATTTTGAGAAATGGGTTATTAACCTTTAAATGATGTTGTTTCTTAAATACGGTTGTTTCACAAGGATCTATGGTTTTTCTAAAGTTAAGGGGTGATTTTAATGGCTGAAGGTTTTTCTTACAAGTGTTTAAATTGTTTTTGAGAAAAAGATACCTTACTTATGATATTTTGAGATTATGAAATGTCACCCTACTATATGGTATCACCCAGCATGCATGATCATTTTTATTTGTGTGTTAGTTATTTATTTAGAACTGTGAGATTCCTACTGGGCATTAGTGCTCACCCCGTTGTTGTTGTATCTTTTTACAGGAAGAATGTTTGGATTATTTGATTGAAGATGTACAGAGTTCTTGAGTCATTTGTATAACTTCATGGTAGTTGTAAAAGAAGTGGACTTGTATTTGTATTCATTTATTGTAGCTTCGCGGCAGAAGCATTGGCATGTATTATTGTTGTTGTATTCATTGAGGGAGAGAACATGTATTATCGTATTTCTGTTACTCAAGTGTAATAGATATTTGTATATGTAGAAAAAAAAAATATGGACCTAAATTTACAGGCTTTGGTAATGTTTTGTGTAATTAAAATTCAGGGCGTGACAGGCCATACACCTAATTAATGTATAATGTGATTATTAACATCTATAGTCAACCACAGTAACCATAGAACATAATTTGAACATTCACATTTACTTAACATAAATTAAGATGTCAACATTCACACAAACTTCAACATAAGAAAACAGATGTAAATATTCACAGTTTATATTGTTTAGCACACACACACATCAACACCAAATATACCATCAAAACACATAGGTGTGTGAGAAGTATATCATTGATTTATATATATGTTGTCAAGTGTTTTCAACTACAAGTTATCAAAGTTACAAAAAAAATAAACAAAAATAAAAAATAAAAAAAACTGGCACTGTATTCTGGTATAGCTAGTGTATGGTAGACAACCCCAACTATAGAACAACAGATTTTGCCTCAAGTAGTCCAACTAAAGATCAAGAACTTGGTGTTTCTCATCAGTTTTACTAAACCTGTAATGTTTGATTGATAATTGACATGTTGCATATCAATGTGGGTGTTAATCTCTAAAGGCATGCTCTCTTCTATGACATGATACTCCTCCATCTTCCTCTTTGTGCAAAATTTAGATGCAACATCTGTTACATGGGCATGCACAAATAGTGAGTGTTTATGTAAACATTAAATTTGATTTCAATAAAATTGGTAGGGTAGGCATGCACATTGACATCAACACATCATTAGTCAGTGTGGATATTCACGTTCAACGATATTCATATAAGCAAAAGTAACAAAGTGCTATTTAAGTGACAAACATAGTAATGTGAACATTCACATCATTGGAGATGTGAATATTCACATTATTGCTAGGGTACAAATAGTAGTGGTCACACCGAATGTTAATATTTACACATCCATATAATATTAGGTATGTCTATGTATATAAAAGGGAATGTTAAAGTTCACATCAACATTTGTTTACAACAATTTACAGTAAGACAATGATTATATGTACACATTTATAAACAAATAGTACCAATGTGAATATTCATAATGGCTATAAACAACCAAACAACATGACAATATTACCCATTCATTAACCACAAACCACATATTTTCAATGTACACAATTGTGATATGAATATTAAGTGGACAAATGTGAACAACGTTAATGTTCACAATGTCAAGGTTCACATCAAAATCGAACTACAACTAAAAGAAATGTTTTTATTTAGGGATTTGCTTGACACAATGTTTACAATCATATAACAAATTTATTCAGGACATGGTCCCCAAGTGAATGTTGACATCATGTGAACAACAACAACAATATCCGAAACAACGACAATTTTCTGTTTTCTGAGAAAACCAACAAATTTGGGGGTTTACATCATTTCAATAATACCAACAACAACAAAAAGAGAGAAAATAACAGCAAAAACATGAACAACAAGGACCAAAAATAATAATGGCAACACGTGAGAAATTTTGCATTAGGACCAACAAAAAAAAAAAGTAATTTGATTACACAAAAAAATGGGAAAAAAGGTGCTTACATTTGGTACCCATGTTGAGTTGATACATTCCGATATATGCGAATATTCACAGCATTATTTCTTCTTCATTGGAGTATGGTTCCAGTAACTAATAACGCTTCGATAACGATGAAACGGTCGGAGAACGGAAAGACGCAAACGGTGGGTCGATTTCACGATGGCAGCGGTGAATTGATGTGAATTTCCAATCGTCGGTGATGGTGGGATGATGGTAGGATGGTGGATAAAGCAATATGAAACCCAGTGTGGGGATATATTTTCTGAGTACCAACACGTGGTCAGCCGAGGTGCCACGTGTCCTGGTCATGACGCCGAGGTTATCTCGGCTAGGCCGAGGTTATCTCCAAAGATATCAGAATCCGGGATAAACGGATAAGGGACAAGAGTCCTAGAATGAGGAAGGGACATAGCCTGGATAAGGATAAAGCTCTTAAGGGAGTTTATCTTTATTTACTAAAGAGTCCAGGATAAGCACTGAGCTAAAGTCCATTAAAGCTAGGCTTCTGTTGGGACAAGGATTAGGTTAATTATAAAATAGATGCACCCCCATGGGTCTAAGGTACGCAATTTATATTCAGAACAGTGAGTTAAGCACTATTGATTATCTTTGAGATAACTGACTTGACCATCGAAGTGCCCCCGGGTGAACGAACCACTGTCGGAATCTTCTCTTTCTATTGCAGGTCAGCCAAGTGCTATCTATTCTGCCAGTACTCTCCAGCTGAATACTGAATTGGCAGTATGATCAGAAATTCACTCACACACCTAGGATTAGGGTTTGTGATATTTTGCAGCAACAGTGAGGATTTTGGGAAGAAAAGATTTGGGAGTGAAATATGGAATGATGAAGAGGAGTGTTTTGATCATATTTGATTTCAGAATGGAAATACGTGTAGAAGAGATTGAGGGTGTTTTGGTATTCTGACCTCAAATAAGATCTAATGGAATATTCAAAAAAAATATGAGTTAGATGGAATAGAACTCTTAGGAAAATGATTTACTAAAAAAGATCCGTATAATAAATTTTGATTGGTGTGGGATATAATCATGTAATTAACTAATAATTTTTCCTCTTATTGAGCATTGAATTGACTAATACTCAAAAAATTATTTGATACTTTTAGGATGCCTCGGGGTGGTGCTTCACGTGGTTCATCACCAATTGTTATACACTGTGTCTTTTTTTTTTTCTTTTTTTTCTATCATCCAACATAAAATTATAAGTCACACCTCTTCTACAAATTATAATATTCTTGGACTACGACGTGATCATATTCCATATCACCAAATAATTTCTTCCTAAAGTGAAGAACTTTTTGGTGATTTTGAATTAGAAAAATATTAGAGATACCAACAAATCTACCAAATCACTCACATGGATGTGGGTTCAATGTGAGTGTTTGATAAATTTTTTGATAAAATATTTAGTGTCTCCAACATTGTTGTTTAGATTAATGCTCGTGTAATATTTATTTACTTATTTTTCAAAAGCTAATATAAAAATAATAAATTTTATTATTTTAATTAATAAAATATAAATTAAAATGTCACGTAGATTTTTCTCAAAACTATCATATAATTTTCCCTTAAAAATAGAAGTTATTTTGGTAGTCTTAAAATAATGCTCAACACTATTCATTTTGTGGCACTTGTCGTTTTTGTCTTTTTAAAATTAATAAAAAAAAAAAGGGGGTCATTTTGGAACATGAATAAAAAGTTAAATGTTAACTTTTAATTCATTTTAGATTATATTATCTTTTACATAAAAAAAAAAAAGTTAAAAAATTAATTTTTAACCATCTTTATCAAAACACCCCATAATAAATCTTAATATTTTAACTAATAAAAAATAAGTTATGACAACACGTAAGTTTATTTCAAGACCACGATATAATTTTTTTTCCTTACTAACATATGTTATTGTTAATAGAAACTTCGAAAAGAAAAAGTAAGGTAAATTATGAATATATCTTAGTAGTAGACTTATTTTCATTAAGTTTTATTAAAAATAAGTCTTAATAAAATTATCATTAAAAATAATTTCTTGTGACAATTTTTTGCATCAACAAAAAATTGATAATTAGTGACTTTTTTTGTTACGATTTTTATAAATTGTCGTTAAAACTTACAGTTAATAACATTTTTTTCTGTGATGAATTTTTTAAACTATTGCTGAAAGTTAAAAATTAACGACTTTTTTGTGATAATTCTTTTAAATTGTCACTAAAACTTATAATTAGTGATATTTTTATGACAAAATTTTCAAATGTTACTAAAAATTAACAATTAGTGATTTTTTAATAGTGTTTGATAAAAAAATAATATGGTAGAAGAATTGGGTGGATTATATGATCGGGAACACTTAACTTACTATATGAATCAAATAATAATAATAATAATAATAATAATAATAATAAAACCTATTTAAAGAGTCTAAAACATTTTCCTATATTAAATTCTTTTCCTAAAAAGCCATGGAGTTATATTTTTTTTACGACACTCCTGATCATCAATCCAAAGCTGATCTGGACATTATGGTCAAATTTCGGACAGCCACAACGGTATAGTGGTAATTGTAACCCACATGGATACACTACTTAAATGAGTCTGTTGAAAGTAACTTGGTTTTTTTATGATAAAAAAAAGCTAAAAAGTGCATTATCAAAAAAATTACAGAAAGAGAAAGAAAGAAAGAATTCATATTTTTTCATATAACTAAAAAAAGTTATTTTTAAACCTATTAACTTTTTTCTTTTATTAAAAAATTACTTAAAAAGTCAAACCACAACCTAAGTCAAACCACAAACGAACCATATTTGTTTTCAGTTTTTGAAAAACCGCTTTTTAAAAAATTCTACTTTCTTATTTTTTATATTTTTTTGTTTTTACTAAATTTTTTAATATTTTAAGAAAAAAATTTAATTTTTAAACACATCTAACATATATGCACTTAAAAAGTATAATTTTCGTGAATTTTTTAAAAAAATTCACTAAATACCAAAAATATTTATAAAAAATACGAAGATTCAATATATTTTTTTTATTTTTATGTATTTATTAAAATTTTAAAATATTTTTTCGCAAACACTTTACTTTTTAAATACATCTAAGTAAGGTACATTTAAAAAAGTAAAAAAAAAACTTAAAATTTTAAAAATAATATTAAAAAAAATACGAAAAATAAAAAACTCAATTTGTAGAAAACTAAAACTAAACACCCTTTTCAATAAAATTTTCATTCAAATTAGGATAATCTAACTAAGTATACTCTTTGATTTTTTATGAAAAGATGTGTAAAAAAAAAAATAGATAATATGATGTAAATAAATTCACTTTTCTAAATAAATACGCTTATTACGAGATGCCAAACAAGCTATTTGAAAAACTTATTTCATGTGTTATAGAACTAAGAGCTTGTTTGAGATGTGAATTGACTTGTTGACCTTTTGATTTTCGACAATGTTAGGTAGCCCGAATTTTTATTGCTCGAATGACTCAAAATGACATCACTTTGGGTGTAAAACGACGTCGTTTTGACATATTCAAGCCATTCAGGCCACACAAATTTGGGCCACCAAGCATTTTTCTTTAATTTTTTGATAATTTTAGTCTCAAGCTAAAAAGTCTCGTTTAAGATAAATTTTTTAACTTTTTAAATTTTTATGAGAGAAAAAATAAAATAATTATAAATTAGATGTAATATTTTATCTTATATAATTATTTTAGTCCAAACTTTTATCCTAAACGAGCTCTTTATGTTGTGTTTGGTTGAAGGATTTGAGAAGGGATTTGGAAAGAGAAAAGGAAAAGGTGTGTGAAATTAGGAGAAATATAGGCATGTTTTATTCACATTTCACCTACCTTTTCCATTTCTCTTTCCAAATCTCTCTTCAAATCCCCCAACCAAACACAACATTAGTGAAAACTTTCTTTAAAAAAGTAAGACTTCTTTAATATTTTTGGAGCAATGCTACGAGAACAAAATAATTTATAAAAAAAATACAACAGATAACTGGTTTAAACCTAATTGTGATGTCAACCATATTCAAAGTAAAGGGGTCGTTGGGAAGTTGGGAAGTTGGTTTTTTTTTTTTTTTTTTGCTAAAATAATCAATAAATGTAAAATAAGTTAAAACAGTTAATAAAATAAAATATCATATCTAAATTATAATTTCTTTTTTCCTACAACTATCAAACCAACTATAAAAAAAAAAAAATTTAAAAAAGAAGAAGTCAACTATAGTCACAAATACAATTTTTTTAGTCAGACTAAAATAATCAAAAAAAAAATAAACTAAAATAATTAAGTTTTCAAACAAGCCCTAAATCTCAATAGATCAATACAGTTTTTATGATAAATTTGTATTCATATCATTATCGATATTTTTCTAACAAACTATGAAGCATGGATTCGGGTATGAGTATTAGTATTGTACGATACGGGTTTGTCGATATGATAAAATTTATAATAAAAAAAAAGAGATACAGAGACGGTTTGATACGCTTGTAAAAAAAATATTTATTTTTAATTTAGAGTAATGTAAAAATTTATTAAATAGTTTAATTTATTAAGGTTTAACCTACAATTAACATTTAATGTCAAAAGTAAAGGTATAAATCAAAATTAAATGTCAATATATTAAATAACTTACAAATCATACTTTAATTTTAAAGTCATGCTAAGTATAAAACAAAAAATAAAAAAACAAGTCTAGTGAAAGGAGTTTTATCTCTGTAATAGAAGAAAATATTGTTTCAACTAAGGTTCGATACGGTTTGGGTATATATTAGATACATCTAGGTACGCTAAAAATTAAAAAGAAAAAACTTTGGTACATGTTTCGTATATCCGGTACATATACAGAAGTATCATACAAAGTATCATATGCAGGTAAGTACCTAGAACAGATACGACGTGTTTTTCGAAATATCCATACTTTACAGCTAACAAACTATCCCACATAGATGAGTTTAACATGATTAAACTCACTTATGATAATTAATAGTGTTATATGCACCAACTAGTATATTAATTAGTACACAAACTACTGTTATGTTATTATTATTAACTCTACCTATTATATAAATTATAAATGTTCAAAATTTTTAAAATGATATCAAATCATTTATTAATATACTAATTAATACATTAATCAATACCTATAGGATTATCCTATGATAACAGTTCATAATATGTTTATCCTATGTTTCTGATATTTTCCCCAAAAGAAAAATAAAAAATATTTCTCCCACGTAGATGAGTGCAATAGTTAAGGCGTCACTAAAAAGATAACCGTTGGGAGAAGGGAGCGGCTTTCACAATAAAAGACCCAGTGTCGAACCGACGACCCCTTGGCCTTTGTGCAAAATTTCCAACTTACCAGGCATTAAAACTAGCCGTTAGACACACACACCCTCTCTCTCTCTCTCTCTCTCTGTAGCAAGAGCCTCTGCATGCCTCATTTCCCACCTGACACTTTCTTGTCTTCCAATAAACAAAGATTCCTCCATTTTGTCCTCTCTCTCTCTCTCTAAAAGATCCTCACGGGAACCCCACCTCTCTAGGCTCTACCCTCCCCTCTACAAAACCATGTCCCAACAGTTCACTTCCCTGTTTGGCTTAGTCAACCTCACATATCTCTATCATATTATAGACTGTTCATATTAGCACAAACTCAACCAAAAATTAGTCAAGAAAGAGAGCCAAACCAACAACCAAACCACCCTTCTTCTTCTT
This sequence comes from Camellia lanceoleosa, assembly GCA_025200525.1. Classification (NCBI taxonomy): domain Eukaryota; kingdom Viridiplantae; phylum Streptophyta; class Magnoliopsida; order Ericales; family Theaceae; genus Camellia; species Camellia lanceoleosa. The sequence continues at coordinate 39,634,636 of CM045764.1, forward strand.
CTTCAATAAATTTAATATATGGGTTGCCAAAATCAAATCTTTAGCAGTTTCCACAAAAACCCATCTCAGAGCCTTCATTTTTTGGTAAAGACAGAGGCCAATAAGAAGGAGAAATGGAAAATTCAATCCAGCCCTTCTCATCTTTTTGGGTTTTCACACTTTTTCTTGTTTCTTCACCTACTGATTTGTACCATTCGAGTGGTGTCAAGCCAATCTTGGGATGGTGTAATTGTCACCCAAGCAGATTATCAAGCCCTTCAAGCCTTCAAACATGAACTTGTTGACACAAAAGGCTTCTTGAAAAGCTGGAATGACACTGGATATGGAGCTTGCTCCGGGGGGTGGGCAGGAATCAAGTGTGCTCAAGGTCAAGTCATAGTGATTCAGCTTCCGTGGAAGGGATTAGGAGGCCGAATCACTGAAAAGATTGGGGAACTTCAAGCCCTCAGAAAGCTCAGCCTCCATGACAATGCCATTGGAGGTTCAATCCCTTCTTCTCTTGGGTTTCTCCAAAACCTCAGAGGTGTTCAGCTTTTCAATAATCGGCTTTCGGGTTCGATTCCAGCTTCAATTGGGTCATGTCCTCTGCTTCAAACTCTTGATTTCAGTAACAATTTACTCTCTGGGTCAATCCCAGAGAGTCTTGCTAACTCTACCAAGCTTTATAGGCTTAATCTTAGCTTCAATTCTTTGTCTGGTTCAATCCCCATTAGTCTCACTCACTCACCTTCTCTGATCTTTATTGCTCTTCAATACAATAATCTCTCTGGTTCCATTCCTGATTCTGTGGGGAAGGCCAGTGAGCTCCAAGAGCTCTCATTGAGTCACAACCAAATCACTGGTTCAATACCTAGTGAAATAGGAAGGCTTGATAAGCTCACAACACTTGACCTCTCTGACAATGCCGTTAATGGAAGCTTACCCATTAGTCTCTCCAATCTCTCCTCACTTCTTGTTCTCAATTTGGAAAACAACCACATTGATAACCAAATCCCAGAATCTGTAAACCAATTACAGAAGCTCAAAGTATTTACCTTGAGAAAAAACCGACTCTCCGGCCACATTCCAGCCACTATTGGGAACATTTCCGGCCTAACCCAACTTGATTTAGCCTACAACAATCTCACTGAAGAAATCCCCAACTCCATTGGTGATCTAACAAGTCTCAATTTCTTCAATGTTTCCTATAACAACCTATCTGGTCCTATTCCAATCAAACTCTCCCAAAAATTCAATTCAAGCTCATTTGTGGGTAATCTTCAGCTATGTGGGTATAGTCCTTCAAACCCATGTCCCCCTCTATCTCCTCCTCCTAGTACCTCTCCTCCTCCTTCCCCGAAAAAAAGTGCTCACCATAGATTGAACACCAAAGACATAATACTCATAGCCGCAGGGGCTCTCCTATTAGTCTTACTTTTACTCTGTTGCATATTGCTCTGCTGCTTGATCAGGAAAAAGGCGGCCGCAAAGGAAAAAGACGGCGAGGCTGGAGGCGGAGCTGGAGGCGGAGCAAGGGCGGAGAAGGGTGGTGCACCGCCAGCAGGCGGTGAAGCGGAGGCAGGCGGGGGAGAGGCTGGAGGGAAGCTTGTGCATTTTGATGGGCCACTGAGTTTCGCAGCTGATGATCTGTTGTGTGCTACTGCTGAGATTATGGGGAAGAGTACTTATGGGACTGTTTACAAAGCCACATTGGAGGATGGGAGTCAAGTTGCAGTGAAGAGGTTGAGAGAGAAGATAACAAAAGGGCAGAGGGAATTTGAAACAGAGGTTAATGTGCTTGGGAAGATCAGACATCCCAATCTTTTGGCTTTGAGAGCTTATTATTTGGGTCCCAAAGGAGAGAAGCTTCTTGTTTTTGACTACATGCCTAAGGGAAGTCTTGCATCTTTCCTCCATGGTGAGTAAAAAGTTCCTACTAGCTTAGCTCTTTCATTCAATAATGTACTCACATTTCACACCTGTTAGCCTAGTTAAAAAATTTTAAAATGATATAAAATAAAATTTAAGATAATAATGATGTGACAATGATATTCTTGTAATTATAAACCAAAGTAATGGGCATTTGGAATTTTAATAAAGAACTATAGATGAGATATATCATTCTGTATGAATTTTTTATATAAAAATTCCGTTTGTATAGCATTACTCTAAAAATTTATTTGAAATTGATTATTAGTAAATTGAATTTGAACATTCTTTAAAACTTGTCCTTTTGTTGAAACTATTTTAAAATTGACCCAAAAATGGACAAATCAAAAGTTACATACATTCTAATAATCATTAGGATCTCAAATTAAATTTTAAAAACTTATATTCAAAGCCAACTCCACTAGTTTTGAACACTTGTACCTTGTTTGGTTTGTGTTTCCCAAAAAATTTTGGGAAAAATTCTCTACAAATAAGTTTTCAAAAGTAATCAAATCAAATAAAATTTTCTAAAACTTGTTTGGTTTACAAGTTTTTCAAACAAATCTCTCTCTCTCATACACATCAAATCAATCACTTTTTTCAAAACTCTCTCTCAAAATAATTTTCCAAAACATCTTTTGAAAAAAACCAAACCAAACCAAACAACTTTTCGTACTTTTTATCTCTAAAACTCATCTCCCAAATTCAAACCAAACATTTTTTATTTTTATTTTCTTTCTATGTAGGTTTATGTCAAGGGTTGATTGAACTAGGACCCCTTAATTATTAGGAATATGAACTTACCACCTTCAACTATAAGATATTTTGATTCTTTCAAGTTTAAAATATATCACTACTATTCTTATATTTGAGAGGTAAAAATGTACAAATTAACATGTAGGGTTTGGGTTAAAATAGCCACAAAAAGACAAAATAGACTTTTTAATTTAATAAGACAAAAATATCACATTCAAATCATAATCATTTCATTTTTTCTCTCACAAAAGTCTAAAAAGTCAAAAAAAACCTATCTCAAACGAGATTTTTTTATCTCAGGCTAAAATAGTCAAAAAGCCAAAAAACTAAAAAGTCAACCCACATCCCAAACGAAGGCTAAATAGAAGTCAAAAAACCTATCCCAAACTAAGTTTTTTAGCCCCAGGTTAAAATAATCAAAAAAAAATTTAAAAGGCAAAAAGCCAACTCACATCCTAAATGAAGGCTAAATTGAGTAGGTTGATATTGGTAAATAGTTGAGAGGTTAATAGAGAGTTCTCTCGTCTCTCTTTTTATCTACTTTTATCATTGAACTATATCAATCATAAGCCCCATTGTGTAGAGCTAATTGTTTGATTTTTTCTTTTTTCTTTTTATTATTATTTTTGGTTACAGCTCGTGGCCCAGACACACCCATTGATTGGCCAACAAGAATGAAGATAGCACAAGGCACAGCAAGAGGCTTGCTCTACCTTCACACCCATGTCAACATAATTCATGGAAACCTCACTTCCAGCAATGTCCTCCTGGACGAGCACACAAATGCCAAAATCTCCGATTATGGCCTCTCTCGGCTCATGACCGCTGCCGCCAACTCCAATGTAATTGCCACCGCTGGAGCACTTGGATACCGAGCACCAGAGCTCTCAAAACTCAAAAAAGCCAACACGAAGACTGACGTTTATAGCCTCGGTGTCATCATTCTTGAACTCCTGACTGGGAAGTCCCCCGGGGAGGCGATGAACGGTACTGATTTGCCTCAGTGGGTGGCCTCTATAGTGAAGGAGGAGTGGACTAACGAGGTTTTTGATTTGGAGTTGATGAGTGATGCAAATGCTATTGGTGATGAGTTGTTGAATACTTTGAAGTTGGCTTTGCACTGTGTCGACCCTTCGCCATCAGCGAGGCCGGAGGTTCAGCAGATTGTTCAGCAGCTGGAGGAGATTAGGCCGCCGGAGACAGGGCCCAGGAGTTCTGGTGATGACGGTGGTGCAGTCCCTTCAAACTAGTGAGGATTAAGAAAGAAGCATCGGGCTTTTATTAGGACACGGATTCTCTGTATTTAAAATCTATGTTCCTAATCTCAATACATAGTTTAGATTGTATCATCGTGTCTCGAGATTTTGATGTTTCGAATGTTCTGCCAATGTAATCTCAAGGCACGATTTAGTGCTAACAGTGCATTAAGAATAGGAGAAGAGGAGATACCTTAGACTGGGCTTTTTAGTGTTTAGGTGTAGGGACTATAAGGAGGACACATTAGTCCTGGTTCAATTCTTTCATTCATTAATGAACCTTTTTTCGATGCTTTTTGAAGTAGGTTGTTCCTTTTTGTCTGTAAATACAGATTTTCTTTCCAGTTCAGAGAACGTTTCGTCATGAGTGAACACTTTAATTGATTCTATGTTATGAAACTTAAAAAGATTGTATACCGTGCATGAAAATAAACGTAATAATTTTTTTATACTTAACATGTACCTTAGAGCAAATGTTAATAAAATCTTACAAAAAAATTCCACAATTTCGTTCACTCAATAAAGAGTCCCGCAATCTTGTATATCAAATTTGTTTTGTAGTCACAAAAAAAAAATTATAAATAAAAACAAAACTATAGAAACAGAATAAAGAAAGTAGACCTGGTGTCCTAGACTAATGCAACATGCTCCTGCACAGTAATGACTGCATCTTTGATGGACCCCAAGCACAATACAATAACCTCAAAGTTCAGAGAGAAAATTAACAAAACCTGTCTAAAAGGCTGAATTTGATATACAAGTAAACACCATCCAAGTAGTCCCAAGTGCAAACAAGTACCCAACCAAGAATTCTTAATTTGTTATTTTCCTTTGGCTTTAAATATCAGCAGTGTAAGCAACTCGGAAGCAACCACTCAAAGCCAAAGCAATGCTTTTACAAGATAACCAGTGCAAAAAAAGAAAAAGTCGTCAATTAAACCTTTATGAATGTGAATGTTCAAAATCAGATAATGAAAATATACAATTTATGTACCTATCTCAAACAAACAGATAAAGCTTCCCTAATGGTGTGTTTGGTTGGGGGATTTGGAGAGGGATTTAGAAAAGAAAAGGGAAAAGATATGTGAAACTAGATGAAATATGAGTATATTTTATTCACATTTCACTTAACATTTCCTTTTCTCTTTCCAAATCCCTCCTCAAATCTTCCAACCAAACACAGCGTAAGTCAACTATGTTGTGTTTCTTAACTCAAACTATAGTGTACATAAATGAAATACAAAGGATGGAAATGACAGGAAAAACTGGAAACAACAATAATTCACAGCTAGGGAGGGAGAGGGGACATCAGCTAGCTACTATCTTTTGCATATCCACTAGTTTCTTCTGCAACCATTTCCCACACATTTGCCATCTTCTCTGCATATCCGGCCTGTTAACATACATGCATTAAACAGCTTATCTTGTTCACTCATTGAAAAGAGGGATCACATATAGCACACAGAACGAAAATCATACAAGATTAAGGCAGCAACTAGGTGAAAGGTTTCAACAGAAGAAACCTATATTACCCCCACTTTGGTCTCATTTTTTAGAACTATTCTGTTCTCCAAAAACAAAACTACAGATTTTGGGCGAACTGTTCATTTTTTTCTTTTGAAAACACCTCCTTTTGGGGAAAAATTACAAAAAATTTTACACAATACTCACGTGTGGGACCCACACCATAAGGGAACCACACTCACGTGAGTATTGTGTAGAATTTTTTATAGTTTTTTTTTTTTTTTTTTTTTTTGGGGGGGGGGGGGGGGGGTCTCCAGCATTTCTGATACTGCAATGATTTTTATTCTATCGACTTTTGCAATTATTTCATATTCTTTCCATTGTTCTGCAATTTTTGCAACTATTTTCATATCTAAAATGAAAACAACACAAAAATGTCAGCATTTTCAAACTCCACATTGGTTTTGTTTCCAAAAACAATAGTTATGAAAATGATACCAAACAGAAAGCTCTCCTGCCATATCTCTAGCATGAAAAAAAAAAAAAAAAAAGGAGAGGTAGAAAGCAAATGAGCTCCTATCATGCCTCTCTCATCCATCTTTTCACTATACCAAGATGAATTTTTCTGGTCCAAGCATGAAGTTGTACAACCAAATGTATTTTCAGTGATATTGGGCAACCAGAATGGGCTAAAATTTTCACCTCATATTCAGAACAACTTAGCAGGTTGCCTCACTGAACTCACTATTCTGCTAGCCAGCACAAAGGGTTATCAAACAGGGCTACAGCCGTATACTGTGGTAAATTAACTAGTATAATACAACAAGCAATGCTAGAGACCTCAAAAATTCTACCAAAAATTCTACCAAATGTCTCACATTGGTGTGGGACATTTGGTAAAATTTTTGGTAGAATTTTTGGGATCTGGCATTTTTGATAAAATTTGTAGGAAAAACAGCATAGTTTCCCCAAACCAACGTTTTCCAAAACCAAATAGTGAAAGAAAGTGGACTGATTTGGTGCACTTCAAACCCAAACAGCTCCACAAAATTCCCCAAATATCATGCAAGTCAAACCTTCAAAGACATCTACTCTAGATGAAAAAATTATAGACTGGAGAAAACTAGCTTGAACAAAGAGGAAAGCATGAAACAATCTTATATTATAGCAAAAAAAGAAAGGAGAAAACTACCTGATTAACTGCAAACCCTTTCAGCATGCTCAAAAAGTCATTGTGCATATCTTTGTCTAGCCTTTCAAACTCATTCTTATTGTTGTCCTGCAGATAAGTCACCAAATATGTTTTACAAAGGAAATTTGATATTTTTTGCAAAATTTTCAAGCACATGCAAGTTTAACAATCATATTTTCACATCAAAGCATACAAGTGGATAAATACAAAGAGGAAAACAAAAAAGAGAACAAGAATTAGTAATTTTACAGGACTAGTTCAAGCATTTGAATGATCAATGAAGATGAATATATGTTTTAAGAATTAAAAACAAAAATCATAAAGGTAGTAACAACTGTCAACTAAGCAAGATGAGCAGGGGTATTCACCTAAAAAAGATGAGCCGGGGTTCATAAGTTGGGTGAACCAAAAATAGAAATCACAAATTCTTGCAGAAATCTATAACCTCCAAACTTACAAAATTGAGAGAAAATGTAATTTTAAACTATCAACTTACAAAACAGTGGCATCCCAAAAATATACAAAATTAGAAAACCTAGCGCACAAAGAAATTTTAGTTTGAAAGGAATGATTAACATTGTAAACAACTCAAACTGGACTCGCAGCCACTCCACACAAAGTGGCTATGGCTCCAAGCCATGGACAAATCAACAATTTGCATACCAGTTCTTGAAAAAAAAAAAAACAAAAAAAAAAAAGAAAGATTAACAACGCTGAGTGGAAGAGGAGTCAGTGTAAGACCGTAATACCAGATTACCATTTGTGCAATAACAGACTTATCAAATAACCATGTAAAATTAATCTCTAATATAAAACATATGTACACCTTGTCCTTCAACCATAAAAATAAAATAAAATAAAAACTTCTGATATGGGGATGTCCTAATCAACCTAAATGCATCTCACATCAATGCTTTAAGTGGCAGTGCCCAGGAGCTTTTAATAAAGGTTAGAATCTTTGGTTACTTTGTTTCTATACCTAACCTAACTAATAGGTGAGAGGGGTTGCTTGGACAACTTGAAAACCCTAAACTGGCAGCTGCGGCTTCTTTGTTTGTGATTGTTGGTGGTCCAAAGTGTTCTTGAAAAGGACTATTGCTTCTTCCCTGAACATTATCCCCATATCACATTCTTTTCTTTTTCTTTTTCTTTTTCTATTTTTGTTTTTTGGATCAGCAACAAAATGAAGATTTTATTACAAGGAAGAATACAGCACAGAGGACAAGGAGTCCTCCAAGAAAAAATAACAAAACAAACAAAAAATCACAACTCCAAAACCAACGCATCACAGACTACCCTCCAATAATTGGAAATAACAAAGAATGGAGTTCCTCTAAAAACGGAGAAGAAACAGAAGCCCAAAAAGAAACTAAGTATCGAACTAGATCCCAAATTAGCTCAATGTCCTATCATCAAAGATTCTAGCATTCCGTTCCAACCACACCACCCAAAAAATTGAAAGAATAACACAATTTCACTAAACTTTCGCATTAATGTTGTGACTATGGTTGTCAAATCACAAAGCGAATCATGAATTGTTTTGCTAAAATAGTGAATCATGAATTGTATCGACTCTAATTCACTTTATTTAGCATAATATATTATTTGATATATGTATATGCATATGCATATAAAATTATAGTGCTTAAAATGAAATAAATATCAATATAACTAATTTGTATATATGTATATACAATAAAATCACATATATCAATAAAATTAGTAGATATCTTTTTTATTTTGCAAAAACACATTATGCAAACAAAACTGAAGCACTTGAATTGCAGTGAATCGTAATGAATCACAATGTAACGTAGTGAATCACAATTGAATTGTAAGATTCACCCACTTTAAGTTTCATTTGCATTAATCGAATCATTTTGCTTGAAACTCGTATCAAATCATAAGAATCAAATTGTGAATCGTAAGATTTTAACAACCATGGTCGCAATCAAAACCCCGAAAATCATTCTAAAACATTTGAGCATAAATAGCCCGTGCCACCCAACATACTTCCACCGACTGAAAGAGTCAATGCCATAATACTGAGGCCAAAAGACAATGCAAAAAGAGATGATCCAAAGATTCCTCACTCTTCTTACATATGAATCACCATTAAGGACAAAGGTTGCAATTAGGTCTCCTTTTTTTTGAAAAATGTCTTTCTGTCATGATATGCCTATGAGCCAAGGTCCGCATAAAAATCTCAACTTTATGATGCACAAATGATTTCCAAATTCTTTTAAAATGAAAGCCAGAAATACCAATGGAATTATCAATGATGTTATCAAAAAAGGACTAGCATGAAAAGATCCTGGAAGAGTGAAGAGAACACACCCGCATGGATCTAACATTCGATCTTAAGGAAAACCCATCCAACATGGCCAACAAAGATTTCAACACTAGAGCCTCCCGGTCATTAGGATTCCTAAACAATTGAAATCCCAAAAAATCAGATCCAAATAAGAAAGAGCCATAAACGCAATGGAAACGTTATGTGAACAAACCAACCGACACAAATGCGGAAAAACACATCAAACGAGGAATCACCTAGCTAAATATCATCCTAAAATTGAGCAAACTCACCGTTACCCATCCTCAATGAAAGGAAACTAGGAAAAAGAGGGAAATTTTGAGAAGATCGACAATTACCCCTATGAACCACAAAAAGATCCCTTCCATTTGCTTGAACCCTATTATGTACTTCTAATAATAGAATGCCATAAACAATTACTTTCTAAAGGGAGCCTCCATAACCATTTCCCTAAAAAGAGTAATATTCCTTGCCACAATGTTTCCTATGGCAGGAACCCTTTTTTACTTTGGAGAGTGTGGAAGTCTCCCAATTCACCAAACGATTTTTTTTCCCTGCCTCCCATCCTTACCAAAGAAAGTCCCTCATCATTTTTTCAATCTTCTTGGCCATCTCAACCAGAGTCTCAAACACAAACTAGTAAATGGGAATGCTACATAACACATATTGCACCAATATACCCTACCTCCTATAGAGAACAAGGCTCCCTTCCAAACTCTTACCAATATTCTCTACCATTCGGGCCCAAAAACACTCTGCTCGAGGATTTCAAAGGCAGTCCCAGGTATTTAATAGGAAGATACTCAATGGAAGGACACAAAAGGGCTCCTGCCAACCCCTCTAGTCTATCCTGTTGAATGTTAATTCCAACAATGCTACTTTTGTTCAAATTAACTTTAATACCAAGACAATCTAAAGAATTCTTAATAACGAAAGCAAATTGACTGCCTTAGAATCATCCCCAAAAGAGAAAAAAAATAGTATCATCAATAAGAGGGACACAATCTCTTCCAATAACAAAACCATCAATTTAACACACCAATCTAGCTCTATTGACCAATCTCCCCAAAATATATGCCACTAAAGTAAACAGAAAATGTGACAACGGATCACCTTGCATAAGACCTCTTGAGACCTTAAAACTGCTCTCTGCCTTACCATTTTACAATGACTGACATATTACACAAAGACGAGCACCCTCGAATCCATTTCCTCCCTCTATCCCCAAATCCCTTTCTACACATTACAAAGTCCAAAAATTGCCAGCTTACATGATTACAAACTCTTTCTAAGTCCAATTTGAAATTTACACCGTCCTTATTAAGCCCTCTATATTCTTCAACTGCCTCATTCACAACCAACACAACATCTAAATCTAACACCCTTCCACAAAAGCTCCGTGAGCTTTGGTCTCTCATAACAATGTTTGCAGTTTTTTTGATAGCACATTCCCAAGATTTTATAAAAGATGTAACCATTAAAATCTTCAATCTTCACCGACTTCTCTTTATTAGGAACCAAGCAAATAAAAGTGGCATTAGTGCTTGTATTGACCACTCCATTCTCAAAAAATTCGACATAAACTCTCATCAAATCTCCTTTACTACATCCCAACAATCTTGAAACACTGCCATAGAAAATCCATCTCGACCCAAATTTATCTCTCTCAATCAAAAACAACTTCTTACTTTGATTTCATCAAAAGATCTTTCCATCCATCCAGCTCTATCCTCCCCAATTGGTGCCCACTCTAGACCCTCAATCCATGGCCTTGTGACTCCCCCATCTAAATAAAGACTCGCGTAAAAATTAAAAATCTCATTAACAATTTGATCTTCTATATCTGCAACCACCCCATTATCCGATTCCAATCTCTTAATGAACTTCTTTCTCTACCCATTAGTGACACTATGAATGAACTTGAAATTAATGTCCCCTTCCTCACCCATTTCATTTTAGCATTTTGACCCCAAAAAATTTGCTCTCTACATGTAATCTCCTACATCTTTGTTTTCAATTCAATTCTAATTCTCCTCAAACTCTCATCAAGACCATTCCTAGACTCAGTCCCATCCAACTCCTCAATATTCCTAATAATTCGGTCCTAGGTCTCATTCAAGTTTCCAGAAGTCTCTTTATTCCACACCTTCAACTCCCCCTTAATTATTTTTATTTCCCTAATAAATTTAAAGCCCTCCAATCCATCGCACCTACTCCTCTACCACTCTTCAAAGGATCTTTTGAAAGAAAAATGTGCATATTTTCAAACTTAGAAGGTGAAGGACCCCACTTCAAAGGACAACTCTCAACCACCACAAACAATGATATAATACAACTCTAGAAAGCACCTCCTGTTTAATATTAAGGAATCTCTTCTCCCATTCCACCAAAAACAAAAGATCTATCAGCACACACACCAATTTGCTTGAAGGTTAGAACACATGAAACGAGCATTGGGCAAACGGGGATCAATCAAATCATGTTGTCAAAATGTCAAACAATTGTATATATGAAAATAAAATAAAATAAATTGATTTTGGCAAATGTTATAAAATAGTTCTTAAGGCCTCGTTTGGCAACTACATGTTTTAGCCAAAAAGTCACTATAAGTTATCACATCACTCTCTCTACTTTTCTACACATCTTTTCGTAAAAAGCCAAAAAATTACTAAAATAGCTTGTTCCCATTAATATATAAGGACATGATTACATCGTATAATTGGGAAGACATTGCCTTCATAGCAAAAGATGTGGGTCCAAATCTCACCAACCATAAAATTATTCAAAAATCATAGTATAATCTCTCTTAACATTCAAAAAAATGAACTTAGGAACCTTATATAGAGTATAATAATAAGAAAGAATTAATTAGAATCATTTATTTCAAAACCCAAAACACTTTAAAAGGCATGTATGTTTACTGTTGAAAAAAAGTTTAAAAAGTTAAGAATTTAAATAATAAAAAAAAAAATTTGCAGGAACCAGTAGGTTTAAGTGACCTAACCCATATAATATTGAATTATAATTATTTGACTAAAATTGCAATAGATAATTCATGAGTACAACTTACAAGTTACTAACCTTGAATATCTTTAGACGATATATAATGATTTGTATTTTTTATTTTAAATGAAAAGAATGAGAAGAAAAGATTAAAAACGTGTTATGTAATTGGATCTTATTAAAAAAACTTTAATCACTAAAATAAGAACCAATCATGCTTATCAGTTGGTTGCCTTTGTATTAAATACTCTTAGAAGTTGTATTATATCATTTTCACTATAAAAATTTTTTAAAAAATAAATATAAAAATAAAAAAATGGTTGAAATATGTCAGACAAGATAATTTCAAGAATTGCATGAATCGTTAAAAGTGAATTGAATCATGAAACAATTATGATCATACGATTCACTATAGATTCACTCCCAAAATAAATTCATCTATAAATTCGTATCAATAATCCATAAATTGCAAATCAAATCATGAATCCAATCCCAAAGCGTAAGATTATGATAACAGAGCTCATACCCCTAGTCACCCTACACCTATTGAGTTTTTCACAAAGAAACATTACCACATTAAAATCACTCACCACACCAATTTTATTTTTGAATTATTAGTTGGGTTTTCAAAGTAAAGCCCGTGCAAATCAAAACATGAATCGAATCACTAAGTGTAAGATTATGATAACAGAGCTCATATCCCTAGTCACCCTAGACCCATTGAGCTTTTCGGAAAAAAAACCTTACTACATTAAATCACCCACCACACACATTCTATTTTTGGATTATTAGTTGGGTTTTCAAGGTTAAGCCCTTATTTGCACAAAGAGGGGGCAGGGATTGGAGTTAGAGCAGGACCAGGGGCAAGGATAGGGGGCAGAAGGGCATCACAAGTTTCTAACGTTGGAAGTGCCTATAGGAGCATGCATATATTTTATACAAATATATTCACATTTTTTTAATTAATTTTTTATTTATTTATTTGAGAGGCTCTATCTTAGTTGGGAGCGAATTTCTCCTCGATGGGAGGAAGTTTCTTACTCTCTTTTTTTTCTCTTTTCTTTTTTTTCTTTTTTTTTTTCATTTTTTTTTTTTTTTTTCCTGATAGGCTAAAGTCAATGGTTAGATTAGTTCCTGGGACAGTTGAACCGTCAACCTCTCCCTTGCAAACACGTAAGTGCTGCCTCTATGCCCACTAGATTACAAGGCCATGGGCTTACAAGGTTCTTACTTGGAAGCACGAAATCACTCTTCTAAACATCACCCAAGTAGAAGGTACTACTACTAAGATTAAGCCCCCTAAAGATTAAAGCCTAACCCTTCACTTTCCCCATTGCACATTGAGCATTAAAGCCTAACCCGTCTATCTTATGGACACAAAAAATTAATTAAATGCACTAATCTTTGCTCGTGATCTGATGCTTAATTGGAATAACTATGTCTCTTGTTTGTTGTTCATGCTTGCTAATTGATGTGAATGCAAAAATGTGAATCATAAATTTAAGTAACCCCATGGCCACAATAATTTATTTTGTAACAATAAAATGCAATGTAGACAATCTCAATTCTAGCAATCTTTGAGTATCTAAAAAAAGAGAATGTCAAGGTATAATTGATATACAATTGTTTCATTTGTTGGTTTCATCCCAGATGTACATATTCTAAGTGAACTAAAGTTAAAATTTCATTAACTTGAATGTCTAACTCCTATCCCCCAATGTGGAGGTCAAGTAACGGCATACCACACTTGTGTTCTCTTAATTGAATATACTGAATGAAATCACTAAAATATCCCAAACAAGGAAATAAATATACATGCAAATATACAAATTATCATAGTCGTCAAATCGTGAATCGAAATTGTCTTTTCCGAATTGTGAATCGAATCGTACATCCTAAAGATTCCGTCATGATTTCTAATTTACATAGTATAAAATTATTGTGCATTTAGATATTAAAGATATGTTATATATATGAAAATTTTAAACTTGAATCAATGAAAATATTGTTTTGAATGATGATCATGTCGTTGGTTATGACATGATTTATGCTGATTCACATCATACACGTACGATGTACATACATCCATGGATTAGAAGTAAGCCAGAATCCAAGATTCATCATAAATTAAGAAAACATAGACACAATAGTCCCATGAAAGATCACCACCTTACCTTTTCTCCTTTCAAGTTTTTCTTATCAACAATTCTTAACAAATCAAAAGAAAACAAAACAAACCCAAACTCCCAATTTCCAAGCAACAATAACTCAATAACAAAAAAAATTCACAAGTAATAAAGAAGCTCACCTCAAAGGGGAAAACTACCCAAATTCTCAAAAAATTCTCAAAAATGCCTTCAAAAGATTCTTTTTGTAAACGCAAACACTTGGATGAAGTTAAAATGTAAGCCAAAAATATTGTAGAGAGAAAATATGTTTTTCTATGGTTTCAGTCTATGAAAGGAAGATAACGAATGGAATATAACCCTACAGACCTTAAAAAGGTTGTTTAACAGGGCTGTTTTCTAGCAATAAATAAATAAATAAACCCAAAAATCAGATTCAGAGAATAAAAAGTGAATTGATTGATTCACGATTCACCAATTCATAGCTATTTGCTATTCATGTAACCTATTCGTATCAATTTTCCAGTGAATCGTATTGAATTGTATGATTTGAATGCAAATTGTGCAATTCTAATAACAGAGCAAATGATAATGATTCAACATTTGAACAGTTCAACTGCAGGAAAAGTATTGCCCTATCACTCTAGGCGCAGAATAACAGTGAGATGGTGCAAATGCAGGTCAATAATAAGAGTAAGACGTGTGCATACACCAAGGGAACAAGAGAAAAAAGTAATGTATTGAATACAGAAAAAATAAATTGTCCCATCTCAGCCCGCTAAGCATGATGTGAAAATGATAAATATTCAATTCTCTGCAACACAAAAATGATCTTAGACAGCAAAATCTGTAATCAATCAATCTTCTTTAAACAAAATAATGAAGCTGAGGCTAACTACACTGATTATCAGTAAAAATACTCTGCTATACTTATAACATACATCCAAAGTTCAAAAAATCTAAATATATTTTTGCCTTTGCTGTTAAAATACAAAAATTTTATGTAGGGGGCAAACTCTCAGGCATGGGTTGGCAGATTGGCACGCTAATAAGCCTAGGAGAGTAAAACGAGAAGAATAATAAACAATAACGGCTCTTCAAGTGAAATTTTCTATTTTCTTGCACCATCTTAAAAAATAGTGCCCTTCCCAATCCCAAGAATAAAAAAAATTAGATAAAATGGCCATTCGGTGTTACAAATTAAAGGTTATCATCTGTCACAAGAATCTGGACCACAAATTATATTCCTCAAATCCATGAGAAACTCTCACACTGTCTACTCTAAGCAGGAGTTTGTTGTCGCTACTCGCTACATTATGGCACCTGCACAACAGATGAGATAGATACTACAAGCTGCTATAAGGACTGACAATTGAAAGGTTAATAAATCATTATGACAGGAAAAGCTATGCTTTGGAGAAAAATTATGTTTGAATAACTTAAAAAGGAGGCAAGCATCAAATTCTTAACATTCTGCTGGAAGAGGCTGACACTATAAGAGAAACAGATGTGCTGTATGGATTCATGTTCCTAGATTTGACGGGAATTCTTATGTGTTGGCTATCAGGCAACCTAACATCTATGAAGCACGGGTGCGGGTACGAGTATCGTACGGGTACGAGTGCGGGTACGCCGATACGTCAAAACTCAAAAAAAGTATAATACGGATACGGCCACGGTACGCCAATAATTTTTATTTTTATTTTTATAATTATGGTTAAAGGATCCAATCTACAAAATAAAATTTAATATCAAAACTAAAAAGAGAATTACAAAACTAAATATAATTGTCAAATGGTTATGATTAATATCATTTTAAAAATTAAAAATTAAAATTAAAATAATTAAAAATTAAAAATTAAAAATTAAAAATTAAAAATTAAAAATTAAAAATTAAAAATTAAAAATTAAAATTAAAATAATTAAAAATTAAAAATTAAAATTAAAAGTTTGATTTACCATTAAAATGAAATTCTAAATTATTATTATTTTTTTATAATTTTTTTCTCCCTTCAAAAGGTTTAGTGGGTGTATAATTTATATTATACTGTATAGAGAGAGTGGGGGGTGTAAATAAAAGCAAGCCACTTTACCAATTCCCATTACAGTTCAATTCAACGAAGACAATTACAGCACTTGACCATTCATTCTCTCTCTCTCTCTCTCTCTCTCTCTCTCTCTCTCTCACAGCAAATCAACCCAACGCAGCAGCACCGAACCATTCTGAACGAGCACTTCGTCCTCCCCCTCTCCCTTCCTTTCCACGACTCGCTGTTCACCCTCGAAATCTTTCACTCCAAACCCTTCGAGACCCCCAAGCCCTTAGTCGACTCTCTTCGTCTCGCTGTCAAGGAACTCACTGGCTAGGATGAGGATTTCGAATGATGAACTGCGATTGAAGATTACGATGCTCTCCAATAAACCTAGGTCTGTATATATTTTTAATATTACAAAATAACTCTCTATTTTTTGTTTTTTTTAATAAAGAACATAAATAAATTGCTCTGATACTCCTCAATCTCTTTACAATTTGATTTTTTGCCCCGGCGTACCCGAAACGTACCGACAGTGTACCCTTCCGTACCCATGGCGTACCCATGCCGTACCCAAATGTACCAAACGTACCGGACCCTCTTTGGCGATACTCGGTACGCATGCAGCAGATTGATGCAGCAGCCATTGCAGAATGCACGTGCGTACCAGACTCGTACGGCATCATTTTTGAAGTACCCGTGCTTCGTTGCCTAACATACAACCAGGGACGGACGGAGGATTCTAAACTCAGGGGAGCAAACATATATATCTAACCCAAAAAAAAGTGTTTGTGTAGTTTAGTCATGGCAATTTTCATTATTGAAATTGTGCATTTTGTTGTCGCCACAGAAACAAGTAAAATTAGATCAAGACCAACCAATCTATCGATAAGAGGATAAATTGTCAACTTTTTTGTTTTCAGAAACACTTTGCACAACTCAAAAATTATTAACTTTTGAAACTCAAGATATCTAAGGATGTCAATCTCATAGTTTTGCAACTGAAATAGCAAATGCAAATTTAATTTATTTTCAAGTTTTGCAAATTCAATGTGATCTCTTTAATGACAAGCACAACCTCCGTCAAGCATAAGATCTCAAAACAGAATAAGAAAAAAAGAGAGAACAGAGATAGAGAAATAAGAAGAGGGAGGATTGAAAGCAAAAGAAATTTTGAAATAGAGATGAAGAGGGGAAAAAACTGAAAATGGAGATTAACTAGGTTGAAGAGAGAATTGAGAAAAAACGAAAAAGATAAAGGGAAAAACAAAGACAAAAGAAGAACAAGAAAAAAAAGGGGGGGATAACTGAAACAAAGAAGAACAATAAGATGCAGAGAGAGGGAAACAAACTAGGAGGTAAAGAGTGAAGATTGAAACATATTAAATTTCTCAAAAAAATCTTGGAGGGACGAGCCTATATAATTTATAAATATTCATAACTAATATCACTATATTTAAGAAGTTTTTTCGAAACTTTGGGGTGGTGGTTGCCCCTGCTAGCCCCCGCTCAGTCTGTCCTTGCACACAACCCTACTCCTCTATCTGGGTTTGGGACTGTCTGTAGAAGGATTAGACACTAAAGCACAACAGAGTCAGAGTTAAACAGATGTGCTGTATAGGTTAAAGAGAATATGAATATAAGTTCCCACTGCATTTGTTATACAGTAATAATATAAAATTTTCATCAGCAATCTGATGTATTCCTCAAATTTTTTATTTCCACACCTAGGTAGTAATCCATGAAAACCAATACAGTAGCATTTCACACCAATACAGTTTAGCATAGTTTACACTTAGCAGCAATTACTTAGCATCTTGCATCTTGTTAATGAAGGCAAATAAATGTATAAAAATTGCATTAAAGTATACAGTTAAATCAGTGTAGCAATAGTCCAATCATCCAAAAATGGTAAGCTGCATATATTCATCATTTATGTTACTGAGGCTGGAATGCTTTCTCCTTTTCCCTTCATTCTTGTTTTACAATACATTTTTTGTGGGCCAGAGTAGAGATGGGCAATTGATTACAGACAGCTAAAATGTTTATTGGTCCTGAAGTATTCTTATTCTGTAGCGGAATCATAAACTTTCTTACTCAAAATGCAGCAGTCATTAATCAACTTTGAATTTCTATATCTCAGACTACAACACATGCACCACATTAGTCATCACATCAATTGAGACAATTCTGAAAATGTTGCTATTGACGAGTAAAAAGGATCCCAATGTCAAAGATGTAAACCACACAGCTTGATTACACCTCCTAGAATATCAGTAGAACAGATGTTACCTTGATCCGTTCATATTCTCTGACTGCACAACTTTTAGCATCCTCAGTGACTCTAACAGTTGCTTTCAGCTCTTCTATTTTGCGAATTCTTGCCCTGTCTCCACCAAATATTTTCGATGCAGCAGCTTCAAGCTTTTCAATCTTTGAATGCAACGCAGATAGCTCCGATAAAAGTGTCTGTACTGTCAGCAAAGCACTTGATCTGTCCGTAAATGCATTGTTGACAGCTAACATCACACCGAGATATTCATGGAGCTTAGCCTGCAATGCATATGGCATAAGTAAGAGCACAAAAAACTGCAACAAGATTTTCCTTCAACGTCAGAAGACAGTGGACCAAAATTTTTACTCTTGTTCACTACAATAAACAATTTTTAAAGAATACCCCTAGAAGGAAAAAGTCGTCAAGAAGCTTTGATTACTTTGACAGTTATAGACCACCTACATTGAATAAGTTATTTTTTCCCCCTGATAAGTACGATGAATATAAAAGTACATTAATAAAAAATTAGCAAAATTCGTCCACTTCACCAAATGTTTGACTGTTTGTGCATTTAATTCTCGAAATAATCTGCTAGCTTTCACAGCAGCAGTTGCGACATTTTTCATGTCAGAAGCTCTATCTCTTTGAGAGTTATACACAGCTTCTTCTGTCTCAAACTTTGTCAATTTGACAAATGCCAAACCCAATTCCCCCATTGTCTCTCCAATGTCTTGCTGAGCTTTGACAAGTGATTCAGCCTGCAAAATAAATAGAAATGACAAAGTTCTAAGTTGTGAACAAATGCATTCGTCTTTCAGTCATTTGCTATCAGAATTCTTAATATTTGCATTACAATGATTGTAAGTAAAACAGTTATCCTATATGTGTGAATGATATACACGAAGAGCCCTAATAAATGAACAGTTCGGGCCGTGGATCCAGTCCAGACGAGGACTGGAGAGAAGCCTCTCCCTATCTATAATCCACTAAAAAAGGTAAAATAAAAGGGTCATCATTATGGAAGTACATATGCAAATCATCAATAACCAAATGCTTCAAAATTGGCTCAACTATCTTTAATGCCTCCACTAATTTTCCTTGATCTCCTCAATTAACTACCTAAATGGTTACACATCCATATGAGTAAAAGCTTCACCCTTCAAGACACATACCTCATTTTAAACTACCCATAATAGATTAACCAAGCATATAAATGTGCATTTAACTAAATAAGATAAACTGACCTGCTGAGACACATTACTAAGCTGCTGCTCAAAATCCTGCAACTTCTCCCTCTTCTCCAAGAACTCCTTATCTTCCTCCACCATCGGAGGCTTGGTCGCGCCCCAATCATTAGTAACTGATTGCTTCAACTCCTTAAGGATCCGCAACAAGTCTCTCCCCCCTTTCGCCGGCTGCACCACCTCATTCGGATCCACCATTCCCACAGACTCCCCAAAAAGCTGCCGCGGAAGCTTCACCGCCCCGTCTAACATCCTCGACGCCACATCGGTGGACCTCACCAATGGCAGCTTCCCTTCCACCTGCAAAAACAATCTCAATTCGTCGCTCCGCTTGATCACCGGATGAGCAGCGAGTCTTCGCAAGTACTTCTCTAATGCATCTCTCCTCTGCTCCACAAAATCTTGCTTCTGCATCACTTGACTCTCCACCACACTCTTGTCCGGCCTAATTGGAATGAAAAACCCTCGATACGACTCCGATAATCGATCCGACAACGTCACGACCTCTTTGAATCGCCTCCGGACGCTGAATTCAGCTCCACCGAAGTGCGGCAAGTTCGTTCTCGTGGTGATTAGATAGGTATAGTAAGTGTTGGAACCAGGAACAAGCGAATTCGAGAGCTCTTGCTCTTTCTGGGGATCGGAGACGGAGATCCTTATATAGTCAGACCTCGATAACGGCGATGAAGACGAATGTTCTCCGGAGCTATCGTGGCCGTTGATGTCGCCGTTGATGGTGTGGTCTCCGTCGAAGGATCTGAAGATGGCGTCGGCGTAGGAAGGGGGTTCGAGGATGGAGTTGAAAGCGAAGCTAGGGCTTTGAGGCTGAAAAGGCGAAGATGGAGAAGAGTGTGGGGGATCATCATCGGTGGCGATCTCAGCGACGGGGGGGAGGGATGATGGGGATAGGGGGTGGTGGTGGGGAGATTCTCCGCCGCCAGCGGTGGTGGTGATGGATGGGTCGTCGAGGACGAGACTCTCCATATCTTCCGGGGATGTGTAGAGGTGGGTTTCTTCGTTCTCATAGCCCATCATTGTGTATCAAATTTTGTAAACAAAAAACTAGGGGAGAATCAAAATAGGGGGAAATGGGGTTTGGGAATCATGGTTTGGGAGAAGGGAGGGTGGAGCGGATTAGATCAGAGTGGGGACTTAGCGTCGAAGCTAACCTGCGCCGTGGGTGATGGGGTAGTCTTCTCTGCAAGGAAGAAGAAAGATGAAGAATTGGAAAAAAAGAGGCGAGTGATGACTGAGGATGTGGCTTCAGGCTTGGCATGACACGGCTTGCGCCGACTCGTGACTCGCGTGCTCGTGTTGGGTTGTACATATATGTTATTTATTTTTATGGGTAATTTACATTGTCATCCCTGTAGTTTATATTTATTACAGTTCTCATTTTACCTTTTAAAAATTACATATCTTTCTAAGATTTAAAGTTTTATTATAGATTTCTCCATCAGCAATTTAATTTTTTTAAATATCAATTCTACCCTCACTAGGTAAATTACATTAACACCCCTCACATTTTAAAAATTACAATTCCCTCCCTAAAGTTTAAAGTAATATTACCAATTGCCCCTTCGGTTAGTAATTAGTTGAAAAAAAAATTCATTGAAAAAAAAACTTATTTGAAAAAAAATTATTTGAAAAAAAAATTAATTAAAACAAAATTTTGTTAGTAAAATTTTTAAATTTCTGTTTAAAAACCAATGTAAACTTATTTTTTGAATTTATATTTTTTTCTTAAATTTACAAACTGAGACAACCATTTATAAACCAAAAAAATTATCAAACAAGTTTTTATGACATTTTTTAAAATTTTTGTAAATATAAATTGAAAACTGAAAACGAAATGGTTACCAAACACAAAGCCGTAAAATTAATAAATAATTAAATAAGTTATCAACGTAAGAAATGACTTATCAAAAGATTCTTAGGCTATGTATGATTTGAATTTTAGAAAAAAAAATTAAAAATTAAAAATTAATTTGGTTAAGAAATAAAAAATAAAAAATAATTATCATTTTTATATCATTTTTTTCTTTCGAGTGATTAGAAATAATTTTTTACAAATTAAATTGAAACAGCCGTACGTATGTATATAACCTGCCCAAAAGTTAAAATGATAATTATTTTGTACCCTTAAATGATAATTATTTTTTATCTTTTATCTCTTAACCAAATTAATTTTTAATTTTTTAAAAAAAAATTCTAAAAATCAAACTATACATAACTTAGGAATCTTTTGATAAGTCATTTCTTACGTTAATAAGTTATTTAATTATTTGTTAATTTTACGACATTTTTACCATTTGAGGTCTGTTTAGTAACCATATCGTTTTCAATTTTCAAATTATATATTACAAAAATTTTAAAAACTATTATAAAAATTTGTTTGATAATTTGTTTGGTTTATAAATTATTGTCTCAATTTGTAAATTTGAAAAAAAAAAATGTAAATTCAAAAAATAAGTTTACGTTGGTTTTTAAAGAAAAATTTAAAAATTTTACTAACAAAAAAAATTTTCAATTAAATTTTTTTTCAAATAATTTTTTTTTTCCAATTAATTTATTTTTTCAATGAATTTTTTTTCCAACTAATACTAACCGAGGGGGTAATTGATAATGTTACTTTAAACCTTAAAAAGGGAATTGTAATTTCTAAAATGTGAGGAGTGTCAATGTAATTTATCTAGTGAGGGTAAAGTTGGTATTTAAAAAAATTAAATTGCTGAGGGAGAATTTGTAATGAAACTTTAAATCTCAGAGAGGGAGATGTAATTTTCAAAAGGTGAGAGAAAAACTGTAATAAATATAAACCTCAGAGGGTGTCAATGTAATTTACCCTATTTTTATATATTATTAATTGTATTGGATAGGATTTGGATCGTGGGAGGTGATACCCATCTCCACCTCACTCCCGTTATAGATGATCAAAATATATTCCACCATTGCTCCACATAAGTGTCGAATTGGATAAAGTTCATCATATTCAAACAAGCATAAACAAGCCCCTACAAATCGAATTAAAATTACCATCCCTAAATTCTCAAATATGTCGTCTTATTCAAATGGCCAAACACTTTTTTATGAAGTTTTTGTCGCCAACAATGCTCACATTATGTATATATATATCAAAAATGATAGGTTTTATATCATTGAATATTTAATCAATTAAAAACTAACATTTATTAGATTACATCATTGTAGATTAAATTGTAAAAAATTTATGAGAGTCTTAAACATTTTCCTTTTGTTACTGATAATACAGTTCGTTCACAGTAGATAGCCTAGACTGATCCAAGCTCCTCAAGCCCACGCTCGAGTAATGAAGCCCACTGGAAAACCTGCAAACAAGTTCAACAGGGAACAGGGTAGTCCTCCAATGAACCCTCCGGCGTGTAAATTAGAAGTGGAAGTGGTGAATATGGATAGAGAGAGAGAGAGAGGGTTAGAGGAATAGAAAAATGCTTAACCTTCTTCTTGCCTTCCATGCCTGCTTATATTCCTTGGTAATCATTTCACTGTCCCTTCCGACGTGTCTTCCTCGCCGAAAGCTTGTGATGCAGCCTACCTTGTTTAGGGTAAGGAGCGCTCTTCCGACGGGAAGGTGTTGTCGTAATAAATGCTGTGATGGGCCACATTAATGGTGATGTATTGTGGCAATAACTTTGTAGATCTTTGTCTACTGACGTGGACTGCTCTGCACCTGCCATGTGTCCGAGTATCATTGGCCTTCCCTACTTAGTTGGCTTCCAGTTGTCCTGGGTTTTACTACCCGGGTTATGTAATGGGGTCTAAATGGTGGGCTTGGGTTTGTTCATTGTGGGTTGTGGTCCTTGTGGGCCTATCCACGTCAGTAGTCCTCCATTCCCGAGTGCAGCTTCAGTCCAACGAAGGGAATAGTAATGAGAAAGATGAGTCCGACCGTGAGGAGACCGGCCGTGAGTGATCGGCGAAGAGAGGCCGACAGTGGTGGCGGCCGGGAGGAGCCGGCGTGGTGGTGTGGCGGGAGAGGCCGACCATGAAGAGTGCCGACCACGAAGGTGGCTGAGTGGAAGAGGCCGACCGTGAGAGTGGCCGAGTGGAAGAGGCCGACCGTGAGAGTAGCCGAGTGGGAGAGGCCGACCGTGAGGGTGCCGACCGCGAGGGTGGCTAAGCGGAAGAGGCTGACCGTAAGGGTGGCCGAGCGGAAGAGTGCCGACCGCAAAGGTGGCCGGGCGGAGAGGCACGGGGCTCAAAAAGCGGCGTGCCACGTGGTGATTTGAAGTGGAAAAGACAAGGTAAGGAGAGAAGTCAGGGCATCGTGACCATACACGTGGCAAGATCGTGGGGGTGGGAGAGAAAGTGGGGCGTTGGAGTAAAGATGAAACGATAGGTCATTTTGGGGTTGAAAAGACAGTTTTGGAGGATGATTTTGAAAAGTTTTCAAACTAGCGAACATTAATTTGGATCCTTGGAATACGGGCAAACCGTGGGCTTTTGGTATCATTCGATTCACCTACTTCTTTACAAAAACTCAAAATATCCCTAGTGTCAATTCCTTCGTTAGTGACGATACACCCTTGAAGTACTTTTTCAATTTTCTTGCACCTGCATCAGAGGTGATTCGCAAACACAGTTTAGAAATGGCCCAGGAAGAAGCTGCGATTGTGAGGGTGGACCCGCTCGGGGACGACGATGCGGAGGAGCTAGCAGCACAATATAGGGCAGAAAGGGTGGTGAAGTCGGGGGTGCGGTCCCATGGTTCCACCATGATTGCGGCGCCGACGCCAATCAGTCAGGTGGAACCAAATCACTGGCATTCGAGGGCTGACAAATCCATTATCACTGCAGCGGAGTTGGAGGCTATCCACGAAAGGTACCAGATTTCTGTGGATATGGAGTTGTCGCTGCCCACGTCAACAGAGAGGCCGTCTGACGCCAGGCCAGGAGAGTTTTTTCTCTATGAGGAAGCCCTAAAGGGTGGGCTAAGGTTGCCACTGCCACAAATAGTGGTGGATGTGCTTAACCATCTGGATGTGGCACCAGGGCAACTAATGCCCAATGCATGGAAGATCTTGCTGGCTTGCGCAAGTGTATGGCCGAAGGCGAATGGAGGGCAGGCTATGACTATGGAGGAGTTCTTCGGCTGCTACAAGGCGTCAGGGCAGCAGGAGACTTGGGTCACCCTTCAGGCGGCGGCAGGGAAGGGTCTGGTGGAGGGGTTGCCAACATCCATCAAAGGTTGGAGGCCACGGTGGTTCTACGTGTCCATTTCTGGAGGGGCTGGTGTGCGCACAGTGTGGAAGGTGCCAACCAGGTCTGTGGAGCGAAAATTGGGGGCGGCGGCAGAGGAGAGGGTGAAGAGAGTGAAAGAGTGGAGGGAGAAGGAAAAAACTAAGTAGGATGAACTCGTTCAGCCATCCGCGCTGTTTGAGGCAGGGTTGGGTCCGAAACCGATCGGTGGGGATCTCGACCGAGCGGAATTGGAGGCCAGGAGAAGAGTGCAGGAGGCGGAAGATCGGGCCATCCTAGCCAAGGCCAAAAAATTTAAGGAGGCACAAGAAGACCGACTGGTTCAACTGATCGTGCGAGAGAGGATCCGACCGCGCCCAAGGCCACTGGGGGGGAAGGACTTAAGTAGTTTTGAGCCGTGACCACTCCCAGTTGATCTTGTGAAAGAGCAAGCCAGGAGGGAGGGAGAGGCTCTGAAGAAGAAGAAGAGTGCCCCAGAGGAAGGTGTAGATGAGCCTGGGCCAAAAAAGGCTAAGGTCGTTCCAGGCGCGGCGGAGACCTCTGTGGTCAAGGATGCCCCAGAAGTGGCAGGGGTAACCCCAAGGTTAGAGGTCGTGGAGATGGCCCCAGCAATACAAGTGGGAGTTAGGGTGACTGGCGCAGAGCCGAGCGTGGGGCAACAGACCCAAAGAGGCCCTGATCTCCAAGAATGAGGAGTCAGTCTTGCCACAGCAATTTATCATGCCCGCGCCGTGGCTGGACGGTTGGAAGGAGAGGAGGGGCCAGCTAGGGCAGGAGCAGACCGGCTGGTAAAGATTGTGAAGGAGTCCGCGCTGCGTTCGGCGTCCAAATTCAGTGAGGCTGACCTGCTGAAGGGGTTATGCTCCGCTCAAATGGAGGTAACCACCTTGGCAGGGGCCCTTCTGAGGAAGGTGGGGGCTGCCAAGTTAAAGGCGGAGAAAGCCAAGACTCAGCTCGCTAAGTTGAAGAAAGAGAGTGCAAGTTGGGCGAGTGCTCATGCCGATCTACAAGCGGCCAAGGGAGAGCTGGAGGACACACGCCACCAGGTTGTGTCGCTCGAGTTCCAACTGGCTGGCAAGTGGAAGAAGGTGGATGAGGCCCAGAAGGCATGCGCCGTCGCAGTTGAACGCCATGAAGAGGCGATGCTCAACAATGAAAAGCTAGTGAGGCAAAAGGATGAGGCAGATGTGAAGGTGAGCGCTCTGCAAAAGAAGCTGGAGGGCGAGCGCGCCAAGGCTGTGGAAGAGAATGAGAGGCTTCATAAGGAGTTAGAAGCGGAGAGGGCCAAGGCAACCGTTGAAAGGAAGGTTCTCCAAAAGGAGTTGGAAGCAGAGAGGGCCAGAGCGGCTGCTGAGAAAACGGCATTGTTGAAGGAGATGGAGGAAGGGAGGGCGAAGGCGGCCACTGAGAGGGCGACCCTGCAAAAAGAGTTGAATGAAGAAAAGGCAAAGGCAGCTTCCGAAAGGGCGGCCTACCCTGATCTTTATGTTGCAGCAGTCGATCAATTCAAGGGATCCCCTGAGTTTCAGATGGTCGTCGGCCGACGCAGTTAGCCGCCAGCGACTTGGCGAGGAGGAGTCACCGAGCGAAGCCTCGTCAAGGATGACTGCTGGGGGGCGAACTGAGTCTGAGGTCATTGAGAGCTTCCAAAGGTCAGATTTCTACAAACATGAAATGGCTGAGTACTGGAACAGTGGGTGGAAGATGTTCAAACGCAGAGCTGAAGAACTGTTCCCAGGCTTAGACCTGAGTAGTGTGACAATTGGGGAAGACGACGTGGCTCAGACCCCCCTGGATGAAAGTGTTGAAGAGGAAGATCTGGTTTCCAGCGGGGATGAAGAGTGAACTGAAGTAGTGTTTTGTTTTGGCTTTATATACACATTGTAACTTTTTGTTTTGTTTTTTTTTTTTTTGAAGTATTGTAATGGACCAATGTACATGTTTCTGAATAAATAAGACTTCCTTTGAGTTGCTATAATTCGTTTGTGTTGGTTTATGTATGTCTTACAAAGGTATAATAAAAATCCAATATTGGGTAAAGTTAAAAGATCCTTTATGCATAGCAAGACTGGACTTGTATAAAAATTGAAAGGGGAGTGGGATTGAATTAGGTAGAAACTGAATGCAGAGCAAAATGGGAGTTGTATGAAGATTCAAAGTAATGTTGAAATAGGACTTGTAGAAGAATTGCAATGTAAAGTTAGACTTGGCTAATTTTGTAATGCAAAGCAAAGTAAAAACCCCTTAATACGCAACGTAAGCTGACATGGAACTTGTATAAAAGTTTATATAAAAATTCACGCTAGATGGTGGAGGAAATAATCTGATTAGTGAATGAAACATGTGAGAACATCTTGGGAATTTTGACTAAGTTAAGGGTAGTGTAAAAACTTTGATCTGGAATTGTGACTGTCAAAGGAAAGTAGGGATCGTCTTGATGCGCGTGGTAAATTTTATTAAGGATATCATTATGGAATGTTACTAGTGGTGGAATTGAGGTTGTAAGTAAGGCATTTTGGACCTGTATTTGTGGGATTCAGTCTGGTCGAGTCTTTTGGAGCGCTCGATCATGGCTGAGGGCTTTAGAAGTGTTCAGACTGTCTGAGGATGAGGTTTTAGAAGTGCTCAGACTAGGTGAGGATGAGGCTTTAGAAGTGCTCAGACTGGCTGAGGATGAGGCTTTAGAAGTGCTCAGACTGGCTGAGGATGAGTCTTTTGGAGTACGCGGTCTGGCTGAGGTTTTTGAGGTGCTCGGTCTGGCCGAGGCTTTTGGTGCTCAGTCTGGTTGAGGCTTTTGAGGTGCTCGGTCTGGCCGAGGCTTTTGGTGCTCAGTCTGGCGGAGGCTTTTGAGGTGCTCGGTCTGGCCGAGGTTTTTAGTGCTCAGTCTGGCTGAGGCTTTTGAAGTGCTCGGTCTAGCCAAGGCTTTTGAGGTGCTCGGTCTGGTCGAGGCTTTTGGTGCTCAGTCTGGCTGAGGCTTTTGAAGTGCTCGGTCTGGCCGAGGCTTTTGAGGTGCTCAGTCTGGCCAAGGCTTTTGGTGCTCAGTCTGGCTGAGGCTTTTGAAGTGCTCGGTCTGGCCGAGGCTTTTGAGGTGCTCGGTCTGGCCGAGGCTTTTGGTGCTCAGCCTGGCTGAGGCTTTTGAAGTGCTCGGTCTGGCCGAGGCTTTTGGTGCTCAGTCTGGCTGAGGCTTTTGAATAAGTGCGGCAAGTAAAAATGTTATTGAGGCGACAGGGGTAGCTGGGAGACAAAATTGTTGTCATGAGGAATGTAGTCCAATGATCGAAATTTATATTGCATCAAAAAGAAAGTACAACAACTAAGTGATACAAATAGCTTATTGAAAGTAGCGTCTCAAGTGTTCAGCGTTCCATGGGTGAGGAAGATCGCAACCCTCCATGTCTTGAAGTCGGTAAGTGCCTGGACGCGGTCTAGCTTTCACGACATAAGGTCCCTCCTATTTGGCTGCCAGTTTTCCCTCAGTCGGATTTTTGGTGGCGAGAGTGGCCTCTCTTAAAACAAGATCTCCTACGGCGAATTCCCGTGGTCGGACTTCGCGGTTGTAGTGCGTCCTTATTTTCTGTTGGTATGAGGCCAATCTGACTGCAGCGGTTTCCCTGAGCTCTTCAATTAGGTCCAAATTCGCCCGACGGAGCTCTTCAGTGAGCGTTGGATCCGAATGCAGAACCCGTGGAGTAGGCAGACCGATTTCCACTGGAATAACTGCCTCAGCGCCGTATGTTAGGCGAAAGGGGGTTTCTCCAGTGGGGGTCCGAGCTGTTGTCCGGTAGACCCAGAGCACATTCGGTAGTTCCTTAGCCCAAAGTCCCTTAGCAGTTTCCAGCTTGGTCTTAATGATCTTTAAAAGAGAACGATTGGTGACCTCGACTTGGCCATTAGCTTGGGGATGGCCAGGGGAGGAGAAAGATGGTTGAATCTGGAGATCTGCACAGAACCTTTTGTACTTGGCATTGTCGAATTGCTTGCCGTTGTCTGACATAATGGCCTGAGGGATGCCAAACCTGCAAACAATCGATTGTCAAATGAACTTGGTTGTGTTCCGCTCGGTAATGGTGGCTAAGGGTTCAGCCTCTACCCACTTGGTGAAGTAGTTAATGGCGACGACAGCGAACTTGGTCTGGCCGCGGCCAGTGGGAAGTGGACCGATCAGGTCGATCCCCCATTTGGCGAATGGATAGGGGCTGCAAAGCGTGATCAACTCTGTAAGCGGGGCATGGGGGATGTTGGCAAAGCGTTGACACTTATCGCACTTGAGAACAAAATCAGTTGCATCTTGACTAAGAGTTGGCCAAAAATAACCAGGCGGAGTATCTTGTGTGCTAGGGACCTGCCGCTTGAGTGGTTGCCGCAAATTCTCTCATGGATTTCCTGCATGACATAGGTTGCTTGTGTTGAATTGAGGCAGCGCAGATATGGTCGTGAAAAACCACGCTTGTACAGGATGCCACCGTCAAGGAGATAATTGGACGACCGAGCCCTTACTTTGGCGGCCTGCTGTTTATCGTCTGGGAGGGCCCCTGTCGTTAGAAATAGGATGATGTTGGATGCCCAAGGGATGGGTTCGATCTGGAGGAACTGCACTTCGTGCAGGTCGGGTGTGATGGCAGGATGAGTTAGGCATTCGAGGCGGACTCAATGGTCGAGGTCGACCGGCCAGAGGCCAACTGAGCCATCTCATCTGCTTTGGAATTTTTCGCCCGAGGTATGTGTTTGATCTGGAAAGTATTGAAGAGGCGAACAAGGGGTAGTGTCATGTCCCTGTAAGCCCGCATTGTGCCATCCTTGGCATCGAATTCCCCCGTGATCTGTCCGACGATGAAATGAGTCATCAACACGGATGTGGCTAACACCAATGTCTTTGGCGACGGAAGCTTCGCTATCAACGCTTCATATTCGGCCTCATTGTTCTTGGCCTCAAACAAGAGACGGAGAGCGATTTGAAATAACCACCTTCAGGGAGGTGAGGATGAGGCCTACCCCATCGCTTTCCTTCCGGATGACCGTCGACATTGAGAGTCCAAGAATGGGGTCTTCGTTCAAAGAGGGTTGGTGGAGGTGGAGGAGTAGTGGTGGGGGTGGTGTTGGTGAATTCTAGAATGAAGTCGGCTACAGCTTGCCCCTTGATTGCTGTGCGAGGGCGGTAGGAGATGTCAAACTGGCTGAGTTCCACGGACCATTGCATAAGTCGGCCAGAAAGCTCTGGCTGCTGGATGATCTTCTTTAGGGGTTGGTCGGTGAGGACCACTATGGAGTGGGCCTGGAAGTAAGGACGATGTCGTCTGGAGGCGGTGACCAAGGCCAGGGACAGCTTTTCTAGCAGTAGATAATTCTGCTCTGCCCCCCTGAGAGCTTGGCTGATGTAGTAGACCAGCCGTTGGACTGAGCCATCCTCCCGTATAAGAGCTGCACTAACGGCGGTGTTTGATACTGCTAAATAGAGGAAGAGGGGCTCACCGGTGATTACTTGTGAGAGAATGGGGGGTTGGCCATGCATTGTTTCAACTGTTGGAAAGTTTTTTCGGATTCGGTCGTTGATTCGAAAGTCTGCCGAAGGACTTTGAAGAATGGTAGGCACTTATCTGTTGCGCGGGAAATGAACCGGTTGAAGGCCGCTACTCTGCCAGTGAGTCGTTGAACTTCCTTCACGGTTTTGGGTGACTGCATCTCTATCAAGGCCTTGATCTTTTCCGGGTTGGCCTTAATGTCGCGCTGACTGACCATAAAGCCCAAGAACTTTCCAGATCCTACGCCAAAGGCGCCCTTCTCTGGGTTGAGCTTCATCTGGTACTTGCGAAGGGTGGCAAAGGTCTCCCTTAGGTCGGTCAAATGGTCAGTGGAGAGTTTGCTTTTGACTAGCATGTCGTCCACATATACCTCCATGTTCCGACCGATCTGATGTTGGAAAACTGCATTGACTAACCGTTGGTAGGTGGCCCCCGCATTCTTCAGTCCGAACGGTATGACACGGTAGTGGTAGGTACCCCGGTCGGTGATGAAGGATGTGTGTTCCCGATCAGATGGGTGCATCATGATTTGGTTGTATCGAGAGAAAGCATCCATGATGCTGAGCATTTGGTGACCGGCCGTGGCGTCGACCAGTAGATCAATGCGGGGGAGTGGATAGCTGTCTTTGGGGCAAGCTCGGTTCAGGTCAGAGTAATCGACGTAGAGACGCCACTTACCATTGTTCTTGTGGACTAGAACCATATTGGACAGCCACTTAGGATAATTGACATTTTGGATGAATTGAGCCTCGAGGAGTTTGTCCACCTCTACAGCTATGAGATTGTTACGCTCTGGATGGAAAATACGCTGCTTTTGGCGATATGGTCGGAAATGGGGTTCGATGCTGAGGCGGTGAGTTATGAAGGAGGGGTCAATGCCCGGCATGTCTGAGTGGGTCCAGGCAAACACGTCATTGTGTTCGGTCAGGAGGACAGTAAGGTCGGCTCTGGCTTGGGGGGATAGTTGACTGCTGATCTTGGTGGTTTTTGTTGGGTTAGTGGGGTTGATGGGAACCCCAATAAGCTCTTCAACAGGTTCTCCCATAATCAGCTCATCTTCGTCTCGGACATCAAGTCCTTCAATGATCATGGCCCCCTTCAGCTTGACTTCTTTAAGTGAAGCAACATAGCACTCCTTGGCCACGGTCTGCTCTCCTCTGACTGTTCCGACCCCGAGGTCGGTGAAAAACTTGGGGGCAAGATGATAGGTGGATATGATGGCTTGGAAAGCGTTTAGGGTGATGCGGTCCAGGATGATGTTGTAGGCCGATGGGCAGTCGACCACGAGGAAAGTGAGCAACTTAGTGGCCTGCCGTGGGTATGCGCCAATGGTGATGGGAAGATCAATGGAACCAATGGAGGTCACACGGTCACCGGTGAAGCCGACTAAGGGGGTTTGGAGTAGAGACAAGCTTTCTTCCCTAATCTTGAGCTAGCGGAAGCAGTTGAGGAAGATGATGTCTGAAGAGCTGCCGTTGTCGATGAGAACTCGTCTGACCTTGTAATTGGAGAGGATGGCTGAAATGACAAGGGGGTCGTCATGAGGATAATGGATGCCTGTACAGTTGGCGTCCGTGAAGGTGATGGGCTCTATCCACTGCTTGGGCTGCTTGGGGGGCCGGTCTATCGTGGTGACTGCTTTATCTGAGCCCTAGCATATTTTTCTAAGTTCTGCCTTCTGCGCCGAGCAGGAGGGTCCCCCGCAGGCGAGTCCTTCTGAAATAACTCTGATTTCACCAACTGGCGGGGGTGGGTTACCTTGGGACCGAGGCTGTTGTGGGGGTTGATCATGGCCTGGATTTGGTTGAGTTGGCTGCTGTGGTGGGCTGCGTCGGCGATTGTCTCTGTGGGGTTCGGTTCTTTGCCTCTGCTGAGAGCGGGTGTCTGTGAATCGGCTTAGACGCCCCTGGCGGATGAGGGTCTCCACCTGATCCTTGAGACTGATGCAATCGTCAGTGTTATGGCCATGGTCCTGGTAGAAATTACAATATTTGGATTGGTCTTTCCGGTTAGAAGGGTTCCGTGGAGGGGAAGGCCACTTGAGGGGGTAGTCGCGTTGGATCTGGTTGAGGACATGTTCCATGGGAGAATTGAGAGGCGTATACCGCTCGAACCGACCGGGCCGGATCGGTAGTCTTGGCCGAGGGAGTCGAGAGTCGGTATGGCTATAATCTTGGGTGTTCTTTGGGTTCTTGGTCTTTTCTCTTGTCTCTGGGGGTCGGGTGTTTAGCTGTTGGGTCTTGCCGAGTGGCTAGTGAATCCTCGGCATTCATGTATTTTTGGACTTTGGAGAGTAGGACTGCCATGGAGGTCGGAGGGTTCTTGGAGAGGGAGAAAAAGAAATCAAATGACCGCAGACCGGCCATGAAGGCTGTGAGGATGACCTTGTCGTCATTTTCGGCAACTTGCAGGGCTTCGGTGTTGAAGCGAGTAACGAAGCTGCGCAGTGCTTCCCCCTCGGTCTGACGGATGTTGAGTAGTTGGGTGGCCAGGCGTCGTTGACGCTGGACTCCGATAAAATAGCTCAAGAAAGAGTCACTGAGATGCTGAAAAGTGGAGATCGAGTCCGGTGGTAACTGGCTAAACCACAGCCGAGCCGACCCCTTCAGTGTCACGGGAAAGGCTCGGCACATGATTTCGTCAGGGAAGGCATGGAGGATCATGAGGGTGAGGTAGGTCTCTAGATGGTCGACCGAGTCGGTTGTGCCATCGAAGGAGTCAATGGTGGGCATTTTGAATTTGGCAGGCAGGGGTTTGTCTCGGATGGAGGCGACAAATGGCGAGTTTGCGGTGGTGGAGGGCTTATGCTGGATGTTCTGCATAACCCCTTGTAGCTGGAGCTTCATGGCTCGGAGTTCAGCGTCCCAGAGGGGAATGTTGTCACCGCCGGAGGGAAACAGGTGTTGAATCTTCTTGGCCTCTCCCTGGGTCTTTAACCGATGGGTGTGGGGGTGGAGGTGGCGGATTTATATGTGGTTGGGGAGGTTGCAAACCGTCCAAGTTAGGTGGATTGGGTTGTGGGGCAGTATGGCCGGGAGTTCGTTCTGGGTCAGGTAGGATATCTGGAGGTGGCGGTGAAGGAATTGGGAGGTTTCTCTGGAGCAGAGCGTTTATTAAGGCTTGGTTTTGCTCGGCCATGCGGTTGATGCTGTTAGTAAGTTCGATGAAGTATTGTGGCGGATTGTTTAGATTAGGAGGATCGGCTTGATGATCGGCAGCATTATGGTGAGAAGCCATGGATCTAGTCGTGACCATAAACTTGATGGGTGAGGTGAAAAGGCTACTGAAGCAGGGTCTCCGGCGACAATGAACACAACTGGCACGTGGACAAACCAGTGTTCCCACAGACGGCGCCAACTGATAATACAGTTCGTTCACAGTAGATAGCCTAGACTGATCCAAGCTCCTCAAGCCCACGCCCGAGTAATGAAGCCCACTGGAAGACCTGCAAACAAGTTCAACAGGGAACAGGGTAGTCCTCCAGTGAACCCTCCGGCGTGTAAATTAGAAGTGGAAGTGGTGAATATGGATAGAGAGAGAGAGAGAGAGAGAGAGAGAGAGAGAGAGAGAGAGGGGTTAGAGGAATAGAAAAATGCTTAACCTTCTTTTTGCCTTCCATGCCTGCTTATATTCCTTGGTAATCATTTCACTGTCCCTTCCGACGTGCCTTCCTCGCCGAAAGCTTTGTGATCTGACCTACCTTGTTCAGTACGGGCACTTGTTCCGACGGGAAGGTGTTGTCGTAATAAATGCTGTGATGGGCCGCATTAATGGTGATGTATTGTGGCAATAACTTTGCAGATCTTTGTCTGCTGACGTGGACTGCTCTGCACCTGCCATGTGTCCGAGTATCATTAGCCTTCCCTACTCAGTTGGCTTCCAACTGTCTTGGGTTTTACTACCCGGGTTATGTAATGGGGTCTAAATGGTGGGCTTGGGTTTGTTCACTGTGAGTTATGGTCCTTGTGGGCCTATCCACGTCAGTTACCATTGAGATCATCTCCCACATTTTTCATCTAATTTAATGCTAAATTTGCGTAAAAAAATTTAATTTGATATGAATTATTTTAAATTTTAATTATTTTTTCTCAAAAAAATTTGAATTTCTTTTTATTAAATTTGATTAAAAAATCATTTTAGTGCTACATCTTTTTAATTTTTATCAAGTTCAAATTTCATGCAATATTTGATAACAAAAAAATTAGTCTCTCTTGATTTAATAAAAGGATTGAAAATTATTTTTGAGTATTTTTTCATAAAATTTAAATTTAATAAAAAAAATGTGAAAGATTAGAGATATTATGAGCAGAGTAAAGGGTAAACATTAACCATCTCTTTAAATCACCTTTTGTGTATCACCTTTGAAAATAAAACTTTTGACATAATACCACAACACAATTCGATTCGTATAAGAAATTAGTAAATTAGAGTTTGCCATTTTCTTATATGAACAAATATATTATATGTTATTAAATAAGGCGGGTTAGTATCAAACTTGCATAACATAAAGTTTACACAAATAACTAGTTTAATGAAGGGAAAATCGGTCTAGGGTCCCTCTCTCACTTTTCGTAATGGAAGAGATTCACAAAATTATTTTTTGATGTCTAAGGTCCCAAAACATATATCAGATGAAAGTTTCACTGGCTCCTCTCTTTCCACTCACTGAAAGACCTCTCGATCGTCTTCAACACTGGACAATTCGATTCATACAAACTCAATTTGACCGATTCAACGATCGGAAACTCCGAAACCGAACTTCAATTAGAAACCCTAGGTTTGTCCGGGATTCAACACTGCGATTACAGCCTTAGTTGGCTCTGGAGGAGTTGTAAACAGCTCAAGAAACTCCAATTGCGAAGCTGCTATGCAATCGGCGATGAATCATCAGTCTCATCGTTCGTCGAATACTTAATTGGTCTCCAAGAAGTGGAATTGTGGACATGTAGGGCGATAATCGATGAGGTTCCTCTTCCTCCTCCTCTTTCATACACTTTCTCATTCTAGGGTTTCAAGTTCTTGAACCCCCTCAATTTCATTTTAATTCATCATCCCCTGTTTTCCCTACTCTTCCGTCAAGCTTTTACAGTCTATTTCATACACTTTCCCTACTCTTCTGTCCCTGATGCTTTAGATTTGCACCTTACAATGAACAAGTGTGATGATCAATTTGGGAAGCAAGATGCAAAAGAACAAGAAATGGCATGTCTGGTTTTAGGAGATGTTGGGTTCACCACAAGCAATAGCAATGCTAGTCCAGAGAAATTCTCTGGGTTTCAAATTAAGCATTCCAGGTTCCAAATTGTGAATTGAATTTTTTTTTTTTATTTGAAGTTGAAACCAGAGAAATTCTCTGGTTTTTGAACTAAATTTTATCTGGGTTGGCCCAGAATTTCTCTAGACCAATTTTCTCTGTGACGTGAGTGTAGATTTTGCCTTCACTCTTTGATTTTTTTTTTTCCTTACCAGGTCATATTATGTGGTCTTATTGGTATTCCTCCTGCCAACGGAGTTATTCCCCAATCTCCAATGCATACGAAAAGTTTGGCCACCCTGAAACATCAGGTAATATTTATTTTACATGGCTGTTGTTTTAGCAGAATCTTTTTCGGTATTTTTCCACATCAAATTTCAATGTGTAGGAGTTTCTTTGCATTATGTATCTCTACCTTTTCTAATCCAATGGCATCTTACTTCATTTTTGTAGTCAGTTTTAAGAATTCCCTTGCTGTTTAGAGTGCCTCTTCATTTTGTCATATCAGTACCTGTGTTTCTATTCTTGTTTTTCTGTATTGATATTTGAAGAGAAAAATATTTCTTTTGTCTTCCTCCTTGAAACAGCTTCTACGGAATAAACTTGTATCAACAAAACAAAGAAGTATGAGTAAAAATTCAAACTTGGGTCAATTGTACCGGAGCATGCAAGAAGCATACAATGAAATGCAGACTATGATCAAGGCCAGAGAATTTTGGTCTGAAATTTCTCTGGACCAATTTTATCTGGATTGAAATTTCTCTGCACCAATTTTCTCTGGATTGAAATTTCTCTGGACTAATTTTCTTTGGACTGAAATTTCTCTGGACTAATTTTCTCTGGACTAAAATTTCTCTGGATCAAGGTTGAGGGACCTTAGACATTATGAAAATATTGTTGATGGACCTTAGACATCATAAAAATATTTAATGTCCTTTATGCTATAAAATCATAATATCAAGGACCTTAAAAAAAAAACCCCTTTAATGAATAATTAGTTACACATTTTAATATTATTTTTAGGATAAATTATAAATACAAATGATAAGATTTGATCAAAATACAAATTGCCACTATAATTTAAAAAATTACAAATACCTCATTTTTAGAAAGTTTTTATTTAATAGAATTAATTAAAGAAATGAAATTATTAATTGTTTCACTATACAATAATAAAATTACCTAAATTATTAATTGAAATAAATTTCTGGTATCATTAAAAACTGTTAATTGACTTAATGATTTATTAATAAAATGAGTTATTAATTAAAAACTTCAAAGGATGTGATGTAATTTTCAAAACTACTGAGATAATTCGTATTTTAAGTAAAATTTGAAAATGTATTTAATTTACTCTTATTTTTACTAATGAGTTCCACGACATGACATTTTTTAGAGGTTGTTTGGGGTGTCCTAAATAAGTGTATTTTTTTTTATCTTTTTAGACTAAAAAATTGAGAAAAAAAATATGGATGTTTGGGTTAACTTTTTGACTTTTTATGGAAAAATGTGTATTAAAAAATTGTATAAATTAGTGTGTAGGGAAAAATTAGGATTGGGAGTTGTGCAGCTGTAATTTTTAACTTTTGGTGAATAGTGATAACTTTTTAACTTTTTGAATAACTTTTTGAGTAACTTTTTGACTTTTTAGCTTTTTGGCAACTTGCCAAACTTGACCTTAATCTCTTATGCAACTCTATCTAACTTATTAAAAAATATGTAAAATAAGATTTTAAGTCTAATATAAATTTTGTTCTATTTATTTTGTTTTATTTTTAATTAATAGAAGATAATGTATTTGTTATTTACTATTTGAGTTAATCTAGTAAAAAAAATATAGCATAAAAGACAATTTTAGTCCTTAAAGTATATATATATTTTTTCATTTTAGTCCCTTAAGTATTAATTGTATCATTTTGATCCTCAAAGTTGTCAATTTGATCATAGTTTTACCGTTCGTCTACATTGATAACGTGAACAATAAAGATAAAAGATAGTTTTAATCCCTAAAATATATGTTTCTTGTCATTTTAGTCCTTTAAATTTTTTTTTTGTCATTTTAGTCCTCAAAAAATGTCAATTTGGTCCTAACTCAAATCATATTATGTCACATGTATATTACCTTGAATATGTACTCTATTATATTGTATCACCATACATAACAATCTAAATTACTTTAATATTATTAAACAACTAATAATTTATATGTATATCTAATATTTTGATATATTTATGGCATTGTTGGAAAATTGGTTATTTTAGTTAACTATTTTAACTTGGCTAAAATAATTATTTGAGAAGTTGATTGGCTTTTTTTTATAATTGATTTGATGATTGTGAAAAAAAAAGTGAAATAATTATGAATTGAATGTGACATTTTATCTTATTAACTATTTTAGGCTATTTTGTTTTTTGGTGGGTTATTTTAATCCAATCCACTTTCCAAACACCCCTTATTTATAAGATAAATTACATCAAATCTCATCAAACTATAAACCATTTACATTTTATCCCCCTAATATTTTACACCTCACAATTACCCCCAAATTATTTGAATTTGAAATCAACTTCACGTCTTTGACGACAATATCAAAATTACTTCTCTGCCCCCGCAATATCCACAATGGGGTGACAAAATATTTGCCCCCGCAATATCTACAATGGGGTGACAAAAAATATCTGAGATATTAACATATAGTAACTGGTTTGCAATTTGTAATTCATCACTAACTTTCTGCATCTCTTTAAGACTAATTTGTAAACAGGTTATTTTAATAAATTTTTTTATTTTTTATGAAAGAAATGTGTAAAAAAATAAAAAAAAATGATGTAATAATTTGTAATTATTTTTTTTTTATTTTTTTATTTTTTTTGTTACAGGAAAATCCTCCCACTCTCCCGCAGGTCCAAGGCAGCGCCCCTTGAGGAGATCACCAGGGTGTCCTGTTGGCCGTTCCGAGCAAGAGACTATAACCTGGAAACTTGTCCCGACCTCATAAGGCAAGCTCCAGTAAGTCAAGACTCGCACAGCGGGGAGCATTGAACCCACACCAGGTGCTGACTAGACAACTTGAGGTCCAACCTCCTAACTAACAATACTTTCGCCCAGGAGATTGGCCCAAGGGGGAGGGGAATTGAACTTGTAACCTTGGGGCTTAAACTCCAAGACTTTACCACAATGCCACAATTATTTTTTTTGACTAAAATACTTAGTGGTTGTTTGGGATTCGTGTATAAGTGTACTTTTTATTTTTTGTTAAAAAAGTAAAGAAAAAAAATATGTATATTTGAAATGACTTTTTGACTTTTTATAAAAAGATGTGTAATAAAAGAGAGAAAAATGCCTCAGACCCCCAATGGGGGTCACTGGGGGTCATGTGTTTAGCTCTCCCATTGGTCAAAAAAAAAAACTGTTTTTTTTTTTAAAAAGTTTTCAGCAAATTGTGGCCCGCCACCTCACTGGGGGTCGACCCCCAGTGGGGGTCTCTAGCATTTCCGTAAAAGAGGTGTTTTGAGAAGTTGGTAAAAAGCTGATTTTTGACTTTTTACCAAGCTTTTTAACTTTTTAGAAAGTGATTTGGGAAGTTAGTAAAAAGCTGGCTTTTGACTTTTTAGTTTAATATTTGTTTATAGTGTCAAATCAAATTAAAATAAACAAAATACCCTTACCTAACATAAGAAATTTATTTTTTTATTTTTTTGTCATAGGTCCCAATTTATAATTTCACACTTACGTTTTTACAACTTCTCAAACCAATTTTGTTGTGTTTTTGCCACTTGCATTTTTGGACCAAAGATAAAAAAAAACGTGACTTTTTATTTTGGTTTCCAAAACGGTACAAAATATTATAGTAAAATCAAAATGATTATTTTACCCTCTTGACTTTTTGATTTTTGAGTAGTTGAATTCAAAGGGTAAAATAATAATTTTGTCCTAGTGGCTTCACCACAAACTATCCTTAAATAGTATAGAATTTTTAACTTATTTTTAGTAAAATGTTAACTTTTTAAGTTTTTTAATTTATACCAAATAAG
The DNA here is from genome assembly GCA_025200525.1 of Camellia lanceoleosa. NCBI lineage: Eukaryota > Viridiplantae > Streptophyta > Magnoliopsida > Ericales > Theaceae > Camellia > Camellia lanceoleosa. Next base: position 39,674,253 of record CM045764.1, read on the forward strand.
GCCTCAATCTCCAAACGAGGCCATAGTTTATTTTTTTTTCTAATTTTTCCATCTTTCTTTAAATCAGAGTGATCCTTCTTTGCATTTTATCAGCTCTTTGCATGTCATTACTTGTCTGTGAACCACCATTCTCAATAGCCCTTCTCAAACTCTATATTATTCCTCAACAACATAGCACCAAACTCCTTCCCTCTTTGACAAGTAGGGGATCATACCAACAAAAGAATCCACAAGATAGGTTTGCCTACTGAAAAATCTAGAAAACACTTAGATGTTGATTTGTGATTATGTATCAATTTTAAGCAGAATATAACAATCCCAATCAAACAATCAAGAGAAAGAGACACAAAGATTTTACGTGGAAAAACCACAATTGGACACCTTCCAATTGTGATAAAAAAACCACGGCAATGTACAACAAGAACAATCCACTAAGAAGATATAAAGGAATTACACAGGTATCACTCTCAATTATCTAGCGAATTCACAACGCCTAATTGAACCAACCTTTATGTGCCTCTTCCAACCCCATCTTCAGCACGGAATTGTCTTTCTGATGAGCTACTCCGGATTCCCTCCAAAACTTCAGGCTCGAATTCTTCAGAATTCACAACTGAAGAACAACTCTCTCTTTTGTGTATAACAAACAAACCTTTGATGTACTCTCTTTAAACCATGAGTTAAATACTCAATAAAACATCAAAGAAAACAAAATATCCCCAGATATAAACCTTTAAGAACCAAAAAGAAGATCTGGAGGACTTCAATGAATTAATCAATGAATAGCCTAGATTTGGGAGAAACTCAACTATTTATAGAAAACCAAAGCAATTCTAGTTGGGAAAGAAAACCAACTTCTTGTAGAAAATCAACTTCTTGCAGAACTCCAAAGTAATCCTGTTTTTTAAGGAAACCAACTTCTTAAACAACTCTTGTTACAACCTTGGTTTTGATCCATGGAATTTGACAACAAAAAGTCCTAACACCTACGAAAAAAAAAAAATTAATTAATTAAATTAACAACAAAATCTAGAGTTTCAACAACAATAAAATCTGAAAAAAAAAAAAAAAAAAGACCAAAAACTTAAAATTCAACACTACTTTAAATTTGAACACCAAAACCTTCTAGCATGGTTCTTTTCCATCAAATTGAAGGCCTCAATGTTGACTTTTCTCCACAATAGCAAACAATCCCCAAATCTCCATTGTAGAACGCTTCGCTAGAACTGGATCATCCACTTTTCACATATGGCGAGAGAAGGTGATGTTGGTCGGAGCTCTTGGTGGGTGGCGTTGGTCGGAGCTCTTGGTCAGTGATGTTGGTCGGCAACGTTGATGAAGTGTAACTCTTGTAGTTGCTGAAGATGATGACCACAGAGTAGACTGCTGTGTGCATATATGTAAATGTATATATATCGACACTTGTATATATATATATGGATAAATTACATAAACAGTCCCTATAGTTTAGGACTCGTGTCACTTTGATTCTTGACTTTTTAATTGTGATATATTTGACCATGAATTTTGAATCTTATTCCAAATAAAGACAATTAAAGATACTATTGTTTAATTTCAATGACAAAATTATCAATTTAATAAAATATAAATTAATTTGACAAAAATAAATATCAAAAAAATATTTTAAATTTTTTTAAAATTATTTTTATCCACTAATGATAAAGTTATGTAAAATTGATAAAAATTAATAAAAATTACATGATTAATTTTTTTAAATTAATTTTATATGATCATCATTTAAACACATAATAAAAATTAATTTGGTAAAAAAAATAATTAAATGTCTAAAAGATTTATTAATTTTACATAATTTTATTTTTAGTGGGTAGAAATAATTTTTAAAAATTCATAAATATTTGTTTGACATTTATTTTTGTCAAATTAGTTTTATATTTTATAAAATTGAAGATTTTATTTTTGAAAAATCTAATAATGTTTTCAATTGTCCTTATTTGGAATGAGATTTAAAATTCAGGGTCAATTGTGTCAAAATTGAAAAGTTAGAAATCAAAATAACACAAGTCTTAAACTATATGGACTATTAGTGTAATTCACCCTATATATTTATGAGGAAATTCTATGGTGTGGTGTGGGAAATGGGTTGGCTTTTTGATTTTTTTAACTAGTTTAGCCTGGGGCTAAAAAACTTAGTTTGGAAAGGGCTTTTGATTTTTTTTGACTTTTTTTATTTTTTGGGAGAGAAATAAGATAATGATTATGAATTAGATGTGATATTTTGTCTTGTTATGCTAAAAAACTTATTTTATTTTTTCTGACTAAAATAACCGCAAACCTATCCAAACTCACTTGCCAAACCAGGCCTATGTACCATGTACACCTTGCTTTATACTTTTGTGATGTTATATATTTTGTGGTGAATGTTTCATTTTTTTTAAATTTTTTTTTTTTTGGGTAGGAGTTATAATAATTTGTAATTAAGAAATAAAATTACGTATTTTTGTGATAATAATGTATATTATGGTAATGTTACACATTTTGTTGTTAGAAAATATTTGGATAAAAAAAAATCTATAATATTACCATAAAAATGTGTAACACAATCAAAAAATGTGTAACTTTATTTCTGAATTACAAATTGTCATAACTCTTATTAGAAAAATACGTAATATTTACTACAAAAATATATAATAAGTGCATATGGTACACACCCTTTGAAAAAGTATGGACCATAGCATTTCGCATATATTTATTGGTGGGTACATTTTACGTAAAAGAGGGTAATTAGTCATAAATTTTAATATAATCATCACGTGTTACACATGACAATTTCTCATCTAAATAGTTAATGATTTTCAACCAACATGATTCTTTATAAGAATATTCTACTCGATATAATTTAAAATATGAACAGCTCAGAATATTGAGATAAAATTCAAATTGGGCCAATTGCCCTCACAACCGTGATAGTTGTGCAAACCTCTAAGACTTTTAATGTCCTAGAGAATAATTATATGAATTATTGGACCAATTACATTTTCTTTGAGCTAAATATGACAAAAACTTACAATGTGCTCTTCGTCCAATTTGGTTGTTTGTTTGTTTTTTTTTAAAAATATTTTTTGTGTGTTAAGAAATATATTTTATAACTAATAAAAAAATAATAATTAATAATTTTAGTACATATATATATTTTTAAAAAACATAGAAGGTGAGGGAAGTGCTAGGAGTGGTAGTCGAAGGCGTGGTGATGAAGAAAATAATAAGAATTTATTTTGAAAATAAATATTTTTCATTTAAATTTTGAAACTTGTGTTATCATTTTTTTTTTTTTTGAGAACAGTGTCATCGTTTTTAGAAATGATGAAAAACAGTTAAGCCCTCGTTTGGGTAGAAAAAGTTTAAGATTTTTTGGCTAAAAACCACAAAAAAAAATTAAAATAAATTAAAAAGTCAATTAAATAAAGAGTTGTGCTACATCTCTCTAATTTTTGGCTCCCTAATTCTCCTAAATTTCAAAAAAAAAATACTCAAAACGACGTCGTTTTAGGCATTAGGGGAATTAGGAGGGTTTTTTTAAGAGAATAAATCATTTTCTTAAAATAAAATGTCACATCTAAATTATAATCATTTTATTATTTTTCTCACAAAAATTAAAAAATTAAAAATTCATCCTAAATAAAACTTTTTAATCTCAAGTTAAAATAGCCAAAAAATTAAAAAGTTAAAAAACTAACCAATATCTCAAACAAATTCTAAATTTATTTCTAATTTCAATCTTCTTATTTTTTTAATAAAAAGAAAAAAAAATTAATAAAAAGAAAAAATAGTATATACCAATGGCCTTTAAAATCTCTTTTCACTTTTCAACAATCATAATGTCATTGTTGCTGTCATCATCTGTTGTACTCTTCCGTTGTACTCTTTGACATTCTCACGACAACAAAGATATACGGGAAGCAACTCCATTACAGAGGGGTCATTTAGGGCTTCCCATTGGCTAAAAAAATGTATTAAAAGTGAAGTTTAAAAATATTTTTATAAAATGTGTTAAGAGTTTGTTAATTTTAGAAAGTGAGTGGTAGTGCAATAGATATGTTTTAAGGGGTGTGTTAAGGTGTGTGTTAAATATATATATGTATATAATAAATAAAATAAATAAATAATTTAGTTTAATTAAAAATTTCAAGCCCAAAATTAAGTTTCAAGTCCAAAAAAAAAAATCCCAACAAGTAAAAATTAAAAAAAAACTTAAAAAAATAATTGTTGTTGACCGGTAGTAAGACAAAAAAAACTCTCCTACGCTAGCTAAAACGCTCGTTGCAGATAACAAACTTATTAACATCTGATACTAACACACACCACTAACATACACGTTAACAGCTCCACTGCAGCACCAAACAACAAACGTTGCTAGCTAAAATTTAACAACTGACACTAATACTATCTTTAGCAGCTCTACTGTGGATGCTGTTAGAAAGCTAATAAAAAATTAATTTTTAATTTTAATTTTAATTTATTTTAAATCATATCATTTTTTACATTTTTTTTTATAGATAAAAGGATGAAAAAGTTTAAAATTTAGCTTTTAAATCATCCCATAGCGGTATTTTGAAAAAATACTAAAAAGTTATCCTTTTGATTTTTTTTTTAATGTAAAAAAATAAAAATATGATTTAACTCAAAAAAAGTCAAAAAGTTAAAAAAAAGCTAAAAAATCAATCATCTCAAATTGCCCCTATAAGCCTATTTTGGGATAACTTTTTAGTGTTTTTTGGTTTTTTTAAGGCTAGATTTGACATCTTTTAAAAAAAGTTAAACAGTCAAAAAGTCACTATTTGATTTGAGTCACATCATTTTATTTAAGTCACATCACATCTCTACCACATCACTTCAAACTCAACTCATATTTTATAAAAAGTCAAAAATTATACTTATTTAGAATATCTCAAACAATCTCTTAATTTTAAAAAGCGTAAAAAAAGAAAAAAAGAAAAAAAGAAAGATAATATGATTTAAATAACCCAATAAACTAATAAATTGACTTTTTTCTTAATTGTCAAAATAGACCATAAGTATAATGGACATCTCTACTACAATTATATGATGTTATTAAAATTAAAATCAGTGATTTATAATTCTTATATTATATTAAATTTTAAAATATTTTTTAATTTAAAATAAAGAGAAGTTGAAGTGGTTTTTTTTTTTGAGAACAGCGGAAACAAAATATTAATAAAATAACAATAGTATAGAAATAAGACCTTAAAGGGTCATTCTAACTAAACAAAAAAAAAAAAAAAACAAACAAACAAACAAATAAATCTGTCAAAAAAAAAAAAAAAACAATGAGTTAGGAAAAACTACTGATCTGCTCAAAGATGTGGCCTGTAAAGCAAGATCTTTTTGAAAGCTCGTCGTTCTTGTCGACAACGTCTCCATCGCCGACGCCACTGTCGCCAGAGAAGAAAGAACACCCACAATAGTATGAGAAAAGGGTTAGAGAGGAGATAACCATTGTGAGTGTTGAAAAATCAAAAATCTATGCCGAAATCGGAGAAGAAAACTCTCAAAACTCCTATTTCGAGCATAAAAAGTCCAGATCTACACTCGAAAATGGGAGATCTATACTCTAGGAGTGTAGATTTACATTTTAAGTAGAAAAAAGATGACTAGAAAGTCGCCAGAGTTTAGCCGAGAATCACCTAGAGAGAGTCTGCTCTCTCTCTATCTAGACCAAATTCAGAGCTTTTTGAAGGGGCTTTTTCAAAATTATTAACAAATGTAACATAAATGAAAAGGATCCAAATTAAAGATGCCATAATATATTTGTTCTTGCACCCATATTTATTATAAGGATTGAGAGCTTTTCCTTAAAATACAACGTTTGAAATACAATTAGTAGGTGTAGAGAATAATGTAAGGTTGAGGTTATCTCATTTTAGCTGTTCAAATTTTTTATCATTGATTATATTTTGATAATTTAATCATTTATTTTGTGAAGCTCTCTGTTCCAAATTAAGGGTTGGTTTGTGGTGTCCTAAAAAAGTGCACTTTTTGTCTTTTTACGAAAAGATATGCAGAAAAGTAGAGAGGTGATGTGATGGAAAAAAGATAAAAAGATAAAAAGATGGATTATATAGTAGATGCCAAACAAGGCCTAAATATGCCCTAATATATTTTTTCTTGCACCCGTGTTTATTATAAGAATTGAGAGGTTTTTTTTTTTTAAAAAAAAAAAACAACGTTTGAAATACAAATAGTAGGTGTAGAGAATAATGTAAGGTTGAGTTTCTCTCATTTCAACTGTTTGAACATATGATCATGGATTATGTTTTGATAATTTAAATAATTTATTTTGTAGAGCTCTCTGTGTGTATTACAGAGCGCCTCACAAAATGAATAGTTTAAATCATCGAAATAATATTCATAATAGACCTCATATACCTAAATAGGTCTCTCAATTTCTGTCAAAAGAGAGGGCAAATTCAACAAATTAATAGGTGTATCGTGAAATGTTATATTTGGGGCAGTACCATATGCCTCCTAATTATGACCTTCTTGATTTTTAGTTATGATCTATCGAAGTGTTAGTTATGAAATTATTTTATTTATATCACATATAGTGTTTGATTATAATTTTATTTATTTATTTGGTTAGGACTTGTAAAAATTTTAATTATAATATTTGTGATAATTAAACTCATAAATATCATAACATACATATGTTATACACCCTTTAGTATTACACAGGTATATTTAGAAATTTTTCGTATAGAATGTGAGAGGAATCTGGCACTATTTGGATCTCAATTTTATCAAACTTGTCAGAAAAGCATGCTTTTTTGTTATTTTGAATTTTGTTAATTTTAAATCTAATATTTTGATTTATTTTTAATCTAAATATTTATCTATTTTTGTTATGTAAAATCGACAGAAAAAAATATTTTAATCATTAAACTCAATATAAATATACCTGAAACATCGAAAATACCATTTTTATTGAATTTAATAACTAAAATATATATTTTTTCATTGATTTCACTTAACGGAAATAAACAAATTGTTTACATTGAAAATAAATCAAAAATTTAGGATTTAAATTGATAAAATTAAAAATTCAGAATTTATTTTATTACAAGTTTAAACTCTGATTTTTTATTATTAATTTTTTATAATTTTCCCTAATGGAATTGGTTTTTGTAGAATCTGGACATTTAAATCAGATATTACTATTAAATTCCAACCCTAAGGCCTATTTAGAGAAACAAACAAAGCATTTGGAATTGGGCCTCCAATTCCAAAGCCCCAACTTCATGTTGCCAAACACCCTTTTCTTTCAACAAGTGAAGCAAGTATCGAAAGCATAGTACAATTTTAAAAGTGCCCATAAAATTCCAGCCCATTGTAGAAAGATAAAATTTTTTTGTAGGGTTTCTCTCCCAGTTCTCCTAGTTGTTGCTGGGGATTGGTATCCCACTCCAGGTTTATCTGGGTGATCAAAATTATTTATTTTGTAGGGTTGAATGAATAAATTATTAATGTAAAAAATTAGATGTGATCATATAATTACCAATATCTAATCAACTTATTTTTTTAATATATAATTTGTTTGATAGTTTTAAATCACTGATATTAGTCTGTAGTAGGCTCACTGGGCCCTAACAATAACTGGAGAAACTCAACCATTTTTATGGTTTTGGAGTGGGATCCGAGTATGAATGGCTATGGGTGAAGTCGGGTTTTTAGTTGAGGGAAATTGGGAAGGTGATGAGGATAAGGTAGGAGCGGGGTGAAAAATCTAAATAACCCCCGAGATATTGATTCGTGATTACGTTTCAATTTAAAATAGTAAATAACAATCACAGTCAAAATAAATCGACACAACGATTTAACGTGGAAAAAATCACAATTAGAGCACCTCCAATTGTGGAAAAAAAAAAAATCACAGGCCAAAACTACAAAACAATCAACTAAGAAGATAAAAAGGAATTATACATGAGTACTCTCAATTACCTAACGAATTTAAGCCCAAATTGAATCAAACCTAATGTGCCTCTTCCAACACCATCTTCATCACGGAAACTGCTTTGTCCAACATTAAATCCATAATGTCGATGTTGAATCCACGACGATAAGTCACTCAAGAATCCACCAAAACTTCAAGCCCAAGTTACTCAGAATTTACCGAAGAACACCTCTCTCTTTATGTGAATAAACGAACAAAATCAACCATTAATATGTGACACTCTGTTGTTCGTTGATTAATCAATCACCTTCTATACATCAAAGAAACTCATATAAAAATACCCTCCAATGTAGAACACTTTATATTTTTCTCCTCTTTGAAAATCTGGATGGCTTAAACCCAAAAAACAGTGAACAACGTACTTGATAGAAAACAGGGTCACAAAAACCACTCGAGCATACAATTCATCGCTTGAGCGGTGTGAGTAAAAGTGATACAAAACATATATGCCAACCACTCGAGCTCACACTTTACTTGTGACGCCCAAAAGTCAGGAACATCAGATAATATATTAACCATTAAATATAGGGTTTATCTAAGGTTACAAGAGTAGGAAACGTCTCTAATGAGTCCTTTAGATAATAACCAAGCAAGATTCTAGGAAGGTCAGAGGAGTCAAAATAGCCTCCCTTTACAGTCCAACCACCTTAGATAGCAAAACTACATTTTTGACAAATCTTGACAAGGTATTAACACAAGGCCTACATGAGTTGACGGAGCATAAGGATAGGTTACAAATGTTATATATATACAAATTACAAAATCATGTCTTAAATACAACATGGGAATTCTCAAAACACGTTTAACATAACTAGTTCCTAACTCTCATAGGATAGCCATACGTCTTCAAATACTTCAGCTTTGCCTTCGACTAGTCTAATAGTCTTCAATACCTGGCATGAAACGCCATAAGCTTTAAATGCCCAGTAAACGCACACACACCCCGTCCCTTTTTCCCAATCCAATACACCATCATATTTATATCAAGCAAGTAATGAAGCATGATATTCAAGTCAATAACAACAATTTCAATAATAGAGGAAAGTAACATGTCTTTTAAATAGATAACAAATGTTATAATGTTAGTATTCTAGAAATCCCCTAAAGAGATTTCATCCTCCCAACCACAAGAATTGGACACCGGACTATTCAGAACTCCCATTTTTGCTGCTTTGTTGCAGAACTAACCTCGGATGCCTACCAACGGTTATACACTGCGTAGCGCCAACTGCAGGGCCTCAAAAGAGACAGCAAAAAGAAAAAGGTTTTATCTCCTGAATCCAACCTTATCCTTCCAAAAAAGTTTTATCTTCCTAAATGTTTCATCCGGACCCAACCTTATCTCACCAATCAAACCATTACAAAGAGTTCGAATATGTCCGTTCCATTCTAGGGTTTACACGACAACCGCTTGCTCAAGACTTAACCTCCAATTAGGGAGCACATCCCATCAATCCATACATAACACATTATCATATCTTTAATATCCAAGTGATCGAAAACCTAATACCATCCCAATGAAGTTTCCCGTGACTTAAATGTTTTAAATCAAAGTTAAAACAACTTAACAAGATAATAATATCCACATAAGCATGAGCATCATCCATTGAAGAAGAAAAGGAACATAACCATAACATATTTAATATCATACCAAGACATGATCATGTACTAATAAGCATATTCATGAACACAAGAGCATAAAACATCCATGTAAAACTAAATTTCCAGATTAGTATTGGTTAAAGATTAAAATCAAAAGGGCTATTTCAGATTTTTCTCGAACTTGACCTCCCTATGGTTCGTAGAGAATTTAATCTAGCTTTTAGAACATGTTTCGGAAATGTGATTGCTTTTCTAGATTTTTAGTAATTTAAGAAACACTCCAGTGCAATACAAATTCATCGACCGTTACGAAAGTTAGAGTTTCTTACAAATCGCTCATTCGTTTTCAATGAAACCAATTTTAGTTTAAAGATAACTCCCTAAGGAAGATTTTGACATAAAATGGACGTCCAGAATATTTTTATACATTTTTCTATAAATTTTGAAAGTTGGCTGTAAAACAGATTTTTCTGGCATAGTTCTTGCAACAAGAAAGTTGGTGAGAAAAGAGGTCAACTAGGGGAAATTTTCCATGTATCTTGTGATGAAAACATGCTAAATAATATGTATTAAACTCATAAATTTAAGGTGAACGTGTGCCTTTGGAAATTTTGAGAGTTTGATATGGAAAAAGGTAGTTTTATACCGATTAAGAGAAATATAAGAAGGATAGAATCAAGGTTCAACTCCTTTCATTTTTAACATGAGAATACTATCAAAACACATTTGAAATGAATGTTTAAAACTTCTAAGAGCATGTATTTGAAAAAGGAAAATAAAAGAAAGAGTTGTGTTGTGGCTTACTTGATTGCTTAATGTTTGCATAATTTCTTCTCTTTTCCTCTCTTCTACTACCAAAGTTCACTCTCTTCCTCTTCTTTTTTTCTCTCAACTAAATGTGTAGGTGTGTGAGTGTATGAGATGTGTAACATGTGTAGGGTGGTGGTGTTTTTATAATAAAATTGGTGTAAAAGGTCCAAAATGCCCATTGGTTAGAATGGAATGAAATTGAGATGTATTTAGTTGGAATGTAATGAAATAGTGGATAATTAGGACCTTAATTATGTATTTAATTATGATCTAGCTAGGCTTAAGTCTAATTTAATCTATTCTAGTTACAAGTACATTAGATATATACATGTATATATAGAGAATTGGTACCAAGGTCATAATTATTTCCATGATTCAAGGGATTTATCTTTAAAGTACAATGATTATAGCCTAGGCAGTATGATGGCTAGCCATGTGCTCAAGATTTGGGAAATTTTTGTTGATTATATATATATATGAAGATATTTGTGTATAAAATTATTTATTTAAGAAAGGTACAAGTATATATGTGTAATGGTACTAGTTTGGGGTCAAAATGTGATTTAAGAAAAATATGAGGGTATTGGGTTTAATTTATGAATTTGGAACATTTATCTTAGTGTAGAATTAAATTAAATTGGGGTTAGAGAGTCTAATTCGGTTTGGATTTCTTGTTTTGAACAAAAACGCGATCAATCGACGAACGTGATAAAGACCGGAAAAACTTAGGGTTTCCAAGTGGTAATTTCATATTTAGGGAGTCAATTAGAGTATTAAAAATTATTTCTAAATTTCTGAAATCGATTAGGGTTTGCCGGTTTTTGTTGGTGCATGTATTTTGATCATATGGTTACAATTAATAAAGAAACTGACGGACTTCAAGGAAATAATTTAAAAGTAAGGGACTTTTAAGAAATTAAAATTTTCAGGGGCCTCACATTACCGCTGGAGCAGTACATCAAGTTTTCTAGAAGTTTTGAATGTAAGCTGAAATACTAGAAGCTCCACTTCACCGCTCAAGCGCACAAATGACTACTCCTTGTATATAGTCAGCAAAGCGGCAAACAATGAATGCTCAAGATACGGAATGTCAGCACAAACTCCTCTACACATGCACAATTTGAGTTAGATTCACATCTAAACACTCAGAACTTCACTACAACATAAACAAGAATAAAATTTCAACTGAAAGGAGTTTTGTCAAACGAGATTGTCAATTATAAAAATCTAACATGGGGTGTTGTTAGGGTAATTTGGCACCCTATTGAAAGGAAAAATACTAATGAGAAATATATATGATATGGAATGTGAAAAATATCATTTGATGAGTAATAATAATTATGGTAAATTACACTTTGAACCCTTACACTTCGTACTAAATCTCACTTTGGCCTTACATATGAAATCATGACAATCAACCCCTTATATTTTTGGTCAAGTGTCAAGTCCTCCTTTTGTTACTCCACCGTATAAGTTTTTAACAGAAATTAGTAATGTAACAAGTATATAACTACAAAATGAGGACAAAAGAGAAAAATCATTCGTATTTTTCACTTATACACATTTCATCCCAAAATTTACATCAAATTGTGACTATATTAGGCTAAAACAAAATGCAGATTGTGAACGATTAAGGAGATGAACTGGGGTTTCGCATAAATTGGAATCACGAAATTCTATTTTTCACAATAACATAGTCTTCTGTCTATTCATTTTCCTTTCTCTTTAATTTATTTGTTGCCTTTTTTTAATTTCAAAAACTCTACTTTCTTGTCCCTTCGTCCCAATTTTCAGCATACGAACATATATATATATATAGTATTATTTAACTCTCACATGCTTATCATGTAGGACAAAGTATATTGGTGGGAAATGTAGATGATTTTCCTCTCTTACTTTCATTTCGTAGTCATATTCTTATTACATGACTAGATTTTGTTAAAAATTTAAACAATGGAGTAACAAAAACAAGATATTGATAGGTCGTTTTTCTCACCAAAAATAAATATTAAAAGCCAAGTAGAAACTACTACTCCTGAGAATAGTGGTTAAGACCAGATATCGTTCTAATGGGGACAAAGAGGCTAAGTGCACATTATTTTTAGAAGGCCAAACTTCACTTTACCCTTCTGTGATTTGAGTCACGTGCGGTTTGGCTCATAACATTTGGAATCACATAACCTCCATGTGATTTGTGGACTGAAATGTACCATTAAACATTTCATCCAACTTAATAGCAAGTATTAAACACGTGGTAGACATAAAGGTGTTATATGTTCATTTTCAAATTTCAATGGGGTAAATCGCACATGGAATAAAGCACAGGGGTTAAAGTGCACTTTGCCTACCAAACAAATGACGAAAATATCCATAGTTCTCATACTTAAGTTACTTATATTATAGGGATATTTTAATATTTTTCATTAAATTGTTAACAAGCCTAACTGTGCATTTCAGTTCATAAACCACGCGGGGGTTATGTAGTCATTTCCAAATGTTAAGGAGGTAAATTACACATGGCTCAAACCACAAGGGGGTAAAGTGAAGTTTGCTATTTTGAGAATAATTCCTAAATTAATTCAACAAAGATTGTTCATATGATGGTAACTAAATTAATTAAAAAGTAAAAATAAGCAAAAGCAATATAAAATTGAGTTGGGATATAGAAGTGATAATCTTAGGGTTAATGAATTCACCACCAATCTCCTAACTAGGGTTTATTGATTCACTTCATGAGAAATCACTATTCTGATGATAATGATGTATTGTTGCTATAAGTCCCAAGAACATCTTCAACAATATACATATATTCAAATCACGAACATGAATCATTATCAGTTGGCATAAAGTGTCTATGCTAAATTACGATTATAGGCTTGTTTTGTCTTCCCTTGGTATGACTCATTTGACAATTTCAATATATGTAGAGAAATACCATTGTATAACTATGCATTTAAAATCACAGAAAGTAAATGCATATGAATTGGAATAAAGAACATGTTTGCATACAATTCTATAATTTTATACAATCATCATCATAATAAATCAAATCCATGAGGAAAATACAAAATCCTAATTACTTGATTGGAGTTTCATCAAACCCTAAGAGGGAGAATATAGTTGCTCATGGTAGAGGGATCCAAAACTTCGGTTGAATTTCCATGAAAAACTCTTTGGATCTCTTTCCCTCTCTTCTCTCTTTTACCTCCTCAATACTTGAGGCCCAAATCTCCCCTTTTCAGAGAAGCTACTAGCTTCTCTTTTATATGTGCTAAAAACAACACTAAAAATAATAAAATTCGAAATAGAATGCGCTTGAGCACGTCGTGTTTGTACTTGAGCACACATACACAAAATATTTTTCTCTTTAACAACTCAAGTGTTCAAAGACTTTGTACTCATGCACAAAAAGAGAAACTTGATTGCTCTTTTTCAACTTTTAACACTTCATTCCCTTGGCTTGATTTGGATTTCAATACATGTTCCATCAAGTTTTCAGAAGCTCCAAATTGATAGTCTTTAACATTATGAGCTCGAATACTTACAAAGAGCAAAAATGCCTTCAAATATATCAAGTAATTAGAATTAAAGACTTAACAAATGCACTTTAGGGGCTCAAATTTAAACATTCAAGCACTTATCAAACATTGACACTTGTGTAAGAACCAAAGTGAGATTTGACTAGAAATGCAAAGAATTGATTATTATGATTTCATATGTAGGGGCCAAAATAGGATTTGGCGCAAAGTGCAAAAGTACAAAGTGTAATTTACACTAATAATTAAAAGATGTATGATAATAAATAAGTTGAAGATACTTCATTAACTTCCAAGTTTCATTACAAAAGAACTACTAAAGCAGAAGTAAAAGCAAAAACTCGGGGCAACCTAACAACTTACTCCTCGCATTGCTCCTCCTCGTAGTGTCCATCCTCGTGGTGCTCCTCCTCTGTAGGATTGACAGTCTGCCTAACTAAGGAAGAGCTCAGCAGGAAAGGAGAAAGGCCAGAAGGATTAACATCCATAGCTCTATCCCCCCGAGGCCTTCACATTCTAACCCTTGCAGCGGTCTTCGAAAGGACTGGGATATCGTCAATATCATAAAGAGGAGAAGCCTCTTCCACCTTAGCAGCGCGCAAAGACCCAGTCCAAACCTTAGTAAAGATCTTGTCCCTCAGCTTCAAAATCTCCTCTGAATAGGTCTTTTCAGCCTCGTCATAGCCTCTCTGTTCGACCTCGTCCACCATCTCTTGATAATTAGCCTTTAAAGACTTCAGAGCAGCATCGGCATCTGCAGCCCTCCGCTCGGCCATGAACATCAGTGCTTCGGCATTTTTCTTTGCATCTTCCATCTCCTTTAGATCCTCTCCAGCCGCCTTCAAGGACATATCAGCATCAGCCAACATGTTGATTGTTTTAACCTTCTCTTGCTCTTCACGATGCCGCCTTTCATCCATGATGTGCATCCTCTGAATGCACTGCATCAAACCAAAATGTCATATTCTCAACAACCAAATTTAAGTAAATGACAAAGACATAAAAGAAGACTTACTGTGGTTAGCATCTACACCGAACCCTTGATCAAAACGTCGCTTGAAATGTTTTGCTCCGCCATATCCAAAGGTAGCAGCAATGTCTTTGATAAGTCAAAGGCCAAGTCGCTTGAGTAGATTGTGCTATCTGATGTAGTGATTGCTCGGCCGTTATGCTCCAAGGGAGGCACCTATTCTTCAACTGAGCCCTGCTCATTAGAACCCCCAGCAACTTCTTTACCTTTGGACCTCTTCTTTTTTGAGGCCCTATCAGTAGGAAGAGCAAGAGTAGCAACGGGAGGAGGAGGAACAACAACATGCTTTTTTCCACCCTTAGACCTCTCAATTGGTGGAGAAGAAACTCGTGTGTCAACCGTCGAAACAGCTAGAAGGTCCTCATCATCAGATCCGAAGACTAAGGCATCAAGATTGAGCTTTTGGCGACGAGCCATTTCGCTTGCTAAGTCTGGCGACGGAGAGTAGCCTTTACTGAGTGATCCACTTGATGAACAAACAACAGCGGAAGAGAAAGCTCTGGTGGTATGGCTAACTTGTTCTTCGGTTTCAATCTCAAGTGAGTCCCTCGAGAAGTTGTTTACTTTGGGTTTTCGTTGGATGACATTCTATAAGTTCGCACATAGTTAAGCAAATGCGAGGCTGACCGATCTTCGTACCTTAGTGCAACTTTGATATCCCTCGAATGCACTTTCTCTGGCCTCCTTTTTAGCTTCTTTGAACCTACAAGTACGAACAATAACACTTAAAAAAAAAAAAAATCATAGGCGATAAGCGAATGGATAAAAGGAAACTAAAATAAAGAATGACCTGGGTGGCCGTTCACTCGTGGAACCCGCTTCGATCGGCCCACCTCCTCGGCCGCAAACTCTCAATTACCTCCGACTTGAAGGAAATCAGAGCAATGCTTGTCATTATCAGGAAGTTCAGTAACGAGTTGGAGGTCCAACGACCGAACTTTGACATAATATGTTTTACCGCCTTTATTACGACACAAGGAGTAGCAATGAAGGATATCCCAAATACCCAAGTCCAAGTCTAAGAGGTCGTTCAAGGCTGAGACACCATTTACCACTCTAAATGTGTTAATTGATATTTGCATGTGTGTAAGTTCGAAATAAGAAAAGAATCGACGCAACAAAGGGTTCAACGGAAACCTAACACCCCCCTCTACGATAGAGGCAATTGAGAAGGGCATTGTGGTGCTCGTACATGACCGATTCGCGTCTACCGCCACCAATGTCAACATGACATCATTGGGAATGTTATATCTTCGGCGGAACTCATCCATTCCCGCCGGGGTGTCCACTAGGTTCCGAAACTTACCCATGGGAAGTGCGACGTTCCACCAAACAACTACACTAAGGATGAATTGCAAGGTTGGAGGTACAATGACCGACCGAGCAATCGTATGCTAGACAAGTCTTAATGTTACACTTAGCCAAAAAAGTAATGGTGAAGGTGGAAAATAAATACATGGATTCTAGGACTTACGGTGTCAAAATCAAGAGGAACTCGATGGCGAGCGTCTCCGATGAAGCAATCCCACTGTGGCAACCAAGAGAAAAATTGTGAGCTACAAAAAAAAAAAAAAAGAAGAGTAAATAAATAGATAAATAAATAACAGTGGAGGACTTACAAAACAGTGTCAACAACATGAATCAATAATTTACAGTGGCAAACCCACTGCGAGGGATGGAGTATTTTTGGTGAAAAAGCAGCTTTGGAATAGAGGCACAAGAAACAGTGCTACAGGCCATGGGCGACGAGACAGCGGTGGGTTCATTCCATCGAAAATGCACTGCGCAAGACACCGGAGAAGCTTGGACTAGCGTGAAATAGAGAAGAGATTGGTCTCTCTGACTTGAAAGTCTAGAGAGAGCAAATGGAAAAACCAAAATGTTGGAGGAAGGTATCAACTTTCTGGAAAGAAATTCAGAATTTATAAGAAGAGTCCTATGGTCAAGCTCTCAGATTTTTAAAATTGTTTTAAAGTTCCAACGAAGGAAAGTGTGAGAATAAAAACAAAGTCAGAGCTTTGTTCCAAAAATGGGTACTGGTGCTCCTGGAGTCAAAAAGTGAGGCAGCAAGGAAATGGAAAAAATGGGTCTGGAAATTCAAAGTTCTAGAGTGAGAAAGTGTTAAATAAGGTGGGTTTGCTTGACTTCATTAAAAAACTCTGAAAAGGGCTTGCCTTTACGTCATGTTGACAGCCCCCAAACTAGTCAAATGTAGACGCGTGATGGCTCGACAGTCAGAGTAAGGACAATAGTCAGGGCCGAGCTCGAGGTCTGGTGGCAAGGCCAAGATCATAGACAACCGAGCTGCGACGCTTACAGACGGGTCGGCCGAAGCATCTTAGACCAAGCAAAAAGGCACTTGAAATAACGATAAGTGTGAACTTGGCCCAGCTCTAAACTCTTCAGGCAAGCCGAGCATGGCATGTGAGTATTCGAAGCTCTATTAAGTGGCTCGACCAAATCAACAAGCAAACAGATTCTAGAAGTCAAGTTTTCTGGTATAAAGAAGATAAGCAAACCAAGTCATAGATGTGCCGACCAACCGAACGACAACGAAGACGACCGAACAAAAATAAACCTAACATAAATGGAGGAGGCTGAACGACGCAGAACAAGAATTGGAAGACTGAAATAAAAAGACCGAGCTGGGTAAGTCGTGCGTAAAATAAATAAGAGTTGTTCGGCCCATCAAGTGTTGGAAAAGGGTCGACCGAGCAGCGACGATAACTAACCAAGTTGTGACATGCATGAGGTAAGCCAAGCTGGGTGTGAGCAGAACCTATGGACTGAAATGAATTGAAGAAGCTGCGTCGGGCCGAACAAGACGCAAGTCCGACCGAGCTACAACACATGAGCAAACCAGCCAAAATATTTTGGCCAAGCAGCAATCAAAGACACGACCGACCAGCGCATGAAGAAGTGAGCTGAACAGTTGATTTGCTAATTACGTCCATACTCTGCTCGGAGCAATATATACAATTTTTGCACGATCAGCCCACCAATAAATCTGCTTAGATAATGCATGTGGAAGTCAAGCAAAGGAGGATTTATCCTGTAGCCATGCACCAAAAGTCAAGTAAAGGGCCCACTCGTAATTGTTTATATAAGTTAATGGTCATGTGCAATGTGCTATAATAAAAATAAAAAATAAAAAAAAATTTGTGTATACATATATTTTTAAAAATAAAAAAAAAAAAAAAAATTTTGTGTATACATATATTTTTTTTAAAAAAAAATAAATTTTTTTTTTTTTTGTGTATACATATATTTTTAAAAAATAAAAAATAAAAAATAAAATTTTTTTTGTGTATACATATATTTTTTTTTTTAAAAAAAAAATTGTGTATATATATATTTAAAAATAAAATAAAAATTTACGTATATATATATTTTTTCAAGTCAAGCAACGATGCTCAGCCGACTGAAAAAACACCAAGCTAGACAATTACAAGGATAGTGAAGACACATTTAGTTTGGGGGCACAACTGAACTACGAAACATTGGGTAGGCGCAAACGTTGGACCGTGCAATAATTTTGAATCTAACTCACAGAGCTCAAATTAAGTTGTGATCAACCAAACTTCGAAGTTTGTAACAGAATTGGCTTTCGCTTCGCCAAACATAAGCGCAAGCCAGGGGGCAAATGAAGTGGGTAAAAATTAATCAAGTCTTGGTGCTAGGCCCAATGCAATACTCACTCCAAGGTGGAGCTAGGTCAGACCTCAGCCTTATGGCCAACACTTGCTCCGAAGCAAGACAATCATAGGAGTTCGTCCCAATGTACGAGCGTCACTCCAAAGTGGGTTGAGTAACATGTTGGACCTCCTAGTTGGACAACCGTTCTAAAGCAGACCAACTTAGAGAAAGCCAATTCACTGAAGATCTTTCTTGGGTCCATAAGAGACAAACAACTTTGCTTCTCTCCCTCTGTATGAACAGAACGTAGAGATATGGAGGTGCAGAGGGACAAGGTGTATATATGACAGACTTGCATCTGAATGGCAGGCGAAGTGGTCGCCCTCCTCCAACGAGAGATGTCCGCTGATGAGACAAACAAAACAGCCTGCACTCGAAAGTCGAGTGAGTGGTCGTCCTCCTCCAATAGGAGACGACCACGAATAAGACGCATTGGACAGATGGCGGAGAGAGAAGGACTTGAATGACAAACAACCTTCTCCTATAAAAGGTGAGCACTATTCACTCTTAAGGGATCTGAAAATCCACACACTTAACACATATACACTCTCTGCATTCTCTTATCTTCCTCTCCCTGAGTTGCTGACTTTACCATCAGAGGGGTTTTCGACCAAACCCCGGTCGGACAGCCTATTTGTTTGTTATTCCTTGCAGATCTTCAATTCCTAGCGTACGCTGTTCGTCCACGAAGTTCAACCCTTCTTCATAGTGCGGAAATCATCCCCGCACAATTGGCGCCGTCTGTGGGAAGACCACTGCTTGCTTCGTGACGAACTCCGGCGATGGGAATCGAAGATACACCACATTCTGGACTAGCAAAGAGGACTCCAATGATGGAGAGGACCAAAGATAAGGGTCTGGCATTCCCTTCAGCGCACGATGACCCTATGGACCACGACGATCAGACATCTAACGCGGCGGAGCGACGCCATGTGATTGCCGTTGAGTCGTCTCAACGTCTTTTTGTTGAGAAAGACCACCGTGACCGCATCATTAACTTAATGGGTTTGGAGATCACTAAGCTTCGCACCCAATTGTTGAAGTTCATGGCGACCCCAGCGGAGCCAAGAAAATTCGTTGGTGGACCATCGCAAAGGAGACATACTCCTCCGCCGCCTCACAAAGGGCACTTCCAGCCGTGGCCTTGCTCGTAGAGAGCGTAGCCGACCGATTCCGGTATATAGTGAAGGGGCCAGCAGTAGGACGAATAACCTCAAAAATAACCCATGAGGGGATTCTCATAAAAGGCAGAGGACTGTCAGTCATCTATCTGAAACCTTTCATTGTCGCCACGACGAGTGGCCGCACGATTTGAGAAGTTGGCTGAACAATAACAGAGAAGAGGCACAACGATTATGCAGGGAAGGAGAAAGTCGACGAGATAGGGAGGAGAACCGCTGGCTCAATAGGGAAAGGGACCAGTTGGACCGGTCCATACACCAACAAGAGCGTCGTGCTCTAGACCGGTTGGTGTCCACCCCCTTCTCCCTAGAGGTAGAAGCTGTAGAACCTCCATGGAAGTATAGCCCGCCAAAATTCATTCTCTATGATGGCAAGACGGACCCTCTGACCCACATCAGCCATTACCGTCAGATGATGTCTCTCTGGAACCACAACGACGCACTCATGTGCAAAGTCTTCCCTTCTAGCCTTGGAGAACTTGGCTTCCGATGGTTTGACAAACTCCCCAATGGCTCGATTTATGACTGGACGCAGCTCTCTAAGGCGTTCTTAGCTCGGTTTGTCTCCAACAGCAGAGTCCCAAAGAAGTTAGATACCTTGTTCAATATCCAAAAGGACAGGAAAGAAACCCTACGCCAGTACGCGCGATGGTATTGGGAGGAGTATGGTGACTTGGAAGAAAATGTTTGTAGTGAACAATTGGCCATGCTATACTTCAAGCAAGGCCTACCTCCTTCGCACAAGCGAAGACAGTCGTTGACGAAACGACCTGCCTCCACCATGAAGGTTTTGAGGGCTCGAATAGAGCAATAAGCTCGTGTGGAAGATGACGCTGCTTCAGTACATGTTGCGGTTATTGAAGAAGAAGTCAGACCGCCTCGACTGCCTAAGACTGAGCAGCTAAGGAGGGATGAGCAACGCAAGAACTATGGCCAAAAGAACCGCTCCACAGCAGAAAACGAGGAGGAAAGGGCCAAGTCTTATGAAGGCATCACCACCGTCTTCAAAGAGCCTATATACAGGCTCGTCGAGAACTTAAAGGGGAAGTCTTCTTTGTCTGTCCAGCTAAGATGCCTAGAGACCCTACTCGGCGCAATCAGACACTGCGTTGCACCTATCATCGAGAGAAGGGACACAAAACGCAAAATTGCAGAGCTCTTAAACAACACTTGGAGGACTTAGTTACGGAGGGACACCTCCAACAATGGATAGACATTGATAAAACGAGGGAAAAACAAGGACTAGACCAAGCCCTTCTTGAAGAGAACCATGCCCCGAGGTTGGTCATCAACGTTATCCATGGAATGACTGACCCCGAAAGAGAAAACACCAATCGAGGAGAAATCCAACGAGCCACCCACATTCAACAGGTAATGTCTGTAGGACCTCCTCCTAAAAAGTCCAAGACAGAAGCCAGACCTTCTCGGTTTAACGTCGTGTTCACTGAGAAGGACCTAGAGGGAATCCAGCACCCCCACACTGATGCCCTCATCGTTATAGTTGGTGTGGCCAACAAGTTCGATGTGAAGCGAGTCTTGATTGACCAAGGAAGTGCCGCAGACATCATATATTATGAGCTTTTCAAGAAACTTGGCCTCAGTGAGTAATACCTGACACCTCCCCTTTAGTTGGCTTTAACTCGCAAACAGAATGGCCGCTCGGCCAAATAACTCTGCCTGTTATAGCTAAGTCCAAGGTGGTCTCTGTTGACTTCTTGGTGGTAAACACCCCATCTCCCTACAATGCCATCCTTGGCCGACCTTGGATTCACCAGATGGAGGCAGTCCCTTCCACTTATCACCAACTCGTTCGCTTTCCAACCAAGTATGGAGTAGAGGAGATTCGTGGAGACCAAGTGGCAGCCAAACATTGCTTCATCGCCACCATGAAAACCAAATAAGTCTGCGACCAAGTGCAGATGGTGGAAGTACCTGACCAGCCAGTTTTGGAAGACGTCGGCGGAGTACCGACCGAGAAGATGGTAGAAGACCTAGAGACGGTCTTGGTAGAAGAAGGAAACCCAGACAAGTTCTTTCTGCTCGGCACTTCCCTCACTGTTGGAGAGAAAGAGCAATTACTGGCTCTACTCCGTAAAAACATTGAAGTGTTCGCCTAGTCGGCCTATGACACTCTTGGGTTGGACCCCAATTATGCTTGTCATCGACTCAACGTCCAGTTAGGAGCGCGGCCGGTTGTCCAGAAGAGTAGACGGTCATCCACGCAATACACCGATGTAGTGATCAAAGAGGTGGACAAGCTTTTAGCTGCTGGAGTCATTCGAGAAGTGCAGTACCCAAAGTGGCTGTCCAACACCGTCGTGGTGAAGAAGAAGAATGGCAAATGAAGAGTCTGCATTGACTTCACTAGCCTTAACAAAGCTTGCCCTAAGGATTGCTTCCCTCTTCCGCGAATAGATTAACTTGTTGACGCAACGGCTGGACATGAGCGCATGAGCTTTCTAGATGCCTACAGTGGTTAGCACCAGATCCCCATGTTCGATCCTGACCAAGAGAAAACGAATTTCATCAGCCCTAGAGGCACTTACTGCTACAAAGTGATGCCCTTCGGCTTGAAGAACGCTGGTGCGACCTACTAGCAAATGGTCACCAAAATGTTTAAGGACCAGCTCGGTAAAACCATGGAAGCATACATTGATGACACGGTCGTCAAAAGCAAGTTGGCCGAACACCATCTAAGGGACCTTGAGCAAGTGTTTAGAATTCTGAAGACTTACAAGCTTCGACTGAATGCCTCAAAATGTGCCTTTGGAGTAGGATCAGGGAAGTTCTTGGGGTATATGGTGACTAGGCGGGGCATTGAAGCCAACCCCGACCAAATCAAAGCCCTCCAAGACCTCAAAGCGCCTACAAAGGCTAAGGAACTCCAGAAACTTGCTGGCATGGCTGCAGCACTTAACCGTTTCATTAATCGGTCCTCTGATCGGATGAAGCCCTTCTTCCAACTTCTAAGAAAGAAAACCAATTTTGAATGGAGAAGCCAGTGCTCCGAAGCACTAGAAGATTTGAAGAAGTATTTGTCCTCTCCTTCCCTTCTATCTACACCTGTCGCCAACGAAGAGCTTTTCCTTTACTTGGCTGTTTCTGATCATGCTATTAGTACAGTGCTAGTCAGCGAGGATGGAAAGGAGCAAAAACCAGTGTATTATGTTAGCAAGACACTCTTGGATGCCGAAACTAGATACTTGCCATTGGAGAAATTGGCATATGCACTATTAATTGCCTCTAGGAAGCTTGTTCACTACTTTCAAGGACATACCATCAACGTCCTCACTGAATTCCCCCTTAAGTCGGTGTTCAGTCGAGCAGATTTCTCAGGCCGAACGGCAAAGTAGGCGGTGGAGCTTGGAGAGTTTGATATCAAGTTCCAATCTCGAACAGCAATCAAAGCTCAAGTCCTAGCAGACTTTGTTGCAGAATTCACCCCGGGACCAGCTGTCCCCTCCGAAGGGAGCTCGGCGTTGGTTACTATGACTGCCCAGCATAAAGGGCAATCCCCAGCTGAAGCATGGAAAATTTTTGTTGGAGACGTATGGGAGCTGTTTGTGGACAGTTCTTCTAACCAAAAAGGGTCAAGGGCAGGAGTTGTCCTTATTTCTCCTGAAGGATTCATGTGGGAGCAAGCCATTCGATTAGGTTGGAAAGCTTCTAACAATGAAGCAGAGTATGAAGCTCTACTAGCCGGCCTGCGAAGTGCCGAACACTTCAACGCGGAGGAGTTACTCGTCTTCAGTGATTCTCAATTAGTGGTCAACCAACTCTCTGGAGTTTACGAGGCTCGCGATGAGCGGATGGCCACTTATGCAGAACATGCCAAAAATTTGATCATAAAGTTCCAAGCCATCAGAGTCGAAAAGATTGGCCGAGAGGGAAATGGTCATGCTGACGCTTTAGCTTGCTTGGGTTCCTTGATTGACTCGAGAGACGGCCGCAAAATATAGGTGGAATATGTATCCCAACCAAGTATTCAACTAGTCAAAATGGTCCTCTGCACTGACTTGGGCCTGAGTTGGATGGACCCACTCTTGGCCTTCTTGAAGACTGGCACCCTTCCTGAGGACAAAAAAGAAGCGCACAAGACAAGGCATAGAGCAGTTCGGTTTTGGGTCTCCCCATCTGGCAAGCTTTACAAGAAGTCCTACATGGGCCCTTATCTACCCTGTGTTCATCCAAGTCTAGTGCAAGATGTGCTTTATGAGATCCATGATGGAATCTGTGGGAGTCACACTGGTGGTCGTCTTTGGCACACCGAGCCCTAACACACGGGTATTGGTGGCCGCGCATGCAAAAGGAGGCCGAACAGTATGTCCGCAAGTGCAACAAGTGCCAAAAGTTTGCTCCTCTCATTCACCAGCCAGCCAAAGCTCTAACCCCCCTCACCAGTCCTTGGCCATTCGCTCAGTGGGGCTTAGACATTGTGGGACCACTAGCTAGGAGAACTGGGAATAAAAGGTTCTTCATCGCTGCAACTGACTACTTCACCAAGTGGGTGGAGGTGGAGGCCTTGTGCAATATCAAAGAAGCAGACACTAAGAGGTTTGTTTGGCGCAATGTTGTGACTCGATTCGGCATTCCCAGAGTCCTTCTCTCTGACAACGGTACACAATTCGATGGCAAGATCTTCAGGAGATTTTGCGTTGACTTGAAGATAGAGTTCCGAAACTCCACTCCGGCCTACCCACAAGGCAATGGCCAAGCTAAACCGTCCAATAAGATGATCATTGATGGGATAAAAAAGCGTCTTGAAAAAGCCAAAGGCAAATGGGTGGAAGAGATACCGAATGTCCTCTGGGCTTACCGAACTACTCCTCGTCGGTCAACTGGTGAGACACCTTACTCTCTTACCTATGGGATGGAAACAGTCATCCCTTTGGAGGTTGGCCTTCCTGCATCCGTTCTGAGATCTTTAAGCCAACAGACAATGATGAAGCCATCGCCCAAGCTCTGGACATGGCCGAAGAACGTAGGGAAGCTGCCCTCATTCGATTGACGGCTTACCAGCAGCAACTCACTAAGAGCTTCAACAAGAATGTGCGTCCAAGGCAATTCCTACCAGGTGACTTGGTATTCAAGAAGGTAATGGATCACAAGAAAGTTCCTAGAGAAGGGAAACTCGGTGCTAACTGGGAGGGGCCCTATAGGGTTACTTTAGCACTTGGCAATGGCGCATACTATCTGGCTGACTTATCAGGGAAAGCAATCCCTAGACCATGGAACGTCGCCAACCTAAAGAAGTACTTCTAGTGATATGATTCTTAAGATGATGTACTTACAGTAATGTATTTCTCAGAACATGCCTTGATGTAATCAAAAGTTACAAGTATCAATGAATGGAAATTTATTTTACAGTTTGTCCTTATTTACTTGTGTTGTGCATTTATACTCGGTGGAGCAAATTGGCCACGGGTCTTAACTCAAGCCAATCCTGGATGGTCAACCCTTCGGTTAGAGCGAGGTGCCAAGTGGTATAACTTGGTGGAATTTGTGCCAAGTATCGTAACTTAAAGCATGGTCCATATTCACAATTCGCGCTCGAAGAAGGGCAGAATTACACTCTACGAAGGGTTAAATCACGCCAAAACTTGACCAAGTCAGGTGGCGGCCGAACAACATGATAAAAAACTTTCACAATTTTTTCTCTACTAAGGCATGAAGCATGGTCTGACCGAACAAACAACCTTCTAAGCCATAGAGCTCATGCTTGGCTGGGGGCATCAAAAAACTCACTCAATTTTTTCTAAGGCACGAAGCCTGATCAGACCGAACAGATGGCCTGCTAGGCCACAGAGCCTCTGCTCGGCCGGGGGCAAACATGACATATAAGCAAAAATTGAAGATAAGCAGTTCAATACTTGCGAAAATGTAAGAACAAGTGCATTAAAGTGAAACTTCAATTACAAAAAGAGTTTGGCCTTACAAAAGAAGAGGTCCAGCCGATCGAACTCCAAAACAAATAAAAAAGTACAAGTTGCAAGTTTAACACTTGGCAAATTTAGAAGGTACTTCAATACAAAAGGGAGCTCAGTTTGTATCATAGCCTATCCAACCAAGCACTAAAGCAAAAGTTGAAGATACTTCATTAACTTCCAAGTTTCATTACAAAAGAACTACTAAAGTAGAAGTAAAAGCAAAAACTCAGGGCAATCTAACAACTTACTCTTCGCATTGCTCCTCATCGTAGTGTCCAGCCTCGCGGTGCTCCTCCTCTGTAGGATTGACAGTTTGCCTAACTAAGGAAGAGCTCGACAGGAAAGGAGAAAGGCCAGAAGGATCAACATCCGTAGCTCCATCCCCCCGAGGCCTTCTCATTCTAACCCTTGCAGCGGTCTTCGAAGGGACTGGGATATCGTCAATATCATAAAGAGGAGAAGCCTCTTCCGCCTTAGCAGTGTGCAAAGCCCCAGTCTAACCCTTAGTAAAGATCTTGTCCCTCAGCTTCAAAATCTCCTCTGAATAGGTCTTTTCAGCCTCGTCATAGCCCCTCTGTTCGGCCCTGTCCACTATCCCTTGATAATTAGCCTTTAAAGACTTCAGAGCAGCATCGGCATCTGCAGCCCTCCGCTCGGCCATGAACATCAGTGCTTCGGCCTTCTTCTTTGCATCTTTCATCTCCTTTAGATCCTTTCCGGCCGCCTTCAAGGACATATCAGCATCAGCCAACATGTTGATTGTCTTAACCTTCTCTTGCTCCTCACAATGCCGCATTTTATCCATGATGTGCATCCTCTGAATGCACTGCATCAAACCAAAATGTCATATTCTCAACAACCAAATTTAAGTAAATGACAAAGACATAAAAGAAGACTTACTGCGGTTAGCATCTACACCGAACCCTTGATCAACACGTCGCTTGAAATGTTTTGCTCCGCCATATCTAAAGGTAGCAGCAATGTCTTTGATAAGTCAAAGGCCAAGTCGCTTGAGTAGATTGTGCTATCCGATGTAGTGATTGCTCGGCCGTTATGCTCCAAGGGAGGCACCTATTCTTCAACTGAGCCCTGCTTATTAGAACCCCCAGCAACTTCTTTACCTTTGGACCTCTTCCTTTTTGAGGCCCTATCAACAGGAAGAGCAAGAGTAGCAACGGGAGGAGGAGGAACAACAACATGCTTTTTTTCACCCTTAGACCTCTCAATCGGTGGAGAAGAAACTCGTGTGTCGACCGTCAAAACAGCTAGAAGGTCCTCATCATCAAATCCGAAGACTAAGGCATCAAGATTGAGGCTTTTGGCGATGAGCCATTTCACTTGCTAAGTCTGGCGACGGAGAGTAGCCTCTACTGAGTGATCCACTTGATGAACAAACAACAGTGGAAGAGAAAGCTCCGGTGGTATAGCCAACTTGTTCTTCGGTTTCAATCTCAAGTGAGTCCCTCGAGAAGTTGTTTACTTTGGGTTTTCGATGGATGACATGTCTGTAAGTTCGCACATAGTTAAGCAAATGCGAGGCCGACTGATCTTCGTACCTTAGTGCAACTTTGATATCCCTCGGATGCTCTTTCTCTGGCCTCCTTTTTAGCTTCTTTGAACCTATAAGTACGAACAATAACACTTAAAAAAAAAAAAAAATCATAGGCGATAAGTGAATGGATAAAAGGAAACTAAAATAAAGAACGACCTGGGTGGCCGTTCACTCGTGGAACCTGATTTGATCGGCCCACCTCCTCGGCCGCAAACTCCCAATTACCTTCGACTTGAAGGAAATTAGAGCAATGCTTGTCATTATTAGGAAGTTCAGTAACGAGTTGGAGGTCCAACGACCGAACTTTGACATAATAGGTTTTACCGCCTTTATTACGACACAAGGAGTAGCAATGAAGGATATCCCAAATACCCAAGTCCAAGTCTAAGAGGTCGTTCAAGAGCGAGACACCATTTACTACTCTAAATGTGTTCATTGATATTTGCATTGGTGTAAGTTCGAAATAAGAAAAGAATCGACGCAACAAAGGGTTCAACGAAAACCTAAAACCCCCCTCTACGATGGAGGCAATTGAGAAGGGCATTGTGGTGCTCGTACACGACTGATCCGCGTCTACCGCCGCCAATGTCAACGTGACATCATTGGGAATGTTATATCTTTAGCGGAACTCATCCATTCCCGCTGGGGTGTCCACTAGGTTCTGAAACTTACCCATGGGAAGTGCGACGTTCCACCAAACAACTACACTAAGGATGACTTGCAAGGTTGGAGGTACAATGACCGACCGAGCAATCGTATGCTAGACAAGTCTTAATGTTACACTTAGCCAAAAAAGTAATGGTGAAGGTGGAAAATAAATACATGGATTCTAGGACTTACGGTGTCGAAATCAAGAGGAACTCGATGGCGAGCGTCTCTGATGAAGCAATCCCATTGTGGCAACTAAGAGAAAAATTGTGAGCTACAAAAAAAAAAAAAAAAAGAAAAGAAAAAAAAAAGAGAGCAAAAAAAAAAGAGAGAGCCAAAAAAAAAAAAAAAGAGTAAATAAATAGATAAATAAATAACAGTGGAGGACTTATAAAATAGTGTCAACAACATGAATCAATAATTTACAGTGGCAAACCCACTGCGAGGGATGGAGTATTTTTGGTGAAAAAGAAGCTTTGGAATAGAGGCACAAGAAAGCGATTACATGAGCCATGGGCGCATTTAGACAATGTGGGTTTATTCCATCGAAAATGCACTGCGCAAGACACCGGAGAAGCTTGGACTAGTGTGAAATAGAGAAGAGATTGGTCTCTCTGACTTAAAAGTCTAGAGAGAGCAAATGGGAAAACCAAAACGTTGGAGGAAGGTATCAACTTTCTGGAAAGAAATTCAGAATTTATAAGAAGAGTCCCACGGTCAAGCTCTCAGATTTTTAAAATTGTTTTAAAGTTCCAACGAAGGAAAGCGTGAGAATAAAAACAAAGTCAGAGCTTTGTTCCAAAAATGAGTACTGGTGCTCCTGGAGTCAAAAAGTGAGGCAGCAAGGAAATGGAAAAAGTGGGTCTGGAAATTCAAAGTTCTAGAGTGAGAAAGTGTTAAATAAGATGGGTTTGCTTGTCTTCATTAAAAAACTCTGAAAAGGGCTTGCCTTTACGCCATGTTGAGTGCCCCCAAACTAGTCAAATGTAGACGCGCGATGGCTCGACAGTCGGAGTAAGGATAATAGTCAGGGCCGAGCTCGAGGTCTGGTGGCAAGGCCAAGATCACAGACAACCGAGCTGCGACGCTCACAGACGGGTCGGCCGAAGCATCTTAGACCGAGCAAAAAGGCACTTGAAATAACGATAAGTGTGAACTTGGCCAGCTCTAAACTCTTCAGGCAAGCCGAGTATGGCATGTGAGTATCCGAAGCTCTATTAAGTGGCTCGACCAAATCAGCAAGCAAACAGATTCTAGAAGTCAAGTTTTCTGGTATAAAGAAGATAAGCAAACCAAGTCAAGGATGTGCCGACCAACCGAACGACAACGAAGACGACCAAACAAAAATAAACCAAACAGAAATGGAGGAGGCCGAACGACGCAGAACAAGAATTGGAAGACTGAAATAAAAAGACCGAGCTGGGTAAGTCGTGCGTAAAATAAATAAGAGTTGTTCGGCCCATCAAGTGTCGGAAAAGGGTCGACCGAGCAGCGACGATAACTAACCAAGTTGTGACATGCATGAGGTAAGCCAAGCTGGGTGTAAGCAGAACCTATGGACTGAAATGAATCGAAGAACCTGCGTCGGGCTGAACATGACGCAAGTCCGACTGAGCTACAACACACGAGCAAACTAGCCAAAATATTTTGGCCGAGCAGCAATCAAAGACACGACCGACCAGTGCATGAAGAAGTGAGCTGAACAGTTGATTTGCTAATTACGTCCATACTCTGCTCGGAGCAATATATATAATTTTTGGACGATCAGCCCAACAATAAATCTGCTTAGATAATGCATGTGGAAGTCAAGCAAAGGAGGATTTATCCTGTAGCCATGCACCAAAAGTCAAGTAAAGGGCCCACTGGTAATTGTTTGTATAAGTTAATGGTCATATGCAATGTGCTATAATAAAAAATAAATAAAAAATAATTTTTTTTTGTGTATATATATATTTTTAAATATAAAATAAAAATTGTGTATATACATATCTTTAAAAAATAAAAAATAAAAAAAATTTCTGTATACATATATTTTTAAAAATAAAAAAAAATTAAAAAAAAAATTGTGTATATACATATTTAAAAATAAAATAAAATAAAAATTTATGTGTATATATATTTTTTCAACTCAAGCAACGACGCTTAGCCGACTGAAAAAACACCAAGCTAGACAATTACAAGGATAGTGAAGACACATTTCGTTTGGGGGCACAACTGAGTTACAAAACATTGGGCAGACGCAAACGTTGGACCGAGCAATAATTTTGAATCTAACTCACGGAGCTCAAATTAAGTTGTGATCAACCAAACTTTGAAGTTTGTGACAGAATTGGCTTCCACTTCGCCAAACGTAAGCGCAAGCCAGGGGACAAATGAAGTGGGTAAAAATTAATCAAGTCTTGGTGCTAGGCCCAATGCGATACTCACTCCAAGGTGGAGCTAGGTCGGACCTCAGCCCTATGGCCAACATTTGTTCCGAAGTAAGACAATCATAGAAGTTCGTCCCAATGTACGAGCGTCACTCCAAAGTGGGTTGAGTAACATGTTGGACCTCCTAGTTGGACAACCGTTCTAGAGCAGACCAACTTAGAGAAAGCCAATTCACTGAAGATCTTTCTTGGGCCCACAAGAGACAAACAACTCTGCTCCTCTCCCTCTGTATGAACAGAACGTGGAGACATGGAGGTGCAGAGGGGACAAGGTGCATATATGACAGACCTACATCTGAATGGCAGGCGGAGTGGTCGTCTTCCTCCAATGAGAGATGTCCGCTGATGAGACAAACAAAACAGTCCTGTACCTGAGTGTCAGGCGAAGTGGTCGTTCTCCTCTAATAGGAGACGACCACGAATAAGACGCATTGGACAGATGGCGGAGAGAGAAGGACTTGAACGACAAACAACCTTCTCCTATAAAAGGTGAGCACTATTCACTTTCAAGGGATTCGAAAATCCACACATTTAACACATATACACTCTCTGCATTCTCTCATCTTCCTCTCCTTGAGTTGCTGACTTTACCATCGGAGGGGTTTTCGACCAAACCCCAGTCGGGCAGCCTCACTGTTTGTTATTCCTTGCAAATCTTCAATTCCTAGCATACGCTGTTCGTCTACGAAGTTCAACCCTTCTTCATAGTGCGGAAATCACCCTGCACAATCCGTAAATGTCCATTGTAGAACGCTTCGCTAGAACTGGATCATCCACTTTTCACATATGGCGAGAGAAGGTGATGTTGGTTGGAGCTCTTGGTGGGTGGCGTTGGTCAGAGCTCTTGGTCAGCGATGTTGGTCGGCAGCGTTGATGAAGTGTAACTCTTGTAGTTGCTGAAGATGATGACCACAGAGTGGACTGCTCTGTGCACATATGTAAATGTATATATATCGACACTTGTATATATATATATATGGACAAATTACATAAATAGTCTCTATAGTTTAGGACTCGTGTCACTTTGATTTCTGATTTTTCAATTGTGACATATTTGACCCTGAATTTTGAATCTTATTCCAAATAAAGACAATTAAATATATCATTATTTAATTTCAAGGACAAAATCATCAATTTAATAAAATATAAACTAATTTGACAAAAATAAATATCAAAAAAATATTTTTATCCACTAACGATAAAATTATGTAAAATTGATAAAAATTAATAAAAATTACATGATTAATTTTTTGAAATTAATTTTATATGATCACCATTCAAACACGTAATAAAAATTAATTTGGTAAAAAAAATAATGTCTAAAAGATTTATTAATTTTACATAATTTTATTTTTAGTGGGTAGAAATAATTTTTAAAAATTCAAAAATATTTGTTTGACATTTATTTTTGTCAAATTAGTTTAGATTTTATCAAATTGAAGATTTTATTCTTGAAAATTTTAATAATATCTTCAATTGTCCTTATTCGGAATAAGATTCAAAATTCAGAGTCAAATGTGTCAAAATTGAAAAGTTAGGAATCAAAGTAACACAAGTCCTAAACTATAGGGACTATTAGTGTAATTCACCCTATATATTTATGAGGAAATTCTATGGTGTGGTTTGGGAAATGGGTTGCCTTTTTGATTTTTTTTAATTATTTTAGCCTGAGGCTAAAAAGCCTGGTTTGGGAAGGGTTTTTGATTTTTTTTACTTTTTGTGAGAGAAATAAGGTAATGATTATGAGTTGGATGTGATGTTTTGTCTGCTAAAAAACTCATTTTATTTTTTTTGATTAAAATTACCGCAAACCTATCCAAACTCACTTGCCAAACCAGGCTTATGTACCATGTTTATACTTTTGTGATGTTACATATTTTGTGGTGAATGTTTTATTTTTTTAAAAATTTTTTTTTTTTTTTTGGTAATAGTTATAACAATTTGTAGTTAAGAAATAAAGTTACGTATTTTTGTGATAATAATGTATGTTATGATAATGTTATACATTTTGTTGTTAGAAAATATTTGGATAAAAAAAAAATCTATGATATTACCACAAAAATGCGTAACACAATAAAAAAATGTGTAACTTTATTTCTTAACCACAAATTGTCATAACTCTTATTAGAAAAATACGTAATATTTACTACAAAAATGCATAATAAGGCTAAGTTTGGCATATGGTTAAAAAGTCAAAAAGTTACTCAAAAAGTTAAAAAGTTATCAATATTCACAAAAAGTCAAAAATTACGGCTGCATAACTCCCAATCCTAATTTTTCCCTATACACTAATTTATATAATTTTTTAATATACATTTTTCTATGAAAAGTCAAAAAATTAATCCAAACAACCATATTTTTTTCCTTAACTTTTTAGTTCAAAAAGTCAAAAAGTACACTTATTTAAGACATCTCAAACAACCCCTAAGTGCATATGGTACACACCCTTTGAAAGAGTATGGACCATAGCATTTTGAATATATTTATTGGTGGGTACATTTTACATAAAAGAGGGTAATTAGTCATAAAATTTAATATAATCATCACGTGTTGCACATGACAATTTCTCATTTAAATAGTTAATGATTTTCAATCAACATGATTCTTTATAAGAAAATTCTACTTGACATAATTTAAAATATGAACGGTTCAGATTATTGAGATAAAATTCAAATTGGGCCAATTGCTCTCACAACCGTGATAGTTGTGCAATGGGCACAATGGTCAACCTTCATCCCTCTATTAATTCGAAATCTAAACCTCTAACGGTTTTATTGTCCTAGAGAATAGTTATATGAATTATTGGACCAATTACATTTTCTTTGAGCTAAATATGACAAAAACTTACAACGGGCTCTTCGTCCAATTTTGTTGTTTGTTTGTTTGTT
The DNA here is from genome assembly GCA_025200525.1 of Camellia lanceoleosa. Classification (NCBI taxonomy): domain Eukaryota; kingdom Viridiplantae; phylum Streptophyta; class Magnoliopsida; order Ericales; family Theaceae; genus Camellia; species Camellia lanceoleosa. The sequence continues at coordinate 39,707,560 of CM045764.1, forward strand.
TTTTTTAAAATATTTTTTTATGTGTTAAGAAACATATTTTATAACTACTAAAAAAATAATAATTAATAAATATTTTTCATTTAAATTTTGAAACTTGTGTTATCGTTTTTTAGAAATGATGAAAAACAGTTAAGTCTTCGTTTGGGAAGAAAAAGTTTAAGATTTTTTTGGCTAAAAATTACAAAAAAATTAAAAAATTAAAAAAATAAAATGTCACATTTAAATTATAATCATTTCATTATTTCTCTCATAAAAATTAAAAAAGTTAAAAAGTCGAGATTTTTTAATCCCAAGTTAAAATAATTAAAAAATTGAAAAGCTAAAAAACTAACCTACATCTCAAACAAATTCTAAATTTATTTCTAATTTCAATCTTCTTATTTTTTTAATAAAAAGAAAAAAAATTAATAAAAAGAAAAAATAGTATATACCAAGGAGCTTTCTTAGGTGTGCAACCCACAAAAGGTGTAAGTGGGTTGCACACCATGTGCCACTAACACAAAATGTGTAAGTATAAGGTGTAAGTGTAAGGTATAAGTGTAAGTGGAATGTATAAATGAAATGTATAAGTTGCACACCATGTGCCACTTACACAAAAGGTGTAAGTGCAAGGTAAAAAAGGTGTAAGTGTAAGGTGTAAGTGAACACAAAAAGGTATAAGGTGTAAGTTGCACACTATAGCATTACCCATATACCAATGGCCTTTAAAATCTCTTTTCACTTTTCAACAATCATAATGTCATTGTTGCTGTCATCATCTGTTGTACTCTTTGACATTCTCACGACAACAAAGATATACGGGAAGCAACTCCATTACAGAGGGGTCATTTAGGGCTTCCCATTGGCTAAAAAAATGTATTAAAGTATGTGATATATGATAACAAATAATAAAAGTGAAGTCTAAAAATATTCGTTAAAATGTATTAAGAGTTTGTTAATTTTAAAAAGTAAGTGGTAGTACAATAGATGTGTTTTAAGGAGTGTGTTAAGGTGCGTGTTATATATATATATATATGTATATAATAAATAAAATAAATAAATAATTTAGTTTAATTAAAAATTTCAAGTCTAAAATTAAATTTCAAATCTAAAAAAAAATCCCAACAAGTAAAAATTAAAAAAAATAATTGTTGTTGACCGGTTGTAAGACAAAAAAAGCTCTCCTACGCTAGTTAAAACGCTCGCTGCAGATAACAAACATATTAACATCTGATACTAACACACACCACTAACATACACGTCAACAGCTCCACTGCAACACCAAATAACAAACGTTGCTAGCTAAAATTTAATAACTGACACTAACACTATCCTTAGCAGCTCTACTGTGGATGCTATTAGAAAGTTAATAAAAAGTTAATTTTTAATTTTAATTTATTTTAAATCACATCATTTTATATATTTTTTTATAGATAAAAGGATAAAAAAGTGTAAAATTTAGCTTTTAAATCATCCCATAGTGGTATTTTGAAAATATAGTAAAAAGTCATCTTTTTATATTTTTTTTATGTAAAAAAATAAAAAGATGATTTGACTCAAAAGAGTCAAAAAGTTAAAAAAAAAGCTAAAAAATCAATCATCTCAAATTGCCCCTATAAGCTTATTTTGGAATAACTTTTTAGTGTTTTTTGGTTTTTTTAGGCTAGATTTGAAATCCTCTAAAAAAGTTAAAAAGTTAAAAAGTCACTATCCTATTTGAGTCACATCATTTTATTTAAGTCATATCACCTCTCTACCACATCATTTCAAACTTAACTCATATTTCATAAAAAGTTAAAAATTACATTTATTTAGAACATCTCAAACAATCTCTTAATTTTAAAAAGCATAAAAAAATAAAAAAATAAAAATAGAAAGATGATATAATTTAAATAAGCCAATAAACTAATAAATTGACTTTTTTCTTAATTGCCAAATTAGACCATAAGTATAATGGACATCTCTACTACAATTATATGATGTTATTAAAATTAAAATCAGTGATTTATAATTCTTATATTATATTAAATTTTAAAATATTTTTATTAAAATTAAAATCAGTGATTTATAATTCTTATATTATATTAAATTTTAAAATATTTTTTAATTTAAAATAAAGAGAAGTTGAAGTGGCTTTTTCTTTTTTTTGAGAACAGGGGAAACAATATATTAATAAAATAACAAGAATACAGAAATAAGATCCTAAAGGGTCATTCTAACTATAAAAAAAAAAAAACTATAAGTTAGGAAAAATTACTGATCTGCTCAAAGATGTGGCCTGTAAAGTAAGATCTTCTTGAAAGCTTGTCGTTCTTGTTGGCAACATCCCTATCGCCGCCGCCACTGTTGCCAGAGATGGAAGAACACTCACAATGGTGTAGGAGAAGGTTTAGAGAGGAGGTAACCATTGTGAGTATCGAAAAATCAAAAATCTATGTCGAAATCGGAGAAGAAAACTCTCAAAACTCCTATTTTGGACATAAAAAGTCCAGGTCTACACTCGAAAATGGGAGATCTATACTCTAGGAGTGTAGATCTACATTTTAAGTAGAAAAAAGATCACCAGAAAGTTGCCAGAGTTTAGTCGGGAATCACCTAAAGAGAGAAGCTCAGCCCTCTCTCTTTCTTAGGGATGGCAATTTGAAATCGGCCCGACGGGATCCCCGACCCCGACCCCGATTTTAGCTGTTTTTCTCCAGAAAATATCCCCGACGGGGAGGGGACGGTATTTAAAAACCAATCCCTGATCTGTTCCGGGCCGGGGACGGGGATCAGTATTCAAGCCCCGGTTCGGCCCCGACCCCGTCCCCGGCCCCATCCCAGAATTTCCCCGAAATTAAATTACTTTTATACCTCTTATATATATATATATATATATAAAATAAATCAGACCCTAAACCCGTGCGTCACTCTCTCACTCTCATTCTCAACTCTCGTCCTTCTCTCTCTCTCTCAACTCTCTCCCTCTCACAAAGAAGCCTCCTTCTTCTATGTCTCTCACAAAGACACAAGTGAGCCACCGTCGATCTCACCCTCAACTCTCACTCTCACCGACACTCCTCCCTCACCGCTGCTGTGCTCCCTTACCACCGCCGATCGTCCCACTCTCTCTCACACATACGACGGAGATGTGCCCCCCCACCGTCGATCGTCCCAGATCTGGAAGATGAAGATGATGAAGATGAAGATCTAGAAGATGGAGATGTTGATCTGTACTCCCCGCAGCCGATCAAAACAGATTTGAAGATGGTGATATTTTTTTAAACAGATTTTTTAAGTTGATGATGATATTTTTTTAAACAGATTTTTTTTAAGTTGATGTTGATATTTTTTTATACAGATTTTTTTTAAGTTAATTTTTTTAAGTTGACAGATTTGGTTTGAAGATGGACAGATCTGGGTTGGGTGTATATATAGTTTCATATATGTTTATGTTTATGTATGATTGATGATGATATTTTTATATATGTATAGATTTATATATGTGTATATATAGATTCATATATGATGATTGATGATGATGATTTATGTTTATGTTTATGATAGACTGGCAATTAACGAGGATTTTGAGTCGAAAACCCGAACCCCGATCGACGAGGGGAGGTAGATAGGATCGGGGCCGGGGTTGGGGAATTTCTCGCTATCGGGGATCGGGGACGGGGAGGGTGGTCCCCGGCCCCGCCCCGCCCCATTGCCATTCCTACTCTTTCTGGACCAAATTCGGAGCTTTTTGAAGTGGCTTTTCCAAAATCATTAACAATGTAACATAAATGAAAAGGATCCAAATTAAATATGCCCTAATATATTTGTTCTTGCATCCATGTTTATTATAAGGATTGAGAGCTTTTCCTTAAAATACAACGTTTGAAATACAATTAGTAGGTGTAGAGAATAATGTAAGGTTGAGGTTATCTCATTTCAACTGTTCAAGTTTTTTATCATTGATTATATTTTGATAATTTAATCATTTATTTTGTGAAGCTCTTTGTTCCAAATTAAATATGCCCTAATATATTTTTTCTTGCATCCGTGTTTATTATAAGAATTGAGAGGTTTTTTTTTTTTTTAAAAAAAAAAAAAAAACAACGTTTGAAATACAAATAGTAGGTGTAGAGAATAATGTAAGGTTGAGGTTCTCTCATTTCAACTATTTAAACTTATGATCATGAATTATGTTTTGATAATTTAAATAATTTATTTTGTAGAGCTCTCTGTGTGTATCACAGAGAGCCTCACAAAATGAATAGTTTAAATCATCGGAACAATATTCATAATAGACCCCATACACCTAAATAGGTCTCTCAATTTCTGTCAAAAGAGAGGACAAATTCGACAAAGGAAAATGCCTCAGAGCTCGAGTCTCTGAGGCTCGAATACTGGCTCGAAAAGAAGAAAAAGAGAGAGAGAAGGAGAAAAGAGAGGGAGAGAGGAGAAAGAGAGAGAGACAGACGGGAAGAGAGAGAGAGAAGACGCCGATGTCCGGGCGAGCTCTGGCCGTCCTCGTCATGACTTCGTCGATGCTCGAGCGCCTTCCGATCGTCGCCTCCTCGTCGCAGCCAGCCAGCGCCTCCGCCTCCGCCTCCTCCTCCTCCTCCTCCCGATGATTAGGCCCCTCAGGCCCTCCTCCTCCCTCCTCCTCCTCCTCCCTGCGTCTTCTTCTTCTAGCGTCTTCTTCGTCATTCCAAAAAAAAAGATATAGTGAAGGAGGGTCAACGAGAAAAAGAGAAGGAAAAAAAAAAAAAGAGGGTCAAAACGACGTCGTTTTGACCAAAACGACGTCGTTTTGGATTCGAGCCAGTATTCGAGCCAGTATTCTTCGAGCTCTCTAGCGGTGCCGTTCAACAAATTAATAGGTGTATTGGGAAATGTTATATTTGGGACAATACCATATGCCTCCTAATTAAGACCTTCCTAATTATGACCTTCCTGATTTTTAGTTATGATCTATCGAAGTGTTAGTTATGAAATTATTTTAGTTATATCACATATAATGTTTGATTATAATTTTATTTATTTATTTGGTTAGGACTTGTAAAAATTTTAGTTATAACATTTGTGATAATTAAACTCATAAATATTATAACTTGCATATGTTATACACCCTCTAGTATACACAGGTATATTTAGAAATTTTTCGTATGGCACTATTGGATCTCAATTTTATCAAACTTGTCAGAAAAGCATGCTTTTTTTGTTATTTTGAATTTTGTTAATTTTAAATCTAATATTTTGATTTATTTTTAATCTAAATTTTTATCTATTTTTGTTAAGTAAAACCGACAGAAAAAAATATTTTAATCATTAAACTCAATATAGATATACCTAAAACATCGAAAATACCATTTTTATTGGATTTAATAACTAAAATATATATTTTTCGATTGATTTCACTTAACGGAAATAGACAAATTGTTTAGATTGAAAATGAATAAAAAATTTAAGATTTAAATTGATAAAATTAAAAATTCAGAATTTATTTTATTACAAGTTTAAACTCTGATTTTTTATTATTAATTTTTTATAATTTTCCCTAATGGGATTGGTTTTTGTAGAATCTGGACATTTAAAATCAGATATTACTATTAAATTCCAACCCTAAGGCCTATTTAGAGAAACAAACAAAGCATTTGGAATTGGGCCTCCAATTCCAAAGCCCCAACTCCATGTTGCCAAACTCTCTTTTCTTTCAACAAGTGAAGCAAGTGTAGAAAGCATAGTACAATTTTAAAAGTGCCCATAAAATTCCAGCCCATTGTAGAAAGATAAATTTTTTTTTTTTGTAGGGTTTCTCTCCCAGTTCTCCTAGTTGTTGTTGGGGATTGGTATCCCACTCCAGGTTTATCTCGGTGATCAAAATTATTTATTTTGTAGGGTTGAATGAATAAATTATTAATGTGTTGAATGAATAAATTATTAATGTAAAAAATTAGATGTGATCATACAATTACCAATATCTAATCAACTTATTTTTATAATATATAATTTGTTTGATAGTTTTAAATCACTGATATTAGTCTGTAGTAGGCTCACTGGGCCCTAACAATAACTGTAGAAACTCAACCATTTTTATGGTTTTAGAGTGGGATCCGAGTAGGAATGGCTATGGGTGAAGTCGGGTTTTTAGTTGAGGGAAATTGGGAAGGTGATGAGGATAAGGTAGGAGCGGGGTGAAAAATCTAAATAACCCCCGAGATATTGATTCGTGATTATGTTTCAATTTAAAATAGTAAATAACAATCACAATCAAAATAAATCGACACAACGATTTAACGTGAAAAAAATCACAATTAGAGCACCTCCAATTGTGGGAAAAAAAGAAAATCATAGGCCAAAACTACAAAACAATCAACTAAGAAGATAAAAAGGAATTACACATGAGTACTCTCAATTACCTGACGAATTCAAGCCCAAATTGAATCAAACCTAATGTGCCTCTTCCAACACTATCTTCTTCACGGAAATTGCTTTGTCCAACATTAAATCCATAATGTCGATGTCGAATCCACAACGATAAGTCACTCAAGAATCCACCAAAACTTCAAGCCCAAGTTACTCAGAATTCACCGAAGAACACCTCTCCCTTTATGTGGATAAAGGAACAAAATCAACCATTAATATTTGACACTCTGTTGTTCGTTGATTAATCAATCACCTTCTATACATCCAAGAAACTCATATAAAAATACCCTCCAATGTAGAACACTTCATATTTTTCTTCTCTTTGAGAATCTGGATGGGTTAAACCCTAAAAACAGTGAACGACGTACTTGATAGAAAACAGGGTCACAAAAACCACTCGAGCATACAATTCATCTCTTGAGCGGTGTGAGTAAAAGCGATACAAAGCATATATGCCAACCGCTCGAGCGCACACTTTACCTGTGACGCCCAAAAGTCAGGAACATCAGATAATATATTAACCATTAAATATAGGGTTTATCTAAGGTTACAAGAGTAGGAAACGTCTCTAATGAGTCCTTTAGATAATAACCAAGCAAGATTCTAGGAAGGTCAGAGGAGTCAAAATAGCCTCAATTTAAAGTCCAACCACCTTAGGTAGCAAAACTACATTTTTGACAGATCTTGACAAGGTATTAACACAAGGCCTACATGAGTTGACGGAGCATAAGGATAGATTACAAATGTTATATATACAAATTACAAAATCATGTCTTAAATACAACATGGGAATTCTCAAAACACGTTTAACATAACTAGTTCCTAACTCTCATAGGATAGCCATACGTCTTCAAATACTTCAGCTTTGCCTTCGACTGGTCTAATAGTCTTCAATACCTGACATGAAACGCAATGAGCTTTAAATGCCCAGTAAACGCACACACACCCTGTCCCTTTTTCTCAATCCAATACACCATCATATTTATATCAAGCAAGTAATGAAGCATGATATTCAAGTCAATAACAACAATTTCAATAATAGAGGAAAGTAACATGTCTTTCAAATAGATAACAATTGTTATAATGTTAGTATTCTAGAAATCCCCCAAATAGATTTCCTCCTCCCAACCACAAGAATTGGATGCCAGACTATTCAGAACTCCCATTTTTGCTGCTTTCTTGCAGAACTAACCTCGGATGCCTACCAATGGTTATATACCGCGTAGCGCCAACTGCAGGGCCTTAAAAGGGACAGCAAAAAGAAAAAGGTTTTGTCTCCTGAATCCAACCTTATCCTTCCAAAAAAGTTTTATCCTCCTAAATGTTTCATCCGGACTCAACCTTATCTCACCAATCAAACCATCACAAAGAGTTCGAATATGTCCGTTCCATTCTAGGGTTTACACGACAACCGCTTGCTCAAGACTTAACCTCCAATTAGGGAGCACATCCCATCAATCCATACATAACATATTATCATCTCTTCAATATTCAAGTGATCGAAAACCTAATACCATCCCAATGAAGTTTCCCATTGACTTAAATGTTTTAAATCAAAGTTAAAACAACTTAACAAGATAATAATATCCACATAAGCATGGGCATCATCCATTGAAGAAGAAAAGGAACATAACAATAACATATTTAATATCATATCAAGACATGATTATGTACTAATAAGCATATTCATGAACACAAGAGCATAAAACACCCATGCAAAACTAAATTTCCAAATTAGTATCGGTTAAAGATTAAAATCAAAAGGGCTATTTCAGATTTTTCTCGAACTCGACCTCCCTATGGTTCGTAGAGAATTTAATCTAGTTTTTAGAACATATTTCGGAAATGTGATTGCTTTTCTAGTTTTTTAGTAATTTAGGAAACACTCCAGTGCAATACAGATTCATCGACCGTTACGAAAGCTGGAGTTTCTCACAAATCGCTCACTCGTTTTCAATGAAACCAATTTTAGTTGAAAGATAACTCCTTAAGGAAGATTTTGACATAAAATGGAGGTCGAGAATATTTTTATACATTTTTCTATAAATTTTGAAAGTTGGCTGTAAAACAGATTTTTTTGGCACAGTTCTTGCAATAAGAAAGTTGGTGAGAAAAGAGGTCAACTAGGGGAAATTTTCCACGTATCTTGTGATGAAAACATGCTAAATAATATGTATTAAAGTCATAAATTTAAGGTGAAGGTGTGCCTTTGGAAATTTTGAGAGTTTGATATGGAAAAAAGGTAGTTTTATATCGATTAAGAGAAATATAAGAAGGGTAGAATCAAGGTTCAACTCCTTTCGTTTTTAACATGAGAATACTATCAAAACACATCTGAAATGAATGTTTAAAACTTCTAAGAGCATGTATTTGAAAAAGGAAAATAAAAGAAAGAGTTGTGTTGTGGCTTACTTGATTGCCTAGTGAAATGTTTGCATAATTTCTTCTCTTTTCCTCTCCTCTACTACCAAAGTTCACTCTCTTCCTTTTCTTTCTTTCTCTCAACTGAATGTGTAGGTGTGTGAGTGTATGAGATGTGTAACATGTGGAGGGTGGTGGTGTTTTTATAATAAAAGTGGTGTAAAAGGTCCAAAATGTCCATTGGTTGGAATGGAATGAAATTGAGATGTATTTAGTTGGAATGTAATGAAATAGTGGATAATTAGGACCTTAATTATGTATTTAATTATGATCTAGCTAGGCTAAAGTGTAATTTAATCTATTCTAGTTACAAGTACTTTAGATATATACATGTATATATAGAGAATTGGTACCAAGGTCATAATTATTTCCATGATTCAAAGGATTTGTCTCTAAAGTACAATGATTATAGCTTAGGCGGTATGATGGCTAGCCATGTGCTTAAGATTTGAAAATTTTTTGTTGATTATATATATATATATATATGAGCAATACTACATACCACTAATTTATCATCACTAACTCCACCACTAGTGAGGTGGTAATTGAAAAAAAATAAAAACAAAAACAAAAACCAAGGCACAAAACACATGTGGCAGTGGGTCCCACCCACTGCCACATCATTAGAGCCACCACTAATTAGTGGTCTAAAGCATTTTTGTATATATATATGAAGATATTTGTGTATAAAATTATTTATTTAAGAAAAGTACAAGTGTACATGTGTAATGGTACTAGTTTTGGGTCAAAATGTGATTTAAGAAAAATATGAGGGTATTGGGTTTAATTTATGAATTTGGAATATTTATTTTAGTGTAGAATTAAATTAAATTGGGGTTAGAGGGTCTAATTCGGTATGGATTTCTTGTTTTGAACAAAAACGTGATCAATCGACGAACGTGATAAAGACCGGAAAAACTTAGGGTTTCCAAGTGGTAATTTCATATTTAGGGAGTCAATTAAAGTATTAGAAATTATTTCTAAGTTTCTGAAATCGATTAGGGTTTGCGGGTTTTTGTTGGTGCATGTATTTTGATCATATGGTTACAATTAATAAAGAAACTGACGGACTTCAAGGAAATAATTTAAAAGTAAGGGACTTTTAAGAAATTAAAATTTTTAGTGGCCTCACATTACCGTTGGAGCAGTACATCAAGTTTTCTAGAAGTTCTGAATGTAAGCTGAAATACTAGAAGCTCCACTTCACCGCTCAAGCGCGCAAATGACTACTCCTTGTATATAGTCAGCAAAGGGGCAAACAATGAATACTCAAGATACGGAATGTCAGCACAAACTCCTCTACACATGCACAATTTGGGTTGGATTCACATCTAAACACTCATAATCTCACTACAACATAAACAAGAATAAAATTTCAACTGAAAGAAGTTTTGTCAAACGAGATTGTCAATTATAAAAACCTAACATGGGGTGTTGTTAGGGTAATTTGGCACCCTGTTGAAAGGAAATATACTAATGAGAAATATATATGATATGGAATGTGAAAAATATCATTTGATGAGTAATAATAATTATGGTAAATTACACTTTGAACCCTTACACTTCGTACTAAATCTCACTTTGGCCTTACATATGAAATCATGACAATCAACCCCTTATATTTTTGGTCAAGTGTCAAGTCCTCCTTTTGTTACTCCACCGTATAAGTTTTTAACAGAAATTAGTAATGTAACAAGTATATAACTACAAAATGAGGACAAAAGAGAAAAATCATTCGTATTTTTCACTTATACACATTTCATTCCAAAATTTACATCAAATTGTGACTATATTAGGCTAAAACAAAATGCAGATTGTGAACGATTAAGGAGATGAACTGGGGTTTCGCATAAATTGGAATCACGAAATTCTATTTTTCACAATAACATAGTCTTCTGTCTATTCATTTTCCTTTCTCTTTAATTTATTTGTTGCCTTTTTTTAATTTCAAAAACTCTACTTTCTTGTCCCTTCGTCCCAATTTTCAGCATACGAACATATATATATATAGTATTATTTAACTCTCACATGCTTATCATGTAGGACAAAGTATATTGGTGGGAAATGTAGATGATTTTCCTCTCTTACTCTCATTTCGTAGTCATATTCTTATTACATAACTGGATTTTGTTAAAAATTTAAATAATGGAGTAACAAAAACAGGATATTGATAGGTCGTTTTTCTCACTAAAAATAAATATTAAAAGCCAAGTAGAAACTACTACTCCTGAGAATAGTGGTTAAGACCAGATATCGTTCCAATGGGGACAAAGAGGCTAAGTGCACATTATTTTTAGAAGGCCAAACTTCACTTTACCCTTCTGTGTTTTGAGTCACGTGCGGTTTGGCTCATAACATTTGGAATCACATAACCTCCATGTGATTTGTGGACTGAAATGTACCATTAAACATTTTATCCAACTTAACAGCAAGTATTAAACACGTGGTAGACATAAAGGTGTTATATGTTCATTTTCAAATTTCAATGGGGTAAATCGCACATGGAATAAAGCATAGGGGTTAAAGTGCACTTTGCCTACCAAACAAATGACGAAAATATCCATAGGCCTTGTTTGGGAAGACTAAATAAGTGTACTTTTTGTCTTTTTGGACAAAAAAATTGAGGTTGAAAATATGAATGTTTGAGTTAACTTTTTGACTTTTTATGGAAAAATGTGTAATAAAAAATTGTGAAAATTGGTTTTTAGAAGAAAATTTGAATTGGGAGTTGTGCAGTCGTAATTGTTGACTTTTGGTGAATAGTGTTAACTTTTTAACTTTTTGACTTTTTGGATTATTTGGAAGTACCCAAACTTGGCCTTAAGTTACTTATATTATAGGGATATTTTAATATTTTTCATTAAATTGTTAACAAGCCTAACTGTGCATTTCAGTTCATAAACCACGCGGGGGTTATGTAGTCATTTCCAAATGTTAAGGAGGTAAATTACACATGACTCAAACCACAAGGGGTAAAGTGAAGTTTTCCATTTTGAGAATAATTCCTAAATTAATTCAACAAAGATTGTTCATATGATGGTAACTAAATTAATTAAAAAGTAAAAATAAGCGAAAGCAATATAAAATTGAGTTGGGATATAGAAGTGATAATCTTAGGGTTAATGAATTCACCACCAATCTCCTAACTAGGGTTTATTGATTCACTTCATGAGAAATCACTATTCTGGTGATAATGATGTATTGTTGCTATAAGTCCCAATAACATCTTCAACAATATTCATATATTCAAATCATGAACATGAATCATTATCAGTTGGCATAAAGCGTCTATGCTAAATTACGGTTATAGGCACGTTTTGTCTTCCCTTGGTATGACTCATTTGACAATTTCAATATATGTAGAGAAATACCATTGTATAACTATGCATTTAAAATCACAGAAAGTAAATGCATATGAATTGGAATAAAGAACAAGTTTGCTTACAATTCTATAAATGTTATACAATCATCATCATAATAAATCAAATCCATGAGGAAAATACAAAATCCTAATTACTTGATTGGAGTTTCATCAAACCCTATGATGGAGAATATAGTTGCTCATGGTAGAGGGATCCAAAACTTCCGTTGAATTTCCACGAAAAACTCTTTGGATCTCTTTCCCTCTCTTCTCTCTTTTACCTCCTCAATACTTGAGGCCCAAATCTCCCCTTTTCAAAGAAGCTACTAGCTTCTGTTTTATATGTGCTAAAAACAACCCTAAAAATAATAAAATTCGAAATAGATTGTGCTTGAGCACTCGCGTCTGTACTTGAGCACACATACACAATATTTTTCTCTTTAACAACTCAAGTGTTCAAAGACTTTGTACTCATGCACAAAAAGAGAAACTTGATTGCTCTTTTTCAACTTTTAACACTTCATTCCCTTGGCTTGATTTGGATTTCAATACATGTTCCATCAAGTTCTCAAAAGCTCCAAATTGCTAGTCTTTAACATTATGAGCTCGAATACTTACAAATAGCAAAAATGCCTTCAAATATATCAAGTAATTAGAATTAAAGACTTAACAAATGCACTTTAGAGCATCTCCAACGGTGACTTAGATTTTTCACCAAATCTGAGTCAAAAAAGACCCATTTCACCAAATTTGATACTACTCACTCCAACCGTGCACCAAATTCATGAAATGTGCTTCGGGACAACCGGGTGGTCGACCGGTCGGTTGACCAATTAGGAGGATTTTTTTTATTAAAAAAAAAAAAAATTGTTTGCACCTTTTTTTGAACTGTCTGAACCTTTTCCGGGACAACCGGTTGGTCGACCGGCCAGTCGACCGGTTAGGAGGATTTATTTATTTTTTTTCAAATTGTTTGAACCTTTTTCTGAACTGTCTGAACCTTTTCCGGGACAACCGGTTGGTCGACTGGCCGGGCAACCAGTTAGTCGACCGAGTACTCCCTCCAATGGTCCGTAACAGTGTTTTGGTGAATTCAATATTCTGTCGTTGATTTGATGAATTGTTTGATGAATTGTCGATTTGATATCAATTCTGATGAACCGTTGGAGCAATGAACAGTGTCTTTTTCATCAAAATTTAAATTTGATATCAATTCTGATACACCGTTGGAGATGGTCTTAGGGGCTTAAATTTAAACATTCAAGCACTTATCAAACATTGACACTTGTATAAGAACTAAAGTGAGATTTGACTAGAAATGCAAAGAATTGATTATTATGATTTCATATATAGAGACCAAAATAGGATTTGGCGCAAAGTGCAAAAGTACAAAGTGTAATTTACACTAATAATTAAAAGATGTATGATAATAAATAAAAACATGAAAAATATGAAATTTGTGTAATATTTTAATAGTTTAATCTGATTATATATAACAAATTAAATTATATATATATATATATAAATACATACAAAAATATTAATACATATAATTGGGTGGGGGTCGATAAATTACGGCAAGGAAATAAATACTATCCCCTTTCTGTTTTCTTATTGAAGCTACAAAAAATTACACAGGAAAGACTAGGAACAGGAATGGGGGCAATTTCTCATCCCTTATCCCTGTCATCAAATCTGCATTTACAACCGACACCATCGTTGTTGCTCACGAAGCCTTAAATTGGGCCAATCCAACAGAATGTGCAACAATTGGGCTTCAAAAAATATAGATTATTGACTAATTATAATACACAACAATGCTAAAACATGTCTAACTATTAAAAAAATCTTTGTTAGAGATGATGCAAAAAGCTTCTCATTTGCATCCCATTAGATAATGGGCCATTAGTTCCCCAATTTCGAAAGTGATCTCATTTGAGGCCCTAGGTCGCCCAATTTCTTGGGTGATCTCATTATCTTTGTTAAGTGAGCTTCTTTTTTTTTTTTTTTTAAATTCTAAAAAAAAATAAAACGAAATAAAAAAGTAGAGAATTAATTCACTTTTCAAACTATTTGAGAAACTAATCTACTTTTTCAAACTACATTTTAAAAATGCAATTTTATGATGACGTGGATTTCACAAAAATTTATTGTATTTTTATCATGCGATTTCAAGTTGAAAATGTAATTTTTAATTTAAAATTGTATTTTTAAAATGCGATTTTAAAAAACAGGTTAGTTTCCCAAATAATTTGAAAAGTGAGTCAATTCTCTAAATTATTTTTTTTAACAATATTAAAAAAAAAAAAAATATTGTTACTTACTTTTAAATCGGCCTTAACTCTAAATAATCATTGGTCTTACCATTAAGCCTTTGGTGGAGTATCTCACCATGGCAAATTAAAATTATTACTCAATAAATTATGAGTGATGTTTTTTTTATAGATATAGTAGTCTTAAAAATTGTGTTTTGAAAAAATAATAAATTTGTTGTGAGAATCGATATGAATTAAAAATTGTAGGTAAATAGATTGTATTGTGAAGATAAAACTGAAAATATAGACATATTAGTTTGAAATACTATTTATTAACTATTGTTGTCCACGACGTGATGCTGATCTTGCAATGACTTAGAAATACATATTTGTTTGTGTTTCTTTTTTAACTTATTTTTTCTTATAGTGATGAGTCCCTTCCAGACCTGCAATGGAATCAGCAGGGCACGTGCTCTCTGGGCAGATGGAGAGGTCGAGGTCCTCAAATTATCCCCAACCACACTTTCTTTGAAAAGGGTACACAACTTTTCCCAGGTTTCTTACTCCCAAATTAGTGGAGGTGCGTCATTGCGAAAGGGTACCGACCTGAATACTCGGTTATTAAAAACAAAAGAAGAAGGTATTAATGAAAAATTATATAATAATTTGGAATACAATTTGATCATATTTTCTCATCAATCACTATTCATTATGGTTCTTTAAGTTACTCAATTACCCAACACAAATAATTAATGTTTTACTTTCTCTACCAATTATACTATTATAGAGTATCACGTGACTGTACTCTGGAACTATTGAATAATCATCCTATATTACATTATGAAATTGTGTAGCAAATATTTTATTAGAGTTACGATAATTTATGGTTGAAGTTATACATTTTAGGGGTAATGTTATCTATTTTTGTGGTTAAAAAAAGTTTCAACCAAAAAAAAAAATGTTTACTACATTTTTTGATGAAAAAATAAAACCAAATTAAGCTTTAAGTTCCATTAAATGGGATCGGTTACATGAATTATTTTTCTCCATGCAGTCTTATCAAAGGCCATTTCGTTAGACAAATTAAGTAGGTCCATATCTCTACTTACAACGCTAGCCAACGTTAATTTAGGCCTACCCTGTCCCTTAACACTCCTATCTAACGTTATAACATTGCATCTCTTCACTACTGCCTCTGTTGGTCTCCGTTGAATGTGACCAAACCATCTTAATCGATTTTCTCTCAACTTATTTTCTATCGGTGTTACTCCTACTCATTCCCGAATACACTCATTCCTAATTCTATTTTGTCTAGTCTTGTCACACATCTACCTTAACATCCTCATCTCAGTTATACTCATCTTATCTATATGTTGATTCTTGGTTGCTCAACACTCCGTCCCATACAATATTACTGGTCTAATAGCCATTCTATAGAACTTACCTTTTAGTCTAGTGGGTATTCGTTTATCACACAGTACCCAGACGCACTTTTTCACTTACATCATGTTGTCTTACTTCTATGGGCC
The DNA here is from genome assembly GCA_025200525.1 of Camellia lanceoleosa. NCBI lineage: Eukaryota > Viridiplantae > Streptophyta > Magnoliopsida > Ericales > Theaceae > Camellia > Camellia lanceoleosa. The sequence continues at coordinate 39,723,504 of CM045764.1, forward strand.
ACATCCACATCAATCTCCCCCACTGTTGTGATAATCGACCCTAAATAACGAAAATGTTCACTCTTAGGCAGTTCTTGGTTCTCAATCTTCACTTCTCTGTTTTGTTACTGTTACCAAATTTACACTCTATATGCTTTGTCTTAGTTCTGCTTATCTGGAATCCTTTACATTCAAGAGTTTTTCTCCAAATCTCCAACTTTGTGTTAACTCCTTCTCTAATCTCATCTGCTAGCACAATATTGTCTACAAGTTTTGACGAAAAAATATATAATATTTTCAAAAAATATTTAACATTATCATAAAATGCATAATTTTAATTTTTAATTACAAATTGTCATAGCTCTACCATAAAATTATGTAACGATTGCTACAAAATGCAATCGTTCCCAAAAAAAAAAAAAAAAAAAAAAAAAAAAAAAAAATTTACAAAAATGCATGACATATACTAGAAAAATGCTTAACAATGTGCATATAGTATACATCTTATAAGAGGTGTGTACCGAATATATATATATATATATATATATGAGAAATGTTATAGGATTATAATTGTTACTTTTTCAAACCGCGGATCAAACTAACCTCCACTTAGCAGACAAATTAGTGCAAATTGGATAATTTTAATGAATTGAGTAGTATTTTTGCAGTACTAGTTCATGAACGTTTACCTTAAGAAAAGTTATGCATTTTTGTGATATTAGTAATGAATCATTGTGGTAATGTTACAAAGAGGTGTATCATAAAAAATATTTAAATTATGAATCATTGTAATTATGTTACAAAATATTGTGATTAAGTTACGACATTAAAATTATAAGAATTATTTTGATAAAAAAAATTATGAATTGTTGTAGTTTTATTACACCTTTTAGGAGCGTGTACTTTGATTTTTCCTTTCACTTAACTATTGTCCATTCACTCATTAGTATGGGATAATTTCAAAATCTATATACATAACACAATTTATAATTTATTACCACAACTGTATTAGGTGAATTATATGACATCACAATTATATTAGGTGAATTATATGACATTGCTTTTGATTTGTATTTTTGCGGAGGTGAATAATAGAAGTTCAATTTCTGAAATACATTATGTTCTCATTATTCATTAATTTATTTGATTTGTTAATTTTAATAATTATTTAAACATTTAAACATATTTTAACCCGATGGCTTGGACTTTTCTAATGGCTTGTTTTTTGTTCCGTAATGATAGAGTCGTGTTTTAGAAAATTAGCAAAAATTAAGCTTTGTTTGGCCGAGTTTTTGAAATTTAATTCTACTCCTTAGTTTGAGTGTGTTGTTTGGATACAACTTTAGAAAATTAATTCTTCACTCACTTTTCAAAATACATATTTTTTAATATTATATGTCACATCACTCAATTACACTCTTTTTAAAACTCATAATTAAATAAATTTTTTACACTCAAATCATAATTTCAAAACTCACAAACTCAAAATATAATTCTATTATTAAATCATAATTCTAAAGCTCTACCAAACGTAACTTTTTGACATTTTTGTGACTTTTTTATATAAAAAAAAAAAAGAAAATTGATGTAATTTTAAAAAAAAAGTTAAAAAAAAAAAAAAAAACTTTTTAACCAATTTGTTAAAACGTCCCATCCCAGAATCTTGTCTCCACCCTGTGCTTCTTCTTCTAACAAACTCAGACGCATCATTAATTAGAACATGTAGTACATATAGTTTGGCTCCTCATTTGGTTCACAAATAAATTTTTTAAAAAAATTTATTTTATTATGACCTATTTTGAGAAGTGAGTTGTAATTCACTTTTTAGATTATAACTTACTTCCTTTCTTATAAAAAAATTATTTATAAATAATTTTTTACCAAAAAACTGATTATAATCATTTTTTTAAAATAACCCTATGTATAGTTATTTGGCATTTTCGATTTTTAATTTCATTTTTTAATACTTGAGAGTCTCATAAATTTAAATGTTACGGAAATTTTATTCCAGTACGTTTTGGAAGAGTAATATTAAGGATCATGAAATATATCATGATTATTTTTTATTCTTTGATTAGTGTGTGATGTTTTATTGTATGTATAATCCAAAGGTGGAAAATCTTTCATGATCATTTTCATGACTTTTTTTTTATGATCCCTAACATTACTCATTTTAGAATAGTTTTGAAATAGGGTTGTTTATACAAAAATTTCTTAAATTATTAAATATCACTTTAACTTTTAAACTATAAAAATTTATAAATTGACATTTTAAACTATTAAAAAATATTACTTTACCCCTTAAACTAGAAAAACACACAAATTGATCCCATAAAACTACAAAAGCATAGTAATTGAACTCGTTAATGGAAGGAATTAAAGTAAAATGATCAGACCTATTAATTTTTTTTCCTTAATCGATAGGAGATTAATTATAAATATGAAAAATATTTACATCATCAAACAGATCACTAATCCACAATAGCTAGAAAATCAACAAAGCTTTAATATACAAAGCCCAAACCCAACAATAATCACTACTAATAACATATAAACTCCATAATAAGAAAAAAATAAACCACCACTACAAATGGTATTAAACTCCTCTATATAGAAGTTGAACCTTAAATTTCACACCACAAAATGTGTTACACAACCATTAAACTAAATGGCTTAATTTTTTAATAATCAGTAATTATTTTTTCAATGTTCTGTATCACCGAGATAAATGATTATTTTCTTAATAACTATTTTCTAGAGAAGAACGAATAATGAGTATTTATATTGATGGTGATATAAAATACAGTAATAAAAAATCAATAATATATAATACATATATATATATATATATTTTTAGTATTTATTCTTTTCAATCAAAATTCTACCTCCACCTTGTTTGCACTAGTCTTACGTGCCCTTTCCAATCGCATCCACCCATTTTTAAGTGAGACCGACACAAACAATCCCCACAAAAAAGGGGGGGCATGTGATATTCATCATTATTAGAAGGAAATATTACCCAAAAAGATTTTAATCTTTGTCCATGCATGGGAAATGTAAAGGAGAATGAACTGAAACATAGGGTTCATACATCATTATGCAACCCATGTTATGGCACCGAAAGAGCTTATGATTTCAAGAGTCCCATCAGCCTTGGATTTGTTTGCATTACCCAGCTGTTTGATCCGTTGTATTTCCAAAGGGCTAATCATTTGCATAAGCTAAAAATCAAAAGACTTTAAGCACATGGGGCATTTGCATTATCTTATAATGAGGTTTCCATACTTTACTTGACACCATTTTGTAATCCCCCATTGATGTCGAGCACACATCAAGCTCAAAAAGTTAATCTTCATTTGGGCCAATTCACACTCGTAAAAGATTGTAGTTATTTTTTATTATTGATATTTTAAGATTTTCATTATATTATATGATTAGGAGAGAACTAGAACAGAGTGACACGAATTTTGAAGATGAAATATACTTGGCTCAATGAGGAATCCCGTCTTTTAATCTTTCCACCATTCTGTCACAATGCATTTTTAGTCGAAAGATTGTATTTTGAGATTTTTGTGTTCCAAAATTTTGGCCATATTATATTGTCAAAGTGAGTTTGGGAAACGGAGACAAAAATTTTGAAGACAAAGTATCATTAGCTCAAACAAGGATCCTGTATCTCTAGATTACTCTGTCTTTGTGTCTAGTGACGGAGCCAAAAAAAATAGTTTAGAAAGGATACTTGTTAATTAAAATTTTGAATTTTTTTTTCTTATAATCAATAACAATAGATAATAATTTTTAAATTAATATTACGCCCAAAATCTTAAATATTTAATATAAAATTTTAAAATTTTTTGTTTTTACAATGATCTTGTGAAAAATCAGAATTGGAAATATATGATGTTACTTGTAACTAGTGTATTATATGCAATGCAAAATAATCTTATATGTCTTACAATAAATTATATAATAATATATAAATAATAGTGATACCACATTATCACTAATCAATAGTAAAAGAGTTATGCTAGGGATCCCAAATATTCTACCAAAACTTTTCACATGGGTGTGGGATCACACACATTTAAATTTGTGTGAGTCTCACCCCATCTGAGAAGTTTGGTAAAATATTTGGTAGAATATTTGGGATATATAGCATTTCTCATAGTAAAATAACACATGGAACGTCCATCACACTCGTGAAATATAATTAACAATTCAATAATTTCTCATTTTCATAGTGGGGTTAATTATGTTTACATGTAAGTGATGATTTGATATCACTGTTGTACTAAATTTTTTTAATAATGTGGTTTGTTATAATTTTTTCATTTTCACTTAAAACAACCATTATTATTTTCGTAATTTGAAAAATGTTATTAACAAATCATTCTAAAATATTATTTCTCTATAAATTTTTTATTGGTTAATTATTTTTTCAAAAAAAAAAAAAAAATTACAAAACCTAAGAGGGAGCACGTGTCCCTAGTCCCTTCATAGTTCCGCCACTATTGTGTCCCAATCTATATAATAAGGAAAGAAAGTTTTTGAATATTTGATGGAGCTTTTGTTTATTTATCAAAGTATGAACTGTTAGATTGGTTTAATCCTATGATTGAAAATGTTTCACACACTTGGACATTTCAATGGTTCAACTTTTTTGAGTGAATATCGTCGAGATTTTTTTTTATATATTTTAATAGTCTAATCACTTAGAAATGAATCAATTCGAAAAGAGGATTAAGATTTTGGAGACCCAGTACCTATAACTCGATTAAAAATAATCTTTATATCCAAATCCCTTTATCCCTCTTTATTTATACTTCTAGCAGCGTAAGAATTTCGCAACTTAAAAATCTCGAGATAAAATCAAAATACAACTAAAATTGAATTAGGACATAGAGTAATATTTTAATCATAATCTATTTCTACCGTCATAGGCGGACAGAGGGAGCGGCGAGGGGGGCCACTGCCCCACATTTCAGAATTGTCAATGAATTATGCCATATTTACTCTTAAGTCTCTAATTTATAGAGAATTGGCGCACCCCCCCAGTTATTTATTTATTTATTTTATTCTCAAGTCCCAATTTGTTTGAAGGTTTAGCTATGGTGATGCTATAATACACATGTATACTATATATAAATTACGATTTAAATTGATATTACGGACCACTGTATTGGTGAGGTTAGAAAATTATCAAATCAAAATTGGATATATCTCATTGTGATGTTGGTTATAAATTATTGTATTGACTTTGGTAACTACCAAAGTGATCTTTGGTTATGATGATTAATGTTAAAAAAGCATTTGTATATTACAATTTTTTGATTTTTTATTTTGTGCAATGTGGAAAAAGTATTTTATAATCCTATTTTGATACCTTTAATTTTGTAAACATCTATATTAAAAATTTTATTTGCAAATTTAATGATGATTTTCAATTTTTATGCTTATAAAAAAGAATATTTTAGTATACGATTTGATTCCCACTTAACAATAATCCTAGGTCTGCCATTATTTACCGTTAATATGTTAGCCTAATTGTCAATATTGTATTAAAAATATATATTAGTGATAAGACTCATTACACTAATATTGTTTGACAAATAAGATGATAAATATATATATAATGGTATTAAAATATAATAAATATAACATTACCATAAAACAAATAAATAAATAAAAAATTTAGAGATAGAAGATCTGGTAGCCAGTGACTATTCACATCATTCTTGACAGCTAACGTTGAGAAAATGACCTGACAGGTGATGAAAGCTCTCTCATGGTTGCAAAGCGTTAATTGACATCCATAATCATAGAAATGCCTTCAGTTCATTGTCTTTGATTACAACCCATCAGTTAAGTTCATCTCACCCACTCATAACTAACTCTGAAAACGAACCCCCAAGAAAATGAAATTCAATAATAGATAGATAGATTATATATAGTTATCCTTTGGTTCTTCAATCAATTTTCGTTGTCTTCAATGCTTAACCACTTCGTAAGTACTTAGCTATTTTTCATCTTAAAAAGTCGGTAACAAACTTAACCAAACTTTGATGTGCATGTATGTTCCTTAATTTCTTATTTTATTGTTCAACAATCTTTTCTAAGCCTAACCCATCTCTGTCTCTCTATCTCAATCTCTATCTGTCATATGCTTTAATTCAAAGAGACCAACGGTTGTCACTTTAATTTTAGTGTAAATTCCACTCACATTTCCTGCAATTTTAAAAATATATATATAATTAGTTTACACTTTTGACATAATTACACCAATTTTTTTTGAGATTTTAATTCATATAATACTTAAGTCATTTTTTTATCAGTAATTCGTTAGTCGTATGAATAAAAATACAATATTGTTATATCTTTTCTATTCAAATTTATATTGAATTATTTTAATATTTATCTATCATCTGTATTTTTAATCTTATTCAAAGTGAAATCACTATAATTATATCAAAATTATAAATTAATCATATTTTTCTCAAATTTTAAGAGAAGTAAATATAATTTACTCTTAATTTTAATTACTATAATAAGCGTGGAGGCTATGTCTCACTCGTACCCTTCCATGCATAACAAAAAATAATGGTCCATCCATGCATAACAAAAATAATGGTCCTTATCAGACAATGAGAGTAGTAGGGCAAATAATGGTCCTTATCAGACATTGATAGTAGGAGGGTATATCTATATATATAATTTCTCTTGTGTTTTAAGAAATTTATCTACCAAATCAAGAGTAGGATGTAGGTATAGTGTGGAACTTCCTATATATGTAGCTTTTGTTTTTAAAATGAAAATAAAACATAAAGTAAAGCCTACTGAGATTAAGATTACAAATAAATTGAATTGTTTATAAATAAGTTTAACTCGACTTGATTCGGCTCGGCTCCTTTAATAAATGAGCCGAGTGAAATTCATTTGGAATTATAAGAACAAAATAATTTAAAAGACTATATTATTCACCTATCTATTCATATATATGTCTATGTATCACCTATTTGTCTACTTCATTGCTAGTTGCCATCCCCGGTCACTTTTCCGACAACATTTGCCAATCGTCATCAACTGTGGTATTTGAGAATAGAGAGAAACAATAAATTAAAAAAATATAAAAATGAAATTGTCACAAATATCTTTTTAGCTAATAAATACAAAATACTTGTTCTTTTAACTTCAAAAAAATCTGATCTTATCCTGAATACCCCCATATACTCCCTCTTCAGATTTATCGCCATTTTTTTTTGTCTTCATGTAACTTGTTTGTCGACAACCCACCTCATTAGATCTAATAATCTGTATCCAAAGCTTCTAGTAGATCTCTAACTAAATTGTTGTTAGATTCAATCAAATCTCTTGAACACACTTCATTACTATTATTTAGGGCAAGTGGGACCTAATGAAGAGGATTTTCTACTGATCTCTGTCTAAAGCACAATTTGATCCACTGTGGGTTTTTCTTTTTTTTTTTTTTTTTTTTTTCACATTTAACATAAACTAATGGACGTGATGGATCTTGGTGGATTTTAGGTTCATATTTTTATTAAATTTTTTTCACCATATAAAAGTTCAATCTGATTTTTAATGCCGTTATCACCATGTGAGAATTTTGTAAATATTGATTTCTTTTTTTTTTGTTTAGGATTCACATTATTTCTCTTTTATTTTTACCAACCAAACGTATTGTAACATAAATTTTTTTTTTACCTGATTAACCCCACTATATAAAAAATTAAAATACACCAATGATGCAACCCCATTATGTAAAAATCTTATTACATATATTATAAAAATTAAAAAAAGAAGTAATATCTTGATTATATAATTGCTTTCTTTATGGTTAACTAATTTGTTTTTTTTCTTATTTTTTATTTTGCTCGTTGCTTTAAAATTTTGTATTATTCAAAACTAATTACTTCTCTAGGGATTGTTTAACAATACCATCCTTCTTTTATTGTAAGTGTTTTATCAGTGATTTTTTTTTTTTTTAGTATAAATTCTTTAATTGTTTAGTAAAAAAAAAATGGTATTTAATTATTATTTATTTTTTTAGTATCAAAATACATCTTAGTCATTGTTTATTTTTAATTTTTTTAATTTTTGTACAAATTCTACAATTATGTAAAAAAAAAAAGAAAAAAGAAAAATTGGTAGCACATTTCATCTGCTTTGACCATACATGTTTTATGAGTGTTTGGTTTACCTTTAATTATTGTTTACATTCATTTTGTTGATTACATTCAATTTATTTTTATTTCGGGTATAAATTCTAGAATTCTTGAAAAAATGAAAAATTCTATAATTCCATTTTGTTGCTCATGTTGATTGAAAAAAAAAAAGAAAAAAAATTTGTATACATTATGATGTGGATTTTAGGCTTATATTTTTAAGATTTTTTATTTATGTATTTTTTATTTTTCCTACCATACAAAAGTTCAATCTAAACTGCAGCTAATCATTCTTAGCAATTTTTTTTGGGTATAAATTCTGTTTAAAAAAAGTTGAATTAATAGGTTCATTATTATTATAAAAATAAAAACAATGTTGTAATTAAGTAATTACTTTCTTTATGGTTAACCAAAGAAAATGTCTTAAAATCACAATAATCCAACTAAATCATACAATGGCCCTGTTTGGTAGAGCTGTGAGAAAGTGGTTATAGCTTATACCTTAACAGCTTATAACTTATAACTATGAACATAAGCTAATTTCTGACTTATAAATTAAGTTTCTCCTGCCATACTCAAAGAATAAGTTGATTTCAGACTTACAAAAAGTTATAAACTATATTGTTAAGCTAAACCAAACATATCAAAATAACTTAAATTAAGCTGAAAGCTGAAATAAACTGAAATTAAACTGTACCAAACAGGACTAATATTTTATTATTATTATTATTTTGCAAATTACTTTACAACTTTGTGCGGTTCAGAACTAATAACTTCTCAGAGGGTTGTCTAATAACACCAACCTTTTTTCACTGTAAGTGTTTTATTAGTGTTTGTTTGTTTGTTTAGATTGAACTCTTTTCTTTTTTTTTTGTAAGTATAATTTTGTAATTTTGAAGTAAAAAAATATGGTATTTATTTACTATTTATTTTTTTAATATAAAAAGCACATCTCAATGATTATTTATTTCTAATTTTTTTATTGTTATATAAACTATCTAATTGTTTAAGAAAAAAATAAAGAGAATTTATTTTTTCTCACCATATGAAAGTTCAATCTTCTAAACAATAAATTACTCTTCTTAGTAATTATTTTGGGTATAAATTCTATTTAAAAATAAATAATTAGTGCCTATTATATAATGTAGGCACACTTTTAACATGAGTAGAATTTATTATTGTAAGGTGTGAGTTCGCTAACAATCTCCGGAAAAATGAACCATGCCCTAATACATCAAATGTGAGGCATGTCCAACAACAAAATCACGAACGATGAAGTTTATACCTACAACAGAGGAGACAACACTCAATTTTGAAATTAGTTGTTCAAACTGAAGACCAAGAAAGAGAATTGGAACAACGCAACGCCAGATTGGAACAACGTCTACTCAACGTAGAAGAAGATTGCTCATTTGCAAACAAAGTGAGGGCTCTAATGTTCACCAAAGAGAAATTGATAGGGAAAGATGGTGTAATTACGCAAGACAGAGGATGGCTTCATTGACTATTGAACAACGTGAACAACAACTTGCAAGACAACAAACAAATTATCGACAAAGAAGGAAAATAGATGAACATCTCGAACAAACCTCTCATCCAGAGCAAGCACATAATACGATAAATGCGCAAACAAGTGGTAAGTATTGAAATTTTATCTAAGGATATTATGATTTAACCAACTACACTATTAAGCTTTCCATTAACATTCATTTAATATTATTTATATTTAATTTAATTTTTTAGGACGCGTGTTGAACTTTTTCAATACAATCCCAAGAAGAAATCCAACAGGATGGCATAGGCCATGTGTCACGACCCAAACCCGTCCCTATGGGTTTAGCACCGTAACCGGCCAGTAACCCTAAGTTACCGAAGGCCTACTTAATAGTAAGACAGTATAACAGAGTACAGGGGCTTGGCGGAAGCCAATACAGTAAATAAACAATGTCCAATGAGCTGTGACAGTCTATATGCCAAAAGATTTTTTATACATTTATACAGAATAGTATACAAAACATTTACAACATTCAGTACAGGGATCAAGTCCCTATTAGCCAGTACAGAGTAGTCTATATAGTCTATACAGTAAACAAAACAGTATAAGAGGGGGAACACTAAACACCCCTAGCCTTAGCTTGGCGGGCTCGGAACCTCGCAGTGAGACATATAGGTTGGCCTGACAAAACTGGAAATACCCTGACGCTTCTAGCATTGGTCCGGTGCCTGTACACCTACATATATATATGAGCAGTGAGCTAAAGCCAGTGAATAACATAATGCATAAAGGGGTTTAGAATGAATGTCCTTACAGTAATGAAAACAGTTCATTAAATCAGTATTTACTTTTTCACCAATCACCATATGTGGTACATCCATTAGCATAACAAGATAAGAAATGAAGAGGTCTTAAAGACCTAACGAGAATGATGGCCATCAATCAAGAACAATAGTGGTTCCACGAGGAACCGACAGAGATCTCTATAAAGAATAAGAATGCGATAAGTGCTAAGGATGCCACAATACAGTTCAGAATATAGGACATACATTCATTCAAGAACAATATCGATTCGAAGAAATGATTCAAGATTCAGAAGATAATCATTTTGAACATATCTTTACACAATTGTTACTCACAGAGTTCTAGGCTACAATGAACTAGAGCGTTTCTTCGGAAAGCCAACCCTATACAGTTAACAGATTGAACACACACTAAGTTTCAATATTAGGGAAAGATAATAACTTAATCCCTAAATTTGCCTTGGTGTGTTCTACATCCATATCCTCTTTAAGATGCCTTAAATATGTCCTAGGAATGCCTAGGATGGAAAGAGGATGCAAAGATGCACTTTTGAACACTTTACAAAATTTGCTGAAAACAAGGGTCTCCCTCGAGCGAGGGTTCCTTCGCTCGAGTGGACATGCAGACAAAGAAGCTCCGCTCGAGCGTGAATTCCGTCGCTCGAGCGAACTGTGTGCTACAGTAAAAATGCTAGATGCTCAAAATTTACGCCCGATGCTTGCTCGATGCTCACTCGAGCGTGAGACACAACTCTTCGCTCGAGCGTAGGTCCCTTCGCTCGAGCGTACGCCTGCGCGCACCAAGATTCCGAGAGCTTGCAATTTACGCTCGAGCCACCATTCCATCGCTGGAGCGTAACTCGGAGTAAACGGTGGTCGCTCGAGCGCAGAATCCTTCGCTCGAGCGTAGAAGCCAAATTCTGGAATTTCCAAATTTGCCTCCCAAGCTCAAACCAAGCATTCCTAAGCTCAAAACTCGACCTCTTGGGCCCAAATTCTGGAAAACACAACTAAACTCAATATACAACAAGTTTCAAAGCCCAATTTGTGAATTTAAAGCCCAAGGGTGAGTCAATTAAAACCAAATTCAAACCCATTTTCATGAACATGAAGAACATGCAAACATGCATGAATTTAAATCATTTCAAAGCTTCAATTTGATGCTCTAGTGAGCCAATTGACCCAAAAACAAGTTGAAAACATGGACCATTGCAAAATTATGAACATGCATGTAACAATTTGCCATGAAATCAACTCAAAATTCATCAATACAAACATGCATGCATGATTCTAGTTACAATACAACATTACAAGCCATATCTTGGCTCTAATCTACAATATTCCTCTCAAACATGCAAGGAGTGACTTAAATCAAAAGCAAGAGGGCAAGAACTCTACCTTAAGTCTTGTAGTTCAAGCCTAGAAGCTCAATATGGCAATTCTCTAACAAAATCTCTGAGTCTCCAAGCAAATCAAAAGCAAATCAAGAAGAAAACACAACTCCCTCACTACTTCTCTCTCTAGATCGGCAATAACAAGGGAATAAAGCTGATGAAATGTTGGTCTAGGTGTATACAAGTCTCAAATGTGGTCTTAGATAGTGGCCACTAGATGGCATGATTGTAATTAAAGCCAACTTATGCAATTTAACATATTTCACTCTAGTTTAATCTAGTTTAATCATACCAAATGAATTTTCAGATAAATACACCATAAAATCACATTATTTCTACTGATCATGGAACATCAATCAATTTTGGATTCGGCCGCCGATAAGGCCTTCAATTAACAGTTTAAACAGAAAAACTGAACAAATAATTAAACAGTCAAACAGATAAACATGAAATTAAACAGATACAGTCAATCAGTCAGTTCCAGATTTCAGTCAGTCAGTTCGGTATTTCAATTACTTCAATTATCAGTCACAATCAATTTCAATTTAGCCATAATCGGTAATTAATCGGTAATCAGTGTGAGGGTCATTACACCATGGCCAATACTTTTGCCAACCATTCATAAAGAAGGCAATTTAGCTACATCTAATGTTTTTAGTCGGGACTTCAGAATGACTCTACTCACATATACAAAATTATCCCGATATGTACCTACTCATTCAACTTATGAGCGTGGAAGTACAAGTGGCAGTAGACATCATCAAGTTCAAATGGAAGGTAAAAAAAAAAAAAAAAACTTCAATTCATATACTAATTTAACAACATCTTCAAATAAATGGCTATACAAATATGATATATAATATAATTACATTTAATATTGGGCATGTAATTTTTTCTGAGTTTTTAAATACAAAACAAAACACTTCAAACAAATATTGTTATGTTAATAACAAAATAGTACATCATAAATGTATTTTTATAGGAAATATTTCTCATGTTGACCATGATCATAATGATTTTGGTGATGAAGATGTTCTAGATAATCAATTATTTACTTGTAGGAGATATCACAATTGCGCAAGAAACTTTCATGAAAGTGAACGCTACCAAAGAATGCAATTCCATGCTCCAACTACATCTACACATTGCAATGCAAGATTGTTTCATCATGAAACATTTGCCATGTGTTGTAATAATGGTGTAGACACCCCATTTTTGACCAACCTTAAGACTCAGACGTCACCGATTGAGCGCTCGGTGATGTTGCATATTGTGCTCGTTCAGAAGTCTCAGAGTTGCGGCTGAGCGCCCTGCCTCCGGACTTCCGAACTCTCTTCTGTGCCTTGTCTCGGTTTGCGAACCAGACTCGGTTTTCTGCTTTTCTTTCGAGGAGGGAGTGCTCCTGTAGGCTATCTCTCAGTGGCCGTGAGCTACTTTTCGGGGCCGTAGGCCATTTTGCCTAATTCGGAGCCCGGTTCGGTTTTGAGCCGTCAGGTTGTGTGCCTCGGTTCGGGACCGCCCAACCATCTCCGATTTCTCCGGTTTTCGGCGGGGACCTCTGTTTTATCATACTGAGGAACACTGGGGTCTCAGATACCCACTTCGTGGCCGAATGCCACTTTCGGTGCCTGCAGCCTATTTTCGGGACCCCGAACTGCGTGATTTGGGCCCCGAGCATTCATTTTGCATCGGTTTTTGTTCAATTTTGGCAGGTACCTCTGTTTTAGCATCAGGAAGATCACTGGAGGGTGGGAGGCCAGCAATTGTTCCAGAAAACCAGTTTCGCTCCTCCGGCGCCCGTTTTGCTCACTTCCGGGCCAGTGTTGAACACCCTAGTGATATTTTCTTCGAGCCGGGACTACATATTTGTGATGAGGGCACATGGGAGGACCCTAAAAAGTACTGGTCGGCCAGTAATTGTTACTTTCATTTTTGAGCCTCTCCTTCAAGTTCAATGTTGTGACTCCTGTTTCAGAGTTGCCAAATTCCAACCTTGGAACCTTGTTCTACACACCTGGAAGGACACCAAAACATGGTGGTCAGCCAGCAATTCTTCACTTCTTTTTTTGGCCATGGCCGCCGGCCAGTGGGAGTGGCTGGTCGACCCGGTTGGGGTGGCCGCCACCTTCAAGAAATCCATCCGCCGGCCGACTTCGCTTTGAACCCTTTACAATGTCGGTTGCTTTTCAAAATATCCCTGTCCTCCGGGGGATATTTTGGGGGAAAGCTTGGATGCATTTCCCTCCCCTTTTACACCCTTTTTGGTCCTCTTAAAGGGGCTGACTCCTTTGTTGAGGTTACAAAATTTCATCTCAAGAGCTCTCTTCCAAACCCTCCATTTCCATAGCCAAAACCCTAAAAGCTTCCAGTTTCTAGCTCCTCTCTTCATCAACCCTAAGCACCACCATCACCACCTCCATTTCAGCAGCAAAGGAGTGATTTTCAAAGGCTAAGGATCAACAAATTGAAGCCAAGAAGCCACCAAAGTTAGATCTTCAAGGGTAAGACTCTATTTCTTTTTTTGAGCACAATTTTGAGTCAATTCTTTACCCTATTTTCTTTTTGTTTTGGGCTCCGACCCCTACTGGTTTTAGGCTTATTTTGAGCCCCTCTACAACTTTGTAGAAGGGCTCAGCTCTGTTTGGTGTCTCCATGATGCACCTCTTTCAATACCACTCTTTAGGCCAATAAATTGCATGCTTTGTTTGGCTTTTGAGTGATCCATTTTCGAGCCTGATATATACTGTGAGTGGGCCTATTTTGAACCCTTATTCAACTTTGAAGAAGGGCTCAATCATGTTTGGACTCTCTATCATGCACTTTCTTTGTAATCCTCCATATTTTCCGTAAAATTGCATGATTTATTTGGCCTATTTTTGATCTGATTTGGAGCATCTCATGAACTAATATTGTGCTTATTTTGAGCCCCTCTTCAACATTGAAGAAGGGCTCAACCTGGTTTTCATGCTCTACATGCCACTTGCTTTGAATTCATGTTCTACTCCTATTTGGCATGCCCCTTTGAGCTTATTTGGCTTCTGTTTTGAGTCTTCATCAGGCCTGGAAAGAGCCTTGTTTTTTCCTTCTCATAATGTTTTGTTAAGGGTTTTAGGCCATTTGGTGCATGCTTTTGGTACTTCATGTAATACCATCTTTGATTCCGTAAAATTGCATGCTTTGTTAGGCTTTCTTGGCTTCTGTTTTCAGCCTTCATCAGGCTTAGAAAGTGTCTTAAAATGACCCATTCTTCATGTTTTGTTAAGGGTCCAAGGTTTTTTGATGCATGCTTTTGGTACCTCATGTTATAGCCTTTGTTGGCTCATTATTTTGCATGCTATGTTGAGCATATCTACATACTGAATTGGGGGATGTCATCTACTGAAAATGTGCATATTTTTGGTCCCTATTTAATGTTATAGAACTTTTTTTTTTTAGTTTGAGCATTGTATATATCATTTGCTTCATTATTCCCCTCTTTTCCCCCATTTTTGCATGCTATTTTTGCCATACTTGTGGTTGTTGTTTGGCCATTCTTTGTGCTGGAAAAATGCTAGTTTAGAGGCTGCCTAGCATCTGTCTTTACATGTCATGTCCATATTGCGCATGTTTGGCATAGCTGTAGGCCATTTCGGGTGCTTAGCATAGCATTTCGGGCATCGGGTGTAATTTTGTTATAATTTGGGGGCTGTTTGCGCCTCATTTTGGCTGCTGAAGTTTGCATTGTCCATATGCCATATGCCACATCTTATTTGCATGCCATTTTTATGCCTTAGGGCTTTGCCTCGGTTTGCGTGCCCGCGTGCACGCATTTCGAGGCACTTCATTTTTATCCGACGGCCTCTTATGTGAGTGTAGCTGAGGCTCCCTCATGTTAGTGTAAGTCCAATCTGCATTTGGAGTATCATTTCATGCTTTAGGGCCACCGCCTCGGTTTGCGTGCTCGTGTGCACGCATTTCGAGGCACTCCTTTTTTTATCCGACGGCCTCTTATGTGAGTGTAGCTGAGGCTCCCTCATGTTAGTGTAAGTCCAATCTGCATTTGGAGTATCATTTCATGCCTTAGGGCCACTGCCTCGATTTGCGTGCTCGTGTGCACGCATTTCGAGGCACTCCTTTTTTTATCCAACGGCCTCTTATGTGAGTGCGGCTGAGGCTCTCTCATGTTAGTGTAAGTCCAATTTGCATTTTAGTCTCATTGCATTCCGTATGCCATTGCCTCGGTTTGCGTGCCCGCGTGCACGCATTTCGAGGCATCTCATTTTCATAGCATTGTGTATGCTAGGATTGCATATTAGCTGCATTTCATGCATATCATGCATATTGCATCGTGTTCGGGATAGGCAGTCTTGGCACAGAAACGAGGCACGCTTTCAGAGTGACTCATTAACGAGTCTCAATTCCCAAGTCACCGACACTCTGGATCATTCATGATGGAGTTAGGTTTTGTTGTAGCATTCATGTGCATTCATCCTATATTGAGTTGTGCAATTCGGCTCCTCGGCCATCATGCATCGATATGCGTGATTGGTGGCACGAGGATCGAGGCATGCATATATTTGTGAAATACATTGCTATGTCTCTTTCCTGCTCTCTGTTGCAGCAAAATGAAGAATCAGCAATTTTTTGGAGTTTGGCACGCATTTCGAGACGCATCGCAAACAGAGGCTAATTGGGGCATCCCAGTGGATTTCAGCGCCAAGACAGCCCAACATGCATCATTCATCAGAATCGAGGCACCTCTTTCAAGGCGCCCATTCTGATTTTCTTAGTTAATTCGTAAATTAATTAGGAATCTGTATTATTTTGTAATATTTTGGACTGTATTATTCTTTCAATTCGGACTGTATTATTTATTCGAACCCTCTGTGCGAGGGCATAATTGTAATAAGTGTGGGTGAGTGTGATGTATGTCTTCCAACCCCCATTTCTTTCTCCCTTTTATTTATCTGCTTATGATGGTTAGATATAGGGCATATTTCAATTAGCATACAGTATGACAGCATGTTTGCATCATTCATCTGTTTTTATGCGTCTGGGCTCATGCATCATACAAACTGCATCTGTATTTCAATTCCAAATTGAATACATGCTAACTGTAGCATCTCATATACCATGTTTAGAATAGCCGAGCCTGCTATAGTTGCATTTTGCATGTGTTGCATTAGGCATTTCAGCACATTTAGGATCATGCATGATTTCTAATCAGCTTTTGTTTTGGCTAGGAGTACTCGGTGAGTTTTATGCTTTAGCATCCTTGCATGCGTGTGAGTGTTACCATGAATAGCATGCTTACCATGAGGCTATGTGCTTATATGATATAACTGCCTTGAATGCTTGTGGGTGGAGGTTGAGTTATCTGAATTGGAATAATTCATCAAATGCTTGTTTTAAGCCCACTAGATAGTGGCAAAATCATTGTTTTCTTAAGCCCACCTGAGGGTGGCAAATCCGCATCTTAGCCTACTTGCGGGTAGCACCATTAAACCATTTTCAAATAAACAAACATGAGATGTTTAGTTCCAATTCAAGCGATTCAGTCTATACTTGTATGCTGTGCGCATCACATAGTAACCTAGGCTAATAACCGGAATAAGAACTCACAATGTTTTCAAAAACAGATATCATGGTTAGTAGAGGCCGGTCTTTGACCGGGCGAGCGGGGGTGCTCACGATGTGACCTTCCCCAATCGTACCCAAGTTCCCGAGCCAACTTTGGTGATGACGGATACGTGGCCTTTTGGCACCGAGTCAGGGTTTCCTAAATTTCCCATTTTAAAATATTTAGGTGGCGACTCTGTTATCTGGCAAAGCAGTCCATGTTTGGCACTTCTTTCAAAAAAACTGTTTTTCTCAAAAACGATTTGCCGGATTTGGACTCTTTGGTTCAAGATTTGGAACCGCGACAAAATCGAGTCCGAACTGTAACGAGGTCCCTCACGGGCTTGTTACAAACGGAAAAATTGTTTTGCCACTAGTAATAGCTCCAAATGAGATGCTTGACATCTTCTCTAACCAAACAATGGAGGGTTGCCATTTCAGACAAAATAATCAGGCCTACAATCATGTTTTCTCTTTTACTTCAATGGGGGTTCACATTGATGAAAACCTAGCAACAAGAAGTCTAGGTGTGTACACATTTCGTACACAAGGAGCCATATATCATAAAACTGGGAGTCTCTTACCAAACTCTAACGATAGGCCAAGATATTTGCAGTTGTCTGTTTATGACACTGACCACGAGAATGAGAATTGAATATCTAAAAATGAAAGTTTGCACTTGGATTTGCTTGAGAAGATAAAGAATATCTTAAATGCTTATAATCCATTTGTCCACACGTTTTGCCAGTTGGGTCAATACCCTGATATGTATGAATGCAGACTTCAGATCAAAGAGTAGCCACGTAATAAGCCCTAATATAACCTTCCAACTGCTCTTGAAGTTGCTGTAGTTTTAGTAGATAGAGAAGAAGCAGGAAACTTAAGACTAAGAGATATTATTGTTCAATCAATCAGTGGTCACCTCCTAAATATTTCAGATATTGATGGATACTATGATCCATTACAATATCCTCTGTTGTTAACCTATGGCTCATATGGATGAGATGTAAATACTCGAAGTAGTGATGGCAGGAAAGTAACATGTTGCGATTTTATGCTTATATGCTACAAGTGATGACACAAACATAATATATACAAAAAAAAAAAAAAAACTTTTTATTACTCTATAATTATTTCATATAAATTTTTTACTTTCAATTGTTTATAATTATTTAAATACTACTAACTCAGATTCGCCCTGGTGATCAATCTTTTTTTCTTTGAGGAAGTCACATTTTTAGCAATTTGTCATAGATAATTACGTGAAGATTGAGTCTCACAAATTAAGATGGATACGTATTCATCAAAATGACATTCAAGTAGATTTTTATCAAGATTTACTAGATACAATACATGCTGGTGAAAATTATGGAAGTAAAATTTATTACTTATGGTATTATAACTACACACACATACATATTTTTTATATACATATAACATTTCTGTTATATCAAAATATTTTTTAGGTAATATTGGTCGTAGAACAATATTACCTTTGTCGTTTGTTGGTAGCCCATGAGACATGTATCAACGATATTAGGATGCAATGGCCTTGGTCCAAAAGTATGGAAAGCCTGATCTTTTCCTTACAATGACTTGTAATCCAAATTGGCCTAAAATTAAAGTTGATTTGTTACTTGGACAATCACCACATGATCACCTTGATTTGTTGACAAGAATATTTCATTCAAAATTTGAGGAGATGAAGACCGATATTCTGACAAAACACGTATTCGAAAAAGTTCTAGCATACGCATATATTATTGAGTACGAAAAAAGAGGCCTACCACATGCCCACATGGTTATTATCTTAGATGAAAATGACAAGTTGTATACTCCTGACGATTATGATAACATTGTCAGAGCTGAAATTCCAGACAAGAGATTGCAACCTGCATTATACAGTGTAGTTCTAAAACACATGATACATGGCCCATGTGGAATGTTCAATCAACAATCAGCATGTATGACAAATGGTCGATACAAAAGACGTTTTTCAAAATCATTTTCTCCAATTGTTACACTTGGAAATAATTCATATCTTGTTTATCAAAGGATAAAAGGAGATTCAGTTTCATTAGAGAGTAATGAAAGAGTTAGAGTAGACAATAGTTAGGTTGTTTCGTATAACTCATGGTTGTTCTTAAAATACGATTGTCATATCAATGTTAAAATTTGCAGCAGTATTATAAGTGTCAGATACTTATACAAATATGTTTATAAGGGTCTTGATCGTGTCGCATTAGAAGTTTGTCAAGGCCCTAATCATGATGAAGTACAATAGTTTATAGATGGAAGATGGGTTTGTGCTCCAGAATCATTGTGGAAAATATTCAAACTTTCAATACCCCAAATGACTCCTAGCGTGAAACGTCTTCAAATACACTTACCAAACAAGCAAGAAGTGAGGTTTTATACATTCCAAGACATTACAAATGTTTTAAGAGATGAATACTATTCTAGAACAATACTTACCCAGTTCTTTCAATTAAATATTGATGATGTAAGTGCAAACCGTTACTTATATCGGGAGATCCCTCAACACTATAGTGTAACAGAGATTGACCCGCCAAATAGTAATTAGTAGAATTTACACAATTTTACCATCTAAAGGGGAGAGATTTTATTTGAGAATTTTACTCAATCATATTAGAGGATCAAAACCAGTTGATCATTTGTTAATGGTTGACAGAATTGAGTATCCAACTTTCAAACAAGCAGCTGAATATCATGGTTTCTTGCTGCGCGATGATAACATACGACAATATTTGTTAAAAGCTGCAACCATGCACATGCCATCAGTTTTAAGGAGATTGTTCGTTACAATTTTGATATACTATGTGCCAACAAGGGTCTGAAGTTTGTGGGATGAAATCTATAGTTATTTGATTGAAGATTATATATCTTCAACCAATATGAGTAATATGTATGTCTTTAACAAAACCCTTTAAGATGTAAATCATCTGTTGCAACAACATGACAAGGATATATCAGAATATGATTTACCTGAAATGACAATAAGTTTTGATGATAATTCAACAGTTCCAAAGGTCATACAACATGGGCTTTCCATTGTAACTCCTCAAGAAGATTTGGATTCCATTTCCACGTTGAATGATGATCAACGCAATGCATTTAATTCAATAATGGAAGTTGTCGAACATAATGAAAATGCAATTTTCTTTGTGGATGGCCCAGGAGGAATTGGAAAGACATATTTATGTCATGCACTGTTGGCCTTAGTAAGAAGTCAAGGTCAAATTGCTATTGCATCATCAACTTCGGGAATAACGGCTACACTATTGCCGGGTGGAAGGACAGCTCATTCAAGATTTAAAATCCCATTAAATCCAAACGCTTCATCTGTGTGTTCCATTACCAAACAATCAGATTTGGTAGAACTAATTAGACGTGTGGTAATCATCATTTGGAATGAAGTAACGATGATGAATAGTTATACTTTTGAAGCTTTGAATCGAACATTCATAGACATTACTGGTGTTGATTCCCCGTTTGGTAGCAATATCATGGTATTTGATGGTGATTTTCGTCAAGTACTTTCAATTGTCCCGAAAGATATGAAAGATGAAACTGTTGTTGCATCTATTGTGAAATCGCCTTTATGGAGTTATATTCAAATCCTTCATCGAAAGCAAAATATATGCTCCATAAATGATCAACAATTTGGTGATTTTCTTTTACGTGTTAGAGATGGTGTACAACCTATGAATGCAGATGAAATGATCAAAATATCAACATCAATGGCAATACCATGGAATGGCGAAGAATCAATAGTTCAATTATTAGAAGAAATTTATCATGATAGTGAAAACCATTCTTTTGACGCAGGATATATGGTTGGTAGGGGCATAATAACTCCTTACAATGATGATGTTGACAAGGTTAATGACAAAATCATTCAGAGATTTCCGGGATAGTCAAGTTGAAAATGATACAAATAAATTATATCAATAAAAGTTTTTAAATTCCATTGCACCAGAAGGAATGCCCCCACATGTATTGCATTTGAAAGTTGGTGCCTAATTATGCTTTTGAGGAATCTTGACCCTTCTGTTGGTTTGTGCAATGACACAAGGCTACTGTGTCGAGGTTTGAACGATATTTTCATTGATTCAGAGATTTCAATTAGACATTTCAAAGACACAAGAGTTTTTCTGCATCGCATTCCATTAAAACTCCGGAAAACATAAAACTTCCATTTGAAATAACTCGCACACAGTTTCCAATTCGCCTTAGTTTTGCTTTGACAATAAATAAATCACAAGGCCAGACAATTCCACATGTGGACATTTACCTTTCGGGTCATGTATTCAGCCATGGATAGTTATATGTTGATTTATCTAAAGGGGTGTCAAATCAAACAACAAAAGTATTGGTTAAAAATGGTTCAATTAATAATGAAGGAGTGTACACCTGCAATGTAGTGTACAAAGATGTTTTATTGCCAAATAATTGATACATGAAGTACGTATCAAACATGCTCTTATTTCAATTAAGTTGATAGTCATTTTTATTTATTTATATTACATCTTTATATGTAATTGTTGATTGTAGGAATACTTGAAAAAATAAAACTACCTCAGCTTTGGGAGAGTTTTCAAGAGGAGGCAGATATGGTTACAGATAGGAAAGTTAAAAATAAGGTATTTTTTCAACTTATTCGAATAATTACTATAATATATTTTGTTCATATTTGTCCATGTATATTTACATTTAACCTGGCAACATTTACATATATTTTGGGTTGATTATATCTTTAAATATCATAATGTAGGTCAAACAATTCTCCATATACAGTCTTGGATGAAAGATCTCTATTAAAGTTGACAAAACACAATTAAGAAAGTTAATTGTGCTAGAGCTTTTAAGACAATGATAGTGTTAGTATGATAACATATTTATAACATATTATAAGCATTACTTTAACATGTTTATATACTAATAGTTAATTTAATTTAATTTTTATTTATTTATTTATTTTTACAGAAATGTTGTCATAATTGATAATGCAAGTATAGGAAGTAAAGACAATATGGACATATATGTGGCAAATTGATAATTCTTATGAACTTTACTACTATGAGTCTGTGTATATATACAAATTTATTAATTATTATGTCAAATAATCAACTTATAAAGAAGTGAAATGTTTTATCTCAGTTGTATAGGCAATGATTGATACAAAAATTGAAAACTTACAATGACATGTGCAAAACTGTTACAAGATAATCAACTTACATATTTGTATCCAAACCAAAATTTTCTTACTTCAATTTTTAACAACTCAATCTTATTATTTTTATTGTCACAGATCTATGTCTAAAAATGTATGAAAACAATTTGAATGGATTGTTGGGAGGACATTTGATTAGGACTATGTCAATCCATGTCCAAATGTAAGTTTATAACTTTTTAGTTTCGTTTATAAAAACTTCAAAATTATTTACACTTTGTATCTTCATACATAACGCAATTAGCCAATTATAAAAGTAAAGTTATGCTTGCAATCTATTAATTAAAATACATTTATTTTTGAATTTAATGTAAAATATTATTTAATCTTTTTATATAACAAACGAAAACAATACTAATTTTTTAATTTATCTTATATATTGTTTGTAGGATTTGTAATTTCTAGTCTCATGTTAATACCAAATTGAGATGTTTTATGAATTCATAATATATATTTTGTTTTTTTTGGAGAAAATTAGGAAATATTGTATTTTTAATTTTTTTTATATATTATGTTATACATATTCTATTTGTGAAATATATTAAAAGTAAATGTTATATTATACATAATTAGAAATATTTAACTTGCATTACATTATACTCATAATATATATATTATTATATAAAAAAATATAAATTACATAATATAATTTTATTTTTTTTTAATTTACACACATATTGCGTATGCCTCCACCATTGATTACTATCATGTAGGGCAAGTGCGACCTAAGGAAGAGGTTTCTAGTCAGCTCTGTCTAAAGGACAATTTGGTCCACTGTGGGGTTTTTTTTGTCAGCATTTAACCTAAACTAATGGACGCGATGATCTTGCTTTTCCACACACTGGTCCAAACAACTTGTGACCCCCGGTCCACTCCATTTATTAGTCTTTACTTTTTATTTAAAGAACTTTACTCAAATGAAGAGGACATTAGGCTATGAAGTATGAATATTCTGAAAATATTATCATATTTGTATTGAATATTTACAATAATACTACAGACCCCCAGTACGAATGACTCTCACCGACCCTCCAGTGCCACGTGTCGGCTTGAGATTGGCTGGAACCCAAAAAAAAAAAAAAAAGAACAATTGTTTTTTTTTGGCCAATCATGGGCGACCCCCAGCACCCCCAGCTGGGGTCCAAGTCATTTTTCGAATATTTATTAGGTATTAGTAGTTGTATTGATAGGGTTATGTGTATACTAGATACTTGAAATATGTATTGGGTATTATTTTTTATTTATATTTTTAATAATTGGATATCTTATGAGTATTTCATAAGTACATCGGGAGTACACTAAGCTATAGAATATTAGTGGTGATGCGTTTTAATTATTAGAGAGTTCTTATTTATTTGAAATTGCAAATCCTTTACTTGATATACTAGAGATGAAAGATGTATTATTCAATGATGAAATTGATGAAAGTGAAAGTTAAAACTTCAAGTTTTAAATTTTGCTTAGTTTACTTTTGGAATGAAATTTTATTTTGTAATTTCTCCTATTTAATGGTATTAAAATAACTTATAAACTTTACTTTGATATTGGTATTGTTGAACTATGATTTCACTTTTGGTTATGTAATTTTTCATTTTAGTTTTGGTATTAAACTTTGATTTGTAAATTGAATCTCAACTATAAATTATGAAAAATAAAAAAATTTATTGACATACCCCAACTATAACTGTATAATATTTTTTTTAGGTCTTACCATATCAACGAACCTATCAGTATCCGTACCCGTACCTATACTTTATATATATTATGTTGACTCTTAAATTCACCCCCATAATTTTTAGGGCAAATTATACTCAATTGTCTGCAATTTATCAATTTAATACTAATTTTATTTATGTTAATTTTGATTTTTAATTTTTACATTGTGTTAGTCGAAAAAAGAATGCACTATTTTACTTTTTGATTTCAATTCAATTTTAGAAGGGACATTATCAATTTGATTAAATTGGTACAAGTTGAAAAATTTAAGATAAAATTAATATAATTAAGACTATAATAACCAAATTGACATAAGATGTAAACTATAAAAATTATGAATACAATTTTCCCTAATTTAAACAAAATTGCTATCTACTCAATATATATATATATATATATATAAAGTACTAAGAATTACAGTTAGATTTAAACTTAATTGGTGTGAACTACACTCATAATAGAATAAGAAGAATAATATACAAATTTTGAATTTTGAATAACTTTTTAATAATTTACTGAGTATGTGGCATTACTGTGATACAAAATATGTAATTCAATTACCATTTTGTAAAACTAGCTGCAGTTTGGATATTGACTTTTTAAAAGGAAATTATTTAATAATTTCGGAACATCACATAGTCATTCTTTAAGTTAATTTTTAATTATTTAGTTCCCATATTGTTTCCCATTCCTAAGATAAATTGTGAGTCCCTATCCCTGTCTACCAATCAAAACTTTATGAAGTACTGCGTGTTCATACTTCTGAAATACTGAATAATCACCTATTTTAAAAATAATTTTTTAACCTTTTTATAAGATGAAAAAAATATTAATGTGTTTGCGAATGACTTTTTTAATTATATAAAAAAACAGTAAATAACTAATGTGTATGACTTAATTTTTTTATTTTTTTAACTTTTTAACTCTTTTAATTAAAAAATTAATTTTCAAAACAACCCATAATCTCCAACTTTGAGATTAAAATTTGATGGTTTATGCCAAGAGACCGACTTATGGTGATAACATGAATAATTTTTCAGCTTTCAGTAACCTAACCAAGAAAAATTAAGGTCAAATTGGAGAAAAGCAAAGATTTGGTCAATCTCTTCTTCTAAACACGTCACCATGAATCCTAGCAACTCCTTGTTCTTTGACTTGACTCTAGGCCTATAGATGAGATAATCCCTGTGATTTGTAATGGATAGTGATTGTAAATGATCAAGTCAATCGCCCAAATAAATAAATAAAAATTAATTAGTTAAATTAATTATTATTTTGCTTCATATCATTTAAAAAAAAATTGTTGTGGTGTTTTCGTAAGTAAAAATAATGAAAAGTTTGAAAATGCACATCCTTTTAATATTGTTATTTGATTTTGTACGAAATAATTTTTAAAAATTCTAAAAAACTAGTTAAAAGTGTTGCAAACTTTTTTTATTTTTATTTTTATATATCACTTTTTGTTTCTCTATGTTTTCACATACAAAAAATAAAAATAATTGTCATTTGTCCAAGATCCTATATTTCTATTTCCTAAAATTATTGTAACACAATAGTAATATATTTTTTTAATACAATAATCTTGTATTGATGATTTAAAATAATTTAAGTTTACTTCATCAAGGGGGCAAATAAAATATCTAGTTCATATTTGGCCATTAAAAGGGATGAAATGAGAGCCCATTTTGTATAGAAAATTAGAATAAAAATTTTGACCTCCCATGTCACTGCCCTATTGCTTTAATATTAGCTAGAGAAAAGGATGCGCGTGACTTTGGCCAGAGATTCAAGCTCACACGATGTGTAAAGGCAATTTCTACACGAGAATGATGTAAAAGTTTACTTTTAGGTGGATTTTTTAGTTTTTTTTTTAAATTTTTTTATTGTAGAAGAGATGATTAATTGATAATTAAAAAAGGCATGTGAGAGAAAATTATCTTAAATATTTTAATAAGTTGTCACAATATTGAGTTTGAAAAATGAGTGTAACTTTTGAGTTAACAGTACTTATCTCGATATATATAATTCTATAATCAAATTAGGTCGAGGAGTGTATTTAGGCTTGAGTGTCGGTGTTTTTGGCAGATTTTCAGAGCAATCTTGGCATAGTTTGAGATAGACTGTTGGCAGTGGCCTTGTCTGTCATTGTCGCTGCTGGTGGAGCCTTTGATGCTCTGCTTACTAATTTACACAAGAGAAGCCTAATGTAATGCAGGGGATTTTGGTGTACCAACGTAAGGTGATTTGGGGTTGTGTCTTCACATTTGGTTCCCTTTGGCTGTTTTTCTCATTTTTTTGGGTTTTATTTTGTTTCGGTCAGTTCCTCACCAACTCTTAGTGTAATACTAGCAGATGATTGAGCTTACTTTTTTGTACCAATATAGTGGGGATTGATTAGTTTTGCTTTGATACTTTGTGTACTTGAATATTTTACTGATGTTTGTCTTAGTATTTCATTTACATCAATTTTCATCAATAAAGTTTTTTTTTATTGATAAAAAAATCGAATTAAATTGAATCGAATAGTAGATTGTATAAGTTTGATTTAAATACTTAACGATTTTAAAATGTGTTTAACTCATATAAGTAATGACTCAATTTCAAATAAATTTTTAATGAGTTGAATTCGAGTAATTTGATTTGTTTTACATTGTAAATACAGAGGACAAGAGAATTCTGTACCACCTTTTAATCTGCATATGAATCATACAGATTTTGGGGGCATTGTGAGGATGACTATTTGATGGCGTAGTGATGACTCTCAATGAAAAAAGGGTAACTGACCTTTCCATGGGGAAGTACCCTCCAAAATTGAAATTTACCCGCACCATCAAAATTGCTTTACCTAGAGATGAAAGAGTGCCTATGACTAGTTTACTAGTGGGGGATTTTTAAAGAGAAAGTCTCGAAACTTAGAAAATATGTCAAAATTTACTAAGAATTTTAAATTAATGGTATATTTAATTTTATTGTTGTAAGATTACATTATAAATCTATTTAGATCTTTGATTTCAGATTCTGAACAACTTTTTGAGTTTGTATTTTTGAAATTATAGAACTATAATATTAAACGTGGAAGTTTTTAACTTTTGAATTTAGAATGATCATGAAGATACATCTAAAACAATAAAAATTAGTTTAGTGAACATAAATATCAAAAAAATGATTTAAAAATTTTAATTGTTTTTGCAGCAAAAAAAGGAAAACACTATTAAAATGACTAGTATTTTTAAAATTTTTATTATTTTTTAGATTTTGTTTGCATATGCCTTTAGAGCTTCTTCCATATGGCTTGTTATTGCTGCATTTTGCCTTGAAACTTCTGAGTTTTCATTCTAATTTTAGGTATATGGTTTGGATAAAAAAAAAAAAAAAAAAAGGTATATGGCTTGTTATATGTTATCTATAGATAAATATTGTATCAAATATAGCACAATATTTACCTATAACTAAAATATTTTGTTTGTATCTTTCATTAAAGATCCATATATATAGTATTTTGATTTGACATTTTGTAAGAAAAGTTCAAAATTGGAACAAGATTGCTAAAATGAAACATTTTAACACTATTCATTACTAAATTAAAACAATAAATAGCTTTTTGCATACCCAACCATGCACTTAGAGTATGTGATAAAATAACTTAAAATGATTATATAGTTTTTATTACAATCACTTTTATACAGAATACACAACATTTTAAAGTTTTTGAATATATACACATCAACAAAATCCTTAATTTTCTACCAACTTAATTTTTAATGATTTTAACAAATAGATTATGAAAACCAAAGAGAACAATATTTTCTTTGTTATTATTTTGCTGCCAAAGCTAATTAAAACTTCAAAATAATGAGGCGTAGCTAGTTTCATTGAAATTCAATTCAACCCAAAGTGGGAAGGGAGACTTGTGAAACAAGCATTGATGAAATGAATTGTCCCCATTTGATAGGCTAGTGGGTGCACCAACTTTTACAGGGTTGAACGAGTTTGCTCCTCTCTCCTCTCATCTAACCATCTCTTGCTGAATCAAAACCTAATCTTGCCAACCTCATGAACCACCCCCTCTCTCTCCTCTTTCTCCTTCTATAAAAACAACTTTTCTTTTTCTCACTCTCACAAATAACCTTTACCATTTCAAAGTTTCAAATCATTTTTTTATCTATCATTAGTAAACAATGGAAGCCTTCTTTAACAACAGCATTGCCAAGCCAAGATGCTTTCTCTTCCTCCTAGGCCTTGTGCTTCTTCTCTTTGGCAATGCAGTGCCCTTGTTAGCTGAGCCAAGAACTCACCTTCATGATTTTATTGTATGTTTTCTCTCTCTCTCTCTCTCTCTCTCTCTCTCTCTCTCTCACACACACACACACACACACACACACACACACACACACACACACTTTGTTTCTTTTTCCTTAGTTACTTTCTCTATTTTCTTTCATTTTCCTACTTGGGAACTAAAATGTTTGTGGAATTAACAGGTTCAAGAAACCCCAGTGAAGAGGCTGTGCAAAACCCACAACACCATCACGGTGAATGGGCAATACCCTGGTCCAACACTGGAAGTTAACAATGGTGACACTCTAGTCATCAAGGTCGTCAACAGAGCTCGATACAATCTCACCATTCACTGGTAATAATAATAATACAAGTTCATTTTATTTATTTATTTTAACAAATAAAACCATGTTAATCACTTGAACTTCCTATTCAAAAATCCTGTTTGGAGCAGTTTATTTAAAACTTAAGCGGCTTATGTATATATATATTTATTTAAATCAATGTATAATTTTATTTTATTTGACAGGAATAACTTAAATAAATTAAAAAAGAGAAATGAAAGTTTTTAATTTACACTTTTTGATTACCATTTTTTTAACTTATAAAAGAACTGCAACAAAACAGGTCCAAAATGACATAATTAAAAGGAGAAGAAATTCAGTTTTAAAACACATATCATTAAGTTTTAGAGAGTTTCTTTATGGTTTTAAGAAATTCAGGGCTATGTCATCATATTCCTTATATATATTGTTTGATACTCTCGATATTATCACAATGTGACCAATACTATTACGTGTCTTGATGCCACCATTTAAAACCATGCTACTTACTAACTCTATTCTTCTTCTTCTTCTTCTTCTTCAGGCATGGTGTTCGGCAAATGAGAACAGCATGGGCTGACGGCCCAGAATTTGTGACGCAGTGCCCAATTAGACCTGGAAAGAGCTACACTTATCGGTTCACAATTCAAGGCCAGGAAGGGACACTGTGGTGGCATGCCCATAGCTCGTGGCTGAGAGCCACAGTCTATGGTGCTCTGATTATTCACCCAAAAGAAGGTTCTTCCTACCCATTCCCCAAGCCCAAGCGCGAAACAGCCCTTCTCTTAGGTACTGACCATTTATCTCCCAGTAGATGACTCGTTAACTTTAAAAATAAAATAAAATAAAATAAAAATTTGTTAACGAGTACTCTTAAAGACACTCGTTAACAAAAAAGGATGTTGTGTGATTCGTGAAATGATTGTGGTGACGATGATGATTAGGTGAATGGTGGGATGCAAATCCCATTGACGTTGTGAGGACGGCCACAAGAACCGGGGCATCTCCAAATGTGTCTACTGCATACACCATCAATGGTCAACCTGGTGACTTTTACAAATGTTCTACTAAAGGTTTGCTTCTATACATAGACAAATCAATTTCTCTATTTTTCTTCACCTTCTATAAATGACTTGTTAGTGAAATTGAAATCTGATCTAGTGAGGTTGGCAGAGCCATAAGTTTTACAATCATGGCAATCAATAGGATGCGTTTTGGATAGTTTAAAACCATCTTTTTCCAATTAATGTATATACAGACATTGGGTTAAATAGTATAAAAGTGAAACTTCGAAAATGAGCTTCATAAAAAATTGAAAAATGATTGAGACCTCTAAAAAAGTATTAAAAAACTACTTTTAGAGTAGTTCTATTAGAGCTCTCTATCAAAACTTTAAAAAATTATACTAGACTATTATTAGAAAGTCCTTTATCTCAACTGTCCTCATGTCCCATACATATTATCTCTCTATAATACAATAGGTCTTTTAGATCTAAAAGGAGTAGGGAGAATAAACTTGTTTGTTTGAAATATGAAAGGGAAAGGGAGACAGAGGAGATAGAAAGATCCCTCCACAAAGGTGTAAAAAATTCAACACCTAAAAGAATTATTAAATATAATAATTAGAGAGAGAAATCTTAGATCATGTCACGATAATAAGAACCAATTAGTAAAAAGCATCACATCAAAAATTTGGTCACGGTGAATAAATTATAATCAATTAAATCAACAAAAATAGAATATGAGATTTCACTTTTCAAATATGAATATCAATAAAATTAAGATTACAGATAATGATATACAAACATAAAAATTATAAAGATTGATGTGTCAATTTTTTATTAATTTATTTCAAATGAAAAGATCCATAAAAATAACTTAAATACACAATATTATTCTTAGTTTACAAATTGTTGTTCTTTAATTCATTTAACTGACTATAATTGAGCAAGAGTAATATTAAGATAGTTGTGCTGAAAACCCCAAAAGAGAGATAGGGGGACAAGGTTTGAGAAATCAACGCATAAAACAATTTTGAGCCAAAAAAAAAGAATAAAAAAACAAAAAATCAAAAAGAATTAGTCCTAAATATCATAATCACAAAGATAGACCTTAGACCACGTCACGACAAAACAACAACAACGCGCAAATGACGAGGATGATGGCCCAACAAACAGCCAAACAATGAGTGTCCCAACATAGAATCCAAACAAACATTAATGCAATTTTCTTTTTCCTTATGCTTTTTAAACGCCACAGGCTTTTTCCAATCTAAAAGCAGACTGAACGGTATTGCTGAGTTACGTGATCTCTATTAAATTATTTAATATTTAGAATTTGTTAAATATATTTTTTTTTATGAAAGATTATGTTGATCAAATATTAATATTTGATTCGTGAGTTTTAAAATATATATATATATATATATATTAAACAAGTTTCATACATTAAACAATTTAAATTATCAAAAAATATCCAAAATCAATCCAAATGCGGCCCTACAGTACTATCCAATTTATTTTTAGTCTGAGACGGAGCTAGAATATATATATATATATATATATATTTTTGTACAGTCATGAGGAATGCAAAGAAAATGACACAAAGTAATAATACAACTATCATTATCATGATGACAATGCAGGCACAGTAATAGTTCCGGTAGACTCCGGCGAAACCAACCTCATTCGAGTCATCAACTCCGCCCTAAACCAACAACTCTTCTTCACCATTGCCAACCACAAGCTGACCGTGGTCGGCGCCGATGCTGCCTACCTCAAACCCTTCACCACCTCAGTCATCATGCTCGGTCCGGGCCAAACCACCGACGTCCTAATCACCACCAACCAACCACCCTCCCGCTACTACATTACCGCCCGTGCCTACGCCAGCGCCCAAAACGCACCCTTCGACAACACCACCACCACCGCCATTCTTGAATACAAAGCCGCCTCATGTTCCTCCAATTGCACCCAAATCAAGCCCATCAACGCCTCCTTGCCCGCCTTCAATGACACCCGCACTGCCACCGCCTTCACCACCAGCCTCAGATACCCCATGAAAGCCCCCGTCCCTGCCGACATCGATGAAAGCCTGTTTTTCACAGTCGGGCTCGGGCTCATGAAATGCCCGAAGGGTTCCCGGGCCAGGAACTGTCAGGGCCCGAATGGAACCCGGTTCGCCGCCAGCATGAACAACGTGTCTTTTGTGCTTCCTTCCAACTTTTCGTTATTGCAGGCGCATCAGCAGGGGATTCCGGGGGTTTTTACGGCGGATTTTCCGGCGGCGCCGCCAGTGAAATTTGATTATACGGGGAATGTGAGTCGGGGTTTGTGGCAACCTGTGAAGGCGACGAAGGTTTATAAGTTGAAATATGGGGCGAGAGTTCAGGTGGTTTTTCAGGGGACAAGTATTTTTACTACTGAGAATCATCCGATTCATCTTCATGGGTATGATTTCTTTATTGTTGCGGAAGGGTTTGGGAATTTTAATCCCAAAAAGGATACTGCCAAATTTAACCTTGTTGATCCGCCGATGAGGAATACTGTTAGTGTTCCTGTTGGTGGATGGGCTGTCGTTCGATTTGTTGCTGATAATCCAGGTAAACAACAAGATATCTGCTTTAATTTTCGGAAATTATTTCTGTTCTTTTAGAAGATAAAATTAATAAGATTTTATAATTTTTTTTTCCTGAAAACACTTCACGAACAATTTATTAATTAGTAATTTTACATAAAAATAATTAGAAAATGATCTATAATTCAAAATGTGTACATCAAATTTATTCGGGGTACAATAAATTTAAATTAAGGTTATTTTTCGAGAATGCTATAAATCTAAAAAAAAAATACTCGAAAAATAATCATAACGTTAAATGTGTAAATCAGATTCATTACGAGTATTATCACATCATTTTACTTTTAAATTTACTATTTTTCAAATTCATTCTAGAATGACCGACATACCAAGTTTAAATTTATAGACTCAAATTCAAGACAATTTATTGGCAATGCTCTTTAGAAAAAAATATTCACAAAAAATATTCATTATGACGCACTATACCAAGTTCAAATTTGCACGATAAATTTAAATTATGATTACTAGTTAGATATTTTTTATGAGTACATAGTATTTTAGTATTTCTAATACTTGTCAATGGTTTCCCATTTTAAATTTTACTCATTTGTTGCGCAAAAACAGGGGTTTGGTTACTGCACTGTCACTTGGATGTGCACATAACTTGGGGTTTGGCCATGGCTTTCCTGGTGGAGAATGGAGTTGGGGAATTGCAATCACTAGAGGCTCCTCCAGCAGATCTTCCTGTATGTTAGTAGCATCAGTAAATAGAGACAGAAACTACTACAACCCAAGATTGGATTATTTTAGTATGCACTGTGACATCAATCACTGAAGTTTTCTGCTATTAGTATATGAAATTGTGTGTTCTTTTTTTCCCCCACATTGGGGACTAGTTTCTTGTTCTTTTTTTGACAGATAAAACCGGGCCAAACAGAGATAGTGCCATGGTTCAACTCCCAGCACCATCTGTGTTAGAATCTGACCCGACATGATTTCTTGGTTATTATAGTTGTTATTGTTTCAAAGCCCAATGAGAGAGGCAGACTTTTGGTTTTGAAATAATTTAAACAAGTTTTATTAGTTTTGTTGTATCAGCATACAATGTGGGTGTTAGAATTTTCACCTAATAATATGGGCCAATATGCCAATTGATTTTGATTTGTTGGTGCTTGATGGTACAATCTCAATCAACCACAAGTGATTGGTTTTCTATTGGATATGGCACATTACAAAATCACTTAATACTATGAATCTAAAAATTTTATTATGAATTTTATCTTGAAACATCAATTTATGTCTGAAATTCATTTACATTTGAATCGCACACTATATTAACTCAATCTCCACCATACAAAAACACTTTTCTAAGACAAAATAGACTTACGCATCACTTAAACATTACTTTTGCATTTTTAGTTACAAAATTGAGTTAAAAACTCTTACTTGAGATTAATTAATTCTTCATATCTATATAAATGCCTTCTAGAAAAGATGATTAAAAAAAAATCTGATATGCAATTCAATAAATAAAAATCAATCCATTCAAACTCTAAAGATTTCAATTTTCAAGTCAAATTAATAAACATTTCAAGTAAAACTAATACAGAAAGAGTATCAAGAACCTAGGATAATTCTCAGAGTGTATAAGGCATATAATATGCCATTTATCATACTCGTATTGAATATTTATTAGGTATTGATACTTGTATTGATAGAGTAATATGTGTTAGACAATCTTCACTGTATTTAAATAAATTAAATTCTGTTGTGCACTAAACAACAACTAGAATATAAAGAAATAAAGGAAAGAAGAGAATTTGTTTGATTACAAAAATCAAACTAGAAATAAAATTAAATAAATAAAAACAGATTTTATTTTGTTACAAAAACAAAATTAAAATCTGATTTAATAAACAAATAAAACAGAATAATAAATTAAACAACTTACTTGATTAATTTCTTTAAATAATTATCTGATCAAGGCCAGTGTTTGATACTGTGTCCTTAAGACAGATTCGTCCTCTCCACGGTGCTTTTAGAATGTGGACGTCTATCTCTTAGGATGAAATGATCAACTACAAACAATAGCAGCACTACAAAAAATAAAATGCAGCAAAATGAAGAATAAATTTGCAGAGGTGAAATACGAAATTTCTGAATATAACATCAAATGAGGGCTGTCCTATTTATAGATCTATTGGTGGCTGCAGGTTTTGAATTGAACAGGTATAAAACCTGTTTGGTTTTGAATTAAAGAGATTTAAATCTGGTGGTTCAAAATTCAAACAGATAAAAACGGGAAGGGCCCTGTTTGGGTGTACAGAAAAAACTGGACAATTTATTTTCGGTTTAATTTGAATTCTGGATTTTATTTTTTAAAAAAATTAAATTAAATTCAAATATTTTTGATCCAAAAAGATAGGTATTGGGCCGGACAAGCCTAACCCAACCTCACACCACGCACCTGCGCCCAAGCCTAGCCTATGGTGATTTTTGGGTCCAATGGGTCTAGCCCATTTTGCCCATAACCTCCCTCTCTAAAACACTTGGGTATCCCTTGGGGCACACCCCAAGTTCCAATCACATGCCTTATAAACCCACTCAAAACTTCCCACCAAATCAATATGGGACAAGCCATTTTATAATCTTAAGGAATTTCCTCCAAAACTCCATTTCCATGGAACATACTTTGGCTTCAATTTCCCATTTACTCGGTAATGGTCTTGAGCAACCAAATGTATTACGTGAATCACAACGCGGTATAGAACGCGTTACCACTTTGACCCGCGAGAATCGACGCTCGGGTCCCACATAAATAATAGACCAAAGTTAAGAAAAAATTCTGATTTTACCCAGAATTTTCCAAACAATTTCCAACAATATGTATATTAGATACTTGAAATATATATCGGGGTATTTTTTTATATATTTTTTAGTAATTAGATACTCTATAGGTATTTCATGAGTACATCAGGAGTATATTAAGCTATTGAACATTAGTAGTGATGCGTTTTATTTATTAGAGAGTTCTTATTTACTTGGAATTGCAAATCCTTTATTTGATATACTAGAGATGAAAGATGTATTATTCAATGATGAAATTGATGAAAGTGAAAACTAAAATTTTAAGTTTTAAATTTTGCTTAGTTTACTTTTGGGATGAAATTTTATTTTGTAATTTCTCCTATTTAATGGTATTAAAATAGCTTATAGACTTTACTTTGGTATTGGTATTGTTGAACTATGATTTCTCTTTTGGTTTTGTAATTTCTCTTTTTAATTTTGGTATTAAACATTGATTTGTAGATTGAATCTCAACTATAAATTATGAAAAATAAAAAAATTTATTAACATACCCCAATTGTACTTGTATAATATTTTTTTAAGTCTTACCGTATCAACGTACGTACCAATATTCATACCTGCATCCGTACTTCATATACATTACGTTGACTTTTAAAATTCACCCCCATAATTTTTAGGGCAAATTATACCCAATTGTCTGCAATTTATCAATTTAATTCTAATTTTAATTATGTTAATTTTGATTTTTAATTTTTACACTGTGTTAGTTGAAAAAAGAATGCACTATTTTACTTTTTGATTTCAATTCAATTTTAGAAGGGACATTATCAATTTGATTAAATTGGTACAAGTTGAAAAATTTAAGATAAAATTAATATAATTAAGAATATAATAACTAAATTGACATAAGATGTAAACTATAAAAATTATGAATATAATTTTCCCTAATTTAAACAAAATTGCTATCTACTCAATATATATATATATATAAAGTACTAAGAATTACAGTATAGATTTAAACTTAATTGGTGTGAACTGCACTCATAATAGAATAAGAATAATATACAAATTTTGAATTTTGAATAATTTTTTAATATTTTACTGAGTATGTGGCATTACTGTGATACAAAATATGTAATTCAATTACCATTTTGTAAAACTAGCTGCAGTTTGGATATTGACTTTTTAAAAGGAAATTATTTAATAATTTCGGAACATTACATAGTCATACTTTAAGTTAATTTTTAATTATTTAGTCCCCATATTGTTTCTCATTCGTAAGATAAATCGTGAGTCCCTATCCCTGTCTACTAATCAAAATTTTATGAAGTACCATGTGTCCGTATTTCTGAAATATTGAATAATCACCTATTTTAAAAATAATTTTTTAACTTTTTTATGAGATGAAAAAAATATTAATGTGTTTGCGAATGACTTTTTTAATTATATAAAAAAAAAAATTAAATAACTAATGTGTATGACTTAATTTTTTTATTTTTAAATTTTTTTTGACTTTTTAACTCTTTTAATTAAAAAATTAGTTTTCAAAACAACCCATAATCTCCAACTTTGAGATTAAAATTTGATGGTTTGTGCCAAGAGACCGACTTATGGTGATAACATGAATAATTTTTCAACTTTCAGTGACCTAACCAAGAAAAATTAAGGTCAAATTGGAGAAAAGCAAAGATTTGGTCAATCTCTTCTTCTAAACACATCACCATGAATCCTAGCAACTCTTTGTTCTTTGACTTGACTCTAGGCCAATAGATGAGATACTCCCTGTGATTTTGTAATGGATGGTGATTGTAAATGTACATTTTATTATTATTTATCATTTATATAATTACAGGACACGTGGGATCCTCTTACTCATTTGAAGGTTATGAGAAGTTATAAAATGTGGAAAGATGATGGAGAACAAAGTGGAGAACACGGAGCATGAAGTGGAGGTTGAAGGAAGTTATGAAGATATTGAGGGATATGTGGAATTGTGAGAATGAAGATGGAAAAGTGGGTAGTTTTAGGTGGTTATTGGGTAGTTATTGCTGGAAGTTTTTTCTTACAAATATTTGTCAATAAATAGCCATTATGGCTGCATTGTAAAAGATCTAAAATTCAAATCAAAGACAATTGATTTCAATATTTCTTATCATTTTTCTTATCTTAGGAGTAGTTTAACATAGATTTATACTTCGAATCATTTATTTTCAGCACTTCCTTTCCAAAGTATTTTATGCACTTCATTTTCGAAGTATAGGAGTAGAGGTAAGTAATGATTATTTTGATTGTTCACTCAATCGTCTTTTTCCGTATCACTCTTTTTTCTTTTAATTTTTCTTTTCTTCACACGTTGACAATTTTGAAGTCCTCTTCGTTGAGGCAAAAGAACTGTCAACGCAATCGCTTGATAATTAGCTTGAATTTAATCTGTAAGGATTTTTCAATCTTTGCTGGTACGTTCGCATTTATGATATTTTCCTTTGTAAGAAAAATAAACCAACAAAATGATCAAGTCAATCGCCCAAATAAATAAATAAAAATTAATTAGTTAAATTAATTATTTTTTATTATTATTTTGCTTCATATCATTTAAAAAAAATTGTTGTGGTGTTTTCGTTAGCAAAAATAATGAAAAGTTTGAAAATGCACATCCTTTTAATATTGTTTTTGATTTTGTACGAAATAATTTTTAAAATTCTAAAAAACTAGTAAAAAGTGTTGCAAACTTTTTTTTTAATTTTTTATATCACTTTTTGTCAGGTCCGGCCCTGAGTTCGTCAGGGCCTAAGGCGAACTTCGGAAATTGGGGCACTTTTATATTGAAAAAAAAATTCATGAATAAAATGATAAATTATAACTTTTTTATTTGTTTGTAGCTATAACAAAATTTCCTTACACATATAATCATTAAAATTATAAACAAAACAATTTAATAAAACAAAATTAGAACAAAAAAATTAAGAAAAAATTATTCAATTAAAATTGATAAAGACCCAGGTAAAAAAAATTTGAACAAAATTATTTATTCCACTAAAATCTAATAGATAAAGAAGGTAAAAATAAAAAATAAAAAAATAGGGCCCATATATTGTATGTATTATTTTTCTTGAGCCTAAATATTTTTTTTAAATATATATTTTCATTTTAATAAATATGGACCAAACTACACTTATAAATAAATATGGAGTAAATCATACATGGACCCAAAAAAATATTTTTGGGCCCTTTAAATTGATCCTAAAACTAAAAAAAAAAAAACATTGAGCCTATAATAGTTTACCAAATTTAGGGGCCCTATTTTTGGGCCAAATTTAGGAGCCCTATGTTATATATGTTTATATGTTTTACCAAATTTAGGGGCCCTATTGTTTTTTTTTATTTATTTATATATTTTCATTTTAATAAATATGGGCTAAACACATTTATAAATAAAAATATAGACTAAATTATACATGGGCCCAATAAAAATTTGGGGCCCTTTAAATTGATCTTAAAAAAAAAAAAAAAAAAGGTTGGACCTATAACAATTTTTTAAATTTAGAGATCCTATTTTTAGGCCGAAATATGGGGCCTAAGGCACAAGCCTTACCTGCCTTAGGGCAGGGCCGGCCCTGCTTTTTGTTTCTCTATGTTTTCACAAACAAAAAATAAAAATAATTGTCATTTGTCCAAGATCCTATATTTATATTTCCTAAAATTATTGTAACACAATAGTAATATATTTTTTTAATACAATAATCTTGTATTGATGATTTAAAATAATTTAAGTTTACTTCATCAAGGGGGCAAATAAAATATCTAGTTCATATTTGGCCATTAAAAGGGATGAAATGAAAGCCCATTTTGTATAGAAAATTAGAATCAAAATTTTGACCTCCCATGTCACTGCCCTATTGCTTTAATATTAGCTGGAGAAAAGGATGTGTCTGACTTTGGCCAGAGATTCAAGCTCACATGATGTGTAAAGACAATTTCTACACGAGAATGATGTAAAAGTTTACTTTTAGGTGGATTTTTTAGTTTTTTTTTTTAAATTTTTTTAGAGAAAAGCGGGGGAGCTCGAAAGCTCCGCCCCCGAATCCTCCGAAACTGTCAAAAATGGCAAAAAAAAAAAAATGCAAGGTAAGTTAAAAAAAAAAAAAAAAACAGTTTATTGAAAATGGAAATTATTCATTAGGGGGAGTGAAATTCGAGCTACCAATTAAAGTTGATTTTTTTATTGTAGAAGAGATGATTAATTGATAATTAAAAAAGGCATGTGAGAGAAAATTATCTTAAATATTTTAATAAGTTGTCACAACATTGAGTTTGAAAAATGAGTGTAACTTTTGAGTTAATAGTACTCATCTTGATATATATAATTCTGTAATCAAGTTAGGTCGAGGAGTGTATTTAGGCTTGAGTGTCGGTGTTTTTGGCACATTTTCAGAGCAATCTTGGCATAGTTTGAGATAGACTGTTGGCAGTGCCCTTGTCTGTCATTGTCGCTGCTGGTGGAGCCTTTGATGCTCTGCTTGCTAATTTACACAAGAGAAGCCTAATGTAATGCAGGGGATTTTGGTGTACCAACGTAAGGTGATTTGGGGTTGTGTCTTCACATTTGGTTCCCTTTGGCTGTTTTTCTCATTTTTCTGGGTTTTATTTTGTTTCGGTTAGTTCCTCACCAACTCTTATGTTGTGTTTGGTTGGGAGATTTGAGAAGAGATTTGGAAAGGAAAATGGAAAAAGGTAGGTGAGATGTGAATAAAATATGCCTATATTTCACTTAGTTTCACACACCTGTTTCCTTTCCATTTTCAAATCCCTTCTCAAATCTCCCTACCAAACATAGTATTAGTGTAATACTAGCAGATGATTGAGTTTACTTTTTTGTACCAATATAGTAGGGATTGATTAGTTTTGCTTTGATGCTTTGTGTACTTGACTCTTTTATTGATGTTTGTCTTAGTATTTCATTTACATTGATTTTCATCAATAAAGAATTTTTTTTATTGATAAAAAATATTGAATTAAATTGAATCGAATAGTAGATTGTATAAGTTTGATTTAAATACTTAACGATTTTAAAATGTGTTTAAGAGCATCTCCAACCCTGAACCAAAATTTTCATTAAATCTGAGTAAAAAAATGACTTTTTTCTCAATCTAATACCGAGTGCTCCAACGGTTGATTTTCATCAAATTTTCATCAAATCTGTATTGGGACAATCGGTTGGTTGACCGGTTAAGCCAAAATTTTTTTTTTTTAAACTGTTTGAACCTTTTAGTGGTCGACCGGTAAGACAAATTTTTTTTTTTTTTTTTTTAAACTGGTTGAACCTTTTTTTGGAATTGTTTGAACCTTTTGATGGTCGACCGGTTGGTCAACCGGCTGGTCGACCGATTGGTCTCCCCCAACGGTCATGCACAGTGTTTTGGTGAAATGTGGAGCATGTCCTCATTTTGATGAAATGTTTGGTGAATTCTCGATTTGATATCAATTTGGTGAAACCGTTGGAGCTTCAAACAGTGCTTTTATTCACCAAATTTCAAATTTGATGCTAGGTTTGGTAAAGGGTTGGAGATGGTCTAACTCATATATGTAATGACTCAATTTCAAATAAATTTTTAATGAGTTGAATACGAATAATTTAATTTAGAGAACAAGAGAATTCTGTACCACCTTTTAATTTGCATATGAATCATACAGATTTTGGGGGCATTGTGAAAATGACTATTTGATGGCGTAGTGATGACTCTCAATGAAAAAAGGGTAACTGACCTTTCCATGGGGAAGTACCCTCCAAAATTGAAATTTACCCGCACCGTCAAAATTGCTTTACCTAGAGATGAAAGACTGCCGATGACTAGTTTACTAGTGGGGGATTTTTAAAGAGAAAGTCTCGAAACTTAGAAAATATGTCAAAATTTGCTAAGAATTTTAAATTAATGGTATATTTAATTTTATTGTTGTAAGATTACATTATAAATCTATTTAGATCTTTGATTTCAGATTCTGAATAACTTTTTGAGTTTGTATTTTTGAAATTATAGAACTATAATATTAAAGGTGGAAGTTTTTAGCTTTTGAATTTAGAATGATCATGAAGATACATCTAAAACAATAAAAATTAGTTTAGTGAAAATAAATATCAAAAAAATGATTTAAAAATTTTAATTGTTTTTGCACCAAAAAAAGGAAAACAATATTAAAATGATTAGTATTTTTAAAAAATTTATTATTTTTTAGATTTTCTTTGCATATGCCTTTAGAGCTTCTTCAATATGGCTTGCTATTGTTACATTTTGCCTGGAAACTTCTGAGTTTTCATTCTAATTTTAGATATATGGTTTGGATATAAAAAAAGAAAAAGAAAAAGAAAAAGTATATGGCTTGTTATATGTTATTGTTGGCTTTTTGGCTTTCGAAGGGTATTTTTGTAAATGCGAGCGTGCCAGTAAGGATCAATCAGTCCTTACAGAAATTATAATTGCCTATCAATTATTAGACGATTGTGTTTTAGTTCTTTCAGCTTCAATGAAAAGGACTTTTATTAGTGACTTGACTTAGGAGAAATTAAGCAAAATAACAGTTAAATGCCGAACAATTCAAGTATTTCATTAAGATGAAAACTTACAATGATCCAAACTCAGCCTCGTAGAGGTTTACAGCAACTATCTACTTGAAACTACTCCTATGAACGAAGTGCAGTGCAGGAATGTAAAGAACAGGTATTTAAAGTGCAGGAAATGTAAAGACTGGAAATGTAAAACTGGAAAAGAAAGTATGAAGTAAATGACTGGTTTGTTGGATCTAAGTCTGGGGGCTTTTTTCTGGGAGCTTCCCTGCTATTTATACTCCTTAAGGATGACCATTGAACTGCACTTCAAACCATCGAATTGCTCCTCCATGATTGCTTGATCATGCTGCCTTAGAAGTAGTTCCACTACGCCATTATTTGCAATTGGGCTTCCTTCCTATATTTGAATTTGAATTTGAATGTGAGTAACCGTTGAAACCACGTCACCTTGTATCTCTTCGCTGATCCAATGCTACTCAGACCACGCAAGAACCAATATTAACCGCCACGTGTACGATCATGATCGAAGATTAAACATTCTTCCTATATTGCCCTTACTTCGCCACGTGTCGAACTGTAACTGGCTTTTACAAAATATGTAGCCAACATTACCCCCCGCACTAATATACCCAATACTTGGTGATATTAGTGGATCAAAGCCTTTCTCGCGCTTTTTGGAACTTGCATAGAGTCTATATTCTGGAAACACAACCGCCATCCATTGATGATTACTTGCATTAATTTCGTTTCCGACCTTTGGAACATCTCCACCACCTTAGTAATCGAACGGACTAATATCTCTTTCATAACTGAACCAAACTTCTTCTTCTATTGATCAAGTACATGAAGAGTCATCTGATGATGTTGTTTTCTCTCGAAAGAAACTTGATACATTAATTAGCCACCTTCATTCCACTTCCTATATTTAAGTCATGGAGGCCTCTGCAACTTATGAATCCTTCGACCACGAACATATTGTCCCTAATCCTTTAATTAAGAAAATTGCAGGTATGGATCTAGGAGATTCTTCTTCACAGTCTGTATGGGATAGAGCTGTGGCTCCTTCTACCTTTGAGGGTTTTGGAATTTCTGGCTGGTTGGAATCTGAGGCTCGTGTCTTAAGGAAGTGAATTAACCATCATTTTGTTGAGTTCATTGACCCTTTAGACTTTCCTTCTGATGCGCGAAGCTCGGTGGTTTACCCTTATGTGCCCATCGACCTTCGACGCAATTTGGAGGACAATTTACTTGTAGCACAGTACACATCCTCCATGCCTGCAAGGATAGTGTCTGCCACCCGACGCCTAGAAGAGGCCCAAGGGCTCAATCCATCATCTTTAGCCAATAGGGCGAAACTCTGCTCTTCCGATTGGCTCGATTACATTAATGCCTTTGTTCCTTCTGCTCTCGCGCCATCTCCTGAAATGGAAGCATCCACATCTTCTTCTCCATCTCCTGAATTAGAAGCATCCACACATTCTCCTCCACCAACTCCCTCTTGGCCAGAGAGACTAGGGCTCGCCCTTTCTGCGGATAAGGTCTTTCTTTCTTACACGCCTCCATCTTCCTCTACTCCAGCTGAGCGAAAACAAGCCCAGTTTTTGCTTACAGCATTCTCTCACTTGCCTTTTGACGTTCTGGAGGACGATATTCCTCTCAAGAACTTTCGATGGGCTTGTGATATTCTAACTCGGGGTTAGGTCCTTAGCCCCTTTGCTCAAGCAGAACTCCACATGTTTCTGGATCAACTCCCATTACTCCTTCACTGGCATCGAACTGCCATGGCAACCGCTCAATCTTTGGACCAACTCTCATCCCTTCAAGTTCATACCCAGTACAAAGCAAAGAAACTCATCGAGGAATTCAATGACTTCCAGAATAAAGCTTCTGCATACGAGGATGACATGGATATGGGCGAACTGGAGCGAGGATTGAAAGAAGCAGCATTCGAAATAAAGGCTGAAGAGCTCTTTTATCAAGTGAGAGCACATCAACTTCAGCAGCCAATCCTGGAAGAAATGGAGAATAGAATGAAGAAAGAAAAGAAATTCATCGACCATAGTTGGACAACATTTCATGATCTTATTATTTATTCCATTCCTTATTTCTATGAGCTTGAACTTGTACCCAAAGAGGGTCATTCGATGTAATTGCTTTTTCTTTAATACAACTAAGACTGTTTCGGCATTATTTGATTTTGCCTCCATTCATCTTCAAAAGCAATTTTTAGAACTTTCTGAACAAACTCATCCTTCGAAATTAGACACAATTGTTAAAACACTAAGATCAGCACGAATTCTTCCAACTTTTGGAATAAAATTAACAATTTTGCTGATTTTCATTTAGAATCAGTGCTTCGATTTTAACAATCTTATCCTTCGAATATAGATCCAATCAATTCCAATAAGGATGCTGAGATGAATTTTTCAATTTATGGAC
Organism: Camellia lanceoleosa; assembly: GCA_025200525.1. NCBI lineage: Eukaryota > Viridiplantae > Streptophyta > Magnoliopsida > Ericales > Theaceae > Camellia > Camellia lanceoleosa. The sequence goes on from CM045764.1 coordinate 39,767,909, forward strand.
TATGGTTATCAACTCTTGTTGATTTTTGTTTAGAATTGGTGCTTCGAATTTAACAATCTTTCCCCTCAAAGCCTGTTTTAATCATAACCAAAATATAGTCATGGTTAGTACTGACTAGTTTTGCAACAGTCCATACTTACAACAATATGGAAACTGCTCTTGGGGTATACTGTTTTAACCGAACAAACAATTCTCTGTGTATATACAAACCAACTATTGGTTTAGATGTTTCGAAAAACTATTTACTTCTTTAAGGGTCTTCAAGCTTGGCCTCAAGGATATTATTTTTGTTAAGAAACCTATCACAAGTCTTTGATCTCTTCGAAGTAAACCCATCCTTGAGTATTTTTACATTTTTAAGCATGTAGTATGCTTCGAAGCCGACTTCTATATTTTGAAGCCGTTGTTGTTTGATTTTTGGTGCCAAAATCTGGTTTCGAAGCCAAATATCTTGCTTTGAAGCTGGCATCACCATCCGGAATGTGCTCTTCCCTCTAAAAATTATCAATATCGGAAGAGACTCCTCGTATTCATACTTTTAGTACTTAACGACTTACGGGATATATTTTCTGGACACAAAGGCCTTTAAAACCCTTTTGTTTCGCGTTCTGGAATTACTTACGTTCTCAACATACAAACCCTCATCAGTCTTCCACTTTTCTCTCTACTCTCTTCTTCACTTTCTGAATTACTTCTGGACTCATTCTTCTTGGTTTCTGCTTGTATGGCTTGAAATTAGGCTTCATAGGGAGCCTATGTTCCACTAATGACCTATCCAATTTTGGAAGTTCATTGTAAGACCAAGTAAAGCAATCTTTATATTTCTTTAGCACAACCAATAACTGGTCCTTGTCCAGATCATTCAAACAAGCACTTATATAGATGGGCTGTTGCACAGAACTTTCCCCTAAATTTACTTCTTCTAAGGGGTCTTGTGTCTGAGAACTTACTGAAGCTTCTTCATTGGTTTCTTCTACCTTCGAAGCAACCTTCTCGCTTTGTTTTGCTCATAGGTTCTTTAGTTCAACATCTTTGCCCTCCTCCTCATAGACAAAATCTGTCCATAAGGCATCCTCTTCCTGTATCTCCAGGACTTTTGTTTTAATGTCCAATGCACAGTGAAAAATCTAGAAACCCCCTAGATGTTGATTTGTGATTATGTATCAATTTTAAGTAGAATATAACAATCCCAATCAAACAATCAAAGACAAATCGACACAATGATTTTTAAGTGGAAAAACCACAATTGGACACCTCCAATTGTGATCAAAAAACCACAGGCAACTGTCATAAAACAATCCACTAAGAAGAATTAAAGGAATTACACAGGTATACTATCAATTACCTAGCGAATCCACAACGCCTAATTGAACCAACCTCTATGTGCCTCTTCCAACCCCATCTTCACCACGGAATTGTCTTTCTGATGAGCCACTCCGGATTCCACAAAAGCTTCAGGCTCGAATTCTTCAGAATCCACAACTGAAGAACAACTCTCTTTTTTGTGTATAACAAACAAACATTTGATGTACTCTCTTTAAACCATGAGTTGAATACTCAATAAAACATCAAAGAAAAATAATAAAATATCCCCAGATATAAACCTTCAAGAACCAAAAAGAAGATCTGGAGGAATTCAATGAAATCCTTAGTTTTGGGAGAAAACCAAGTATTTATAGAGAACCAAAAGCAATTCTAGATTGGGAAGAAAACAAACTCCTTGAGAAATTTGGATTCTGAGGCTCGCTAGAGCGAAGCTTTGCTGGCTCGAGCGAGGAGTGTATTTTTCATGACTTTTACTAGTGCCTTGGCTCGAGCGACGAATCCTTGGCTCGAGCGACCAATCAATTCTTTCAGGTTTTTGTATGAACGCAATCCTTAGCTTGAGCGAGCATTCCTTGGATCGAGCGAGCAAACCTTCGCTCGAGCGAGCTCTTCTTGGCTCGAGCGACCAATGGCAGACATGCAATTTTGAATGCAATTTTGCATTTTGCTTCGGCCGCGAGTTGACCGGTCAACTCGAGCCCCGTAATAATCAGCGAAGTGGCAATCTTGAAAGCATTAACATCACAAACTTCTCTGCATGGCTCGATTCGGGTTTGGATTTGCATCTAATAAACTCATAGCCTCACTGAAATAAAAGTGCGAAAATAAATACATCTGAAAGGAGTTTTGTCAAACGGGGTTGCCAAGAATAAAAACCTAACACACAGTATTTACCAAGGGTCAAAATTCTGACCTGTTGCTGTTCTTGTTTGCAGCCAATTATCATGGCTTTTCTCTCTTGCTCCTGTACTTGCTGGACTATTGATTTTATATCCAATGTTGAAAACTTAATTAGAGCCAAAGACTTGGCTTCTTGTTCTTCATCTCTTTGCCTACAACCAGGCATCATTGTCATCCTTAATGACAATTTCTTCATCAGCACTTTGTTGAACTAAGTGCTTCAGGTGTGTCATCTCCTCATTAGCCGTTACTTCAGCTGAGCCATCAGCTTTCCTCAGTATACTGAGTGGTGTCACTCCCTCAATATACAACTTGGCCTCTGCAAAGTCAGCACAAGCTATGAAGGGTTGAGGATCTGCATCAATTTTCTCTGTCTTTCCATTGCCTAAGGCCATCATAATTTTCTGATGCAAAGAGGAAGGCACACATTTGTTAGTGTGGATCCAATCTCTCCCAAGTAAAGCATTGTATTTAGCATTACTATCGATTACGAAGAAAGCTGTCATGCAGTCCCTGGTTCCCACACTCAAGTTAATAGGTAGAATCCCCTAAGCCATCTGTTTGTTTCCAGCAAAGCCAGCAATGGTTGTGCTGGTTGGGATCAACCTGGGATTCTTTTTTCCTAGTTTCTTCAAAGAAGATTTCGGTAGTAAATTCACTGCTGCCCCATTGTCTATTAGGACTTGATTCAGTTGTATCCTATCGAAGAAAGCCTTGATGTACAAAGGCTTGACATGTTGTGTCATAGAATTCGAGGGATACTCAAAAGGATACGAGAGGTTAATGCTCACCTCTTCTTCACTCTCATATTCAGTTTCCATTGGGGTAGCCATTCCAGAATCATCTTGTACCATACTTACTTGTGAGTCTTCACTAGAGACAGGAATAGGATCCATGTCTTGGTCATCTTGGTCCTCATCTCTAGCCTGGAACTCATGAGGCAATATATGTACCATATTGACTGATACTGAAGGAAATGAGCCAAATTGGATGGCTGGCTGCACCTATTTCCCCCCTTGGCCACCTTGTTCAGTGACTTCAGCAGCATCTTCCATGCTGCACTTTGGCACTTCGTTGTTAACTGATTCCTTCGAAAGATCTTTCTCGACTGGTTTTTCAACCAAAAATGTTTTCTCAGCCATGAAGGCTTCGAACATTTCTTCCTCCACCATTTCTTTCTTTTGGCTTGTGCCAATTTCTTCTTCTGTCTCGCTATCACTCTCCATTAGAGCTTTCTCCAATCTTGCTAAGTTAGACTTCTCTCTAGCTTTTAGTTCAGAATAAACCTTGGCCAACTGTTCTCTGCTGCAACCCACTTTGCTTTGTAGAGTTGGCTTTGGAGTATGGTCTAACTTTGGAGTCTTCTTTCTTTCTGTCTGGACCAATGAAAAGCTCTCTCCATTTTCTTTCATATCTTTCTGGTACTGAGTGTACTTGCGCTGAATCTTTCTCCTTTGTGATCTCGAAATGACTGGGACCATATCTGGTTCCTTTGTCTTTGGGTGTTTAAACAATATCCAATTGTTCGGAGCCACCAAAGGAGGCTTGACCATCCTGTCTTGGATTCCAACATCTCTCCGGGCAGGCACTTCCCTAGGTTTGTTTTGCATTACAAACCAGTTTGGAACTCCAGGTACCCACGAACTTACTGACTCGGATGTTGAACTGCTTTTTTCTACTTTCGAAGCCATCTTCGAAGCTGGCTGTGAAGGTAAGTGCTTGGCTCTAACCTTATGTTTCGAGCCTGATTCAGACCTTCGATGAAGGTAGCCACTTTCTATCATGCGCGAGGCTGGTCTAGGGGGCCAATCTCTGGCTTTGATCCCATGAACTGAGCCTTTCTCTAGTCTTCTTTCAGAATGACTGCTCTCCATTTTGTAATAGTTAGATGGCCTGGATTCATATAAGGGCCTTTTGCCTTTAGCATGCATTCTGTCCATTGCAGGCTCAACCATTAGTGGTTGCTGCTTATCACCAGCCGGATACGGCCTTTTGTTGTAAGCATTGGTTGATATAGGACGTCTCTGTACATCCCTGTAATATTGCTTCCCATCAACTGGAAGCCCTTTCAACCACTTATAACTCAGTCTGCACCTGGAACATATCCTTTACATTACTGCTGCTTCTAAGGAATCATCATCCAATGATTCTTGATCAGAGTGTTCCCTCTGGTGTGAGAAACCTTGTCCAATAACTGGCAGATTTCTGGTGTCCTTTTTGATGGTTGTCTGGTTAGTAACATGCATCTGCACATTGACTTCTTCCAATTCTATCAAGGACAAGTTCTGGAAGTCTGACGTAATGACATTGGCTGCCGCCTCTCCAACCTCTGGAAATGGATTACTGTCGATCCCCATGGCCGTTTCTGTTTTGGCTGGGAACTTTAAACTTCCTTTTTGAATTTGTTCTTGGATTCTGTCTCGAAAAATAATGCAGTTTTTAGTCGAGTGAGACCAAGAGTTGTGCCATTTACAATATACTTTTCCCTTAAGTTCATCTGGAGATGGCAATTTTACTCCTTTAGGTAACTTAAGGAAGTTGGCCGTAAGCAAATGATCAAAAATGTCATCTGCCTTTGTTAAATCGAAAGAATACTTTCTGTGAAAGTCTTTCTTTTTAAACTGCTAGTCAATTGTTGTATCCTTATGAACTAATGCCTCACAGATCACAGGTTCTTTGCCCATAATCTCTGCTGCATCGATCTCATAATTAGGATTTCTATAATATGTCTTGTACGATATATTATTTCGATCTTGTTCCTCCTCTAGTAATGCTTTGTACCTAGACACCTTATAGGTTAGTTCCACCAAATCTCTGAATTCAGTTGAGTCAAACTTCTTTCGAAGTCTGAACTCTAGGCTATTTTGAGCCAATCTTAGGAATTCTGGCTCTGGCAGGATGACTCTACATTTATTTCGAGCCCTTTTAAATTTAGCAATAAACTGAGTAGCCTTTTCTTCAGGCCTTTGACTCAATCTAGCCAAGTCTTCCATGGAAACCTCTGGCTCCGATTGGAAAAATTGGGCATGAAATGCCTCTTCCATTTGTTGCCAATTTTGAATGGAGCCAGGTGTAAGGTTGATGTACCATACAAATGCTCCCCCAGTTGGAGAATTTGGGAATAATCTTAGTTTCATATAGTCATGATTAGTAAATTCACCGCATTGAGCAGCAAACCTAGCAATATGCTTTATTGTTGACTGGTTTCCACTCTCATAGAAAAGGGTAAAATCTGGTATCCTGAATCCCCTTGGGTATTCATGTACCCTATCCACCCATTCTGGGTATGGTTTTTTGTACACAGGAGTCTGGACCCCTCGAGCCATCGGTCCACACATCTCCCTAACAATATCAGCAATATGGTCTCTAGGGACTATATTTTGTGCATGCTGAACCACTACTAGAGGGACAAACACAGGATTTGGTGGACAAATTTGTGCTTGTGGTCCTCTTGGTCCATAAGGTGGTACATTTGGGACTGGTTGCCCCTATAGTGCAGGTTGCTGTTAGGGGTATGGGTAACCCCTTTGAGCTTGTCCTGCAAAAGGACCTACAAAAAGTACTGGAACAGGTGTTGTGTCCCTTCCATTTGTGCGAAAACCTTCCAACCCCCCGGGTATAAATTCGAATAAGGGATTATTATACCCCCTAGTGCCAGGTATGGCTTCGAACATGTGATTTGTAACTATTCTTACGCCAGTTTCTTGTACTGGACCAGATCCACCAACTTGTGTGGCTTCATTGTTGAGTACTGAGGCATTTTGGCCTGTTATAGGCGTCGAAATGGATTCATACCAAGATTGAGGTGATGGTCTTTCATAGTTCTGATTACTAGTTTGACCATTAGAATGTCCACTAACTTGCATAGGCTGTTTGTCTCTAGCCAATCTTTGCTGAGGGACATTTAAAACTTCCTCTGTGTGTCTTGTGTTTGTTGGTTGGTGGTTATTCATTCGATCCAAAAAGGATGTTACCCACCTTTCCATTGTGTTCATTAATTGTTGTCCCATAACATTTACCAGGCCATCCCATGGATTTGTTGGCTGAATAGATGGAACAGTCACTACAACAAATATTATTTTTTATAACATTTAATTATAGCATTCTTTTTAAAATGTTATAAAATATTATGAGTTAATAGCATTTTGTAATAAAATATTGTAAAAAGTAATAGGCGGTGACATTACCTTTTTTAATAACATTTGTTTGAATTATAATAGCTTTTTACAAAAGCAATGCAAAATTGTGTAAATTTAAAACTTTAATGACATTTTGTGAGTGCTATGAAAAAAAATTAAATGAAATTCCCTTAATATTTTTAGTGGTCACTTTCCTACCTTATCGGCATCCACTCTCTGAAGCAGTTTCCAATCCTACAAGAAACGCTCCTAAAATTCCTCTTTTGTTCTACATCTACTAGTGTATTCTGGAGTCAATCACAAAGGTAATTATCTCTCTCTACATACTTTATTGTTTTTTGTTGTGAATTATTGTATATACAATATTATATATATATGTGTGTGTGTGTGTTTTGAAGATTAGGATTGGTTGAAAAAATCAAAATTGTTAAAATCTAAATGTTTGATAAATTATGATATGAGTTAAGTTTTATTTCTGTAAAAAAAAAATTAATGAATTAATTTTACTTGGTTTCATATGAAGCCTCGAATAAACAGAAGAAACGCTTGGAATTTATATTGTGAGTACCTTATATGGTTTTTCTCTTTGTTTTTCTTAGGTGATGTTGCTCGATGCATTTGCTTTGGGCAACATTTAGATGTTTGTCGATTCCCTAGATTCAGATTGTTTCATTTTCCGTTTAACTTGTTTCTTCAATAGTGTTTCACTTTTACCAATTTTGTGAGGCTTGGCAGATTTTCAATTAAATGGTTAGAGCCCTTTGGTGGATAATTGGGTTATATCTATAGTAGTTTTTTTTTTTTTTTTTTTTTTTTTTTTTTTTTTTTTGGGGGGGGTAGTGTTGGTTCTAGGCAAATTGATGCTTACTGTTACCTTTTTTTTTAAAAAAAAAAAAATCCTAAATTTTGATTACTATTTTATTTTTTTATTGGATGTAGATTGCTCATTACATGTTTGATAATATGCTTAACTAAAAAATATCCTTGATTGTTCGTAGCTGACAATTGGGTTTTTTGTGTGTCTTCCTTGTTTTGTTTTTGAGAAAGTGATTCAAAAGTAGGGCAAGGACTAAGCCAGCATCTTGGTTATGATCATGCTTTAATAAATTGGTGATATTACCAAGTAAACTGGTATTATTTACTTAATTTTTTTCTTACTTGCAAAGCACTTTAAGCTACCATTTGAATATGCATTCTATTTATACTCTAATTAATTCATTGGAATGAAATAAAATGGAATGATCATTCTTTACGCTTCCTTACGAAATGATCTTTCCATTACATTGGTGCATGATGTTCTTTTTACAATTTATTTTTTATTATTTTTGTTAGTCAACCAAATATGAGAATAAACATTTTTGATGGAATGATCATACCATTCCACTCCATCTAGTGAATCAAACACTATCTTAGGTGACCTTTCTAACTCTTACCATTTAGATTAAATTTAAATCAATAATCATATTTTATAATGGCATGTCTTCATAATGTGCTGTAGCAATCCATGGTTATTAAGGCAAGGTTGAATCGTTTGAGTTTTTAGATTCTTTAATTATCTATACTTTCTTTAATTATCCATACTTATTTACTAAATATTTCTGTTGATTATTATTTTGCAGTTGGTGTCTTAAAAAAAAATAAAGGTACCAAACTATAAGAAGCAAGCTTGAAGGATGAGAAGTCTCTAGTTGAAAAAGTGGAGTATTTGAGTGAGTTTTATTTTGACATGTACATTATCACATTTGGAATTTGAGCTATCTTTTTTTGATATGGAGATTATTTTTTGGTATTGTATTAAGACAATGAAATTACTTTCTTTCTTGAATGAAGGTTGTACCGAGGAATTGTTTTTCACTATGATGATATAATTCTTTATGTAATGAATGAAAATATTAATTATATTTGCAATTTTTGGTTTTCAATATTGAGTTGAATGGAATAAAATGTTTTATTTTTATTTGGAATATGAAGCAACATTAGCGATTAAAGACTTACCATGGAAAATGTATTTATAGCATACAAAAAGATGCTATAAAATGTGTATATACTATATTGTAACATTGTCAAATTGTTATAGAAGATATTTTATAGCATGAACAAACTGTAATGGTTATATATTTTTTTTAAGAATATTCAACAATTTTATAGCATTTTAGGAACGTAATAATATGTGTTTTTATAGCATTCATCCATAGCATTTTATAAATGCTATAAAAAGTGATAGACTTTTAATAACATGGGCTAACATAGCATGCCAACAAATGCTATTGTTCACTTAAGATAGCATTCATTGCATGCTATAAAAAGTAATATTTGTTGTAGTGAGTGGATGATCTAATTCCTTGGTTTCGTCCAATATTATGAACATATGGTTCTTGTCCCGAAGTACTGATCTGTTCGACCATATGTTCTGATAACATGGGAGTTTCCACAGGATGTGTTACCACATTATCCTCTGGATTAGGTATTTCTACTTCTCCTTCTACGCCTTCTTCCAAGCGTTCATTTTCTCCTTGTCTTCTTCGTCTAGCCATTTCAATTAGTCCCACTGGGTGTGCCAAAAATATATGTTGGCTTTTTGGCTTTCGAATGGTATTTTTGTAAATGTGAGCGTGCCAGCAAGGATCAATAAGTCCTTATAGAAATTATAATTACCAACCAATTATCAGACAATTGTGTTTTAGTTCTTTTAACCTCAATGAAGAGGACTTTTACTGGTGGCTTGACTTAGGAGAAATTAAGCAAAATAACAGTTAAATGACGAACAATTGAAGTATTTCATTAAGATGAAAACTTACAATGATCCAAACTCAGCCTCGTAGAGGTTTACAGTAACAATCTACTTGAAACTACTCTTATGAACAAAGTGCAGTGCAGGAATGTAAAGAACAGGTATTTAAAGTGTAGGAAATGTAAAACTGGAAAAGAAAATATGAAGTAAATGACTGGTTTGTTGGATCTGAGTTTGGGGGATTTTTTCTGAGAGCTTCCTTGCTATTTATACTCCTCAAGGATGACCATTGAACTGCACTTCAAACCGTCGAACTGCTCCTTCATAATTGCTTGATCATGTTGCCTTAGAAGTAGTTCCACTACGCCATTATTTGCAGTTGGTCTTCCCTCATATATTTGAATTTGAATTTGAATGTGAGTCACCGTTGAAACCACGTCACCTTATATCTCTTCGCTGATCCAATGCTACTCAGACCACGCAAGAACCAATATTAACCGCCACGTGTACGATCATGATCGAAGATTAAACATTCTTCTTATATTGCCCTTACTTCGCCACGTGTCGAACTGTAACTGGCTTTTACAAAATATGTAGCTAACAATTATCTATAGATAAACATTGTATCAAATATGGCACAATATTTACCTATAACTAAAATCTTTTGTTTGTATCTTTCATTAAAGATCTATATATAGCATTTTGATTTGACATTTTGTAAGCGAAGTTCAAAATTGAAACAAGATTGCTAAAATGAAACATTTAACACCATTCATTACTAAATTAAAACAATAAATAGCTTTTTACATACCCAAGCATGCTCTTGGAGTACTTGATAAAATAACTTAAAATGATTGTATAAGTTTTAGTTTTTATTACTGTACGGGAAAGAAATACACCTTCTCGTATAATCCTGTTGATCAAGTCTGCGTTCCTCCGTACAATGTCGTTCCACCACCTGAAAATACCAACGTGAGCTAGCCGGCGGGTGTGTGCCGGAAACCTCTCCGATGCCTAAGTCAGTAAGCAAGACAATAAGGCAAAAGCTCAATGTATTCAGGGAGCAAAAGTTGCATTACCTCTCCAAAGGTGATATTGGTGAGCTTATATAGGTTTCGCGTGGCACAATCCTGGTAGGACTCTTACTCCTCCAAGTGTAGAGTCCTTCTAGGATTACTCCTCCTTGTGTAGAGTCCTTCTAGGATTCATACTCCTGGAAGATAATGCTTATCCTCCAACACCCTCCTCACTGCTTAGACCAAGTGAGATGGTCCTACTACGGCCGAACTCCAAATGATCGGAGTAACCGTTAGTTCGGTCCTTACTTCTCTCCCTTACCTCGGCATTCTCATGTTTAGGCCGAGCTGAACATAAGGGAGTTAAGCCGAACTTCATTGAGTCATAGTTTACCTCGGTTTCCACATGCTATGTCCAAGTGATCAATGACGACCGAACTACCCCACTGCTGTACTAATCAGGCAACTACAGACGAACTAATTCGTTAGTTCGGCTCTTCATTTCCTCACTCCTACTCCGGTTTCGCATGCCAAGACCGGACTACCCATAGAAGTGACGGACCAAACTAACGCATACAGTCTGAAGAGGTTGCTCTCACACTCCGGCTGGAAGACATGGCCGGACTGAATAGAAATCGGGCTACACCACGTAAGCCTGTCAACCGGACTACCACAACTCCTCTGACCGGTGTACGAGCTACCTTCTTCATTTGGGCTTACCTCGGCCCAACTGCCAGCTCGGCCCATTTTAGTATAAATTACCCTCTCAATTGCCCCTTAATTCCATCTGCAAAGCATGATTGGGATTACCTGTCTACCAACCGAGCTAGTCTTAACCTCTGCAGCCGAGCTAAAACACCCGCTAGCTTTTTCAGCCGAGCCAAGTCCCTTTCGTTTATCCAACCGAGCTAAACTTGGGCCGTACTGTGCACGTCCGGTCAAAACGTCTTTTCACTCTTCAGAAACTAAATCGTTCAGTATTCCATGACACGTGGCAGGCTCTGATTGGCTTTTCACAGCTGTCGCGCCGCCCTCGTACTCCGAAAAAATTAAACAGTTCCCGCCCATTTGGCCATTTTCACCAAAAGAACCTTTCATTTTTTGAATCACACTATCCTCTGTTCATCTCCTCTCTCTCTTCTACCTCTGAAGCTCGTGTTCTTGTTTGCTGCTGCATCAATCCTTCAGTTTATCTCTTCTTCTTCTTGGTAAGTACACGAATCTTCTTTTATTTATCTGTTTTTTGCTTCCATTTTAACCCATGGTAGTCTATGTGGTGTGTTTTTGCAAAACACTTTGTTTTTCCTCCTCCATATCTGTACTTCTTGAAGAACTTCACAAGAACACATGGAACATACTGATTTAGCTAGTAGAACACCCTTTCGATCTTGGTCCTCTCTTCAACCGAACTAGAATACTGTTCTTGCCATATGAAAATCTAGGCAAACTGAGACCGAACTAGAACTTGGAGCATGCCACTGTAGTTTCATAAGGCCAATAACCGAGATGAAAACCCACCGCACTAGCCACTCGTGAGCACATAACCGAGCTAAAACTTCAGGGGCCAAGCCAGCATTCAGAGTTCCCAAACCGAACTCAGAAAGCTGCCCCTTGACGTTCAGCCGGGATCATAAAACCAAATAGTAAAACCGAGCTAACAGTGCCCCGCCAAACCGAGATATCATGATCCTTTGTAAACCGATGTAGATAACACAACACCCTGTAGAGCCGAAATAAGATTAGCCCTTTCTTGCTTTGTTTCTGTAGCACGGTCCTCGATCTGTGCTTAACAGCTTGTCTTTTCACTTTGCAGACTTAGGTTGCCAGGCACGCCACTGCGCTCAGCCGAGCTACTGAGCACACTCTTTTCAACCGAAGTAACTTATTTATAATTTATACAATAAAATGGGGAAGTATAGGTGTCTAGTAGAAACCCCAGGCGGCCTAGCCGAATTCAGGAAGGACTACCAAATCCCAGCCGATGTAAATCTCATACTAGCCGAACCTGACATAGAGCCGTGGGACAATGAAGGCTTTGTCCCCTTTACCATTCAATCCATAGTAGAGACCGGACTCCGATTCCCAAATTTCTTATATGTGAATTTTAAGGCAAACTAGACTTTGCCCCACCCAATCATCCACTAATACATACCGAATAATAATGGGTATAGCCGCTCTAAACCAACAAACCGGTCTCAACCTCGGTTTAGCCGAAATACTACACCAATACTCCATAGGGTCAAAGAACGAAGGCTGGCGTTATTATTTAAGAATACGCCGTGGCCGAGAAAAAATAATAAAACACACACCGGATAAGGACTTAAACGACGACGATTTCTTTTGGGTTTCTGGCATTTTTGAAGACTTCCAGGCCCAGATCCCTGGCCGAAGAATAAACTGGAAGAAAGGAGAGCCCGGTACTCATACTTCGGTTGCATTCCTTAATTTTGTTTAACTCGGTTTTCTCTTCTACAATCGAACTAACACTTGTTCTATTTTTCGCAGATTCAGCTTTCCTCCATTCCCAGTACGACCACCCCAACTTAGGTGTGCTTCGCGCCGCATTGCGAGTTCGAGAGAGAAGTTGGGCTAAACTACTCGACTTTGAACCGACCTATCGCTACTCGGGTCGCCGAAAAGCAAGGGTGACTGACTTCCTCCTAGAAGACCAACCAGAACCAGACCCAACCTTGCCAGAAATTATCCTCGTGCCCCTCACAGCCGAACAAGAGATGGCAAAGAAAAACAAGATGAAAGCCATGCTCACCGCAACCACAAGGGCCGAAGTGCCACCAACCCAACAAACCACTGAAGCCGTGGTAGCTCTTCCATCGCAACAGCCATCCTCCTCACGCCGAGCTAAACGCACCCGGACTACTGAGACCGAGCAGCGTTTGGTTGACGAGGTTGACCCCATTCTTCCACCAAGCCCCGAACTCAACCTCCAACCTAATCATCGACCAAGCCGCCGAAAAACAATGGGCTCTACCCTTCGCTTTCAACAACCGAGATATCGACGAAGATGACTCAGGTTGCTGACAAGGATCACCTACTTGCCTTCAACCTGGCCAGGGGTGTTTGTCTTCCCAAAGACATGGAGCACCACAGTAAGCAGCTAAACACCGAGCTGAAGGCCATCCGGTCATCCACCAAGTCGATGATTCTGGTAAGCAGCACTGTTTTTCCTATGACCAATCTAATTTTTTCAAGCTCTGAGCTCGGTTTCACAAAGAACTTTCCTTTTGCAGGCCATTCAGAAGAACACCATTGCCCACAGGCAAATAATGGAACTCCGCCGAACCACGAGGCACACAATAAGGGACGCGGAAACCGAAGTATGAGCCAAGGCCGTCTCAAACAAAGGTCGGCCGAACTAGAGGTCGAGGTAACACGCTTGACCGATGGTTGCCTCGGTGATAGTGACAAACAAATACCGTGACCGAGACGAAAGATAAATATTTATGGGAGATAGCAGAGCTCGAAAACAAGAAGAACACCGAAATAGCAGTGTTGGATAAATAGGTTGAAGATGAGTACAAGGCAGGGTTCAAGGAAGCCGGCTACTTTGCATCTTGGCGGTTGAAACAACTGTTCTTCAAGTGCGGTTGGAGAGGTGCAGTGGAGAAGGTCGGTTGTGGACCTGAAACCGAGGTCTACAATGCACCTGAGCACTTTATTCCGGCTTCACTGCAAGAGTATGCAGACGAGCTCCAAAAACAATTCCTTGGTTCGTCGGATGATAAAGATGATGACGAAGAGGCAGCGGGGACTTCGGCTATTGAAGAGCAAGCCGGCGATCAGACAGCTCGGTTAGAGCCCATTATCGAAAATGCCGCGCCCGAGCTCCCTACCGATCTAGATGCTGAGATAGACGATCTTTTTTGATTAAACTTACTTTTTTCTTTTGTGTTGAACTTTCTTGTAACCGGGCTATAGCCTCCCAGTTGTACTCCCTTAATTGTTCAATGAAAAATTATCAACTCTTATTCCGGTTCTTCACTTGCATGCTTGAGTTTGTAGTGAATTTTTTTATGAATTTATTTGTGCAACTGTGATCTCGGTTAGTCGCTAACTTACTAGCCAACCACTCTTCAGCCGATATAACTTACTTCGGCTGAAGAGTACAAGGAGTTGGTTTAATCCAGCCAACCACTCTTCAGCCATGCCCATACTTCGGCTGAAGAGTACAAAGTGTTGGTTTAATCCAGCCAACCACTCTTCAGCCGATATAACTTACTTCGGCTGAAGAGTGCAACGAGTTGGTTTAATCCAGCCAACCACTCTTCAGCCATGCCCATACTTCGGCTGAAGAGTACAAAGTGTTGGTTTAATCCAGCCAACCACTCTTCAGCCGATATAACTTACTTCGGCTGAAGAGTACAAGGAGTTGGTTTAATCCAGCCAACCACTCTTCAGCCATGCCCATACTTCGGCTGAAGAGTACAAAGTGTTGGTTTAATCCAGCCAACCACTCTTCAGCCATGCCCATACTTCGGCTGAAGAGTACAAAGTGTTGGTTTAATCCAGCCAACCACTCTTCAGCCGATATAACTTACTTCGGCTGAAGAGTACAGAGAGTTAGTTTAATCCAACCAACCACTAAGTTGGTTTTTCCAGCCAACCTAGAATATAGTGTTTGGTTATTCCGACCAAACGTCCTGCAGCCTGGATCCTTATCCTGGGCTTAGGATGTGTCATAGTTGGTTTAATCCGGTCAACTACGGTTACAATGCTACTAACTTACAGAAAGTTACTTTCTACTAGAAATGAATGTGCTAAAAAAAAGGATTGATTAGTTTTATTGATGAAGTGAAAAATTACACATACTAAAAGTAAAATAACTTAAGATTGGCAGTGTTCCAGGGCCTAGGAATTGCTTTGCCGTCCTTATCTTCCAAATGGTATGCCCCTCTGCCCGCTAATCCGATCACTTTGTAAGGACCTTCCCAGTTGGGCCCTAACTTGCCATCTCATGGGACCAATGTGTTGCCCATTACTTTGCGAAGTACCCAATCGCCAATCTTGAACTGCCTTGGATGGACTGTTTTGTTATACTTCCTAGACAATTCTTGCTGGTAGGAGGCAATGTGAACCAATGCCTTGTTTTTTCTTTCTTCTGCCAAGTCAAGTTCCAAGGCGATGGCTTCCCCATTTAGGTCTGGATCAAAGTTTTCGCTCCGAATGGTAGGAAGGCCAACTTCTAATGGGATGACTGCTTCCATGCCATAAGCTAAGGAGAATGGTGTTTCTCCTGTTGATCGTCGAGGTGTGGTGCGGTACGCCCATAAAACATGAGGGAGCTCTTCTGCCCACTTGCCTTTGGCTTTCTCCAGCCTTTTCTTCAGTCCATCCAAGACTACTTTGTTCGAAGCTTCTGCTTGACCATTTGCTTGGGGATATGCCGGTGTGGAGTTGTAGAACTCTATCTTGTACTCTTCACAAAAGCTTCTGAAAATTCTGGCGTCAAACTAAGTGCCGTTGTCTGAAATCAGTGCTTTTGGAATGCCAAAGCGAGTAATGATATTCTGCCAAACAAACTTCTTTACATCTTTTTCCTTGATTGATGCCAAGGCTTCCGCTTCCACCCATTTTGTAAAGTAGTCTGCTGTCATGAGAAAGAACTTTCGTTACTGGCCGTTGGAAGTGGTCCTACTATGTCTAAACCCCACATTGCGAAAGGCCACGGGCTAGTTAATGGTAGTAGTTCTCTGGCAGGTTGGTGTATTTGGTGCGCAAATTTCTGACACTTTTCACATTTTTTGACATACTTCTCCGAATCTGCTTGCATGTATGGCCACCAATATCCTTGTGAAATAGCTCGGTATGCTAATGATCTTCCTCCTTGATGGCTGCCGCATACACCCTCATGTATTTCGAACAGGAATGCTTCCACCTTGCTGGGGTGAACACACTTTAAGTAAGGTCCTGAGAACGACTTTTTGTATAGTGCTAAGGATGGAGAGAGCCAAAATCGTTGCGACTTGGCTCTTATTCTGTTGGCTTCTTTCTTATCTTCTGGTAGAGTGCCGTCTTTCAGGAACAGTATGATGGGATCCATCCAAGAGGGACCTAACTCCGCACAACATACCTCTTCAGCCTCTGGGTCTTCAATACTTGGTCTGGGCAGATAGTCGATCAATAGCGGATGTGGGATGGAGGTATCTGCCATTGAGGCGAAGCCTGCTAGTTCGTCTGCTCTACTATTCTCCTCCCTACCAACTGTTTCTATCCTCACCACTTCGAACTTCTTGATCTCGGCTCGACTAGCTCTTGGTACTTAGCCATTCTGTCGTCCCTTGCTTCAGAGTCGCCAAATTTGATTCACCACCAAGTTGTGAGTCAGAGACCATGAGTTCGGTGGCCTTCATGTAGGCCGACTTGAGTCTGCAAGAAGCGCCAGACTCCGCTTCATTGTTTGATGCTGGGAAGCCAAGGTTGATCGCCTGTTCCACTACTAGGCCGTCTGGAGAGATGAGGACTATGCCAAGTCCAGCTCCATGTCGGTTGGATGCCCTATCCACAAAGAGCTTCCACATCTCCCCAACGAACAACTTCCAACAAGTGGAGGGGTCAGACGATGCCTTGGGGTCCTCTATGCTAGTGTCTTCTTCAGAGTCCATGATTGCAGTCTGCCCCTTGTCGCCAGCTGGGCCCAAGTCATTAGTTGCTAGTGAATTTTGACTGGGTGTAGCGTGGTTTGCTTCCTCCTTGCCCTTTCTACTCTGGTCTGCCTTGGGTTCTGACTGAGTAACCTGGACTAGGGGTTGCGCTATTCCGGCGTCAATCTCCATCCCTAGTTTGGTTGTGTCAGTCAGATCAATTGGGCAGACTTGGTGGCTGCCAGGAGTGAACTCCGCGACGAAGTCTGCCAAAGATTGGGCCTTTACTGCGGTCCTGGGTTGGAACTTCACATCATATTGTCCCAACTCCACTGCCCACTTCAAAATCCGCCCAGAAAAGTTTGCCCTCTCAAACAGAGCTTTTAGTGGAAAGGCTGTGAGGACGACAATGGTGTGGGCGTGAAAGTAGTGCGCCAATTTCCTGGAGGCCATCACTAAGGCCAGAGCTAGCTTCTCTAGAGGCAAGTACCTTGTTTCGGCTCCCAGCAATGTCTTGCTGACATAGAAGATAGGTAGATGTTGGATTCCTTCGCCGAACCAACACTTACGCGTCTTTGAGGCCGAGCTAAGTAGAGGAAGAGTTCTTCTCAGTCTTTGGGGTGACAAGTAGTGGAGGAGAAGACATGTATTCCTTCAAACTCTCCAGAGCTCGGTCGCATTCTTCGTCCCCATCAAACTTAGCTTTTAATGATCGAAAGAATGGATTTAACTGTCAAGACCGGCTAATGAATCGGTTGAGTGTCAGCGCCATGCCGTAAGGTGTCAGACTTCTTTCACTGAGTTAGGCCTCTCTAAATCTTGAATTGCTTTGATTTGGGAGGGGTCTGCCTCAATACCCCGGTTGGTCACCAGGAACCCCAGAAACTTGCCAGACCCTACACCGAATGCGCACTTAGAAGCGTTAAGGCGCAGCTTGTGTTGCTTCAGGATCTGGAACATCTCATCTAGGTCCCTTAGATGGTCATCCGCATCCTTGCTTTTGACCACCATGTCGTCGATGTAAGCCTCCATTGTTCTGCCTAACAATGGCTCAAACATCTTGGTGACCATTCTCTGAAACGTCGCCCCTGCATTCTTCAGGCCAAAGGGCATGACCTTGTAACAATATAGTCCTCTTGGAGTGGTGAAGGCGCATTTCTCGATCTGGTTCGTGCATGGCTATCTGATGGTAGCCTCTGTATGCGTCAAGGAAGCTAAGCCGGCTGTGTCCCGCTGTTAGGTCCACCAATTGATCTATCCTTGGTAGGGGGAAACTGTCCTTTGGGCACGCTTTGTTGACCGTCTTGTAGTCGATGCAGACGCGCCACTTGCCATTCTTCTTTGGCACTACGACGGTGTTGGAGATCCATCTCGGGTAATGGACCTCTCTGATTGCCCCTACTTCTAACAAGTTCCCCACCTCTTCTGCCACTATCTCGGCGTGGTGGAGTGCCGATCTGCGCGTGCGTTGAATGACCGGTCTAGCAGTTGGGTGGACATTGAGTTGATGGCGGATGAAGTTGGGATCAATGCCTGGCATGTCGTATGGGGTCCAGGCGAACACTTCGATGTTGGAGGTCAGAAATTCCAAGACTTCCAATCTCTCAGTGCTGGACAACGATGATCCAAGTAAGAAGAACTTTTCCGGGTTCTTCTCATCTATTCTGACTTCCACCAGGTCCTCCACTGCTTTTTGATCAGCCGCTTTGCCAACATCCGCGAATAGTTCATTACTGTCCGGTTCTTCAATCGAATGAACATATCCTTTGGCAGCGCGGCTACCATTTGTTGCGACGAAGCACTGTTTGGACATAATCTGGTCCCCATATACTTCTTCAATTACTCCGGTATCGTTGGGAAACCGCATCACTTGGTGGTAGGAGGATGCCACCGAGCGCATGGCGTGCAGCCATGTTCTGCCCAAGATGATGTTGTAGGTGGACGGGACCTTCAGCACCCAGAACTCCACTTGCTTCGTCACACTTCCCGCCCTGACTGGAAGAATGATTTTGCCGACTGGCCACTCTGGCATGGAATTGAATCCAATCAAAGGGGATACGGCAGGGGCTAAGTCCTTGTTTTGCAACTTGAGTTGCTTGAAAGTTTCGTAGTACATGATTTCGCAGGAGCTACCTTGGTCAATCAGAATCCGCTTGACGTCAAAATCCTTGACTCGGAGAGTGACGACCAAGGCATCGTTGTGTGGGCAATATATTCTGTCCAAGTCTTTATCCGAAAAGGACATGATGTTTGTGGCTTCTGTCCTCCCCCTTTTGACGACTGGTTGGGCACTTAGCACCTGTCTCAAGTGCTCTGCCTTTTTGATTGAACCTCTGAGCTCGCATACTCGCTCTGGTTCAAAGACTCCATGGATTACGTTGATGGTGCCTTGTGGCGGGGCGTCGATCGGCATTCCATTGGGGAGGTTGTGGTCTTGGGGGGCTGGCTGCGCCCCTCCTTCTATGTATTTATCCAGGTGGCCCGCTGCCACCAACTCTTCCAGA
This sequence comes from Camellia lanceoleosa, assembly GCA_025200525.1. Classification (NCBI taxonomy): domain Eukaryota; kingdom Viridiplantae; phylum Streptophyta; class Magnoliopsida; order Ericales; family Theaceae; genus Camellia; species Camellia lanceoleosa. The sequence continues at coordinate 39,787,124 of CM045764.1, forward strand.
TGCTGCCTTAACGGCGTGCAGTTCTCAGTTCGGTGCCCCTTTTCCTTGTGGAAGGTGCATCTGGATCTGTCATCATAATCCTTCTGGGCCTCGCCTAACTTGGCAGGCCACTTGACGAAAGGCTCGTCCCGAATCTCACTAAGTATACGGTAGATCGGTTTCTTGAACACCGTGGTTATGGCAGTTCGAACTCTCAACCATCTCTTGTCCTAGTCTTCGTCATTGTCTCGCCTGCCCCGTCCATTTTGGTTTCGGCGACCTACCGTATTGACCTTTGCTGAGGTCTTCTTCTCTGGTGTCACGGTCGCGCCAGTCTTTGCTTTGGCACGAGCGCCATCCTCCTCTACCCTGATGTGCTGATGCACTCTCTCCATCAGGGCTTCCATGGTGAGTGGTGGAGTCATAGTGATAGAGTCCCTCAGTCTGTTCCCGACTGGAAGGCCTCTTTTGTACTGCACAATGGCGAGGTTAGTTGGGCAGTCCCCAATCTGGTTGAATGTTTCCCAGTAGCGACTGTTATATGACCTCAGGGTCTCCTTCTCGCCCATGTCGATGGAGAGCAACTGGTCGATCTCCACCGGAGTTTTTGTGTTTGTTCTGAACCGGGTTACAAACGCCTCTGCCAATTGCGCCCAGGAGGCTATGCTGCCCTCTGGAAGCTTCTCAAACCAAGTTAAGCCTAGGTCGCCGAGGCTTGAAGGGAATAGGATACACATCAACGCCTCATTCCGCCGGTATACAGCCATAACCTGGCGAAAGTGGCTCAAGTGGGTGTAAGGGTCCGTCTTTCCTTCATACGTCGTGAATTTGGGTTGTAGGAAGCCTGACGGAAGGGGCGCGTTCTCAATCTCCGGGACGAATGGTGAGGTCTGCAGCCTCGCCAATGCCTTATCCGCTGGTTCGTATGCCAAGTGCGGCCTTGGCATTTCAACCTCGACGCTTCCATGCGTCCGAGGAGCCAATCGCTGCAAGGCAGGAACCCTGTGGGGATCGCGCGCCCTGGCGTCCTCCTTCCATCGTGCCTTTTCTTCCAACATAGACCTTAGGTCGGACGACCTAGGTAATTCCGTCTGTCTGGATCTCGTATGATGCGTATGTGAGGGCCAATAGGTACTCCCCTCGGTGTATGACCTCTCAGGCCTTGTCCTCTCAGACCTGGAGTGACGAGTCCTGGAAGATGCGGATCGCGTGTCGCCTGTCCTGAGGCTTCTGTCATCTGGTTGGGAGGGTGTAGAATTCCTACCACGACCCTCTGAGTGGCGAGGGGGTGTCTTCTTGTTGCGCCCCTCTCCTGTCGCCACTTCTTTTCCTTTTATTTGGCGCTTCAGGGACTCCATGTCCGCCGCCATCTTATGGATCAGTTCGTCTTGCTCTCTGACGCGATCCTCCAGAATTTGAGGATCAACTCTACGCCTTTGTCTTTATGGGCTTTGCGAACGAGAGGGATGAGGGCTGCTATTCCTCCTTCGTCCCCTCGTATCCCTCATGGAATTCTGCCTTTGTGGTTCCAGGCTCGCCATGGGAGGGACCAAAGGTAGGCCTTCGCGCCTTGCACCTCCTTCTGGAGTTTGTCCGTCAATGGCGGACTGAGGCAGTTCTTCGTTGTTCGCCATTGATGTTTGAGAAAAACTTGATCAAGAGGTTGTTTTTGTCTGCACTTCCCACAGACGGCGCCAATTGTACGGGAAAGAAATACACCTTCTCGTATAATCCTGTTGATCAAGTCTGCGTTCCTCCGTACAACGTCGTTCCACCACCTGAAAATACCAACGTGAGCTAGCCGGCGGGTGTGTGCCGGAAACCTCTCCGATGCCTAAGTCAGTAAGCAAGACAATAAGGCAAAAGCTCAATGTATTCAGGGAGCAAAAGTTGCATTACCTCTCCAAAGGTGATATTGGTGAGCTTATATAGGTTTCGCGTGGCACAATCCTGGTAGGACTCTTACTCCTCCAAGTGTAGAGTCCTTCTAGGATTACTCCTCCTTGTGTAGAGTCCTTCTAGGATTCATACTCTTGGAAGATAATGCTTATCCTCCAACACCCTCCTCACTGCTTAGACCAAGTGAGATGGTCCTACTACGGCCGAACTCCAAATGATCGGAGTAACCGTTAGTTCGGTCCTTACTTCTCTCCCTTACCTCGGCATTCTCATGTTTAGGCCGAGCTGAACATAAGGGAGTTAAGCCGAACTTCATTCAGAGTCATAGTTTACCTCGGTTTCCCACATGCTATGTCCGAAGTAATCAATGACGACCGAACTACCCCACTGCTGTACTAATCAGGCAACTACAAACGAACTAATTCGTTAGTTCGGCTCTTCATTTCCTCACTCCTACTCCGGTTTCGCATGCCAAGACCGGACTACCCATAGAAGTGACGGACCGAACTAACGCATACAGTCTGAAGAGGTTGCTCTCACACTCCGGCTGGAAGACATGGCCGGACTGAATAGAAATCGGGCTACACCACGTAAGCCTGTCAACCGGACTACCACAACTCCTCTGACCGGTGTACGAGCTACCTTCTTCATTTGGGCTTACCTCGGCCCAACTGCCAGCTCGGCCCATTTTAGTATAAATTACCCTCTCAATTACTATCACTTTTATACAGAATACACAACATTTTAAAATTTTTGAATATATACACATTAACAAAATTCTTAATTTTCTGCCAACTTAATTTTTAATGATTTTAACAAATAGGTTATGAAAACCAAAGAGAATAATATTTTGTTTGTTATTATTTTTGTCACAACCCAAACCGGATACCCAAAGGCTCGGCGTCGTAACAAGATAAAAATAAAATAATTTAAATAATGTTGTAGCCGTAGTGCAAGCGGATAAACTAAATAAATTAAAATAAAATAATTGGGTACCAAATGTTTATTAAAAGGAAACAAAACATAGTCTTAGAGCTTTATTGTATTACAAGAGTCCGATAAAAAAACAGATAGAAATCTTAAAAAAAGAAATAAAAAAAAAAACAACACAACGATTCATTTCTCATATTGATCCCGCTAAACCTCGTCACCTAAAAAGGGTAGCAACTATAAATTTATGGCAGAGTGAGAAATATTATACTGTGAATATATGGGTACCAAATAACCATGGACAGTTATTTAAGCTAAAACATTTAAGTTGCATAAATAAATTATTTAAGTGGCAGGAATTGAAATAAAAATTACGTAAATAATTATAACCACGATACAAAACAGGAGTCACTGGAGTGACAATCAGAATAAGGGTCACTGGAGTGACAATCAGAATAGGAGTTAATGAATCCATGACAAACAAGAGACCGCAAAGTGGTCAAATAGGGGTCAATAGTTATTTAAGTCTCTAAGGCATGAGACTCTTGTGGTGGTACTGACGGAAAATAATTGGTTACAAAATCATTGTCAAAATTTTTTTAAAATTTAAATAAACATATCCATGAATTTTAATCTAAGCAATTGGAGTTCAAAAAATAATCTACGTAATTAAAACATTAATATAATTATAAAACATAAATTATATAAAATAAATTATAATAATTCAAAATATATTTAAAATATATTATGATTGTTCAAAATATAATATAACGCAGCTTTAATATCAACCCTATTCTTTACTTTCCTACTATAAACTTCTTGCTAATAACACGCTACTTCTTAGTTATTCGTATCACCTTACGTTTTCGAAGCTCTCCAACCGTGCACTATTTAAAGGTGGTTTTCTCACATGTCATTTGCTTAAATTTAGCCACCTGTCTAACAAGTGGCAATTCCCTCCTTATCAGACTTGATGATTCACAAGGCAATATGGCTTGGTCATCATCCTATTTATTAGGATGGTGATAAGCTACCTTCTTTGTTTCTTTTTTTATTTTGTTTTATTTTTTTAATTTAAATTTTATTTTATTTTTATTATTTGGACCAAGATTTGTTTTAAATGTATTACTACCATTATTATTATGATTGATTATGATATTAATTAAATATTTAACGTGTTACAATTTTGCTGCCAAAGCTAATTAAAACTTCAAAACAATGAGGCGCAGCTAGTTTCATTGAAATTCAATTCAACCCAAAGTGGGGAGGGAGACTTGTGAAACAAGCATTGATGAAATGAATTGTCCCCTTTTGATAGGCTAGTGGGTGCACCAACTTTTACAGGGTTCGAACTAAGTTTGCTCCTCTCTCCTCTCGTCTAACTATCTCTTGCTGAACCAAAACCTAATCTTGCCAACCTCATGAACCACCCTCTCTCTCTCCTCTTTCTCCTTCTATAAAAACAACTTTTCTTTTTCTCACTCTCACAAATAACCTTTACCATTTCAAAGTTTCAAACCATTTTTTTATCTATCATTAGTAAACAATGGAAGCCTTCTTCAACAACAGCATTGCCAAGCCAAGATGCTATCTCTTCCTCCTAGGCCTTGTGCTTCTTCTCTTTGGCAATGCAGTGCCCTTGTTAGCTGAGCCAAGAACTCACCTTCATGATTTTATTGTATGTTTTCTCTCTCTCTCTCTCACACACACACACACTTTGTTTCTTTTTCCTTAGTTACTTTCTCTATTTTCTTTCATTTTCCTACTTGGGAACTAAAATGTTTGTGGAATTAACAGGTTCAAGAAACCCCAGTGAAGAGGCTGTGCAAAACCCACAAGACCATCACGGTGAATGGGCAATACCCTGGTCCAACACTGGAAGTTAACAATGGTGACACTCTAGTCATCAAGGTCGTCAACAGAGCTCGATACAATCTCACCATTCACTGGTAATAATAATAATACAAGTTCATTTTATTTATTTTTTTTAACAAATAAAACCATGTTAATCACTTGAACTTCCTATTCAAAAATCCTGTTTGGAGCAGTTTATTTAAAACTTAAGCGGCTTATGTATATATATATATATTTAAATCAATGTATAATTTTATTTTATTTGACAGGAATAACTTAAATAAATTAAAAAAGAGAAATGAAAGTTTTTAATTTACACTTTTTGATTACCATTTTTTTAACTTATAAAAGAACTGCATCAAAACAGGTCCTAAATGACATAATTAAAAGGAGAAGAGAAAAAACTAGAATACATGTGGTACCTTGTATGCATGAGACATGTATTCATGTTCCTATATGTAGTCAGTTTTAAAATACATATCATTAAGTTTTAGAGAGTTTCTTTTTGGTTTTAAGAAATTCAGGGCTATGTCATCATATTCCTTATATATATATATTGTTTGATATTCTCGATATTATTACAATGTGACGGATACTATTACGTGTCTTGATACCACTATTTGAAACCATGCTACTTACTAACTCTATTCTTCTTCTTTTTCTTCTTCAGGCATGGTGTTCGGCAAATGAGAACAGCATGGTCTGACGGCCCGGAATTTGTGACTCAGTGCCCAATTAGACCTGGAAAGAGCTTCACTTATCGATTCACAATTCAAGGCCAAGAAGGGACACTGTGGTGGCATGCCCATAGCCCGGGGCTGAGAGCCACAGTCTATGGTGCTCTGATTATTCACCCAAAAGAAGGTTGTTCCCACCCATTCCCCAAGCCCAAAGGCGAAACAGCCCTTCTGTTAGGTACTGACCATTTATCCCCCAGTAGATGACTCGTTAACTTTAAAAAAAATAAAAATAAAAATAAAAATTTGTTAACGAGTACTGTTAAAGACACTCGTTAACAAAAGTCATTTAGAAAATTAAAGGATGTTGTGTGATTCATGAAATGATTGTGGTGACGATGATGATTAGGTGAATGGTGGGATGCAAATCCCATTGACGTTGTGAGGACGGCCAGAAGAACGGGGGCAGCTCCAAATGTGTCTACTGCATACACCATCAATGGTCAACCTGGTGACTTTTACAAATGTTCTACTAAAGGTTAGCTTCTATGCATAGACAAATCCATTTCTCTATTTTTCTTCACCTTCTATAAATGACTTGTTAGCGAAATTGAAATCTGATCTAGTGAGGTTGGCAGAGCCATAAGTTTTACAATCATGGCAATCAATAGGATGCGTTTTGGATAGTTTAAAACCATCTTTTTTTCCAATTAATGTATATACAGACGTTGGGTTAAATAGTATAAAAGTGAAACTACGAAAATGAGCTTCATAAAAAATTGAAAAATAGTTGAGACCTCTAAAAAAAATATTAAATTAGTGTAATTTCTCTTTATGTTTTATCTTTTACCTCATTATTATTATTATTATTATTATTATTATTATTATTATTATTATTATTTTGATGTAATGCCAACTTACTAAAGTTATTTTTAAAACAGTTCTATTAGAGCACCCTATTAAAACTGTAAAAAATTATGCTAGACTGTTATTAGAAGGTCCTTTATCTCAACTGTTCTCATGTCCCATACATATTATCTCTATAATACAATAGGTCTTTTAGATCTAAAAGGAGTAGGGAGAATAAACATGTTTGTTTGAAATATGAAAGGGACAGGGAGACAGAGGAGATAGAAAGATCCCTCTACAAAGGTGTAAAAAATTCAACACCTAAAAGAATTATGAAGGGGTTGTTTGAAGTGTCTTAAATAAGTATATTTTTTTATCTTTTTGAATTAAAAAATTAAGGTTGAAAATATGAATGTTTAGATTAATTTTTTTACTTTTTATGAAAAAATGTGTAATAAAAAATTGTAAAAATTGATTTATAGGAAAAAATTTGAATTGAGAGTTGTGCAGCCGTAATTGTTGACTTTTGGTGAATAGTGTTAACTTTTTAACTTTTTGAGTAACTTTTTGATTTTTTGACTTTTTTACAAGTTCCTAAACTTAACCTAAATATAATAATTAGATTGAGAAATCTTAGACCATGTCATGATAATAAGAACCAATTAGTAAAAAGCACCACATCAAAAATTTGGTCACGGTGAATAAATTATAATCAATTAAATCAATAAAAATAGAATATGAGATTTCACTTTTCAAATATGAATATCAATAAAATTAAGACTGCATTAGATATAGATAATGATATATAAATATAAAAATTATAAAGATTGATGTATCAATTTTTTATTAATTTATTTCAAATGAGAAGATCCATGAAAATAACTTAAATACACATTATTCTTAATTTAAAAATTGTTGTTCTTTAATGCATTTAACTGACTATAATTGAGCAAGAGTAATATTAAGATAGTTGTGCTGAAACCCCCAAAGAGAGATAGGGGGACAAGGTTTGAGAAATCAACGCATAAAACAATTTTGAGCCAAAAAAAGAATAAAAAAACAAAAAATAAAAAAGAATTAGTCCTAAATGGGCGCTGATTCATCCCCGAAAGGGGGCTCCCCGAATCCCCCGTTTTTTCATTTTAAGTAAAAAAAAAAAAAAAACAGAAAATAGAAAAAAAAAAAAAAAATAATTTGTCAAAAATGAAAATTAGGGGGATGAGGGGAGATTTTTTTAGGAGAATTATTCATTTTCCGTCCTAAATATCATAATCACAAAGGTAGACCTTAGACCACGTCACGACAAAACAACCACAACGCGCAAATGACGAGGATGATGGCCCAACGAACAGCCAAACAATGAGTGTCCCAACATAGAATCCAACCAAACATTGATACAATTTTCTTTTTCCTTATACTTTTTAAACGCCACAGCTTTTTTCCAATCTAAAAGCAGACTGAACGGTATTGTTGAGTTAGGGTGAGCTCGATCATGGACTTATATTAATAATTTAACAGTAATGTTAGGTATTATAAAAATTTTATTATGAAAATAATTATAAAAGTTTTATGATTCTTGGATTACAGTTAGAATAAAACACCACACACTAATCAAGGTAATCCAAGGATCATAAATTTCTCATGATCATTTTCATGACAAAATTTTCATGATCCCTAACTTTTTCCCATAATTTAAATTGTTTAATATGAAAAATTGTTGAGTAAATTATTTTTATAAAAAATTATGTTAATCGAATATTGATATTTGATTAATGATATTTTTCTACAGAAATAATATACTAGACAAATATTACACATTAAATAATTTAAATGGTCAAAAATAAATCTAAAATAAAGCAAAACACGACCTGACAGTACCCTTTAATCTATTTTTAGTCCGAGAAGGAGCTTGACCTTTTTTTTTTTTTTTAGTCATGACGATTCAAAGAAAATGACACAAAGTAATAATACAACTATCATTATCATGATGACAATGCAGGCACAGTAATGGTTCCGGTAGACTCCGGCGAGACCAACCTCATTCGAGTCATCAACTCCGCCCTAAACCAACAACTTTTCTTCACCATTGCCAACCACAAGCTGACCGTGGTCGGCGCCGACGCTGCCTACCTCAAACCCTTCACCACCTCAGTCATCATGCTCGGTCCGGGCCAAACCACCGACGTCCTAATCACCACCAACCAACCACCCTCCCGCTACTACATTACCGCCCGTGCCTACGCCAGCGCCCAAAACGCACCATTCGATAACACCACCACCACCGCCATTCTTGAATACAAAGCCGCCTCATGTTCCTCCAATTGCACCCAAATCAAGCCCATCAACGCCTCCTTGCCCGCCTTCAATGACACCCGCGCCGCCACCGCCTTCACCACCAGCCTCAGATACCCCATGAAAGCCCCCGTCCCTGCCGACATCGATGAAAGCCTGTTTTTCACAGTCGGGCTCGGGCTCATGAAATGCCCGAAGGGTTCCCGGGCTAGGAACTGTCAGGGCCCGAATGGAACCCGGTTCGCCGCCAGCATGAACAACGTGTCTTTTGTGCTTCCTTCCAACTTTTCGTTATTGCAGGCGCATCAGCAGGGGATTCCGGGGGTTTTTACGGCGGATTTTCCAGCGGCGCCGCCAGTGAAATTTGATTATACGGGGAATGTGAGTCGGGGTTTGTGGCAACCTGTGAAGGCGACGAAGGTTTATAAGTTGAAATATGGGGCGAGAGTTCAGGTGGTTTTTCAGGGGACAAGTATTTTTACTACTGAGAATCATCCGATTCATCTTCATGGGTATGATTTCTTTATTGTTGCGGAAGGGTTTGGGAATTTTAATCCCAAAAAGGATGCTGCCAAATTTAACCTTGTTGATCCGCCGATGAGGAATACTGTTAGTGTTCCTGTTGGTGGATGGGCTGTCATTCGATTTGTTGCTGATAATCCAGGTAAACCACAAGATATCTGCTTTAATTTTCTGAAATTATTTCTGTTCTTTTAGTAGATAAAATTATATAAAATTGATAAATTTTTTTTATTTTTAATTTTTTTTTTTTTTTTCTGAAAACACTTCACGAACAATTTATTAATTAGTAATTTTACATAAAAAATAATTAGAAAATTATCTATAATTCAAAATGTGTACATCAAATTTATTTGGGGTACAATAAATTAAAATTAAGGTTATTTTTCGAGAATGCTATAAATCTAGAAAAAAAATACTTAAAAAATAATCATAACTTTAAATGTATAAATCAGATTCATTATGAGTATTATCACGTCATTTCACTTTTAAATGTACTACTTTTCAACTTCATTCTAGAATGACCGACATACCAAGTTTAAATTTATAGACTCAAATTCAAGGCAATTTATTGGCAATGCTCTTCAGAAAAAAATATTCACAAAAAATATTCATTACAACACACTATACCAAGTTCAAATTTGCATGATAAATTCAAATTATGAGTACTATTCAGATATTTTTTATGAGTACGTAGTATTTTAGTATTTCTTATACTTGTCAATGGTTTCCCATTTTAAATTTTACTCATTTGTTGCGCAAAAACAGGGGTTTGGTTACTGCACTGTCACTTGGATGTGCACATAACTTGGGGTTTGGGCATGGCTTTCCTGGTGGAGAATGGAGTTGGGGAATTCCAATCACTAGAGGCTCCTCCAGCAGATCTTCCTGTATGTTAGTAGCATCAGTAAATTGAGACAGAAACTACCACAACCCAAGATTGGATTATTTTAGTATGCACTGTGACATCAATCACTGAAGTTTTCTGCTATTAGTATATGAAATTGTGTGTTCTTTTTTTCCCCCCATTGGGGACTAGTTTCTTGTTCTTTTTTTGACAGATAAAAGCGGGTCAAGCAAGATAGTGCCATGGTTCAACTCCCAGCACCATCTGTGTTAGAATCCGACCCGACATGATTTCTTGGTCATTATAGTTGTTATTGTTTCAGAGCCCAGTGAGATAGGCGAACTTTTGGTTCTGAAATAATTTAAACAAGTTCTATCAGTTTTGTTGTATCAGCATACTATGTGGGTGTTAGAATTTTCTCCTAATAATATGGGCCAATATGCCAATTGATTTTGATTTGTTGGTGCTTGATGGTACAGTCTCAATCAACCACAAGTGATTGGTTTTCTATTGGTTATGGTACATCACAAAATCACTTAATACTATGAATCTAGAAATTTTATTCTCAATTTTATCTTGAAACATCAATTTATCTTTTAAATTCATTTACATTTGGATCACACACTATATTAATTCAATTTCCACCATAAAAAAAAAAAAAACACTTCTCTAAGATTGTAGATTTACACGCATCACTTAAACATTACTTTTATTGCATTTTTAGTTACAAAATTAAATTAAAAACTCTTACTTGAGATTAATTAATTCTTCATATCTATATAAATGCCTTGAAGAAAAGATGATTAAAACAAATCCGATGTGCAATTCAATAAATAACAATCAACCCATTCAAACTCTAAAGATTTCAATTTTCAAGTAAAATTAATAAACATTTCAAGTAAAACTAATACAGAAAGAGTATACAGCAAGAGTATCAAGAACCTAGAACAATTCTGGAGTGTGTAAGGTGTATAATATTAAGGTTACATTTCGCAAGTAGTGATTTTAGCTAAAAAGTCATTAAAAAAAAATTAAAAAACCAATAACTTATACCAAAAAGTCAAAAGTTGCGTTTGGTAGAGTTTTGTAAATACGATTTGAGAGTATGAGTGTGAGTGATTTTTTGATCACACTGCCCTCCTTAGTGATTCAGCTGTAGAACACAGGCAGAATAGATGGCACCCTGCTGTCTTGCACAGAAAGAAAAAGGCTCCGGCAGTGGTTCTTCCACCCGGGGGCACTCCGACGATCAAGTCAGTATATCTCTCAAAGATAATCAAGTATTCAACTCACAAGATTGAGTATAAAAAACATACCTTAGACCCATGGGGGTGCCTTTCTTTTATAGCCAATACAATTCTAGTCCCAATAGGAGCCTAACTCCAATGGACTCAGGATTACTGCTAATCTGGAACTCTCAGTGGGATTAGGATAAACCCTCTAAGAGTTTCATCTTTACCCAAACTGAAGTCTTCTCTCAATCTAGGACTCTTGTCCTTTATCCGCTTATCTCGGATTCCGATATCTTCGGAGATAACCTCGGCAACTCCGAGATCACCTCGGCGTAACTACTACGACACATGGCACCTCGGCTGATACGTCGACGTCACCTTGTCACGTGTTGGTACTCAGAAAATATATTCCCACAACTGGCCCCTAGGTTCTATTACCTCGGCATTCTGAGGTGATGGAACCTATATTGTTCCTTTTTCCAGTACTTCGGCACAAGAACTCTTCAGCCGAGGTCGTTCATCTCAGGCCGACATGCCTTCTTTCAAGAACAAGAATTCAAATGAACTCTCCTACACGTATGAGCTGTCATGCATCACTTCTCAATCGTTTCCACTTACGCGTTATATCTTCATTGGCCCGTGTCTGCGACGCTACCGAACTGTCAAGGCGTGTCTTGTTGCTCCAAGCGCAATAAATGCCCTGTTTTGCCGCCGTTTCAAATTTTTTGATAAAAATTTTCTTTCTTTATTCCTTTCTTTACCTTTGCAGTCGATACTTACTCTTTCTCTCTCTAAACTTTCTCAAATCCGCCATTGCTCTAGCTCCAAGCTCTGCAACCATCCTCATTCTTCCATTCTAGCGAAGCTTTAACCGTTCCGTCGTGTCTACATCCGTCGTCTGACCTCGGCGTTCTTTATACCAGCTCCAATTATCTTGGTAAGCCTCTGTTCTTTTCATTCTTAATTCCTCTATGCTTGTTTGCTTTCTTGCTGCCATTACTGCTTTGTTCAAACTTTTGATTTACTGAACTATTCATCTGGATGTGTCTATTCCATGATTTCGCTTATGTTTTGAACACTTGAACTGTTTCACCACTTTTTTGCCACTGTTCTTGAGCCTGTATTTCTTGTATTCTTTATGCTTTTGAGAACCCCACCTCTGTTTTTGAAACTTTATTCTTATTTCTGTATTTTTTTCAGATCTGTGCCTTCAATCTTTGCTTTCGTAGTTTTTAGGTTTGGGATTTGTCTGTAGAACCTACCAATTCTTAGGAAAAACTGAAACAATCGTAACCAGTGTTTACCTAGGTTTTTGCCGAGGTTCCTATAACCCTTTAAGAACATCTTTTCTTTGTAACCAAATTCCTTTACGCCGAAATCATGGGTATGTGGAGACATAGGGTAGATACCCCGACCAAACTTGAATACTTTTGGGAAGAGTTCGAAATTCCTGCTGACGTCCATCTGAGACTGGCTAGGGATAACGACTCAATCATGCCCACAGATGATATAATGCCCTTTTCCATAGTCGCTTTTGCTGAATGTGGACTTCGGCATCCACTCAATCCCCTTTTTCGTGAAGTTCTCCACTATTACAAGTTGAACCCCATACTACTTACCATCAACTCCTATCGAGTGGTCAATGGTATTATAGCCTTAGCCAGGCAGGAAAACGTTAGGATTACCCTTGCCAACATTCAATTTTGTTATACCATGTGTGCCCTTAACCTCAAAGAAAAAGGCTACGTTTATTACCCCAAGCCGAGGTCCACCGAAGTTAAAATCGTAGCCGACCTCCCAGACTCCAACAAGGGAGCTGGAGATGATTACGTTATTGTTTCAGGAAATTGGGAGTTTGGCGCAGACGAGGACGCTCATCTGTACCCTCTTCCGCGATCAGTTAAGGAGGGCAAGGGTAAGAGCCCAGTGTTAATACTTAGTTGTTGCTTTTCAAGTCTTCAATATTCTATCTGTTTCTAATGTCTTGTTTTTTTCTTGCAGACGTTCGTAAGCCACCGAAAATTTTTCGCCAATCTTACGTTCCCAGCAAGGACCTGAAAAAACTACTGGACTTGTTAGTTCACAAGAGAAAAGCGCCTCTTCTTCTCAACTTTATTCCAACATACAAGTCGACTTTACTCAACGTTCTGAGATCAAAGAAGAAAAGTCTTTCTCCACCTACTGCTACAACTCTAACCGCTTCTACATCCCGAACAGATCAAGGATCAACATCGGATCCAACCGATCAACCATCAACTTCAGCTCCATACTTGATCCCCATACCTAAACGAAAACGTCGGCGAAGACTTGTCAAAACTGCCAAGATGGGTCGTGCAAAACCTATCGCCAAGGATCTTCTTGCCGATCTCCCTACTGATGTCGACGTTCAGCTGACACAGAACATGCCCCCACCAAAGCCAAAAAGAACAAAAAAGGCTCAGCCCAAGGCCATAGCCAATGAAGTTGAAACTGAGGACACTTTGCCAATTTCAAAATTGGCTGGGAGTGAGAAGACATCTTTTGTTCCTACCAAAAGATCTGCTGAAGCCCAGCCCTCTGAGTCCTCTAAATCGAAGAGGCTGAAGTCGTCGTCTGGGACGACCTCGAGTTCTAAAAAACCAGATATCCCCTGGGCGCCTGCTATCACTTTGGAAGATAAGCCTGTCATGGCCAGTGACAGTGCTGATGATATCAATATCGATGTCGCCCTCAGTACTGCTCTTCTTCTTCCCAGTGATCTTGAAAAGAATGCCGAGTTGAGTGAGTACGAAAACTACGCTTTCATGCTTCAGCGTTGTGTTCAAGTAAGTTTCTCCACTTGGTAATTTGTCTTTTTTTTTATCTTTTCATACTTGAAAAACTTTGTAATAACTTTTACTTTATGTTCTTTCAGGCTGTTCAGCATGCCCATTCCTTCTCCATGCAATCTTTCGAGAACAGGGAGAAGTTGACCAACATGAAAAATGAGTATACTGCCCTTCAAAAGATGAACAAAAGCCTCCAATCAAAAATGAAGAAGTTGGAGGACCAGGCTGAGGCTGCCCTGAAGGCTCAGACTGAAGCCGAGGAGAAGGCTGATGCTGCTGAAGCCATCAAGAAAGTTGCTAAGGCTCAGAAAAAAGAAGCCGAGGAAAAAATGGCCCAAGCTGAAAAAGAGCTTCAGGAAGCCCTGGCCACTAAAGAGGCCAAAATCAAAGCGGCCAACGAAAAGGCCTATTCTCAGGGCATAATCGACGTCACCGGGGACTATAAGCTACAAGTCAGGCAGGAATGCAACAGGGGCTTCTCCCTAGGTTGGATGTCCTTGGCAAAGAAGCTCAATATTCCTGATGATTTACCATTGCGTAAAGCCGACGCGATTTCTCTTCCATTCCCTCCACCTTCACCTCCAAGTCAAGCTGAAGACGATTCTGAATCTGAAACTGAGGATGAGGAAAAGGATGATGATGAGGCTTTAGTAAGGAAACCCAAAGATGCCACTGAGACCAAGTCCCCTCCTTAGGATAATCAAGTCCTAGACTTGACTCATGAGGAGGAAGATGAGGAGGTTGTCAAGGAGGCTACTCTTGAACAAGCATCATCTGATGTTCCTCCAGTTGAAAAAAGTCTTGATCAAACACTTGCCGAGATTGATGCCGAGATCGTGGCAGAAAAGGCAGCTGAAGTAGTTCTTCAAGAGTCTGCCGAGGTCCAGACTCAAATTGCGCCTGAAGTTGAAGAATCACAACCTTGATGTCTTTTGTACTTTTTTGTTTTCTGGATAATATAAGCTTTTTGTATGGCCGATGTGCCTCCAGTTTATGTTGAATGTTTCAATATAACTTTCTTTGAGTGTCTGCACTCTTTTGCCTTTTCTTTGACTGCCACTATAAGATTCTATACTTTGAATATTCTGCATGCCTTTCAAACTTTGCCTTCTTTGTGAAATTTTCTCGAGGTTACATATCTCGGGTATAATAACTACAAACTTTACTTCAGCAAGATACTGACCTGCAAACTTTTTCATAAATTTCAACAAGTGTAAAACATATACTATAAACTTTTCTCAAGTTATAACAAGTGCTAAATAATGATCTTCTTGTAAATTGCTACAAATTTTAACAAGTGTTTAAACAATATACTTAGCTTTTACTTCAACCTGTAAATTGCTGCAAGTTTCAACAGATGATCATATGTCGGCTTAACGTCATCTTGTAAATTGCTACAAATTTCAACAAGTGTTAAGCATCTTCTTTTGGTTTAACCAACCTGTAGATTGCTACAAGTGTTTAAGCAATAACCTCGGCTTCACTTCGACTTGTAAATTGCTACAAATTTCAACAAGTGAAGGGAAACAGTAATCTCGGCTTAACTCCAACTTATAAATTGCTACAAATTTCAACAAGTGAAGGGAAACAGTAATCTCGGCTTAACTCCAACTTGTAAATTGCTACTAATTTCAACAAGTGAAGATAAGGAATAATCTCGGCTTAACTTCAACTTGTAAATTGCTACAAATTTCAACAAGTGAAGATAAGGAATCAGCTTAACTTCAACTTGTAAATTGCTACAAATTTCAACAAGTGAAGATAAGGAACCATCTCAACTTAACTTCAACTTATAAATTGCTACAAATTTCAACAAGTGAAGATAAGGAATCAGTTTAACTTCAACTTGTAAATTGCTACAAATTTCAACAAGTGAAGATAAGGAACCATTTCAGCTTATTTTCAACTTGTAAATTGCGACAAATTTCAACAAGTGAAGATAAGGAATCATCTCGGCTTAACTTTAACTTGTAAATTGCTACAAATTTCAACAAGTGTTAAGCATATTTTTCTTCTTTTTGCCTCCAATGTGAACCTGAGTTCCACTTGGGTTCTCATTATTCATGTCTCTCAGAAATAACATTGTGTATCTTTATCAATCATATGTGTTTGAAAAATTCTGAAAAGATTTTATTGATGACATTGGCCAAAAAACAATGCATATCTAATGATAGAAAAATTTTAAATTACAAGTGTTCCAAGGTCTGGGTAATGCTTTGCCCTCATTATCTTCAAGCCGATAAGCTCCATTGCCTAACACTAAAGTAATTCTGTAGGGTTGTAGACGCGCCCTTGGGGCCTCACTCTACAGTTCGGACTCCCCTGTTTTGTTTTGTTGCCGTTCTTAATCTGAACCAAAGAGTCCAACTCTGGCAAATCGTTTGAGAAAACAGATTTTTGTTTTGAAAAGTAGTGCCAAACATGGACTGCTTTGCCAGATATAGAGTCGCCACCTAAATATTTTTAAAATGGGAAATTTAGGAAACCCTGACTCGGTGCCGAAGGCTACGTATCCGTCATCACCAAAGTTGTCTTGGCTCGGGAGCTTGGGTATGATCGGGGAAGGTCAGCTATGAGCACTTCTTTCGCCTCGTCAAGACCGCCTCTACTAACCGTGATATCCGTTTTTAAAAACATTATGTGTTCTTATTCCAATTATTAGCCTAGAATTACTATATTATGCGCGCAGCAAACAAGTATAGACTAGATTGTCTAATTTGGAAACAAACATTGCATATCCATTCGTTTTGAAAGCGTTTCGGATTTTGCTACTCGCAAGTAGACTAAAACACGGATTTCAACGAGCTTTTCCAACTCAAACAATCCAACCTCCACCCACAGGCATTCAAACAGTTTATCTCATATAAGCATTTAGCCTCATGTTTAGCATTCACACGCATACGATATGCTAAAGCATAAATACTTACATCGTACTCCGTGCCAAAACAATAAACTAGTTAGCAAACATGCATGCCCTAGTTTATGTTAAGTGACTAATGCATCGCATACAGAATGTGATTAGGATAGGCTCGGCTAACCCTAAACATGGCATGTGAAATGCACGAGTAACATGTATTCAAGTTAGATTTGAAGATACAATGCAGTTTGTATGATGTACTGAGCCCGATGCATGTAAGACAAATGTATGGATGCACGCATGCATTGCATAAGGTATGCTAAAATAAACGTGCCCTAATCTACCATCATAAGCGGGTAAATAAAAGGGAAGAAATAAGTGGGGGTTGGAAGACATACACACCACTCACCCACACTTATTACAGATTCACCCTCGCTCGGAGGGACCAAAAGAATAATACAAATAATTAACTACGCAAGCTAATTAAATATTACAAATTAATTAAATTAACAAATTAATTAATCTAAGGAAAAACAATAAACCGCCTCGGGGCGAGGGCTCAATGCACGCGCGCTTGGATTCCGCTCGGAATTGCACTACCATGCCTAGCTTGCCTCTGTTTTCCCTGCTTTGTTCCTCTGAAAACTGCCAAAGTCTCAGAACTACTTCCTTGGATACTGGGAATTACCACCGGCTAAACAGAATAGCCACCGGCTGCTATATGTGGCCATCGGCACAGAATTCATCCATCGGCTGATAATCTATTGTCGGTCGGCACTAAATATTGCCGGCCGGCAATGAATTCCTGCAAAACCTACAACTCACAGCAGCAGAGGGCAAAACTTGCATGGCAGCTCAATTCAAGCAATGTATGCACCAAACACATTCCTTATCATGTTTGTGACTCAAAGGAGGATGTGCCTCGATTCTCGGGCCACCAATCACACATTTTCATGCATGATGGCTCAAAGAATCAAGTGTGCAATTTTCATGTCAAATGAAATGCAAACTAATCAAACAAAAAGCCCAATCCCCATCACCAAATCAAGGGACAAGGCATGCATGCAAGATGCATTGCAACCTAATCATGTTAGCTAAGGATGCAACATGGCATGGCAACACACTTATGCAAGCATACAAGAAAAACATGAGGTAAGCATGCAAGCAAGCAAATGATGGTCTTAAACATGACTTAGGCAACTCCAAATAGGCCTAAAGTCAGTGGCCAAAATACCCCAAAAATGAAAGCCACCACATACACACACATGCATATGTTAAGACTTAACACTTAGGCACTAAGTAAGCAACCCTCAAGCACACTTGAAAGGGGATATCATGGACACTTAGCATGCATCATAAGCTTTAAAAATCATGTTATAGAAGGTTCCAAACCAACTAAATAAACCGAGTAAAGCATGCAAAAAGGCCCAAGCACTCAAGGCTCACCAAAGAGGTAATGGACTACACTTAACACAACCATACATGGCATGCATTAGGCGACCAAAAATAGAGTTTTAACACATAAAACTAAGTCCAAAAGACCACTTAGATGGCACCTAAGTGACTCAAATTCAAAGGCATGCATAATGGCCAAAACAAAAGGGCATACAACACATGCTTTCAAAGCAATAAAGAGGCGACTTAGGCAAGCATATGGGCATGCCAAAGGGACTGAAATTACATGTTGGGTGGTTCCAAACCACCAAAATGATGCAAGCAACACATGCTAGACATTCACATACTTGAGGCATACAAGCCCGGCAAGCCACAAATGCAAAAGAGCTATGCTAAACATACCAAAATCGACCCAAACAATTATGGACAGACCTAAAGCATGGAAAAATAAGCACAAAACATTCATAAGTCTAAGCCTAAATCACACTCGAACAAAGGCTAACAACCTAAGACATGTTAAGGGAATTACAAGGCATTACATGGCAACTACACTAAGCATGAATGGAGCACCAAAATCAACATACAACATGATTATATTATGGCATAATAAGCATGAAATGCAGCCTAGACATGATCAACACACACTTGAACATAAGGCTCCTTAAGAGATCAAAAATAGTCCCTTTCAAGGACAACAAAGAGAGGGGGTGGCCCTCTCCTTTTGGAGACTTCAAGGCACCATCTCCACCACTGAAATCCCTCAAGATTTCAGTGGTGAAGAGGCCCAAACACCAAAGTCTCAAAACTTGCACAAAATGGCACAAAATGAGGCATTTCAAGGCCTAAGGGTGACCAAACACACCCAAACCACAAAACACCCTTAACAAACAATTAAGAGGGTTTAAAAACAGAACTTTTTTATGTTATACACTAAACTCAAAAACAGCTTTAAGATAGGTAAAAATAGGATACAAAAATGGGGAATAAAAGGCAAGTTTCTCACCCTTGTTGACCACCTTCACAAGTGTTGATGTTGTTGCTTCCTTGGGCTCAAATCCAGCCAAGAACACCAAGAACAACCTCTTGGAACCTCAGAAACCAAGGAAAGATGAAACACTAGGTGTTGATGTGCAATATTATGAACAAATGCACCTAGAACACTTAAGGGAGAGAGGTATAGAGATATAATATGTATCAATCCTAGACCTAAAACCAGAGTTCTCTCTGAGTTCTTTTCTCTCCAAAAAGCCAACCCTAAAGCCAAGGGGGAAGGCCTCCTCTTATAGAGGAGGCAATCTTGTAAGCTTAAGCATTAAGCAAGACAAGAAGTGCATCCCTCCATACACGTGTATGGAGGGGAAGTCAATGCCAGACAGCTGTAATAAAATATCTGAAAAAGCAGCTGAACAGTAGTCGGCTATCCAAAAATGTCATTTTGACAAAAATGACTGCCGACCGGCAATATATATTGCCGGTGGCAACAAAAACCAGCTGGTGGCCTCTAGCTAGTGCCGGTGGTGTGTGGGGATGTCTCACAAGGCATTCCCTGCCCCTCTGAGGCAAAACACAAGTGTTTGGTGCAAAACCAGACACAAAACAGTCGTGTTCGGAGATCGTGAGGTAAGGCGCGTAGCCGAGAACTCCCGGGAACTCCAAACAAACACAAACATGGATAATCACCGAGTGTTCAAACGGTGACGTCCAAGTCTTGAGGACGATCAAAAATGGGGTGTCTACAGTTGCCCCTCTTTGACAGAACTCGAAAGTCATAACAATGACGGGAGTGAATGTCAAAGCCCAGAGATGACCCATTTTTGACAAGGCCGAAGACTTGGACAAACATGCAAGACAAACAAGGTATGCGCCCGAAGGTAGGGGCAAAATGCAAGACAATGCAAGAAACCGAGCATAACTTATGATCATGCAAAGAAAGCTGTAACGAAGCACGCATGCAACAGTTTTAAGCTAGCATACACCACACTACACTACGATGCATAAAGGATGTAAGAGAATTATGCAATTCTCAATACGTCTCACTCGGAGAATACAATACCCGTGTGGCTCGTCCGGTTGCACCGGCTTCAAATGAACCGTACATACAATATCGTGCCTGCAAAGAAAGCAAACTTAACAGGTATGATATTGTTAACAATATGCATGACAATGCAATGACGAATGCAAAATGATATGCAATATATACAAAACTAAGTATAAACAATGCGAATGATAATGCAATGCAATTGAAACAATGCAAACTAAATGCAGAGCAATTGAATCATGATTCAATCATGAGCGGTTCGAAACTACACATATGTCAAATAGATTGATGGAAGTAACAAGTCCGTCTACCATATAACGATGTCTGAACTATGAGTGATGTAGACGGACACAAGAACAAGTATTGGGTGGAATGACATAAGTGGGGTGACAACCCGCTGAGGAAAGAATAATGATCCTAATGCTGGACGCAATAATTACACTACAATGTAATAGAAATGGATATGGCCTATAGCCAAAATCGTATTTTTCCTAGGAAAGGCATGTACACGTACAAGCCATGTCTGACACAGAAAATGTGCTGCCACCCTCAAACCAAGTTCATCAAGGAATAGGCGCGTACACATGCAGAACTGTGCTTCAACGTGAAAAGTATGAGCACATACCAGACCAAGCTCAACAAGGAAAGGTGCAAGCCACATATGGAAGATGATGCAGTGGATGCATGCAACTAAAATGCAATATATACAATATGCAATGGAATGGATATTTACAAAGGATGCATGACATATGGTTTTTTTTTGGTTTTGGATTTTTTGAAATGCATGACATATGCAGTATTCACAATGATGCATGATAATGCATGTGTTTACAATGATGCATGACATATGCAGTATTTACAATGTAATGCATGACATATGCAATATTTACAATGATGCATGATAATGCAATATGATGCAATGGCTATGATTGCAGCTTTCCCTATCTTACCAACAGGGCGATATGCTAGGTTGGTTCAGTATCCAGAACTGAGGCGCAAACATGCTTCCTCAACCTATGGGTCTTCCATACAGATTTCAAGCCGAGGGTACACCCCCTGGGTATTTAAACCAGACTTTAGTCTCGGAAATCCCGAACCTTTACGTTCTAGGCATAAGCCATTCGAACTCTAGTTTTCACCGTCCCAGTTGGTCTTCTAGGAACTCATCGCAAACACGAGCATGTGGCTTTACCAGACCACCGAAAGTCATTTGGGCACGACGATACCGAAGGAATTGCACCTTCAGAGGATTTAAGGTCTCCTAGACCGGGATGCAAAATGTATGCATGACAATGCATGTTTTTTTTTTTTTTTTTTTGTTTCTTTTGAATGCAGATGATGCATGATGTTTGAAATGCGCGCCAACGCACGGTCTTACGAATGCACGACAATGCATGAATTGTGTGTGCCGAAGCAACGAAGGTCTTGCACCTTCCGAGGATTTAAGGTCTCCTAGACCGTGATGTACATGACGGTATGATGCGCAAAATAGCGCGATTGAATGCATGCAAAATGCCACGAGATGCGCAAAATAGCGTGATACGTTAGACAACGCGAATACACAAGAAAGTGCAATGCGATGCATGCCAAATGCGATGAGGTGCGCACCTTAATGCACCGAAGGTCTTGCACCTCCCAAGGATTTGAGGTCTCCTAGACCGTGCAAAAATGGTAAAGGTTTCGCACCCTCCAAGGATTTAAGGTCTCCTAGACCATGATGTGAAACGATGCACAACGCAAGTGAGACACGCATGCCAATGCAAATGTAAGACGATGCAAACGAGACACGCATGCCTTGGTATGTATTGAGGTGCATGACAATGCAAAGGGAGTGCGTGTTACAACACGTGTTAAAGGTGCATAACAATGCCACTGTGAGGCGCATGATGGTGCGATGTAATGCACCAAAGTAGTGCAATGAAGGCGTGCAACGCACACGGGGCAACTTTTGAATCTTATGAAAGACAAAAGGATACGAAAGGATACAACATTGCATGAATTTGAGTGCCACACACAGAAGACACGGTCCGAGGTCAAAACGGAAGCCGGTTGAGCGTCGGAGATACACACTTTTTTGCACTTTCTTGAGCTATGAAGACCAGAAACCACTCACATGGCCTAAACAAGGCTGTGGGAACATCACCGGCCGGGCTAGGAGGCCACCGGCTATCCATCGGCTGAAAATAAATTCCATCGGCATAATATTCTGCCGGCCGGCACAAAATGTTGCCGAATCCAAAAGTTCTTGAAGTCAGGCGGATTCGACTTTTCACCTCGGGTCTTTTAAAATAGGGTTTTTAAACCCTATTTTCTTATTTCCCTTGCACCGAAAACCATCTCCCTCTCTCTCTAGAGCCTCTTTTTCTCCTCATTCGCTCATTTCTTTGTGTTTTCACGCCATTTTCGTCGTTCGATTCACGAAGTTCATCGCGTTTCGGACATTTTCGACCGATCGAAATTTCATTTCGGCACCCCTTTTGTTATTTCCGCCTTTTTGGGACTTGTTCCCCTCGGTTTCCTCTTCATTTCCATACCTTTTTCCGTCCCGACCTTTCCGGCCATTTTCCACCCTCCTGGGGGTTGACTTTTGAGTTGACTCTTCGCATTCCGAGCCGATTTTCATTCTTCGACCATTTTCCCGTCATTCTCGACATGGCCGACGACGTTCCACGTGGCGGGACTCCCTCAGATCACGAGATGGATCCCGAGGTCGAGCTCCTCCCGTTGAGCGAGCGTCCTTTCGACCCGGCGACCTACCGGCCGGCGATTCACGTTTTACCACCCGACGGACTGCGCCAGTTCAGGAGCTTCGACATGGCATTGGATCCTGAGCTGCTGCTACGCGAGCCTGTCTCCCACCTATCCTCCGGCGCTTCCGAGGTAACTTTCTTTCTCCGCTTTACTTTCTGCAACGTAGAATTCTTTGACTGCCAACTGCCATAGCTGATTACAGTGTTTAACTGCTTAGTTCTGATACACTGATATACTATATATTGTAGTTGATTACAAACGCGTTTGCAACTGATCATCGGTTTAAAACTCACATGCCCACACACTGCACTTAGCCTTGAACCACTCAAACCACGGCACACACTGTATTTTACTGCAAACACCAACACCTGATAACCGTTTGAATATGAAAATATGCACGCATGCCACATTTGCATTGAACCACTCAAACACGCTGACACATCACACGTTGTAGTTCACTATAAGCACACCGGCACCTGGTATCTGTTTGAATCTGAAAAATTTGCACGCATGCCACATTTACACTGAACCACTCAAACACGCTGACACATCACACGTTGTAGTTCACTATAAGCACACCGGCACCCGGTATTTGTTTGAATCTGATAAACTTGCACGCATGCCACATTTACATTGAACCACTCAAACACGTTGACACATCACACGTTGTAGTTCACTATAAGCACACTGGCACCCGGTATCTGTTTGAATTTGATAAACTTGCACGCATGCCACATTTACACTGATTTTGATTGTTTCTTCAAAACTGTACATTTTATATTGCTTCATAACTATTTGTTTGAAAACAGGGAGATTCCCATACCATCCGCGGGTATGGGAATACCGTCGCTCACGAGTGGTACTCTGAGCTTCCTGACGCAGCACGTGATCAGAGACCGGGTTGGCCGGCGCGATTCTCAGAGGGACTCTCCCAGCTCACGACATGCAGACCTCTTCTTGCCGCCCTGGTGGAGAGGTGGTGGGACACCACCGATTCATTTCATTTGTCGGCGACCGGGGACATGACGATGACCCCTTATGATTTCTCGATGCTCACCGGCATTGGGATAGGGGGTGATCCGATCCCCTTTGACACTGACATGGATGAGTGGACCGCGCACCAGTTGCACTGCGCCTCGCGCGTCCCGGCTTCGTCCGGTACTCCTGGTTCGAGGTGCAGTTCCGGGTCCAGCCCCTCCTCGTTGATGCAGCTCCGATGACCCCAGAGGCCGTGGAGAGATATGCCCGTGGCTTCCTCATGTTCCTTTTCGGGACGACCATCTTCGCCGACCGAGCGAACACAGTGCCTCTCTGTCTCCTCAGCGCACTAGTGGATGTGAGGGATATCTTACATTTTGATTGGGGTGGCGCCGCTCTAGCCACCCTTTATGGATATATGAGCTCATCCTCCCGCAGCAGCGGATAGTTGCTCGGGGGTTACTGGCGTGCTTGAGAGGTATATTTCTTTTTCTGCCTTTCATTTCCGTTCTTTATTTTCTGTACTCTGCACACTGCACACACTGTAGTTTGCTTTACACTTGTTGTATATTGTACACACGGCACACACATACCCTGCTTTACACTGACTGTACACTGCTCACACTGTACACTCTGCACAACACACTGTACAACACACGGCTCTGCTATTTCTGTCTTTTATTCTGTATTCTTCTTTATCTGATAAATGTACTGGTATTTATCTTGCAGCTGTGGGTTTACGCCTACTTTCCTAGGCTCGCTTCTGTACCCGATGCAGAGACCCCTCTGGTCGTCCCTTTCTCACGCCGCTTTGACGGGAGATGCGCCGAGGTCATGGAGACTTTTAGCTTCTTCCGCCATCGACACCATCACTCCCGCCGAGGTATGTTTTACTTGCGTTCATTTAGGTCTCGCTTTCCTCAGATATTTGCAATATCGATGGTAACAAATCAGATTTCATTTTCAGATCACTGGCGACCGTGGGCTCCATCTCATGGTGATGAGGATCGGTTCGCCGGCGTCTTGACGAGACCTCACGTTACGGATTTTGCTCGAGGGCCCGGCTGCCGGGCTTGGTACTGGCGGCGCTTCTGCACTTAGGCTTACCTGAGCAGATAGTCCCGGTGCATCCTCCTGAGCACATGCGGGACACGGAGAGGTTCATTGCCGAGGTAATGGCGGACTACACCATCGGCTGGGAGGCTGGCGATTTCTGAGGCGA
The DNA here is from genome assembly GCA_025200525.1 of Camellia lanceoleosa. Classification (NCBI taxonomy): domain Eukaryota; kingdom Viridiplantae; phylum Streptophyta; class Magnoliopsida; order Ericales; family Theaceae; genus Camellia; species Camellia lanceoleosa. The sequence continues at coordinate 39,812,250 of CM045764.1, forward strand.
GGGCGATTACTCAGAGTACGTCCGGACCTTCATCATACGCCCCCTGAGCGGCGGCCACCGAGCAGAGAGAGAGAGACCTGCGGCGCCAGCGACTGGAGCGGGAGCGAGAGGAGGAGCGCCGAGGAGGGCTCGAGTCCGTGGCAGATGTGGCGTCCAGCGGAGGCGAGGGTCCGGTTGGCCTGTTCTGCCCGCTTCATTGACTTTCCGAGGGCAGGATGGGGCGACCTACCAGATCCCCTTTGCTCCTCCACCGGCTGACCATGAGCTTGTCAGTGTCCCTGACTTGCCTCCGGTATGTGTTACTGCATTTCTGTATAGTCATTTCATTTCAGTTTATCTGATATTCCACAGAATATTGATGTATCTGATACTTTTGTAGGCGTCTTCCAGGTACACCCGGCAGTCATTGGAGATGAATGCCTCCATGATGGGGATGCTACAGCGGACACTCGACCTCCTAGCCCTCTACAGCATTCCGGTATGTTCTTCCTGACCACCGCTTCAAACCATATACAGACTGCTTTACATATTCTGATGCATAACAAAACATCTGATGAACTGCTCATGGCATCTGATACACTTCACTCACACACTGTATTCTGCACTAATTCACTGCTCACAGCATTCACAGACTGCGCTCACACACTGCATTTTGCACTGATTCATTGCTCACGGCATTCACACACTGTATTCATATATTGCATTCCGCGCCACGATTCACACATCACGGCATTCATACATTGCATTCTCGTGACCGATCCACCGCTTGCGATTCTCGATGCATTTGCCTTTCTTGCTTTTCAGCCTCCCTTCCCGATTCCTCCGGTGGGTGGCGCTCTGACTGGACCTCTCATTTCTACCCGGGATGGCAGAGTGTTTCCTCGCACCAGAGGAGAGCGTACCCATGTCGGGAGTAGCTCGCGGGCTCCAGTTCCGGACGACGAGTCTAAGGCAGAGTCAGAGGCGGAGGAGACCGTTGTTGGCTCAGACTCGAGCTCAGGTGGCGATGCCCCTGGTGGTGCCCCTGGTGATGACGCTCCTGGACCCTCATCCAGGAAGAGGACTAGGATAGCTTGATGGCCCCGGAGCCGGTTTTTGACATGTGATACAGATTTTACTGTTTTCTTTTTTTTGCATTTTTCCCTTTTGGTTAGCAGTTAAGGTACTTTTGTACTGCCGCAGGCAGATTTTGTTTCTCAAAACTTATGTACTTGAAAAGTTGATATTGAAATGAAATGAACTTTTTGTCTAAAAAAGTGTTTACATTTGTGTATATTTCATACCTTGCACTGTATTGCCTCATATTACACCTCAAATGTAAATGATATTGATCTGTTGTTTGAAAATTGAGCACTTGCATTATGATAATCGGATAACCAACTAACAGCAAACAACTCATACAAACCACTACTCAAACTGGATAATACAGCCCATACTCTACTGGGGATTGATCTGCCTATAGCCCATAACACAGCATTCAGTTCATTCTGCACATAGCAAACCCTGAACAAATAACCTGAATCTGACAAGACAGACCACACAACTGAAACGGTTGAGATTGAAACATACTCGGATGTCCCAAATTTCCTTTTCTTCTCTTGCCTCGCATAAATGTAGAGAATGGCACAGCATTCTGAGCACAACGATTTTTTTTTGAAGTAAGGAAGGGTTTTCAACCAGGGTATCGAGCCTACCACAGCGAGACAGACTCAAACAAAGAAACAAAAGGAACACAACCTAAAAGAACGAGACATGCTCGAAAAAGACTTAAAGCTAAAATCGAGACCGACAAATCAAAAGGACACGACACACGGACATGTTCACAAAAAGACCTCAAATCTCGAGGAGCCAATTCTTTCGGGTATTATTCCCATCCTTTCTGATTTGTGATACTTACATCACTCGGCCCTCAGGCTCGGTTTTTCTCTTAAACCCTTTTTCTCACTTTTCTCTCAACTTACACCTCTCTATTATTTAATCTCTCATTTTTCAATCCCTCCCCAGGTATGGTTGATAGGTAAACGAGAGGTTGTGGGTTCACGCCCAACACTGTTAGCTCACGGCTATTTCTTCTGGTGAATAGGATGCCCTCTTGGCAAGCATGTTAGCGGGGAAAGACAGAAGACCTGACTCAATCGTGTCCCTAGTTCGTCATTTTGACCATTTTTTTGTTTTCCAAAACAGTTTTGATAAAAAATGAGAGTTGGATTAACACACTTATTCGATTTTTGATTTGAAAATCATGTGAACCAGGCTGTGAGCACTGAAAATTCTCCTTTTGGGGTCCAAACATGGTCCAATTTTGAAAATGAAACAGTTTTCAAGAAAATAAGTCAACCTCAGTGAAAATTTTCAAAAACTATTTTTGCAAACAGTCAATGCCCGACGAGCATAGAACTTACCCTCGAGATGCACAACCTCGGATCGGAGGTAACGGAAAATTGCCTCTTGTTTAAAGGGGAATAAGGCAACAGAAAGTTACCCCTGGTTTGGACGATAACTTAGGGCGACTTGTGGCAATGCATAGCAACGGAAAGTTACCCCTTGTTTGGATGATGCCGTGGCACGTCGTAAGCCAGTCCTTGTTGACGACAATCGGATCCTCGGACGCGAAGGAGGCGAAGACGGTTTGAATCAATATATGGACACAGTCATTTGGAGGGTGTTGGTGGCTTGGACTTCAAGATGAATTTAATCACGTAGTTCCAGGTCGCTGCAATCGAGACATCGAATTTGGAGGAGGCAAAAGTGATCAAAACCATGTCATGGACTGGGACGCTATGGAAGCGTTGGGGGCTGGACTTCAAGATGAAGTTGCCTACATATCCCAAACATGGGAATCAAGCCTTACGTAGTTCCGGTTAAGGTACACTCGGGTATTTTAACCTTCACTGTTTAGGCTCTAACTTTTGCCAAGGTGCCCAATGCGGGTTTTCGACCTTGCGAGCTATGTTTTTCTTTTTCCTTCTTTTTCTTTTCTTTTCTTTTGCATTTTCATTTATTTTCTTTCTTTTCTTTTGCTATTGTTTTTTTTTTTTGTATTTTTCTTTTCTTCTTCACTTCTTTTTCATATTTTTCTTTTCTCTTTTCTTTTTCTTTGCTCTAACTTTTGCCTGGGTCGCCCTTCCGGGTTTTCGGCCCAGCGAGCCTCTCAAAGGATAAAAGGTGTAGCAAGCCTATGCCAAGTGGTTTTGAGATTGAAGCCTCTCCGTATCCAGGAGAGCGACTGTTGTATTGATTTGCAGGAAAAGTCCATCACGGTTGCTTCTCGAGCTTTGCTTGGTGGGATCTGATCTCCCTGATCTGACTTTGATGCCTCTTGCTCGAGGGCTGCCTCGGAATAGGCCACACAGGCGTTTCATGGCACTGAATGTTTTGAACGGATTCCAAGTTTTGAACAGAAAAATTGAATCTTGAGACCGAGAGCGATCCTAGGCTGCACAATCTCAAGAGCGGTTCCACACCAGTCTTCACAAGACTGCACAAGACAATTCGTTTTTGAAAGTTTTTAAGAAAGCGACAAATCATTCACGTTGAAGATAGTGTGGAACCAGTCTGGATCGGACCGGGATCCTTCTCAGTACTCACGCCGACAAGTATGATTTCATTCATTAAAAGCTTAACAGGCCTCTCTTTCTCTTAAAATGATCAAAATTTTACAAAACCCGAGGAATTACTTTCTCTTTGTTTTTATCACCGCAGTGTTTGAAAAGGGGTTTTATGAAGAGCTTAGGTCATTACGACGATGTTTAAGGCACAAGAGAGTAGGCGAAATGCACTGTCGTTCCATTCACATTTTCTGGCACGGCTAACTCAAATAGCAACAAATACGGCACATAATAGCCGCAGTTGTTTCATTCAGATTTGCTGGTATAACCGGCTCCTCGGCAACAAACAGGCTCAAAAAGCAAAAGCAACTAATCACAAGACAAAACGGTGTTTGAGGCAACAACCCCGAAATCACCTGGTATACTATACAAGAGGGACTGACTCATTACAACAAGACAGACCCTGTAAGCAAAAAGACTGACTCCATACAGAGAGATAGACTCAAAACAAAACAAAAAACTGACTCGACACCCAAGTTAGAATTTTACAAAACTAACATTAACAGATGCCCAAAAATGCGTGCCAAACGCCATATCCAAAAACGTGCCAAGCACTGCCCACAGGCGGTCCACCTTCTGATTACATACTTGCAGTGTCTGTATCCTCAAAATCCAACAACTGGGTGGTGACGGAATTTGCTGAGGTGGGGGGGGGAGGATAACCTCGTTGTCAATCAAATCTTGCACCTCGTGCCGGAGGCGGAAACAATTGTCGGTAGCATGGCCAGTCTGCTGATGGTACGCACAGTACAGAGCAGCATCATGTGTGGTAGGGAGATTCTTTGGGAGAGGCCGAGGCTCCAGGGGTTTAAGGTGTCCCCTCTCGGCAAGGATTTGAAGTGCCTTGGACAATGGCATGTAGAGAGCATGGAAGACCCTGCGTCCTCGGGGCAGGTACTTTGGAGCCTGAGCACTCTTGCTAGATGCACTAGCAAACGGATCGGCGGGTGCGGCCTTGGGTTTCTGATCCTTTCCGGATGCAAGGCTGGGAGGGGGAAGAACTGCTTTGGCATGACGGGGCCTATCCCGATTTTCTGATTGACTGGAATTGCCCTCAGGCGGAGTGGGGAAAGCATCCTCCACAGCTTTTGACATAACTGCGGATATCTGTTGCTTGTTCATTCCCCCGGCTTTCAAAGCCTCTATTGCCCACAGCAGTTGTTCGGTAGGGTCGGCATCTGCCTTCATTTTGCCTTTGTCTCTGGCCTCAGCCTGATTTAGAACTTGGTTTGATACGTCGTTGCCATAGCTGGAGGCCATCTCCGGTTGGCTGAGTTCAATTACAATTCGTCCCAATAGCGGGGGTTCCTGGGGTATAAAGCCTCCGGCATATGGTGCAGCTGGTGGCGAAACAGACATCCCATAGGCAAGATCCGCCACGGATCTTTGAAGATCACCTATCATTCCCATTAGTTCAAATGTAGTAGGCTCGCGAGCCTGATATAGTTGAGGGGTCCAAATTGGATGTGCGGCAGGCGACCTGGGTGGATGCGGCATGTCAACAATAGTCTCATCCTGTGGGGTGGTTTCTTGACTCAACACGGCCGTCATGACCACGATCTCTTCTGAGTTCTGCGTCATGTTCAGTCCTGCCTCAGCAAGGAGAAGACACTAGCTGTTCTAGATCGACCTTCTGAATCTCTGAACTAAAACGAAAAATAAGCAGTATTTTAGCCCCAAACAAATCAAACACGGGTGTAGTCGAACAATTGCACTCTACTACTGAACACTGTTCCCCAGAATCACTATTCAAAACTGAACTGATACCCGCAGACACAACTGATTCTCAACAACACTGATACCGGTGTCCTCAGGTCGGATACCCAAACTTGCAAATTGATATATGCGTTCCCTGCAGAGATACACTCTAAAAGCACATAACAGGTAAAAGAGAGCCAATACACCCCTATGTTGGGGTATGGTTTCCCTGTCCTATTTTGTCAAGAGCTAGGGTTTCACTACGTACACAGCGGTTTCAAACAACCTATATCGGGTAAGCAACCTGTCCTAGTTTGGAATGGTCACTATGGATTTCGATATGCACTAGGTCGAATGGTCAAAAAGGTTGCCCGGGTAGAACCGGGGTTTGTGTTCCCATACTGGCAGAGCCCGCAACCGGTCAGCCTTATGGTCATGCCTTGACAAGACAAGCCTCCAGTAAACCGCTCAGGAATAGCAAATGGCCAACACGGTGTCCTAGGCGCACCAATACACATGCAATGCAAAGAAACACATAAGTGTAGTCAAAACAGGATATCACGAGTTCAAGTCAAGCTCTCTAAAATCCCCAGCAGAGTCGCCAGAAACTGTAGACGCGCCCTTGGGCCCTCACTCTACAGTTCGGACTCCCCTGTTTTGTTTTGTTGCGGTTCTTAATCTGAACCAAAGAGTCCAACTCTGGCAAATCGTTTGAGAAAACAGATTTTTGTTTTGAAAAGTAGTGCCAAACATGGACTGCTTTACCAGATACAGAATCGCCACCTAAATATTTTTAAAATGGGAAATTTAGGAAACCCTGACTCGGTGCCGAAGGCCACGTGTCCGTCATCACCAAAGTTGTCTTGGCTCGGGAGCTTGGGTACGATCGGGGAAGGTCAGCTATGAGCACCCCCTTTCGCCCGGTCCGAAGACCGGCCTCTACTAACCGTGATATCCGTTTTTAAAAACATTATGTGTTCTTATTCCAATTATTAGCCTAGAATTACTATATTATGCGCGCAGCAAACAAGTATAGACTAGATTGTCTAATTTGGAAACAAACATTGCATATCCATTCGTTTTGAAAGCGTTTCGGATTTTGCTACTCGCAAGTAGGCTAAAACACGGATTTCAACGAGCTTTTCCAACTCAAACAATCCAACCTCCACCCACAGGCATTCAAACAGTTTATCTCATATAAGCATTTAGCCTCATGGTTAGCATTCACACGCATACGATATGCTAAAGCATAAATACTTACATCGTACTCCGTGCCAAAACAATAAACTAGTTAGCAAACATGCATGCCCTAGTTCATGTTAAGTGACTAATGCATCGCATACAGAATGTGATTAGGATAGGCTCGACTAACCCTAAACATGGCATGTGAAATGCATGAGTAACATGTATTCAAGTTAGATTTGAAGATACAATGCAGTTTGTATGATGTACCGAGCCCGGTGCATGTAAGACAAATGTATGGATGCACGCATGCATTGCATAAGGTATGCTAAAATAAACGTGCCCTAATCTACCATCATAAGCGGGTAAATAAAAGGGAAGAAAGAAGTGGGGGTTGGAAGACATACACACCACTCACCCACACTTATTACAGATTCGCCCTCGCTCGGAGGGACCAAAAGAATAATACAAATAATTAACTACGCAAGCTAATTAAATATTACAAATTAATTAAATTAACAAATTAATTAATCTAAGGAAAAACAGTAAACCGCCTCGGGGCGAGGGCTCAATGCACGCGCGCTCGGATTCCGCTCGGAATTGCACTACCATGCCTAGCTTGCCTCTGTTTTCCCTGCTTTGTTCCTCTGAAAACTGCCAAAGTCTCAGAACTACTTCCTTGGATACTGGGAATTACCACCGGCTAAACAGAATAGCCACCGGCTGCTATATGTGGCCATCGGCACAGAATTCATCCATCGGCTGATAATCGATTGCCGGTCGGCACTAAATATTGCCGGCCGGCAATGAATTCCTGCAAAACCTGCAACTCACAGCAGCAGAGGGCAAAACTTGCATGGCAGCTCAATTCAAGCAATGTATGCACCAAACACATTCCTTATCATGTTTGTGACTCAAAGGAGGATGTGCCTCGATTCTCGGGCCACCAATCACACATTTTCATGCATGATGGCCCAAAGAATCAAGTGTGCAATTTTCATGTCAAATGAAATGCAAACTAAGCAAACAAAAAGCCCAATCTCCATCACCAAATCAAGGGACAAGGCATGCATGCAAGATGCATTGCAACCTAATCATGTTAGCTAAGGATGCAACATGGCATGACAAGACACTTATGCAAGCATACAAGCAAAACATGAGGTAAGCATGCAAGCAAGCAAATGATGGTCTTAAACATGACTTAGGCAACTCCAAATAGGCCTAAAGTCAGTGGCCAAAATACCCCAAAAATGAAAGCCACCACATACACACACATGCATATGTTAAGACTTAACACTTAGGCACTAAGTAAGCAACCCTCAAGCACACTTGAAAGGGGATATCATGGACACTTAGCATGCATCATAAGCTTTAAAAATCATGTTATAGAAGGTTCCAAACCAACTAAATAAACCGAGTAAAGCATGCAAAAAGGCCCAAGCACTCAAGGCTCACCAAAGAGGTAATGGACTACACTTAACACAACCATACATGGCATGCATTAGGCGACCAAAAACAGAGTTTTAACACATAAAACTAAGTCCAAAAGACCACTTAGATGGCACCTAAGTGACTCAAATTCAAAGGCATGCATAATGGCCAAAACAAAAGGGCATACAACACATGCTTTCAAAGCAATAAAGAGGCGACTTAGGCAAGCATATGGGCATGCCAAAGGGACTGAAATTACATGTTGGGTGGTTCCAAACCACCAAAATGATGCAAGCAACACATGCTAGACATTCACATACTTGAGGCATACAAGCCCGGCAAGCCACAAATGCAAAGGAGCTATGCTAAACATACCAAAATCGACCCAAACAACTATGGACAGACCTAAAGCATGGCAAAATAAGCACAAAACATTCATAAGTCTAAGTCTAAATCACATTCGAACAACGGCTAACAACCTAAGACATGTTAAGGGAATTACAAGGCATTACATGGCAACTACACTAAGCATGAATGGAGCACCAAAATCAACATACAACATGATTATATTATGGCATAATAAGCATGAAATGCAGCCTAGACATGATCAACACACACTTGAACATAAGGCTCCTTAAGAGATCAAAAATAGTCCTTTTCAAGGACAACAAGGAGAGAGGGTGGCCCTCCTCTTTTGAAGACTTCAAGGCACCATCTCCACCACTGAAAGGGATTTCAGTGGTGGAGAGGCCCAAACACTAAAGTCTCGAAACTTGCACAAAATGGCACAAAATGAGGCCTTTCAAGGCCTAAGGGTGACCAAACACACCCAAACCACAAAACATCCTTAACAAACAATTAAGAGGGCTTAAAAACAGAACTTTTTTATGTTATACACTAAACACAAAAACAACTTTAAGACATGTAAAAATAGGATGCAAAAATGGGGAATAAAAGGCAAGTTTCTCACCCTTGTTGACCACCTTCACAAGTGTTGATGTTGTTGCTTCCTTGGGCTCAAATCTAGCCAAGAACACCAAGAACAACCTCTTGGAACCTCAGAAACCAAGGAAAGGTGAAACACTAGGTGTTGATGTGCAATATTATGAACAAATGCACCTAGAACACTTAAGGGAGAGAGGTATAGAGATATAATATGTATCAATCCTAGACCTAAAACTAGAGTTCTCTCTGAGTTCTTTTCTCTCCAAAAAGCCAACCCTAAAGCCAAGGGGGAAGGCCTCCTCTTATAGAGGAGGCAATCTTGTAAGCTTAGGCATTAAGCAAGACAAGAAGTGCATCCCTCCATACACGTGTATGGAGGGGAAGTCAATGCCAAACAGCTGTAATAAAATATTTGAAAAAGCAGCTGAACAGTAGCCGGCTTGCCAAAAATGTCATTTTGACAAAAATGACTGCCGACCGGCAACAAAGAGTGCCGGCCGGCAATATATATTGCGGGTGGCAACAAAAACCAGCCGGTGGCCTCTAGCTAGTGCCGGTGGTGTGTGGGGATGTCTCACAAGGCATTCCCTGCCCCTCTGAGGCAAAACACAAGTGTTTTGTGCAAAACCAGACACAAAACAGTCGAGTTCGGAGATCTTGAGGTAAGGCGCGTAGCCGAGAACTCCCGAAAACTCCAAACAAACACAAACATAGATAATCACCGAGTGTTCAAACGGTGACATCCAAGTCTTGAGGACGGTCAAAAATGGGGTGTCTACAAGGGTCCTTCCCAGTTTGGGCCAAGCTTGCCTTATCTGGGATCTTTCTTGTTGTCGACGACTTTTCTCAAGACCAGGTCGCGGACTTGAAAATCTCTTGGATTGACCTTCCTGTTGTAAGCTCTGGTAAGCTGTTCTGGTATACTGCGAGCTGAATTGCAGCTTTCTCTCTTCGTTCTTCTAAAAGATCCAGATCTTGGGCTAAGAGTATATCATTAGTCCCATTCTCAACTCCCTGGGTTCGGATCCCTGGGATGCCGACTTCAAGTGGAATGACTGCTTCTGTGCCATAGGCCATGGCAAAGGGGGATTCCCCTGTTGATCTTCTCGGCGTAGTCCAATATGCCCAAAGTACGTTGGGCAATTCGTCTACCCACTTTCCTTTTGCTGCCTGCAGCCTCTTCTTTATTCCATCCAAAATTATTTTGTTGGATGCTTCTGCTTATCCATTACTTTGGGGAAAATTTGGTGTTGAAAAGTAATTCTTGATCTTGAATTTCGCACAAAAGTTCTTGATGAGTTTGCTGTCAAACTGCGTTCCATTGTCGGCAACTATGGCTCTTGGAATGCCAAATCTGGTGATAAAGTTTCTCCATATAAAGTTCTTGACATCCACATCTCGGATTTTGGCAAGAGGTTCTGCCTTTATCCACTTCGTAAAGTAATCTGTTGCCACCAGCAAGTATTTTCTTTGCCCAGTTGCCTGGGGAAGTTGCCCAACAAGATTCATGCCCCACTAGGTGAACGGCCAAGGGCTGGATACTGGGTTCAGGTCAGCAGCTGGCTGATGTATCAAAGGTGCAAACCTTTGGCATTGTTCACACTTCTTCACGTAGGCTTCAGCATCCTTTTGCATGTAGGGCCACCAATACCCTTGGGTAATGGCCCTGTGAGCTAGTGATCTGCCCCCAGCATGGCTTCCACAAACTCCTTCATGAATTTCATATAAAAAATTTTCAACTTGCAAAGGGTGTACGCACCTTAAAAAGGGTCTAGTGAAGGATCTTCTGTAGAGATGTCCGTCCCCAGTCAAGCTGAATCTTGCCGACTTCAATATGAATTTGTGTGCCTCCTTGCGGTCTTCTGGCAGCTTTCCTTCTTTCAGGAATGCAACAATTGCATCTATCCAGCTTGGCCCCATGTCCACACATAATACTTCATGCTCTGTGTTCTGTAGATCTATGCTCGGGCCCGACATGTAGTCAATCATAATTGTCCTTGTTTTTCCAGTCTGCATTGAACTTGCCAGGTTGGCCAACGCATCGGCGTGGCTGTTATCATCTCAACTTACTTGGAGTAGTCGGCAGTTTTGAAATAGGGCTGCCAATCTGATGACCTCTTTTGCATATACCGACATCCTTTCGTTTCTCGCTGCAAATTCCCCTGTTGACTGGTTAACAATAAGCTGTGAATCACAAAAAACTATTACCTCATCTGCTTCTGCTACTGCTACCAGTTTTGGCCCTGCAATTAATGCCTCGTATTCTGCTTCATTGTTTGAGGCCTTGAACCCCAAACGGATGGATTGTTCTATTATTTCTCCATTTGGAGATATCAGTAGTACTCCTGCCCCGGCTCCTTGTCGGTTTGAACTTCCATCGACAAATAGTCTGAAAGAGTCGCCGATGTAGATGCTGCAGGGTCTGAGTTTTTCCTTCCTTTGCTCTCTTGCCTTAGGCTGGGATTCTCCTTGTTTGCTGGGACAATGTTTATTTAGGCTCAACGGAGCCCGATGTTCGATGGATTCAGGCGTGAATTCTACCACGAAGTCGACCGAAACTTGGCCCTTGATTGCTGTTCTGGGCCTGAACTCCAGGTCATACTGGCCCAAGGCCACTGCCTATCTTGCAATTCTTCCTATTAAGTCTCTTTGTTGTAATAAGGACTTCAGTGGGTGCTCTATTAGTACCACAATCCTGTGCGCCTGAAAGTAATGGTTCAACTTTTTTGAGGCCATCACTAAGACCAGCATTAATTTCTCTAGTGGTAGGTACGTTGTTTCCGCGTCGGCCAAGGTTTTACTTACATAGTAAATAGCCTTTTGTTCTCCTTTTTCTTCTCGAATTAGTACTGCACTTATTGCATGTTCTGACATAGCTAAGTATAAGAATAGCTCTTCCGCAGGTTCAGGTGTTGAGAGGACTGGAGCCGTGGTCAGATACTTCTTTAGGTCGGCCAAAGCGGCCTCACATTCTTCAGTCCATAGGAAGTCTGTGGTCTTTTTCACCAGGTTGAAGAAAGGTTTACACTTGTCTGAGCTTCGGCTTATGAACCTGTTTAGGGCTGCAGCCCTTCCAGTAAGCATTTGTACCTGTTTTGCCGATGTTGGGCTTTGTAGATCCAGGATGGCCTTGATCTGATCTGGGCTGGCCTCTATTCCCTTTCTTGTTACCAGGTACCCCAGAAACTTTCCAGATCCAACTCCAAACGCGCACTTCGATGCGTTGAGTCGGAGCTGATATGTTTTGAGGATCTTAAATACCTCTTTTAGGTCGGTAAGATGACTCCTAGGCTCCTTGGTCTTTACGATCATGTCATCGATGTAGACTTCTACTGTTTGGCCGATCAAGTTCTTGAACATTCTGATTACCAGCCTTTGGTAGGTTGCTCCTGCGTTTTTCAACCCAAAAGGCATCACTCTGTAACAGTACAGGCCTTTTGGGGTGATGAACGCTGTCTTTTCTTCGTCTGGGGGGTACATGGCTATTTGGTGGTACCCCCTATAAGCATCCAGGAAGCTCAATCTTCCATATCCAGATGTGGCATCCACTAGCTGGTCAATTTTGGGCAGAGGGAAGCTGTCTTTGGGACAGGCTTTGTTCATGCTTGTAAAATCTACGCATACCCTCCATTTTCCGTTCTTCTTCTTTACTACCATAGTGTTTGATAGCCATGTCGGATAATTGACTTCTCTGATGGCCCTGGCCTCTAGAAGTCTGTCTACTTCCTCCTCTACTGCTTCGACGTGCATCAACGTCGGTCTTCTGGCTCGTTATATTACAGGTTTGGCCGACCTGTCAACGTTCAGTCTGTGACATGTGACCTCAGGGTCAATGCCAGGCATTTCATAAGGTGTCCAGGCGAACACTTCTATGTTTGTTCTCAAAAAGGCTTCCAGTTCCTTTTCTTCTTTTTCGGCTAAGCCTGAGCCGAGAAGAAATAAGCGCTCTTCATCCCCCTCTCGGACGAGGATTTTCTTTAGTGTTTCCTCACTCTTCTCGACCTGCTCCTTGCCAACATCATCTAGGACCTCCATGTCCTCATCTTCAATCTTTGCCTTCCCTGGTTCTTGTATGTTGCAGGTTGTTTTCATTACTACCATGGAGCAGTTTTTTGCCTGCAGCTGGTCTCCTTTGACTTCTTCAATTCCATGTTCTGTTGGGAACCGCAATAGTTGATGCAACGTTGAGGGAACTGCCCCCATTGCATGCAACCATGGCCTTTCCAAGATGATGTTGTATAGTGAAGATATGTCAATCACGATGAACTTTGTCTTGATCTTCTTAGTGCCGGTTTGCACTTCCAAATTTGTAGCGCCCAGCGGCCACGTCGGCGTGCCATTGAAGCCGACCATCGGGCCATTCGATTGCTCCATGTCATCTGGGTGAAGGCCCAGCTCCTTGTAACATCTAACATACATGATGTCACAAGAGTTGCCTTGATCTATTAAGATGGGTTTCACTTGGCACTCCCCAACCTGGAGGGATACTACCAAGGCATCATTATACGGGTGCTGGACCATCTCTAGGTCGGCTTCGGTGAAGGCTATCATTAGGCCTGGGTATTCTTTAGGCCGAGGTCTTTTCTGTCCAACCTGGTTCACGTGCTGCAGGTGTTTTACTCTTTGGGTTTCCCCCCGTATGTAGTTTTCGTTCACCTTGGAGTGAATTACGTTAACCACCCTAGGTCCCCCTCCCTGTGGTTCTTTGTCTTTGGGGGGCGCTTGGTGCTTGAGGCAACCTTGCCTGCTCTTCTCTGGTCCTGGTTTCGTCGACAAGATCCCTCAGATGGCCTTGTCTTACTAAGTCCTCTAAGTATGCTTTTAGGGCTCGACAACCCTGAGTTGGGTGCCCTTCTTCATTGTGGTAAGCACAACGCCTACCAACGTTCCTACCCATGTATTCCCCTGGGGCCTTTGCTGGTGTTCTGAAATAGGGTTGATTTCGGATTTGATCCAGGACTTTGTGGACCGGGATTCGGAACACAGTCGTCACTGCCTGTTTGCCTCTCAATTCTGTCTCTGCTTTGCTAAATCCGTTGTTACTTCGGCCTCGCTTCGGCAAGCCGTTCCCTTTTTCTTGTTTTTCCTCCTTATTCCCCGATGTATCCTTCTCGGTTCTGGCATACTTCTTGATTCTTGCCATGAGCTCTTCCATTCTCTTCGGCAATGTTTTTGCCAAAGATTTCCGCAGCGAACAATCATCTTTTAGGCCGTTCTTGAAAGACACGACCGCCACTTCTTGGTTGTATTCGGGTATTCGATTGAACACCTCATAGTATCTTTTTGCATAGGCCCTAAGGCCTTCATCCTTGCTGATCTTTAGAGTCATTAATGCATCCACCCTTAATGGCTGTAGCTTATTTGTCACGAACCTGGCCATAAACATCTCTGCTAGGCCTTCCCAAGTCTTCACACTTCCCTTTGGCAGTTTGTGGAACCAATCTGATGCAATCTCCCCAAAGGATGAGGGGAACACTTTGCAAAGCAACGGCTCGTTTCCACTGTATAGTGCCATTGAGTTCAAGAATAATCCAACGTGGAAGTTAGGATCTGACTTACCATCGTATATTTGAAACCACGGCATACTAAATCTCTTTTGTGCCTCAAATTTGTCCAGCTCTACCGAGAACGGTGTCCTCGGCTTGTCGGGTGAGGTAACCTCGGCTTCAGCATTATGTTCCTTCCTCTTTAGGTAATTTCGCAGGTCTTCTTTACTCCTCCCTAGAGCTCGGCTATCTTTTGACTTCAGTCTTTTTGGCACACTGCTTTCGGCCTCGTGGTGGGCCCGTTTTGATCTTTCTCCATGGGTTGTGTCAAAGCAGAGCGCCTGTCCCTAGATATACCGATGTTCTCTGTGTTCTAGGTCCTTCGTGTGATATGTCCTTTGGGACTTCTCTTGTCTCGGCTCCTCTCATTCGACTTCCCTGGAAGGCGGGTGAGAGTGCCTTCCGCTCCTGGTGTGTTGAGGTACTTCGGGAATTGTTTTCCTTCCTCCCTTCTGGGTATTAACTGCTAGAATCGGCATGTCTTGCAGCGGGTACGGTGGCTGCATGACATTGTTTTGCATCATGAAGTTGACGATCGACTGCAGGTCTGCCAACTTGTCTGCCAATTCTTTTACTTCCTCATCCCCTCCGTAGGCACCTGTCTCTCCATACTTGGAGGTTATCTTCGTTGTAGTATCTTTCTTGGTCTGTCTTCTTTGAAGTGTCGCCCTCCTGGCCGACGTCTTTTCCTCCGCGCCCCTGGTCACGGGCTTCTTCGTTGTGGTTGTCTCCTTCAATGTCAAGGTCGATAGGCCTGCCACTCCTAGCGAGAGCGTCGTCCCCAACCTTTTCTTTTTGTACGTTACTGGCCATTTATTCGTCTTTCCTTCCTACAGACAACGCCAAATTGTGTGAGTGATTTTCTGATCACACTGCCCTCCTTAGGGATTCAATTTGTAGAACACAAAGGCGTAATAGATGGCACCTCATCTGCTCCGCATGAAAGAAAAAGGCTCATGGTGGTTCTTCTACCCGGGGGCACTCCGACGATCAAGTCAGTATATCTCTCAAAGATAATCAAGTATTCAACTCACAAGATTGAATATAAAAAACAAACCTTAGACTCATGGGGGTGCCTTTCTTTTATAGCCAATACAATTCTAGTCCCAATAGGAGCCTAACTCCAATGGACTCAAGATTACTGCTAATCTAGAACTCTCAGTGGAATTAGGATAAACCCTCTAAGAGTTTCATCTTTACCCAAACTGAAGTCTTCTCTCAATCTAGGACTCTTGTCCTTTATCCGCTTATCTCGGATTCCGATATCTTCGAAGATAACCTCGACAACTCCGAGATCACCTCGGCATAACTACTATGACACGTGGCACCTCGGCTGACACGTCGGCGTCACCTTGCCACGTGTTGGTACTCAGAAAATATATCCTCACAAGTTGTATTTTGAGTTTGTGAGTTTTGGAATTATAATTTGAGTGTGAAAAATTTGTTTGGTAAAAGGGTTTTGAAAAGAATTTTGAATTGAGTGGAGAATTTTTGATGTGACATATGATATTTGATACAAAAGCTTATAATTCATAAACAAACATACAAATCAAAATTCTATTAAAACACATAAATTTTTTTTTTAAATTCGAAATTTATTTTTTTCAAATATATAAAAATTAACATATGTCAATTGCAAAAAAAAAAAAAAAAAAAATCCACTATTCCGATCAACCGGTGGGACGACCAATTAGGCCAAATTTGAAAAAAAAAATTTGAAAAACGCGCCGCAGACAGAGTTTTCAGTAGAGTTGTGGAAATGTGATTTGAGAATTCCAACCAAACATCATATTGGAATATAAGTGTAGAATCATTGTTTAGAAACACAACCAAACATAGTCAAAGATTCCATTTTCTCTTTACTTTTTGCACATCTTTTCGTAAAAAATTAAAAAATCATACCAAACATACTAATTTTTTTTACATCATAATTTAGCCAAAAAGTCAAAAAGTTACTAAAAAAACATGTTCCCAAACGAGGCTTAATATGCCATTTATTTATGTATTTTTGTGACTTAACTTACACACTTTTGTGAGAACTTACGATACATTTTATGGGTTAAGTTATGCAATTTTGTAAAATGATTTACGTATATTTGTAAAAACTTATGTCAAGTTATGATTTCTCAAATTTTTATAAGTTAACTAATGTAAATTTATATTTAAGTTACATGATTTTGTAAGATAAGTTATGTACTTTTGTAAAAATTTTCACAAGTTTGCATATCCTTTCCACAAGACCTAAGGTCCCGTTTGTTTCACTGGATATAAAATAGAGGATATAATATGATGTGGGATTTAGTCAGGATATATAATTAATAGGATATAGGTATTAGATAGCATATCCCCCAAGTCATGTTTGTTGACTTGATATATAAGATTGGATATATGTTATGCATGTTTGTTTTACAAAATATATTGTGGGATATAACAAATAATTTTCAAGATTGCCCTCGTAATATTATATTATATTATATTAAATTAAATTAAATAATATTATATTATATTAAATTCAAAATTTATATTAAATTAAATTAAATTCAATAATATTTATATTAAATTAAATTCAATAATTATATTATATTAAATTGAAAATTTATATTAAATTCAAAATTTTATATTAAATTATATTATATTAAATTAAATTCAATAATTATATTATATTAAATTCAAAAAATAATATTAAATCATATTATGTTAGATAGATAAAAAGGTAAATTGGACTTTTGGGTGGTATTGTATGTCCTACACTTTTGGGGGATATACAATCCCACCGGATATTATATCCCCTTCAAAAAAAAAAATTGCAAACATGGAATATATGGACCCCACTGGATATAATATCCAATCTCAATCTTCATATCCCCCAATCAAACAGGGCCTAAAGACGTTCAATCTCAGAATAATGAATTGGGTTGGCAGAAATTTGGTGATTTGGGCTCTTCAACAATAATAAAAAATCTTATTCTTGGATTTGGAATTAAAGATTGAGCTAAGTTTTAGTATGGGTTAAAAGAACAAAAAAAAAAAAAAACAAACAAACAAACAAACAAACAAACAAAACAAAAAACAAAAAATTAAAAAACAACAACTAAGTTTTAGTAAATTAAAATCAAAATAATTAAGGCCCCATACAAATAAAAATACATTTTTGGATTTGATATTGAGAGTTGGACATAGATTGATTTTGATAAATTAAAATCAAAATAATTGAAACTCTCCATTTAATTAAAAGACATTTGGTGAGGAGTTCCCTTTGCAAGGGTTATTGTAGGATTAAGCTTTCTCTCATATTAGGATCTTCACATTAGGGAACTTGAGCGATCCATGGAACTCACCATAGGTTTTGTTTTGATAATTCGAACTATTTATTTTCAGGACTCACTAAGTAGCATATTCATGAAAAAAATTAAAATGATTAGGATATCAGTAACTATATATTTGAATCGAATTTATATTACAAAAAATTGATGGTCATTTTTGAAATTATATTTATTGTTCATTTTTTAAAACAAATATGATTCAAATATATAACTACCGATATTCAATCATTTTGATTTTTTGCATAAATATTTTCCTTAATAAATCCAAAAAAGTGAACAGTTCGGATCATCAGAATCGATTCTAAAATAGGTCTACCAAGTCTAAACGTTTTCTCAAATTGAGATAATAACTTGAGAGAAGCTAAACCCTTTAAATTAAGTCCTCACTAAATTTTTTTGACCCCAAAAATCAAGTCGGCATGCGGATTCCAAAACTACCCCAACACTCGTAAAGGGTACTATGTTTATTACTGGAAAATTTAGCCAAAACCCCCTAGGCCTAACATGTTAGTGTCCTTGTTAGTGTGTAAAGGACAGCTCAAAATGTTTTATTTCCTAAACTCCCTAGCAAAAAGCATGTTTTTCATGAAGGACAGGCAAATATGTTTCCATATTTGTTTGGACAATTTTGCCCTATCATGTAAATACATATATATATATATATATATTTGAGAAGTTGAAACTTCTTCATCGATCTCTCTCTTTCTCTCTAAAAAACGCAAAGCATATTAACGAAGAGAGGAAAAGGAGAAGATGACAATTGAGGAGGGAAAGAAGAACACAGAAAGAGCTATTCCGAAAGACCCATGTCGGAGCCATCCACTGTTCATCGTTCGTGGCGGCACGGTCCGCTAAAGCCCTCAATAGGATCCCTTATCACTCTGAATTTATTATCATTTCCAGATTTCTCACAGACATTAACGGTGATTGGAGAAAAAGAGATGCAAACTTTATTGTATAAATTGACTATATAAATTGATATTCTATGATGTGCCCACTTATGCGTCATTTTTGATTACCACAACAAGGGTTTTTAAAGCTACGATTGAGTATTCTACGAGTATATATGGGTTTTAATTTTTAGAAGTAGTGTGAGTTCATATGTAGGGAGGGTTGTATTCTGTTTTGTTATTGATGTTCTATTCAGAACATATAGTAAAATGTTATTGTCAACAAGAATAACATGTTATTGTCAAACATAGTAGCATGTTATTGTTTATGTCAATTTTGACGGCATTTTTATTTATTTTTTAAGAATTTCATAGTCTATCTGAATCTTATTTGATAGATCTTTGAGGATTTTAAAAATACTAGTTTTATTAAAAATCGACATCTAGGTCAAAAGTTATATCATTTTAAAATTTAAAATATTAATTAATCACTAAGGATATTTTGGTAATAGTAGTGTGTGCTAAATTTTTCAAGAAAAACTTTTTATGCTTATTCTTAATATATTAAAATTTTATTACGAGTGAATTTTGACCAAATATCTTTTATTGCTTAGTTGTCCACTTTGAGCATATTAAGGCCCATTCTGTAATGTTTCTCTTAAAAAAAAAATAAAAGGCCCATTCTTTAATGAGCCCACAGTTGCAACTCTTTGTCTCGCCTGTTGGAATATTTTGAATAAATTACACTTGCCTCCCCTGAGGTTTATAATAATTACAAATATCTCCCTTATAGTTTCAACAATTACATTGACTTCCCTTGTTTTACAAAATAATACCATGATTCCCCCTAGAAGGACATTGCAAAAGTAACAAAATATAGTGGGTGTTTAGGAAGTGAGTTTTTTTGTAAGTTTTTTTAGTTGTAGGATATTATTGAAATTTTTTTTTTTTGAAAAAATAGTTGAATGTTTTTGTGGTTGAGTGTGATATTTGTGAGATAAAAAGTGAAATGATTATGAGATTTGATGTGATATTTTGTTTGGATTGATTTTTTTTGATTTTATAAAACATTTATCTTATAGTGAAAAAAATAAAAAATAAAAACTCAAAAACCAACTTACCAAACACCGCCATAGTGGCATCATAAAAAAATAAGCACTTAATGGCCAAAGTGGCCAAAATACCTTTCACATCCCTTATAAAATAACTCACCAACCCCTGTAACCATTTCCCCCCAAATTTCCAATAAACTTTATTTCTTTCCCTTCAAACTATCTCTCGGCCCACTTTGCCTTAGTTATTGATGACTAAATCAAAGTAGAGGAATGAAGCCGGGATTATAACAGTAATAAAATAACATTTAATTTCATACATATCTGTTGTAATATTGTACGATATCCAATAAAGCATTAGATGAATGAATAATTCAACAAATTTCAGTAAAAAAATTCACCAGCAAAATTTCATTAAAAATCACCCCAAAAAAATTCTAATAAAAATTTTGTGTTTATATATATTTGCAATATTAAAATATATAATAAATCCTAAATAAATAATTCAACAAAATCCAACCAAAATCCCTATATTTTGAATCTAATAAGTAATAATATTTAACAATCCGATAAATAACAATATTTGATTAAAAATATAGAAGAACCCTAAACACTCCAAAATCCTCAAAATTGTTAAAAATTACCTAAACAAAACTCCCAAACCCTCAAAATTTCTTCATTTGTAAATACAAACATTCTTATTGAATGATTTTTCTTCCCACAAATTTTATCCTTATCATACTCACTAGGGGTGTTCAGCGGATCTTCTGATCCGCCTAAACCAACCAAACCGAACCAATCCGCCGCATTTTGGACAAATGCGTGATGACGAGTGGGCGGTTGCGAATTGATTTTTTTCCAATTAGCCTAGTTTTGGATGGATAGTGAATTTGAGGTTTCTTTAGCCGAAACCGAATTGTCAAACCGCGAGTACCTCAAGTAATTTATAAGACTTTATGTTTTTAATTTGTTTAGATATTTTCAATTGAAAAAGAGTTTAGATATTCTGTTGTATTTTTAATTTGGAAATTCTTTTATTAAATGGCAAGTGTTGATATTTGATATTTCTGTGTGAAAAATATAAGGCTTAATTTTGTTATTTTTAAAAAAATCAAATTAAATAGTTTTCTTATATGTATTTATTATTGGTATTTGATAATTTACTTGATAATCTTTTGATTATGTTAAGTTGAATTGTTATCCAAAAAAAATATTGATAAGTTATTGTATTATATTTAAAATTTGTAAAATTTTAAATCGCCAAACTGATTAGTATCTATTCGTCAATCCGTATCCACCAATCCGACGAATGGATGTAGATTAATTTTTTTTTATTTGTCAATCCAGTAGATGGATGGCAGATTAAAAGTTTCCCAGCTACAACTGAACCGCGAACACCCCTCACACAACACATATTGAAGAGATTTGTCAGAGAACTTACTTGGAAGGCCTATATAATAAAACAAATTGATTAAAATTTTTCACCGTTTGCACTGTGAAAGATAAGGGTTTGGAGTCACTGTGGCACCTTACGCGTAGCAAAGACTTTTGTGGTTAAAAATGGCATAGCTTTGGTGGACACACTTTGTTAATTTTGATTATCTACTAATTAAAAGACACAGTTTGGATGGTTTCTTATTCACTTTATTCATTACTTATAGTGAATCAAAAAAAAATTATTATATTCTTAAAATATAAAAAATGCAAAAGTCAATTGATAAAATTTTAATTCCCAACTCATGTAAATTCTCAAGGGCAAAATAAAAAATGTGCTTTCAAATATTTTTATTTTCAAAGGTTAATGATGATTTTATTTAAAATACAATTTCTATTTTTTTAGTGCATCAAATATGAAAATAGATAGCATAAATTACACTGACACCCCTTGAGGTTTGGTCGGATTACATCTCACCCCCGATGTTATAGAAATTACATTCTCACCCTTATGGTTAATAATCTCATTTCACAAACCCCTTACTTGTATAAAAGGCAATAACTCCTGGTAGAAAAATAGAAAAAAGTACATTGAAAAAAAAAAAGTAAAGCAAAGGAAAGAAAAAAAAAATAGAAGAAGTAAAGCAAAGCAAGAAAAGAGAGAGTGCCTGAATTTAATATCTTTTTTTGATACCAATGTTAATTTTGTCTAAATAATTACAATGATAGGGGAGTCAATGTAATTTTCCAAATATCAATGAATGATATGTATTAAATCCAAACTTCAGGAGTGTAAGTATAATTGACCCAAATAGATATTTTGACGGAATGATCACTTTATTCCATTTCATTAGACTGAATCAAACATAGTATAAGATGTTTGTGAAACATTTATCAATATATTACACAATGTAAAAAATAAATTTAGAAAATTTAAAATCAAGTAATTAAAATTAGGATTGGATTTTTCTCAAATTCAAATATGAACTTGACCGTTATCAACCTGTCATATTTAGACTTGTAGGGACTACCATAGTCTATTTTCATCAGCATACTTGTACCTGTCAATTTATTTTTTATTTTTTAATTTTTAAATTTTTTTTAGACAAATATGATAAATTGAAAATGTTACAATTATTAAATAGAACACCACAAAAAGAATGATTTTGATCATCAAAATAGGACTAGTGGGTCTAATAAGCCCAAACATAACGGTCAAATTTAAATTTGAACTAGAGAAGGATAAATTGTAAAACAACTTTTGTACAATGATAATTATAACAATATATATTTTTTATTTTTTATTCTTTATAAATAATGCACAAAATTCATAAATTGTGTGTAAATAAAACAATTTTAAAAAAAAAAATAGTGATGAACAATCAAAATTGTCATTTAATTAATGGTCAATCAAAACTAACGAAATTGTGCCTTCTGCGTGTGAAAGAAAACCTAATTTAAAAAAAGAAATGTAAAAGAATGTGCAGGTTAAAATTATTTTTGTCTTTCCACAATGTAGTTGAAGGGTACTATGGTAATTTCAACAGAACGTCATTTGGTACCTTGTAACGAGAGGGAAGAATCTTGGTATTATTTTGTGTAATTGTTGAAATCATAGGAGATGTATCTGCAATTATAGTGTAACGCCCCCAAATAACAACAACAAATAATCCCGTAAGGTATGCTAATTATGCGGAAAATAATAAGATTTCATAGTTTTATTAATTCATATGGTAATCTTTACAAAAGGTACCATATGCATTATACATTCACAAACCCTAGATTTTGAATCTATAGCATGTAGCACAAGGCGATATACAAAAAATGAAAGGAAATTCGAAGAAGTTTAGGTCTTAATGGCTACATATTTCGAAGATGATACTTGATTACAACAAAAGTGGGTCAAGCCCAAAATAAGTAAAAAGCTCGAAACTTGTACAAAAGATATTTATAACAAAAGAAAAACAAAATGAGTCTTCAGCTCCACGATCCTCCCAAACTAAGTATTTGGCGGAGGTATACCATAAGTACTTGAAAGTTGGTTTCCATATAGGATGAGCTAAATACTTGAACACACTGTATGATACTTAACAAAGTCATATGGTGAATGCATATGCATGCCATTTACCAAAACGTTACATTTTCTCTTTCAAAACAATGCAATGCTATGATTATAAATCAACTCGTCAAACGATACTTTTAAAATCAGAAACAGGACAATGGATACACAACACTGGGAATCTCTAAGTACGTTTATGCCAGTAAGCTATACAAGCACTATCAAATCCATTTTACTAGTACTAACCGGAAGGATCGATACCTAACCACGTGACTTTCTCACCAATGACACACATGCCAACATAAATAATACCACAACCACACTCTCTAACCAGATTCACCATGGTATTTATCTATTTTTCTCAAAACAATATTTTTCAATGTATAAGTATGAAACAATATTCAATGCAAGATGTATGAGTAATTGATTTCAATTAACCGAATACTCATGTAATTTCTACAACAATCAAAGCTATCCTCCACTGATATCCTAAAACAAATATCTCTATACAAAAGATAAATCTCTAACAACAATTATAATTTCATAATCTCAATATAGAAGTAATAATACATATCCAACTTCACTCTCATCATCAATAGATACATTCATTTTATCTTTTTAAAACTCAACATCTTTCCTTTATTCTTAGTTCAAAACCAATGATTTCTAACAAAATATCTATTCTTTTCAAAAACACATTTAAAGGAGAAATTTCCAATGTTCCAACAAAACTTAACAATATACTCATTTCCATAACATTTTCCATGAACCCATTTGAAAGCCCTTATTTTATATTCCTAAAACCAACCCTAAATCAAACCCACAACTCTTTTCAAAAAACACATAATAAGGCTAAGAATCATACAAGGAGGTTGAAGAAATTCCTACCTCAAGAATAGAAGGAGAGAAGAACAAGATCTAACTTTTGATGGAGCTGAAAATGGAAACCTCTCCAATTAAAATGTTCACCTTTACGAGCTGTACATTTTCCCCCAAAGCACTATGGCAGTGATATTAATGGATTTGAGTGTATAGAGGTGTTTAGACAAGAACTAAAGAGAGAAGGTGAAGAAATTTGGTAACATTAACTTTTAGAGAGAGAGAAAGATCAAAAAATAAAAGAAAATATCTTTTTCCCCTACTGATATATGCACAAACTACTCGAGCAATCAAAACACTGTTCGAGTGTCAAACACAAAGAACTGCTCAAGCAACCAACTCAAGGCTCGAGCGCACAATGACCCCTTGCCAATAGTTCAGACCTACAAATAGACCGCTCAAGTGTCAGACACAGAATATTGCTCGAGCAACTAACCCATGGCTCGAGCACCTCCCAAAAGTTCAGACTGTAAACATAGATACTAGAAGGAGCCAAAGACCGCTCGAGTGAACCTAAAAAGAAACATGCATAAACTCTTTTGAAAAATTAACTCCCAACATGTTCAAAATACAACCGACAACTCCAAAAAAATCAATCTCACACTACGACAAGACAACAAGGAGTATAAACAATAACTACAATTACCAAATCCCAGTCCAAAGAATACAAAAGGGTCAGGTTTTAACCCAAGTCGCAATATGTAGTAAACCTCAAGGAAGGTAAGTGTAATTTACCTAAATATTTTTAATAAAAATAAAATAATATATTATTTTAATTAATTCAATAAATTGTGAGTTATAAAATGTTTTATATCTCATTATTTCATTATTTAATAGAGAGATTTATTATTATCATTACGTGTGTTTTAATTATATTTGATTATATGGGTTACAAAGAATCAAATGAATACCTATACAGCTTTCTAAAGGTTAAGAGACAAAAAATGTGAGGTGAAACATGAAAGATCTTGAGAGAAAATTCTCTCTCTCTCTATATATATATATATACACTAGTGTATGTTCGTGCTTGAAGACACAGTGAAAATATAAATATCTAAAAAAAAGAAAAGGATAACCCAATGTTAAAAATAGTTTTTTTTTATTTTTTTATTTTTAAAACATGCATTAAGAATCTTAATCATTAATTTATTCAAGCTGTTGGCAAGATGATAATTAATTATTAATCAAAGCTAAACTTTTTTTTAACTAAAAAAAAAAAATCATGCCAAGGTGCCATGGTTTGGGGCATGTGAAAAAACTCCGGCGACTTTTGCGATTAGTGGCCTAATCAGCATGCCAATGAAATTTCTCTCTTTTTTATACACATTTTTGTAAAAATATTTTTTATCTGATTAAATCTAATCAATTAATTAAATAATTTAATGCATCCTCAACATTTAATTAATCATGGGGAACATGAATATATTAGAAACATTGTATGTTGCCACCACATTGTATGTCGGTCCCTCCACTCGGTCACCTTTCGCGGTCAGCCCTCCTCATGGTTGGCCTTCCTCATGGTCGGCCCTCCTCATGGTCGGTCCCTCCACTTAGTCACCTTTCGCAGTCGGCCCTCCTCATGGTCGGTCTCCCTCATGGTCGGCCCTTCTGCTCGCCTACCTATCGCCGTCAGCCCACCTCTCGTTCGGCCTTCGCCCTACCGTCTCTAACAACCATCGTTATCTTCTTTATTCCCTTCGTTAGACTAAAACTGCACTCGGGAATGGGGGACTACTGACATGGGTAAGTCCATAAAGACTATAGCCCACTATGAACAACCCAAGCCCACCACTTAGGGCTCAATACATAATTCAACTAATGAAGCCCAGTATGGCTGGAACTCAAAAATGACATTAAGAACCAATGACATTTAGACACGTGGCAGGTGAAAGACAAGCCACATAAGTAGACAAAGATCCTACAAAATTATTGCACTGCACATCAGCCATTAATGAAGCCCTTTACAACATTTATTGCGATAACCCCTCCCCATCGAGACAGAACGACCTCATCATGAACAAGGCAAGCTAGAGCATAGACTTTTAGCAAAGATGGCAAGTTGGAAGGGACAATGAAATAATTACCAGAGGATATAAGCAGACGTCGAAGACAAGAAGAAGGTTAAGCTTTCTATCTCTAATCTATCTCTACATTCCACCTCTCTTTTTAACTTGCTCGTCGGAGGGTTCGCTGGGGGACTCCCCGTTCCCCGTTGAACTCTTGTGCAGGTCTTTTGGTGGGCTTGGTACCTCGGGCATTGGTTTGGGAAGTGTGGATCAGTCTGACCCATTCCATCAGGAACACGTAGCATCATCAGTTGGCGCCGTCTGTGGGAATCCTTTTGCTCCGCACGTCAGTTGTGCTCATTGTCGCTGGAGACCTTTTCCCAATAACCCTTTCCTACCGCCCACCAAGGTGGATAGTCATAACTAGATCCATGGCTTCTCACCACAATGTTGCCAACCACCAAGCCGACCCTCCCAACCCAAACAACCCACTACAGTACTTCACCGAGCTCACCAACAGCATTAACCGCCTGGCCGAGCAGAACCAAGCCTTGATTAATGCTCTACTCCAAAGAAACCTTCCTATGCCCCCTCTACCACCTCCAGATATCCTATCCAACCAAGAACGAGCCCCGAGCCATACTCTCCAGCAGTCCCATCCACCTAACTTGGAAGGCTTGCGACCCCCTCCCTTTGGATATAAATCCGCCACCTCGGGCCTCGCATCCATCTATCCCGGCACCAACTTCTGAAGGAGAGAACAAAAGCGTCTAGCCCCCGCTGCCTTCCGGTGGTGACAACATTTCTCTTTGGGATGCAGAACTCCGAGCCATGAAGCTCCAGCTCCAAGGAGTCATGTAGAACATACAGCATAAACCATCTACCACAGCTAACTCCCCATTCGTTGCCTCCATCAGGGACAAACCTCTACCCGCCAAGTTTAAAATGCCCACGATTGACTCTTTCGACTGTACATCGAACCCAGTTGATCACTTAGAGACTTACAGAACCCTCATGATCCTTCATGCATTCCTCGATGAAATCATGTGTCGGGCTTTCCCCGTAACACTCAAGGGGTCGGCTCGACTCTGGTTTAGTCAACTGCCAACAGACTCTGTTTTCACTTTCCAGCACCTCAGTGACCCTTTTCTTAGCCATTTCATTGGAGCCCAGCGCCAAGGGCGTCCGGCAACCAAGCTCTTCAACATCTGTCAAACTGAGGGGGAGTCACTGCACAACTTTGTCACCCGCTTCAACACCGAAGTCTTGCAGGTGGCGAAAAACGATGACAAGGTCATCCTCACGGCGTTCATGGCCGGCCTACGATCATCTGATTTCCTTTTCTCCCTCTCCAAAAACCCTTCAACCTCTATGGCAACCCTATTTTCCAAAGCCCAAAAATACATGAACGCCGAAGATTCCCTAGCCGCTCACCAAGATCTTACAGCCAAAAACCCGACCCCTAGAGAGAAGAGAAAGGACTCAGAAACTAGAAACATCCAGTACAATAACCAAACACCTCAGTATATCGACCGACCCCCCCCGAGTCGACCGGTCAACACCAACCCGACCGCCCGGCCGGTTCGAACGATACACACCCCTCAATTCCCCCATGGAATAAGTTCTCAATCAGATCCAACGAAACTACCCCCTAAAATGGCCCCAACCGTCATGGTCTCATTCCAATCGGCAAGACCAGTCCAAATACTGCCATTTTCACCAGGACCACGGACATAATACCGAGGAGTGTGTTAACCTCAAAGATCAAGTCGAGGGCTTGATACGTTAGGGATGTCTCAGTCGGTTCACAGAAACTCGCCCTCAGCAGAGGCAAATGACTTAATCCATCAGAAACAACCGCCGGCGTACCCATCCCCGGCAACCAACACAACCTAACCAAGGTCATGATCACCCTCCACAGCAACCTCGGGCACAAGGTAACCCCGCCTCCCCTATTGGAGAAATCAGAGTTATTGCCGACGAGCTTGCTTGTGGAGGACCGTCCCGTTCGGCTCAGCGAGCAGAATTCAGAAAAATAAGGCAGGGCTCAAACAAAGAAGTTGCCACATTGGACCGACCCTCCAAACACCCTAAGCAGTGGACGGAGCCTATCACCTTTACGGATGTCGACTGCACAGGTATCCGTTACCCCCATGACGACCCTTTTGTCATTTCTGCCCTCATCTCCAATTACAAGGTCAGACGGGTTCTCGTCGACAACAACAGTTCTTCAGACATCATCTTCTTAAATGCCTTCTGCCAGCTCAAGATCAGGGAAAAAAGTCTGTCCCCCCTCTAAACCCCATTAGTCGGTTTTACTGAAGATTGGGTGACCTCCATCGGCTCCATCGATCTTCCCATCACAACTGGGAAATACCCATGGCAAACCACAAAGTTACTTACCTTCCTCGTCATTGACTGTCCCTCTGCTTACAACACCATCCTCGGCCGCACCACCCTAAATGCTGTCTAAGCTATCACATCTACTTCCATCTTGTCGTCAAGTTCCCCACCGACCTAGGAGTCGGTACAATAAGAGGAGAGTAGACCGTGGCTAGGGAATGTTACGTTGCCTCACTTAAAAAGGTCAAGCTAAAGGAGGCTATGATCATTGAAGGGCTCGACGTTAGAGACGAGAACGAGCTGGTCAGAGGGAAACCAGTGGAAGAGCTTGTTGAGGTCTCCATCGACCCCACCAACCCAACAAAAACTGCCAAAATCGGCAGCCAACTATCCTTCCAAGCAAAGGCCAACCTTACTGCTCTCCTGATTGAGCACAACGATGTATTTGCCTAGACCCACTCCAACATGCCAGGTATTGACCCCTCCTTCATAACCCATCGTCTTAGCATTGAGCCCCACTTCCGACCCTTCCGTCAGAAGCAGCGCATCTTTCACCCGGAGCACAACACTCTTATCGCCTCCGAAGTAGATAAGCTCCTTGAGACACAGTTTATCAAAAATGTGGACTACCCCAGATGGCTGTCAAATGTGGTCTTGGTTCGTAAAAACAACGATAAATGGCGACTTTGTGTCGACTACTCTGACCTTAACCGAGCTTGCCCCAAAGATAGTTATCTCCTTCCTCGCCTAGATCTGCTCGTTGATGCCACGGCTGGCCATCAAATGCTCAGTTTCATGGACGCCTTCTCTGGCTACAACCAAATCCTGATGCACCCGTCTGACCGGGAGTACACCTCCTTCATCACCGACTGGGGAACCTACCATTATTGTGTCATGCCGTTTGGGTTAAAAAATGCCGGGGCCACTTACCAACGGTTGGTCAATGCCGTCTTTCATCACCAGATAGACCGGAACATGAAAGTATACGTCGACGACATGCTAGTCAAGAGCAAGCTCTCCACTGATCATCTGACCGATCTACAAGAGACCTTTGGCACCCTACGAAAGTATCAAATGAAACTCAATCTGGAAAAATGCGCCTTCGGCGTAGGATCTGGGAAGTTCTTGGGTTTTATGGTTAGTCAGTGAGGCATCGAAGCTAACCCCAAAAAAATCAAGGCCTTGATAGAAATGCAGTCGCCCAGAATGGTTAAAGAGGTTCAAAGGCTTACTGGCAGAGTCGCCGCCCTCAACCGCTTCATTTCCTACGCAACGGACAAGTGCCTCTCCTTCTTCAAAGTTCTTCGACAAACTTTTGAGTGGACGGCAGAATCCGAAGAGGCCTTTCAGCAGTTGAAGCAGTGCATGGCCAACCCCCTTTACTCTCTTAGGCAATCACGGGTGAACCACTTTTTCTCTACTTAGTAGTGTCAAACACCGCAGTCAGTGTAGCACTTGTCAGGGAAGACAACTCTGTCCAACGACCGGTCTACTACATCAGTCGGGCTCTCAGGGGAGCGGAATAGAACTACCGATTGCTTGAAAAAATGGCTTTAGCCTTGGTTATAGCCTTAAGACGACTCCGACCTTATTTCCAGGCCCACCCCATTGTCGTCCTCACTGACCAATCGTTGAAGAAAATAATGCAACAACCAGAGTTGTCCGGCCGACTTATGCAATGGTCAGTTGAGCTCAGCCAATTTGACATCTCCTACTGACCTCGAACGGCGATTAAGGGCCAGGCCGTCGCCGACTTCATCCTGGAGTTCACTAACCCCACTCCAATCACGGCACCCCCGCCCCCGCCATCCCATACTAAGGTAGAAGACCCCAACCCTTGGACCCTCAACGTCGATGAATCATCCCGCAAAGAAGGCAATGGGGTTGGCCTCATCCTCACCGCTCCCGAGGGTGGTTATTTCAAGTGTGCACTCTGTTTCTTGTTTGACGCAAGCAATAATGAGGCTGACTATGAGGCACTCATCGCAGGTCTCTACCTCCCCAGAGACATTGGTGTCAACCATATCCAAGTGTTCAGCGATTCCCAACTCATTGTCTGACAAATCACGGGAGAATTCAATGCCAAGGAAGACACAATGCAGGCATACAGGGATATTGCACTCCTCCTTGCTCGCCTCTTTAATAATTTCCACATCAAGCACATTTCTCGGAAGGAAAATGCCAAGGCAGATGAAATGGCTCAGTTAGCTTCCGCCGACCAGTCAGACCTCAGCCATGGTGTCCGCTTCGAATATCTGGCTCACCCGACCATTTCCCCGAACGAGCAGTAAGTCCACTTCCTCCAAAACGAACCTATTCCATGGGCGGCCGACATCTTTCTATTTTTGACAAAGGGGGAACTGCCAAACGACAAGCACCAGGCCGCCAAAGTCAGGGCCCGGTCGTCCAACTACATTCTTATTAGTGGTCTTTTGTACAAACGTGGTTTTTCACGCCCATACCTGAGATGCCTCCATCCTGCTCAAGTGACCTACGTGATAAGAGAAGTCCATGAGGGTATATATGGCAATCATTCGGGTGCCAAGTCACTAGTCCACAAAATACTCCGCACTGGTTACTTCTGGCCTACTCTCAACTAAGATGCCACTGAATTCGTGCTTAAAATGTGATAAGTGCCAACGCTTTCCCAACATCCCTCATGCTCCTCCTACAGAGTTGATCACACGCAGCCTTACCCATTCGCCAAATGGGGGATCGACCTAGTTGGCCCATTGCCCACTGGCCGAGGTCAAACCAAATTCACAATTGTCGCCATTGATTACTTCACTAAATGGGTGGAGACGGAACCCCTTGCCACAATTACCGAGCGAAACACCACCAGATTCATTTGGCAATCGATCGTGTGTCGATTTGGCATCCCTCAAGCCATCGTCTCTGATAACGGCAAACAATTTGACAATGTCAAGTTCAGGAAATTATGTGCCGAACTTCAAATCCAACTATGTTTCTCTTTCCTAGGTCATCCCCAAGCCAGTGGCCAATTTGAGGTTACCAACCGTTCTCTTCTGAAGATCATCAAAACTAAGCTGGAAGCTGCTAAGGGACTCTGGGCTGAGGAATTACCAAATGTACTCTGGGCGTACCGTACTACAGCCCGAACCCCCACTGGGGAAACCCCCTTTCACTTAACATACGACGCTGAGGCGGTCATCCTACCCCGAGGGTTCTGCACCCAAATCCAAAACTCACTGAAGAACAGCGTTGAGCCGACCTAGACCTGATTGAAGAGCTCCGAGAGACCACTGCTGTCAAACAGGCCTCATATCAACAGAAAATGAGAACTCACTACAACCGCAAAGTCCGACCGAGGGAGTTCGCCGTAGGAGACCTTGTTTTGCGCGGAACAACTTTTGCTACCAAAAATCCGGCTAAGGGCAAGTTGGCAGCCAAGTGGGAGGGACCTTACGTCGTTAAGGTCAGACCTTGTCCAGGCACTTACCGACTTCAGGACATGGAAGGTCGAGATCTCCCCCATCCGTGGAACGTCGAGCACTTGAAGCGTTATTTTCAATAAAGCCCTACTTTTGTATTGAACAGTTGCTGTATTTTCTTTTTGACAATTTACGCACTTGAATGTTCTTATTCTCTTCTTATATGGTGTAAATTTATGATCAAATGGGCTACACTTTACATGACAACAATCTTATATCTCAGTTACTTGTGTGGTATTTCAATAACGCCCGGATTGCAGCCTCAGCCAGACTGAATTACTTAAAGCCTCAGCCAGACTGAGCATGAAAAGCCTCAACTAGACTGAGCACGAAGAGCTCAGCCAGACTGAGCATGAAAAGCCTCAGCCAGACTGAGTTCCTTAAAGCCTCAGCCAGACTGAGCATGAAAAGCCTCAGCCAGACTGAGCACGAAGAGCTCAGCTAGACTAAGTTACTTAAAGCCTTAGCCAGACTAAGCACGAAGAGCTTAGCCAATTTGAGTTACTTAAAGCCTTAGCCAGACTGAGCACGAAGAGCTTAGCCAGTCTGAGTTACTTAAAGCCTCAGCCAGACTGAGCACGAAGAGCTCAGCCAGACTGAGTTACTTAAAGCCTCAGCTAGACTGAACATGTGGAGCTCAGCCAGGCTGAGTTACTTGAAGAGTCAGCCAGACTGAGTTAATCATGGCTCAACCCGAACTGAGCACGAATGAAGAGCTCAGCCAGGGCCATTCTTGCAACTTCATGATTGAGGCATAGTCGTCATACTTAGTCAAATTCCAGGTCCATGTTTTTACGCCTTTTTAACATTCTTTACATTTTTTTAATTTTTATTTCCCAACCCACTCTTTCATTTCTCAACACTCTTACAACATGCATTAAAACTTCACATTTTAAGACGTTTACATTTCAACGTTCTTATGGTTAACATTCTTTGCATCATAATTTTCTCACAAGCTAGCTTAGCTCCCTATTTCTCAATTTTCACTGCGATTTATACACAAGCCTTATTTGAATAACCATTCTCATTCTTTTCAAATTTACAAAAATAAAGGCCATAGTGTGACAAACACAACTTAGAATTTTATTTATTCACAAACTTATACATAAGTTTACTACAGAAGTTACAAGCCCAACCAAAAAAAAAACCACAAACAAAACAACAAGAAAAATTTCATTTACAAACAAAGTGCAAAAATTTTACATTCATCATTCTTCCTCGCTCGAAACAAGGTCTTCTTCGTTAACACCTTCGTCTAAGGGGGTCTGGGCCACATCGTCCTCATCTATTCTAACAATGTTGAAGTCCAAGTCTAGGAACAACTCTTCTGTTTTGCGTTTAAACATCTTCCAACCGCTGTCCCAGAACTCAGCCATCTCATGTTCATAGAAGTCCAACCACTGGAAACTCTAGATCACTTCTTCTTCACTCCTGCTCCCAGCGGCCGCTCCCGACGGGCTAGCCCCCCCAAACCCTTCTCTTGCCAAGTTGTTGGCGATCGCGGCATCGATAGCCATCTGGAAGTCAACGGACCCCTTGAACTGTTCTACTGCTGCGACACATAAGTCGAGGTACGCTGCCCTCTCAGAGGCTAACTTAGTCTTTTCTTCCTCCAAAGCCTTCTCCTTCAGTGACTTGGCCCGCTCGTCTACCAACGTCCTCTCCAGCTAGCGATTTTCAGATCCGCTTCTTCTTTTTCTTTGATCGACTGAGCACGAAGATCTTTGTTGCAGGTCATGGCTTCATTCCACCGTTCGTTGGCGACGGTGCAGGCTTTCTGGGCCTCTTCTAGCTTCTTCTGCTCACTCCCCAATTGGAACTCGAACGACACCACCTTACGACGTTCCGTCTCTAGCTCTAACTTGGTTGCGAACAGCTCAGCATTGGCTTGGTCGGCTGAATAGCCCAGCACCGTCGCTAACACTTCCATCTTCTTGGCTTTTTGGGCCTCTTCCAGTCCCCTAGCATACACACTTCGCGCGGTCTTCCTCCACGTTGTAGTCTCCTTCTTCAAACTTTTAAGTTGGGCCTTCGCCTCCTCCAACTTTACCTTTAATGGCCTCACTTCGCCTTTGGCAACCGCAACCTTGTTCAGTAGGGTTCCTGTTAAGGCAGTTGCCTCCATCACAGCCGAGCACAACCCCCTTAGCAGTTCGGCCTCAGTAAAACTGGCCATCGAGCACATTGTCACGTCCTCTACCACGCCCAAAAGCCGGTCGGCAGCACTCTTAACTGGGCCTCATTCTCCCTCTAATTGCCCAGACACTGCTGAAGCGTGGTAGATAGCGGTCCTCAACTTGACCCCCTTTCTCTCTCCTTGGGGGCAGTAGCTGCAGCTCTGTCCCCTCCAAAGGGCCAGTCGCCCCACCATCCACTCGCTCTTCAGGGGCAGTCGCCCCACTCTCCACCCCCTTCGCCACCTCCTATCCTCCCACTTTGGGGGTCTCCTCTGCCATCACCTCCTTCGCCCTCTTCAGGGCTGGCCCCTCGTCTCTTTCCCTTACTCTTTTCTTCTTCTTCAACACCTCCATCTTCTTTTTATTCTTCTCCTTCAGAGGAACCACTGAGGGTGGTCGCGGCTCCAAACCGCTCAGATCCTTCTCCCCAAACGGCTTGGGACGCGGTCAGATTTGCTCCCTCACGATCGGTTTCGGAACAGGCCCCAACTTTGCCTCCTTGTATTTATCCGCTCTAGCGAACAATCTTCTTTCCTCCTCCTCTTCCGCCCTCCTTTGCACCTCTAACTCCTTCCTTGCTGGATCCTCCCCAAACAGTTGCTGTCCCAATTTCAGAGCGAACAACTTTGAAGGCAGGACCAGCTCGTCCCACCTCATCCCTTTCTCTTCCCTCCATTCCCTCACCTTCTTCACTCGGTCTTCGGCCTCCCCGCCCAGCTTAGGCTCGATTGATTTGGTGGGGACCTTCCACGTCGTACAAACCCCAGCTCCACCGTTCGTCGTCACGAAGAACCATCACGGCCTCCATCCCTTTATCGAAGACGGAAGACCTGCCACCAGCCCTCGCCCCGCCACTACTTGCAGAGCCACCCAAGTCTCCTGCTGACCGGAGTCCTTGTAGCAGGAGAAGCACTCATCTATTGACATTGTCGTCCCCCCGGTCGCCTGCGGCCAAGCACTCGCGCAAGCCATTACTATCTTCCAGGCGTTCGACATCAGTTGCCTTGGTGCCACTTCTAACTTGTTTAACACATCCACCACTACTTGGGGAAGAGGTAGCCTCAAACCCCTTCGTAATGCTTCCTTGTACAAGCTGAATTCGCTGGACCGCATATCCAACGACCTTTCCTTGGATGTGGGCAATCTTAACCCTATCTCCGAGGGAATTTGATACTTCTTCCTTATTCCCTCCTACTTCTCTGCTGTCCGAACGGATTTGTCCAGTTTGGTGTGCCAATGGTCCGGCTCCACCTAACTAATAGGTCTCGCGGCCGAAATTATTGTCCTGGGGCGAGCCCGTACAGCCTGACTCGCTCCTTTCCCCCTCCCTACGCTCCGTATGATATTGTTCCGCCAAGTCCACCGCATCGTCGTCGCCTAATGGATCAACTCTTGTGGTTGTTGCTTCCTCTTGGGCCATCTCTCTTGTGTGTCTGCGAATGGCGTCGAATGCGGGCACAAGAAAATTCACAAAGTGTTGCAGGGGTGTATCACTGGCAACGAACGAGTTTACTTCTGGGATGTTTTGGTTTTTTGCGAAGAGATAGGTAAAATAGATAATACCAAAAGCCCAAGGCTTGCCTATATTCCAAGGGTCACAATTAAATTTCGCCAATTTTCAAAAATTTTCAAAACCCTATATTGACCTATCGCTTCATTTCTTGCTCAACGCCTAACCTTCTCCACTACAAGATTCTGCCACATGTACGACCACGATCCACACCCCCTTTCCCCTTCCCTGTCTATTCCACTTCACTTCACCACGTGTCCCTACCACTCCTCGAGCCCCGCGCGCTACCACTTGTCCTTCCACTCGGTCACTCTCCGCGGTCGGCCCTCTTCAAGGTCGGTCCCTCCACTCGGTCACCTTTCACGGTCGGCCCTCCTCATGGTCGGTCCCTCCACTCGGTCACCTTTCGCGGTCGGCCCTCCTCGTGGTCGGTCCCTCTACTCGTGTACCTTTTGCGGTCGGCCTTCCTCATGG
Source organism: Camellia lanceoleosa (assembly GCA_025200525.1). Classification (NCBI taxonomy): domain Eukaryota; kingdom Viridiplantae; phylum Streptophyta; class Magnoliopsida; order Ericales; family Theaceae; genus Camellia; species Camellia lanceoleosa. The sequence goes on from CM045764.1 coordinate 39,848,259, forward strand.
TCGGTCCCTCCACTCGATCACCTTTTGCAGTCGGCCCTCCTCATGGTCAGTCTCCTTCATGGTCGGCCCTTCCGCTCGCCCACCCATCACCGTCAGCCCACCTCTCATTCGGTCTTCGCCCCGCCGTCTCTAACAACAATCATTTTCTTCTTTATTCCCTTTGTTGGACTAAAGCTGCACTCGGGAATGGAGGACTACTAATATGGGTAAGCCCATAAAGACTATAGCCCACTATGAACAACCCAAGCCCACCACTTAGGGCCCAATGCATAATTCAACTAATGAAGCCCAGCATGGCTGGAACTCAACATGGCATTAAGAACCAATGACACTTAGACACGTGGCAGGTGAAGGACAAGCCACATAAGCAGACAAAGATCCTGCAAAGTTATTGCACTGCACATCAGCCATTAATGAAGCCACTTACAGCATTTATTGCGATAACCCCTCCCCGTCGAGACAGAACGGCCTCACCATGAACAAGGCAAGCTAGAGCATAGACTTTCAGCCAAGATGGCAGGTCAGAAGGGACAACGAAATGATTACCAGAGGATATAAGCAGATGTCGAAGACAAGAAGAAGGTTAAGCTTTCTATCTCTGATCTATCTCTACATTCCACCTCTCTTTCTAACTTGCTCGTCGGAGGGTTCGTTAGGGGACTCCCTGTTTCCCGTTGAACTCTTGTGTAGGTCTTCTGGTGGGTTTGGTACCTCGGGCATTGGTTTGGGAAGCGTCGATCAGTCCGACCCGTTCTATCAGGAACACGTAGCATCATCACATATAAATATCAGCTTAAGGTCTAGAAACACAAATCCAACACAAACACATCAGTTTAAGGTTTAGAAAAACAAAAACAAATTCAAATCTTAGAAACACAAACCCAAATTGATGTGTCACTTTTACTTTGATTCCAACGACTTGAATAATTTTCAATGCTTTGTTCCAATGCTTTGTGTCTCTTTTGCTTTGTTTCCAACTTTTTTTGTGATTCCATTGAATGCATACCTAATCACACAAACCCAACACAAACCCAAACAGAAATCTTAGAAATATAAAAGGTTTAGAAAAATAATTATTACAAACACAAACACAAACCGAAACCGAAATCTTAAAAACACAACCTATTCAGTAAAACTAAAAAATACAAATCCAACATAATAAAACATTTCAATAAAATGATGAAACATTGAAAACCATCTCTCTTCCTTTTCTCTCTCTCTAAAACCCTCTTACTCTTTGGTCCTGTTTGGTAGGGCTTATTTCCAGCTTATTTCAGCTTTTAGCTTAATTTAAGCTATTTTGATGTTTGGTTCAGCTTAACAATGTAGTTTATAGCTTTTTGTAAGTCAAAAATCAACTTATTCTTTGAGTGGGGGAAAAGAAGCTTAATTTATAAGTCAAAAATCAGCTTATGTTCACAGTTTTAAGGTATAAGCTGTTAAGCTATAAGTTATAATTACTTTCTCATAGCTCTACCAAACGGGACCTTGGAACTTCTTATTTACTGCTTCTGCTTATTATCTATGAATTTGTTGGTGAAATTATAGTATTAGTTCCATAATGTCACTAAAGGTGCTGGGTCCCTTTAAGAACGCAAAATTATTTTGTTGTTAGAATGCATTAACATATGTTTTTATCTTTATTTTGTCCATTATTTTTTTTGTTTCTCTTCTTAATCTGTTCATGATTATCTCCAATACTAGTCATTTTGGCCACATGACTTTTTGCTCTGACATTTACATGTCTGCCAAGGACATTCTTTGGTGATACTTTTGCATTCTTTCAATCATTTAACCTTAATGCAGACATTTCTGGATTTGGGAGAATTGCTTATTTCAATAGATTTAGGAGTAGCTCCTCCTTTCGATGGTAAAGTTCGATCATCGATGCCGACGGCCTCGCCATCATCTGAGAGCTACAAAATGTTCATCTGCCGTTGTTGGTGGTCTTCGTCACCGTCTCAGCCCACGCCACCGTCTTCGCCGTGGGCCCACCGTCTTCTCTTTCTGATGGTGAAGTCCGATCGGCGATGTCGACGGCCTCGCCGCCATTGTTGGTGTGGTCTCTGTCTGAGAACTACTCCGATAAGTGTTGTCTTATGTCAGTGTCGCCTTCTCCCTATGGATCATAGTCAGATCTGCGCTTCTTGATCAGAATTAAAATAGATGTGAAAAGTTGAAGCAGATCTGAATTGACTATGATCAAAACTGTTCATTGTTGGTGTGTATCTGATCTGACTCTTTCGTTGCTCATATCAATAGATAGATTTTTGTATTGACAAAAGTCTATTGTTCAGAAAAATATGTTTAAATTGGAATTTTTTATTCTAAAGGGTGAAAAGAAGAACAGTTGTAATAGAGATAACGGGTTTTTTTGGTTCTGTTCAAGAAGAAGAAGAAGAAGAACATAGAGTGAGAGACTTAGAGAGGGAAGGTGGGGAGAGGAGGTAGACGTAGGTAGATGGGACTCTTTACAGGTGTGAAATATTTAGGCGGCACCAATGTTGATCTGAACCATTGATATAAATTTAGAATTTATCTTAATTATTCAAATGTACATTTTATACATTTTCAAAAAAAATTCAGTCTTATTATATATATATATATATTCATATATGTAGTTTATTGTTGTGGACAATTCTAATTCATGACTTGGTTCAAGCTTTCTAATGGTCGTGAACACTATTGATGAGGGACGATGTGAGTAATATGAGTTCTATCTTAAAATTGCTTTATTTCAATTGTACTTTTCTGATGGAAGGAAAAACAATTTTGACAAAGTGACAATGCGACTCTCAAAGACTAACAACTATTTTTTTCTCTACCTTTGATTTTGTCTATATATGTTATTTATTGTCATTATCATTATAATATTTGTGCTAAATATACTTTTAATTTTATTTTGCTAGACTAATGTTACCTTCCAAGCCTTTCTATTTATTTATGTATTTATTACACTAGTTAGGATTAGAGTTGAACAAACATGGATCTGTCACAAAATGGATAGTTTCGATGGTTCGAATCAACGAATACATATGTATCTTTTTTAGTTCGCCTAAGTTTAAACGGATCGTGAATGAGAGGCCACCCAACCCAACCTAGCCCAACCCAGCCCAACCCAGCCCAATTTGCAAGCACCAATTGTTTGGTAAAAATGTGATAATAAACTTTACTCAAGAAAATGAATGGCAATACATTGACATTTGTGTCTTTTACATGAAAATTTGTTTGTTATTTATTTAATTTTTTTTTGGTTAACATTGTAGAAAATTATGCTATACTTTATGCTTTGTGTTAAAACAATGACCTTTTATTAACTAGTAATTAGGAAAAATTAGGGTAAGATCCTTCTATATATTTTTGTAAGAGTTTAAGGACATCAAAAATTGACCTCATAGTTAAGGTCGCTAAGATTTAAAATTTTGAAAGGATAAAGACAAACTTTTACACACATGGTCCAAAATACCTTCTTTTTTTTTTTTTAAACTTAGAAACCCTAAATTTTCTCTCTAATTTTTTTCAAGCACTGTTAATTTTTCTCCCTCTCTCTTTCAGATTTCTTCTCGGTCTCTTTCTCTCTTTTGAACTTATTGTTGGAAAATGGCTTTAGAAATCCTTATTTTTTGCTAATTTTGAGCATTATTTAAGGTGGGACCCAAGCATTGTTTTTAACGTTTTTTATTGGGTTCATGTTTAATGCCGCGTAGTAAATAAAATCGTGTATTTGGTTACTCAAAACCATTTTCGGATGAATGAGAATTCAATGCGTATTTTCGGGTTCGTGGAATTGGATTTAGGTGGCTTTCCTACACATTTGTGAAATCTGCTTGTCCCACATTGGAAAGTGTCATGACTCAAAGCCGCCCCCGTGGGTTAAGGACATAACCGGCCAGTAATCAAGAGATTACCTACGGCCATGAGCCAAACCAAACGTATTTTAACAAAGTTAATAGGGGCCAAATGGAAGCAATTTAAAACTTTGTCCATAGAGCTGTGCTTACATGGCACATCATAACAAACCATACATATGCATATTAATAACTCACAACCAAATATGTACTACATAAGGTTCTGTACATACAGGATCATATAAGTCTAAGTCAATCCATCACGACTATATACAACAGATGCAAAGTCTTCGCCAACATGACGGAATATAAATACACAACAAAAGGGCGAAGATGGGTCTCGTGCGTGAGACACAAGGACTAACTCTCCCAAAACCTTTGTTGTTCCACATAGACTTCACTGGGGCTGGGTTTGGACTTCTCTTGGCTCACCTCCAAACACATGAATGAGCGTAAGCGAAAGCCCAGTAAATAATATCAATTAAAGAAGCTACACAGACGATATGTAGAACTACATGCTTCAAACGGCCTTAGGCCCAATTCATATTTCTACTTAACATGTATACACAATTTAGGTCAAGTGACTGCAGTTCCAAACAAACTGGCCTTTGGCTCATTCAAACTTTCATTGGTGTCAAAACGGCCTTTGGCCCATTCAGATGACAAACTGGCCTTTGGCCCATTCATTCGTTCATGTCGAAACGGCCTCTGGCCCATTTATTCATGTCAAAACGGCCTCCGACCCATTCATTCATGTCAAAACGGCCTCTGGTCCATCCATTTATGCCAAAACGGCCTTTAACCCATCCATTCATGTCAAAACGGCCTCTGGCCCATCTATTCATGTCAAAACGGCGGCCTTTGGCCTATCCATTCATGTCAAAACGGTCTTTGGCCCATCCATTCATGTCAAAACGGTCTCTGGCCCATTCATTCTATTATTTAGATCAGACTGGCCTCTGGTCCATTCATTTGGTATGGCAAACATTGTCCACCAATCGAATCAATGGACTTATAAAACTTACACATAAGTAAGAATTAGACAACAACATATTCCAGGTATCTCTGTTAAGATATTACTCACAGTGATCGGTTGGTTGGTTTGACCTGGAGCTCGACCCTACACATTCCATGAACACAAAAGGGTCACAAACAATTCGATCCGTTCTAGATTCACATTTTCCTCTTTAGGTTTCATTCTTATCTCTTTAACTCAATTACAATGCTCAATGCGTGCCTAAGAGTACTTGAAAATGAAAGAGAACAGAAAATAAAACACATAATGCCTTTTCAAAATTTCAAAAAACAGGGTCCCCGCTCGAGCGTGGACTTTCCCGCTTGAGCGGACCCTTGAGGCCTGCAAAAGTACTGGATATGTCAAATTTACGTTCGATCACGAACTTTGGCGTTCGAGCAGAAGGCCTCTCTACATTGCTCCCCACTCAAGCGTGAACTTCCCCGCTCGAGCGGACACCATGTCTGCAGAAAATACTGGGAACACGACTTTCACGCTCGAGCAGCAGTTTCCCAGCTCGAGCGGACATCAAATTTTCTGGGTTTTCCAGACCATGTTCTTGAGCTCCAATTCGACATTCAATGGCTCTAGATGCATGCTTTTGGCCCAACCTTCACATAATCATATACCAACATGATACCAACACCAAATTACAACACAATGGAGCTCAATTTCACAAATCAAACACATGCATGTCCCAAATTGACTCAAACTCATCACTAACACACTAAATTCAAACATGCAAGACTCAAACTCCCATGATTTGCACTTGCATGTGAAATATACACAATATCCTCAACTTAATTGGTGAAGAGGTGATCAAATATATGGACTTAAACCAAAAATTCAACATGGATCATACACATTGTGCTCAAATATGGAAATTCATAGTAATTTCCTACATGCATACATCTATTGACTATAAATTCAACAAATACAACTCAATTTCCTTATAATCAAACTAAGTCATGTTCTTTCCCATTAATCAAACTTGAATTCACAATTTACAACATTAAACTCATGAATTCACTTACCTAAGAGTTCAATCTTCCAAACTATAGCAATTTCTTCAGTTTAATCTTCAAATTTCCCAAACCTTGAGTCAAGATTACACAATTCTCTCCCTTTCTCTCTCTGTAGCCGGCCCTCTCTCTTTTTTTGAGTTCAAATCAGCCAAATGAAGTTATAAAGAGAGAATAGAGGGTGTAGTGCCTTATTACAACAAACCTCACTAATTTCAATTTAATAATAATAAATAATTGGGCACTAATTCATCAATTAAATCAATTAATTCTGATCTGAATCAATTTCCAATCAAATTTCACCGTAGGCTCTAAAAATTACGCTAATCACAATGGCGCAATCAATCTCGGGTTCTATGGCCGATAAGGCCTTCAATTTAATTTTCAAAGCAAATAATCAAACAGATATTCCTATGGTGAACAGATAGAAATTCAAAATCACATATTTTCACATAATGGCACACAAAATCATATTAATCATACTCATATTAAGGACCAATTAACATATTACGGAACAGGGATATCACAGTCTTCCCCCCTTTAGGAAGTTTGGTCCTCCAAACTTATTTTACCTTCGTCGGGAAACAAATGTGGATAGCGTAGTCGCATTTCCTCTTCTTTTTCCCATGTAGCATCCATCCCATAGTGTTCTTTCCATTCCACTTTCACCATTGGGATGGACTTACTTCTCAATTGTTTCACTTGCCGATCAATAATTCGTTTCGGCCATTCGGCGTACTCCATATTTTCATCAATAGCTACCCGGTGATAATCAATCACATGGAACGGGTCTCGAAGGTAACCCCTCAACATCGACACATGAAACACGTTATGGATTTGTTCGAATCCCGGTGGCAAAGCAATTCTATAGGCAACTGGACCAAGCCTTTCCAGAATCTGAAATGGCCCAATGTAACAGGATGACAACTTGCTTTTCTTTCCACACCTGACTTAGCCCTTCATCGGAGATACACAGATGAACATATGGTCACCAACCTCATACTCGAGAGGTCTTCTCCGAACATCTGCATAATTCTTTTGTCGGTCCTGAGCTGTTTTGAGCCTTTGCCGAATAATCTTGATTTTCTCAGAAGTGTCTTGCACAATTTCAGGCCCAATTAAAGCTCTATCCCCGACTTCTGTCCAACAAATAGGTGATCTACACCTTCTACCATATAAAGCCTCGTATGGTGCCATATCGATGCTGGAGTGGAAGCTGTTATTGTATGCAAACTCTGTAAGTGGCAAATAGTCTTCCCAACTCCCCTGAAAGTCCAAAACACACATCCGAAGCATATCTTCCAAAGACTGTATTATTCGTTCTGATTGCCCATCGGTCTGTGGGTGGAATGCAGTACTGAATCTTAGTTCTGTTCCCATAGCTTCCTACAAACTCTTCCACAATCTAGATACAAATTTCGGATCTCTATCCGACACAATAGATACCAGAACTCCGTGTAAACGGACAATCTCATCAACATAAATGGTAGCTAGTCTATAAGCATTAAACGTGGTTCTAACTGGTAGAAAATATGCAAATTTAGTTATTCTATCAACTACAACCCAAATAGAATCCATACCTCGAGAAGTCCGAGGTAGGCCAACAACGAAATCCATAGTTACATGCTCCCACTTCCATTCAGGAATAGGGAGAGGTTGAAGTAGACCGCCCGATTTCTGCTGCTCAGCTTTGACTTGCTGGCATTGAAGACACTTGGACACATATTCTGCAATCTCTTTTTTCATTTTAGGCCACCAATAGGTTTGTTTCAAATCCCGATACATTTTGTTATTACCCGGATGCATAGCAAATACGAATCTGTGGAATTCATCTAAAACCCTCTTCTTTAGTTCTGGAATATCTGGGACACACATTCTATTCCGAAATCTCAACACTTCATTACCAATGCTAAACTCTGCTTTTGGACTTGTCTCAAATTCATCAATCACTTTCTTGAGGAATTCATCCTCTTTCTGCTTCTGCTTGATTTCGTCAATGATTGCCGGCTCGGCTGTAATAGCGGCTATCAGTCCGCCCTGTTCACACATTACCACTTCAATTTCAGATTTTTCAAAATCTTGCAAGATCTCTTTCTGTTCAGTAAGCAAAAGCCCAGTGAATAATATCAATTAAAGAAGCTACGATATGTAGAACAACATGCTTCAAATGGCCTTAGACCAATTCATATTTCTACTTAACATGTATACACAATTTAGGTCAAGTGACTGCGATTCCAAACAAACTGGCCTTTGGCCCATTCAAACTTTCATTGGTGTCAAAATGGCCTTTGGCCCATTCAGATGACAAACTAGCCTTTGGCCCATTTATTCGTACATGTCGAAACGGCCTCCGACCCATTCATTCATGTCAAAACGGCCTTCGGCCCATTCATTCATGTCAAAACGGCCTCTAGCCCATCCATTCATGCCAAAACAGCCTCTGACCCATCTATTCATGTCAAAACGGTGGCTTCTGGCCCATCAATTCATGTCAAAACGGCCTCTAGCCCATTCATTTGGTATGGCAAACATTGTCCACCAATCGAATCAATGAACTTATAAAACTTACATAGAAGTAAGCAATTGGACAACAACATATTTCAGGTATCTCTGTTAAGATATTACTCACAGTAATCGGTTGGTTGGAGGGTGTAGTGCCTTATTACAACAAACCTCACTTTTTTTGAGTTCAAATTAGCCAAATGAAGTTATAAAGAGAGAATAGAGGGTGTAGTGCCTTATTACAACAAACCTCACTAATTTCAATTTAATAATAATAAATAATTGGGCACTAATTCATCAATTAAATTAATTAATTCTGATCTGAATCAATTTTCAATCAAATTTCACCGTAGGCTCTAAAAATTACGCTAATCACAATGGCGCAATCAATTTCGGGTTCTGTGGTCGATAAGGCCTTCAATTTAATTTCCAAAGTAGATAATCAAACAGATATTCCTACGGTGAACAGATAGAAATTCAAAACCACATATTTTCACATATTAGCACACAAAATCATATTAATCATACTCATATTAAGGACCAATTAACATGTTACGGAACAGGGATATCACAGAAAGACTTATGGATTTGAATCGATTTATATACCTTAGCTTGGGATACTTGGGATGGACCCCAAGGGGTACCCATGTTTATGGATGGGTAAGGTTATTGGTAAAGTGGGTTAGACCCATTGGACCCAAACAAAAACCACGCGTGCGCCGCTATCGTTCGGGCATTCTGAGCTTGGGTGCGAGTACGTGGTATGAGGTTGGGTTGGGCTTGTCCAGCCCAACACTTATCTTTTTAGGTCAAAAACATTTGTAATTTATTTATTTATTTTTTATTTTGTTTTCAAAAATCAAAATAAATTGGTCTAGAATTTTCTTTCACCCAAGCAGATCCCTAACAGGTTCAGACCCACCCGAATAGGTTCAAAGGGTTCAAAACATGTTCAACTCAAACTGAATCTGTCCAAACAGATTCAAATCTATATGGCACCTGTTCAATTTGTCCGAATAGATTTATACCTGTTCGGAACAACCACCTTTTTGCCTATATAAAGCCTGCTTCCAGTAATTCATTTCATTAAATTTTTTCCTTAGAATTTTGTCATTCTTCTTCTATTCTTCCTGTGCTCTTGCATCTGTTTCTGTATTTATTTTTTTAGGAAGAAAAAGAGAGAGTTACAATAGAGTTTTGGTTCGCCAAACTTAATTTTATAGTGCTGTAAAATCAAGTGTTAGTCGTTGCATTCTAGAAAGTAGATGCCGGTTAAAACTCGAAGCACCGGAGCGATGGTGAAATCTACTTTAAGGAGATTGTGTCCAACACAAGCCTCGACATTAATTTATATAAGTGTTTAATTCGAAAAATAATTTATATAATTATTTTTTGAATTATTTTATTTTATTTTTTATTTAATTTACACATTTAATTTACACACACACACACCACTGTGGATATAACAATATTAAAGTAGATTTTCGATTTTTATTTATTTTTGTGTCAGACAGATGAATATTTTGTTTCGTAAAATTAAATAGTTGTAATATACTGTTTAATTTCTTAAATAGTAATAATATACTGTTTAATGATTTCTTTGATAACATAGTAGTAATATACTATTTATCATTGGAATTTTGTTACAAAATATTATTTTGTTTACTTTGTGTGTAAATTATTTTCTGTATAAATTTATGATTGGTGTGTATTTTTATTTCATCATAAATATGACAACTAACAATACTGAGACTGTTATTACTCCGATCCCGACACCGACACCTGTTGTGTTAGTAATGACTCCGGCAGTACCGATAAATCATGGGGAGAAGCCAAAAAAATTCAATGGCAGTGATTTTAAAAGGTGAAAAAAAAATAATATTTTATCTTACGACATTGAATTTGGCTCGCTTTACTTATGAAAATGCACCGACACTGAACGAGGAAGAAACTGATCAGCAAGTGGCTGCCGCAGTCGATGCATGGAAACATGGTGATTTTCTGTGTCGGAATTATATCCTTAATGGGTTGGACAATACACTATACAATGTATATAGTGTCAACAACACTACTAAAGAACTGTGGGAATCTTTAGATCATAAGAATAAGACAGAGAACGCCGGTACAAAGAAATTTGTTGTCGACGGTTTTTTGGATTTTAAAATGATGGATTCCAAGACGGTTATTAGCTAGGTTCAAGATCTCTAATTAATTCTCCATGATATACATACGGAAGGGACGGTTCTCAATGAATCTTTCTAGGTAGGAGCAATCATCGAAAAATTGCCACAATCTGGGAAAGAATTCAAAAATTATCTGAAGTATAAGCGCAAGGAGATGAAATTGGAGGAATTGATAGTGCGGCTCAGGATTGAACAGAACAATCGTGGTTCCGACAAGAAGTCAGGAAACCATGTCATGCAAGCTAAAGCAAATGTTGTGGAACATGGACAAGGGTCAAACTTCAACAATAAAAAGCAGAAGCATGATGGCAATGGTCCCAAACAAGGATCCACAAGTAAAGAGATCAACAACGGGATCAACAAAAGGTTCAAAGGCAAGTGTTTTGTGTGCAGCAAAGATGGACATCGCACTAAGGATTGTCATGTTCGCAAGGACGGAGGAAATTTGAGCAAAAAGCCAACACAAGCCAATATAGCCGAGGATTTTTATCTTTCCGATGGAGAGGCAGACATCAATCTTGCTAGAGTAGTCTTTGAAGAAAATTTGGTGGGCAATCCTAAAGAATGGTGGGTGGATACTAGAGTAACCCACCATATCTATGCAGATAAGAAGATGTTCACAACCTATAAAGTGGTGGAAAGTGGGGAACAACTTTTGTTGAAAAACTATTCCACTTAAACTGTAAAAGGACAAGGAAAGATTGTGCTGAAAATGACCTCGGGAAAAGAACTCACTTTTAGCAATTTACTCCATGTGCCAGAAATTTGCAAAAATTTGATTTCTGGATCATTGTTGATCAAGAATGGATTTAAATTAGTCTTTGAATCTGATAAAGTTGTACTCTCCAAAAGTGGAATGTATGTAGAGCAAGGTTACATGAGTGATGGGCTTTTTAAACTCAATGTAATAACTATTGTACCTAATTTGGCTTTTAATAATAATAACACATCTTCTTTTTATATTGTTGAGTCATTTTTTTTATGGCATGGTAGATTATGACATGTTAATTTTAATTCTTTGCGTAGACTTGTTGCCTTAGAATGTTTACCAAACTTAGAATTTGATCCTAATCATAAATGTGAGATTTGTGTTGAGGCAAAACTTACTAAGGCATCATTTAATAAAGTTGAAAGAAGTACTAAATCTCTAAGTTTAATTCACACAGATATCTGTGATTTAAAATTTGTTCAAACTAGAGGAGGTAAGAAGTACTTTATTACTTTTATTGATGATTGCACTCGATATTGCTATATTTACTTATTGAGAAGTAAAGATAAAGCCATAAAAGCTTTTAGACAATATAAACTTGAGGTTGAAAATCAACTTGGCAGAGCTATAAAGATAGTAAGGAGTGACAGAGGTGGTGAGTATGATGCACCATTTGAAGAATTTAGTTCTGAACATGGTATAATTTACCAAACCACTACACCCTATTCTCCTCAGTCAAATGGAGTTGCTGAGAGAAAGAATCGAACTCTTAAAGAGATGATGAATGCCATGTTGATTAGTTCAAGGTTACCTCAAAACTTGTGAGGGGAGGCGATTTTGTCTGCTAAGTTTATCCTTAATAGGGTACCCTACAAGAAACTCAATCAGACACCTTATGAATTATGGAAAGATCGACGACATACCTACAATTACCTCAAAGTGTGGGGGTGCTTGGCCAATGTGGCAGTCCCTAGTCCCAAAACGACTAAGATAGGACCACAGGCCATTGATTGTGTGTTCATTGGTTATGCCAATAATAGTAGTGCATATAGATTTTTAGTTCATAGATCTAAAAATCTGGATATGCATGTAAACACTATTATTGAGTCAAGAAATGCGTCGTTTTTTGAACACATTTTTCCTAGTAAGGAAACTGAAGAGAAAGTTCAAATAAAAAAAAAATTGATACTGCTATGAGTAGCAATGAAAACCACAATAATTATAAATCAAATAAACCTAGACATAGCACGAGGGCTAAGATCTCTAAATCATTTGGTCCAGATTTTCTAACATATCTGTTATAAAATGAGCCTCAAAACTTCAAGGAAGCAATGTCAAGTCTTGAAGCTCCTTTGTGGAGAGAGGCTGTGAATAGTGAAATTGAATCAATACTGCAAAATCATACTTGGGAACTGGTAGATCTTCCACTATGGTGTAAACCTCTTGGATATAAGTGGACATTCAAGAGAAAAATGAAAGCAGATGGTTGAATAGGTAAATACAAGTCTAGGCTTGTTGTCAAGGGATATAGGCAGAAGGAAGGCCTTGATTATTTTGACACATATTCACTAGTGACAAGAATAACATCTATTCGCATGTTGATTGCGATTGCAGCTTTGTATAATTTGGAAATACATCAAATGAATGTTAAAACAACTTTTTTGAATGGCGAGTTAGATGAAGAAATCTATATGGAACAACCGGAAGGGTTTCAAGTTCCCGGCCAAGAGAAAAAGGTTTGTAAACTTGTCAAATCTCTTTATGGATTAAAACAAGTTCCGAAACAATGGCATGATAAATTTGATCATACTATGCTTTCGGATGGTTTTAAGATAAACAAATGTGACAAATGCGTCTATGTTAAAAGCACAGACAAAGGCTATGTCATAGTTTGTCTTTATGTGGATGACATGTTCATTATTGGAAGCAATAATGACATGATTAAATCCACAAAGAAAATGTTGAACAAAAAGTTTGACATGAAAGATCTAGGAGTAGCAGATGTAATTCTAGGAATAAAAATTACTAGAATATCTGAAGGATATGCTTTATCTCAGTCTCACTATATTGAGAAGATTCTGGAGAAATTTGGAAAGCATGAAGATTGTCCTGCTAAAACACCTGTTGACATTAGTTTTCATTTATGAAAAAATGCAGGTGCAAGCGTATCATAATTAGAGTACTCTCGGATTATCGGAAGCTTGATGTACTTAATGAATTGCACTAGGCCAGATATAGCCTATGTTGTAAGCAAAATTGAGTAGGTACACAAGTAACCCAGGGTCCGATCATTGGAAAAAGATAATTAGGGTACTTAGGTATCTAAGACATACCCAGAATTATGGCCTTCATTATACCGAATATCCAGCAGTACTCAAGGGGCATAGTGATGCAAATTGGATATCGGATACTAAAGACTCAAAATCCACTAGTGGATACGTCTTTACCCTAGTAGGTACTGTAGTCTCTAGGAAATCTTCCAAATAGACATGCATAGCTAGGTCGACAATGGAATCTAAGTTTATCACTTTAGATAAAACATGAGAAGAAGCAGAATGACTTCGTAATTTCTTAGAAGACATTCCAATGTGGCCTAAACCTGTGCCAGCTATATGCATTCACTGTGATAGTGAAGCAACAATAGGACAGACACAAAATCATATGTGTAACGGTAAGTCTTGACACATTCGTCAAAGACATAATACCGTTAGGCATTTGCTCTCACATGGAATAATTTCCATGGAATATGTAAAGTCAAAAGAGAATATTGCGGATCCATTAACTAAAGGGCTAGCCAGAGAGCAAGTGTACCATTTATCGAGGGAAATGGGATTAAAGCCTATTACTTAAAAGTCGCCATAATGGCAACCCAACCTAGTTGACTGCAGATCCCAAGATCTAGATTCAAAGGGACAATCGAATTATGGATGACTTCACATATCACTAAGGAGGTTTACTCCTACCCATTTCTATGATAAGAAAAGAGATACTTGCAGCGTTAGTAGGATAAGCTTTGCTTTTAATGATTCTTATAGCTTGGACATCAAAGTGGGGTATAGCAAGATACTTTTAATAAGAAGTAACCTATATGAGTGTGAATTGGGCCGATTTTGTGAGAATTGAGAAGGCTAAATTCTCTAAGAGCACTCATGAATTACTAGGCATTGGTCAGGGCCAAAATGAACACAACCGTAAGAACCAAACTATGTCTGCAGATACACTATGTATAATCTATTGTCTTGACTTACACAAATAGCTGAACAGTTTAAGGCATTGCGTCTACTGGTTAGCCAGTAAGTCTAATAGGCTTTTCACTAGAGGAGGTTCAAAGCCAAAAGCTACCTATCTCAATGTGGTATATCTTCTTAATGTACTATTTCTTTGTCTGCATCTTGTTTCATGTCCATTATAATGAATTCCATTCATGTGGGGGATTGTTGGAAAATGGCTTTGGAAATCCTTATTTTTTGCTAACTTTGAACATTGATTAAGGTGAGACCTAAGCGTTATTTTTAACGTTTTTTTTATTGGGTTCATGTTTAATGCCGCGTAGTGAATAAAACCGTGTATTTGGTTGCTCAAAACCATTTTCAGATGAATGAGAATTCAACGCACATTTTCGGGTTCATGGAATTGGACTTAGATGGATTTCCTACACATTTGTGAAATGTGCTTGTCCCACATTGGAAAGGCTTATGGATTTGAATGGGTTTATATACCTTAGCTTGGGATACTTGGGATGGGCCCCAAGGGATACCCAAGTTTGTGGAAGGGTGAGGCTATAGGTGAAGTAGGCTAGACTTATTGGACCCAAAACAAAAACCACACACGCGTGTCACTGCCGTCCGGGCTGACTAGGCTAGGCTGGGTTTAGGCTTGGGCGCGGGTGCGTAGTGTGAGATTGGGTTGGGCTTGTCCAGTCCAACACTTATCTTTTTAGGTCAAAAACATTTGTAATTTATTTTATTTTTTTTATTTTGTTTTCAAAATTCATAATAAATTGGTCCAGAATTTTCTTTCACCCAAACAGATCCCTAACGGGTTCAGACCCACCCGAACAGGTTCAAAGGGTTCAAAACAGGTTCAACTCAAACTAAATCTGTCCAAACATATTCAAATCTGTTTGGCACATGTTCAATATGTCTGAACAGGTTTATACTTGTTCGGAACATCCATCTTTCTACCTATATAAAGCCTGCTTCCAGCAATTCATTTCATTAAATTTTTCCCTTAGAATTTCGTCCTTGTTCTTCTGTTCTCACTATGCTCTTACATCTGTTTTTGCATTTATTTTTTTAGAAAGAAAAAGAGAGAGTTGCAACAGAGTTTTGGTTTGCCAGACTTGATTTTATAGTGCTGTAAAATCAAATGTTAGTCGTTGCATCCTGGGAAGTAGATGCCGGTTAAAACTTGAAGCACCGGTGCGAGGGCGAAATCTACTTTAAGGAGATTGTGTCCAACTCAAGCCTCAACATTAATTTCTGTAAGCGTTTAATTCGAAAAATAATTTATATAATTATTTTTTGAATTATTTTATTTTATTACTTATTTAATTTATACATTTAATTTACACACACACCATTATAGGTATAACACTTATAATGTCTCTATATCTCTCTCTCTCTCTCTCTAATTAACGATTTCAAATCCATGACACCTATAGCGCCGCTGTAACTGTATCAACCATCATTGCTATCACTTTTACCACCATTGCCTTATTTATCGGTGTCAATCTACTATCGTTCAATGCAACTCTCTCTACTTTCGACCGCCATTCATTACCGTTTGTACATCTATAATTCAGATATAGTTGATCTCAGTTGCTCTTTATCTCTCTCTAACACCGTCCATCTACCACCGATCTGGTTGGTTTATATGTTATTGATTGATAAAAATTTGATTTGTGTTTGTTTTTTTTCTTTCTTCAAATTCATTGAATTTAGATTTTCTCTGGTCAGTGAAATTTCATCACTTGTGCAATTACACTAGCTTCAATTGGTGCAATTTCATTGACTCGATTTCTGACTTGCATTGGTTTAAGTCAGTGAAATTTCACTGACTTGTGTAATTGCACTGGTTTTAATAAGTGAAATTTCATTGACTAAGCCTGTCACGACCCAGACCCGCCCCTATGGGTTTAGGGCCATAAACAGCCAGTAATATTTGGATTACCAAATGCCTCTGAACAGATTAACTTTTAATTAGGGGCTGCGAAAGCAAATATGTAAAACATACATAGTCCATCAAGCTGTGTAGATAAACATGTAACAAATGATCTTAATTTGATAAACATACTTATGACATCATGATGGTATGGTATTTACACGTCATCCCATGTATATATATATATAGAAACTTGTTTAGAAACTAAAATAGACAAAGTCTTAAACATTCGCAAAAACATGGCCACTAGACTTGACTTAATCCGGAACCTCCTCGGGAGGCACAAAATGGTGGCTGACAAACACAAAACTCTTCAGGCAGTCATCACTGAGCTTGGCCACGCACCATATCACCTACATACATAAATAATAGAGAATGAGCAAAAGCCCAGTGAATAATAACAGGGTAAAGGGGTAAATGAATGATATCCCAAATCCAATTCTCAAATCAGAGTTCACACAAGAGACAAATTCATATTTGTATTCTTGTTCAAAGCATATACAAAAAACAAAGTTCATGCTTAATTGTCCTTGGTACATCCGTTAGCACTGATAGATCACATATAGAGTATCACAGATTATACTTGTCAGTTCCATAAAGGAACCTCCGGCCGGGTACGGATAACTTGTCAGTTTCATAAAGGAACCTCCGAACTAGAAATGGATAGCTTGTCAGTTCCATAAAAAAACCTCTAGCCGGGTACAGATAACTTGTCAATTCCATAAAGAACCTCTGGTCCGGGTACAGATAGCATACTTGAACCATAACATAAATGTCACAAACATTTGTCAGAGTTGGACAATCATTCATAGTATAAAACATGGCATTTCATAGAACAGATCTTATTCTGAAAATAATTTAACTTAACATAGCATTACTAAGTTATTACTCACAAATAACAGATAGCTTCAAATAGACGAATAGAGTAGGCAATTCAGATATCTTGTGGCGCATGACCTACACAAGTACAAAACAAATGCATACTAGATTACACACCCGGAAACATTTAGTTTGTTCTTTCTTATCTTGGTATGTCTCTACTTTTATTGTCACGCCCCGAACCCGCCCCAAGAAGTCCGGCGACGTGACCGCCAGTAATTCGTAAATTACCTCCGGCCTTACTGTACAACACATAAATAAAAAGGGCTCGCGGAAGCAAATGCAGAAACTAATAGTCCAAGAGCTGTGCATTTATATGAACATACATTTACATGCCAAAAAGATGAGTTAATTACCCACTATCTTTACATAACATGATCATCTACAATATAAACAACTCAGCTACAATGTTCACAAAATACAACAAAAACAAGACAAAAGCTCGCAAAACGGCCTTCCAGGCCTAGCCCCAGCTCTGAGGCATCCAAAACTCTGGTTGGCTTACAAAACGGCGGCTCAGCTTGAACTCCGCCTAGGCTTGACTTCATTTGCTCACCTATAAATACATATATCTGAGGGTGAGCTAAAGCCCGACAAATATGATAGCGTAAAGGGGTTAGCGAATGAAGTCCAACATTTTATATAAAACCGTAATAAAACATTCATAAACATAGTCAGTCATCAGTTATCATATAGAACATACGTAATGGTGTACTCCATAGGTCATAACATAGCATATCATAACATGTGTCGACAAACGACTAGAGTAACCGGTCCCGGACACCGATTAAACACATACCGAGATCTCGTAACTGGTCATGGGCCTACATATCCGTGCCGTCCCCCATGACTCAAGCGCATGGGCCTACACGTCTATGTCGTCCCCCACAACTAAAACTATCTATGGACACCATACTAGATTCACAATCAAGACATTCATTCACGTAAAACATTATCATTTAAACATATCATAACATTTATCATTGAACATAATTCATGATAACATATCTTTACGAAAATGTTACTTACAGTGGTTCCCTGCTACCGATTACACGGTCTTTCCGTCTTGCCCTGCAATTAACATCATGAAACATTTCTTAGCATATATCATCATCCATTCACATAAGTCACGTCATTCTTTTCCTTCCTTACATTCTTTCATATTCATTTCATGTTCAATCTAATCTTCTTTACTTTAATTCCTGTTCCTAAGATGTTTAAGTGTTGCCATTAACATGTTAGAATCAAGTAATTCATGCTGTACAACTTTCAAAATTTCCTTGAAAATAGCCTTCCCGCTCGAGCGCCACTTTGGCCGCTCGAGCGGACTGTCAACTGACCGAAAACTGCTGGAAGGGTGATTTCTACGCTCGAGCGGGCTTACCTCCGCTCGGCGGACCTCTTAATCAAAATTCTGTTCTTCTTCCTCAAATCCATGGCTTCCTTCTTCCTTACAAATTCAACTTCCATTACATGAATTCCATAACCCAAAATACTTGAAACTCATCTTAAACCAACATCAAAATTTCCATTCAAAACCCATATAGATCATTAGCAAAATCAAACCCATAACTTAAGTAGGAAATCCATGAACTTGTACATATAAACTTCATATATCTATAGCCATGGAGGTTTTACCTCAAATATGCTAAATCATCATAAATTCATGTCATGTATGCTCAAATTACACATAAATCCTCTTCTATTCCATTTACTTGCTATGAAGCTATGCATGAATCATCCTTATTTCAAGAAATTGGAGAAAATCCTTACCTTGATTCTTGACTTGGAGCAAATGTAAGCTTAATACCCCTTCTTTCCTCTTCTCTTCTTGGTCTCTCCCTCTCTCCACGAATTCTCTCTTCTCTCTTCTCTAGATTTTTCTCTCTTTTGATCTTGAGTCAATGAGTCAAAAAGTATCCAATCCTTATCTTATAAGCCATATATGCCAAATAATCCCTTTTGAGCCAAAAACGGGTACCAAACAAGGCCTAACGAATCAGATAATTTTCAGTCTTCAATTTATCGTTTCAGATAGTTCTAAAAATTCCCGGTATCACATAGGCATGTTCAATTTCATTTTCTAAACCCATTACGGTAGTCAATTTCAGTCCCAAAGTTGTCATTTCAACAGATAATCTCTCAATTCAACAGATAATTCCCAAATTAAATCATATAAATACGTCATTAATTATCATCACACGGTTCTGGGTCATTACACTCTCCCCTCCTTAAGAAGTTTGGTCCTCCAAACTTTCCTTATCTTAACAAAAGTTCAATCAGAAATCTGAGTGACACATTTAAATGTTCCATCCATGCAAAGGTGATATCATAACATAACAATCCATAGCAAAGGTAATAATAAAGAAAATTCGTTCTATCATCTGTTAAATATTCCATGTTCAATGATCTCCATCGTATAGGCAATAATGCTATCGTACTAAATAGTAAAGTCATACCTGTCTTCGCTTTCCCAGTATTTTGTGTCTTTTCAGGAACTAAGCTATAAACTCTTGCTTGTCTCAAGGTAGGACCCTCGGAAGCAGATGTTGCAATCGTCTGCGGTGTCACTGTTGAATTGGTTCCACTAGCAAAGGATCTCTCATTTCTGGGATTAATTTGTGGGCAAGCTTTGGCAATGTGTCCTCTCTGTCCACATCTATAACAAACTCCCGTTCCACGGCGACATACGCCCCAATGCTGCTTTCCACATTCCTTGCAAGTAGGCACACCCCCCTTTGTGGTAGTATCATTAACAATTAAGTTTGATTTATCGTTCACGGAGCCCACCGATTCACTAACTATTTCTATTTTCTGTTTCTTGAATTTCTTATTTTCTCCTTCAGGCATGGTAGTTACTTTAGATGTCTTCAAAGCTGCAATATTCGTTTCAGCCATCAAGGCTCTATCCAGGACATCAACATACTTTTCTAGTTTCAACACGTTCACCCTGTCAAGTACCTCTACATGTAGGCCACCCTCGAATTTTCTTGCCTTTTTATATTCTGTGTCAACCATATGTGGGGCATAACGGGCCAATTCTGTAAACTTACTTTCATACTCGGCTACTGACATCATACCCTGCTTTAGCTGTTCAAATTCCGATATTTTCCTGTCTCGCATGCATTGTGGGAAATACTTTTCATAAAACATTTCTTTAAATCGGTCCCACGTCAAATCCCTATTCTGATCCGTGCATCAAAGATCCACCATCTCCTAGCTTCTTCGGTTAAAGTGAATGTCGCTAACAGAACTTTATATACATCATTGCATGGAAACACTTCAAAATTTTTCTCTGTTTCTAACACCCATGCTTCTGCTTTTAAAGGTTCAATGCCTCCTGCAAATTCTGGTGGTTTCAACTTCTTATACTTCTGTGTCAAACTGATAATATCATCATTAGTCATTGGTTCCACATGGACAGGTGGTGGTGGAGGAGGCGGAAATGGCTGTCTTAGCTGTGGTTGGTTTTGTTCCTGTTGTTGTCTTACCATCCCAGTTAGAGCCTCCATCATTCTTTCCAATCGATCTAGTCTAGCATCAGATGCTTCAGTTTCATTTACGTTCCTTGCACTAGTCTCCTCCATTTGTCTATAGAACCCATAACAATAGCACATTTCATTTTCCATATACTGTTTCCCTTACTATCTTACCATTCACAATTCTTGTTCCTCATATTCATAAAACACACACACACACATGCACATATGCTCATGCCATGCTCTATATTTTTTTTCTAATGCACCTAACAGCTCAATGGACACGTGTGTGGGGAATTAACTCGTGCGCTCTGATACCACTCTGTCACGCCCCGAACCCGCCCCAAGAAGTCCGGCGACGTGACCGCCAGTAATTCGTAAATTACCTCCGGCCTTACTGTACAACACATAAATAAAAAGGGCTCGCGGAAGCAAATGCAGAAACTAATAGTCCAAGAGCTGTGCATTTATATGAACATACATTTACATGCCAAAAAGATGAGTTAATTACCCACTATCTTTACATAACATGATCATCTACAATATAAACAACTCAGCTACAATGTTCACAAAATACAACAAAAACAAGACAAAAGCTCGCAAAACGGCCTTCCAGGCCTAGCCCCAGCTCTGAGGCATCCAAAACTCTGGTTGGCTTACAAAACGGCGGCTCAGCTTGAACTCCGCCTAGGCTTGACTTCCCGGCTGCTCACCTATAAATACATATATACGGGGGTGAGCTAAAGCCCAGCAAGTAACAGTAACGTAAAGGGGTTAGCGAATGAAGTCCAACATTTTATATAAAACCGTAATAAAACATTCATAAACATAGTCAGTCATCAGTTATCATATAGAACATACGTAATGGTGTACTCCATAGGTCATAACATAGCATATCATAACATGTGTCGACAAACGACTAGAGTAACCGGTCCCGGACACCGATTAAACACATACCGAGATCTCGTAACTGGTCATGGGCCTACATATCCGTGCCGTCCCCCATGACTCAAGCGCATGGGCCTACACGTCTATGTCGTCCCCCACAACTAAAACTATCTATGGACACCATACTAGATTCACAATCAAGACATTCATTCACGTAAAACATTATCATTTAAACATATCATAACATTTATCATTGAACATAATTCATGATAACATATCTTTACGAAAATGTTACTTACAGTGGTTCCCTGCTACCGATTACACGGTCTTTCCGTCTTGCCCTGCAATTAACATCATGAAACATTTCTTAGCATATATCATCATCCATTCACATAAGTCACGTCATTCTTTTCCTTCCTTACATTCTTTCATATTCATTTCATGTTCAATCTAATCTTCTTTACTTTAATTCCTGTTCCTAAGATGTTTAAGTGTTGCCATTAACATGTTAGAATCAAGTAATTCATGCTGTACAACTTTCAAAATTTCCCTGAAAATAGCCTTCCCGCTCGAGCGCCACTTTGGCCGCTCGAGCGGACTGTCAACTGACCGAAAACTGCTGGAAGGGTGATTTCTACGCTCGAGCGGGCTTACCTCCGCTCGAGCGGACCCTGCGAAATCCGAAAATTCTGTTCTTCTTCCTCAAATCCATGGCTTCCTTCTTCCTTACAAATTCAACTTCCATTACATGAATTCCATAACCCAAAATACTTGAAACTCATCTTAAACCAACATCAAAATTTCCATTCAAAACCCATATAGATCATTAGCAAAATCAAACCCATAACTTAAGTAGGAAATCCATGAACTTGTACATATAAACTTCATATATCTATAGCCATGGAGGTTTTACCTCAAATATGCTAAATCATCATAAATTCATGTCATGTATGCTCAAATTACACATAAATCCTCTTCTATTCCATTTACTTGCTATGAAGCTATGCATGAATCATCCTTATTTCAAGAAATTGGAGAAAATCCTTACCTTGATTCTTGACTTGGAGCAAATGTAAGCTTAATACCCCTTCTTTCCTCTTCTCTTCTTGGTCTCTCCTCTCTCCACATTCTCTCTTCTCTCTTCTCTAGATTTTTCTCTCTTTTGATCTTGAGTCAATGAGTCAAAAAGTATCCAATCCTTATCTTATAAGCCATATATGCCAAATAATCCCTTTTGAGCCAAAAACGGGTACCAAACAAGGCCTAACGAATCAGATAATTTTCAGTCTTCAATTTATCGTTTCAGATAGTTCTAAAAATTCCCGGTATCACATAGGCATGTTCAATTTCATTTTCTAAACCCATTACGGTAGTCAATTTCAGTCCCAAAGTTGTCATTTCAACAGATAATCTCTCAATTCAACAGATAATTCCCAAATTAAATCATATAAATACGTCATTAATTATCAGTAATTACGTCACACGGTTCTGGGTCATTACATTTATCCTCACTATTGTGCCTTAATCTTGGCCAAATAATGCCTAGAATGGAATCAGGATGCAAAAATGTACTTGAAAACACTTAACAAAACTTGCTGAAAAAGGATCCCCGCTTAAGCGCAACTTCCTACGCTCGAGCGGACACGCAAAATGTGCGTGGCCATTCAAGCGCAAGATCTGTCGCTCGAGCAGTCTGTAAACTTTTGCAAAGTGCTGGTTGCTTGATTTTTCCGCTCGATGCTCGCTTGAGAGACATGTCCTCGCTCAAGCGCAACTTTTGTCGCTCGAGCGGCCTAGAAAACATAAGAACTTCTGGGAGCATGCATTCCACGCTCAAGCAGACTTTTGGTTGCTTGAGCAAAAGTGCACACACTAAGAGTGATCACTCGAGCGTAGATTCCTTCGCTCGAGCGTAAGAGTAGAATTCTGGAATTTCCAGATTTGCTCTCAAGCTCAAACTCAATTTCAAAACCTTCAAAACACATCCTTTTGGACCAAAACTTAGTAAAACATTGAGAAACTCATAGTACATGGTGAATTACAAACTATTTTGCAAAATCAAGCCCAAAATCTATACCAATTGTAGTAAACAACACTTGAAACTTAGATCACATAACTTGCATGTAATGTCATGAATTCTAACCTTCCAAAACATGATCAAATAAGTCATTAAGCTCAAAAACAAGTTGAATTCTTTGAACAAAACTAAGATATGAACATGCATATGAGAATTCTTGTAAAAACAACTTCAAAACTTCATGATATGCACATGTATGTATGATTTGAGTTACAATTCTTTAATCATAGCTCATTGTCATGTTAGTTCACCTCCTTTACTTGAATTATTACAAAAACTAACTCAATTACACAACTAAGGGTTAGATTTCTTACCTAGGCTTGTCAAGATGAGAGTTAGAAGCTTAATTCTTGAGTTTCTAAGCCAAACTTCCAAGTTCTCTTAATTTCTTCAATCCTCTAGTTGAATCCAATCTTCTTTCTTTCTCTCTCTCTTTCTCTCTCACGTTGAGCTGAAAATATAAGGGAATGAGGGTGCAAAAAGTGTATATGAGGTATTGAGGAGGTCTTATATAGGCTTGATCAAACAAATTAATTAACTAGCCTACCACTAATCTAATGAGCATTAAATTATTCTAATTTAATTCGTTCCGAATCGAATTTTAATTGAACCTACCATAAATTCCCATAAATTCCAAATAACACATATATCAAGTTAATTTCTAAATCGGATGCCGATAAGGCTCGAAACGAAAACATGAACAGATCTTTCTATGTTAAATAGATATAAACACAAATAATGTAACACACATGTAATTAATTCAGAATTTGATCTTAATAACTTATTAGGCATATGAACTCATAGATTAACGTTAATCATGGGTCGGGGTGTTACAAAGCCTTTGTTAATTTCTGTCAAAAGTTTGTTGTTAAATACAATGGCTTCGTTTGGTAGAGTTGTAAGAAATTGATTATACATTATGGCTTAACAAATTATAAATTATAGCTTTAAACAGAAGCTATTAATTTGTTTGGTGCAGTTGTGAGATTATGGATTTAATCAGCAGAGCAGTATTTGGTTGAATAAGTTATAAAATAGTTTTTTGCTATGTAATGTCCTTTTTGTCTTTTTTTTTGTTCTTTTTCTTCATTTTATTTTATTTTTCTCCTTATTTTCTCTTCTCTTTATTTTTTTATTATTTCTTCTTATCTTTTCTTCTCTTAATTGTTTTTTATTCTCTTCTTTCCTTATTTCTTTTTTTTTCCTTTCCTTTTCTTATCTTTTTCTTTTTCTTCATTTTATTTTATTTTCTTTAGTTTATAGTTTATTTTTTCAAATTAGAAGTGGTGCATGCATGGTAAGATTGATCATGAGAAAATTTTGAAAAATGTTGAAATACCAATTAAAAATTTCAAATTATATTCATTTTAGTTTATAAATACATGAATATTAATTGATATTTTTTTAATTCATTAAAAATTGTTACAAATACCAATTAATATTTTTTTAATTTATTATTACAAAATTGTTAAAAAATATACCAATTTATTAATATTTTTTAATTGAATTTATTTTCAATTAATGGCTTAATTAGTATCAATTAATACTAAAATTATTAATTAGTATCAATTAATATAAAATTTATTTCATTAATGGCTTAAAATGCTTTTATTATTATTATTATTATTATTAAAAAAACACTGAAAACCCTAGCTCTGGAGAGAGAGAGAGAGAGAGAGAGAGAAAGCTCTGGTTCACCGGAAAGGAATGGGGATAGGGGACGACGACGAAGGTACATCGGCGACGTGGCGATGCTAGGGTTTAAGATCGCGATGGCAGAAGGTCGATCGCAACAGCATGAAAGGGTTTCAAATCGATTCCAGATACGAACAATGCTAGAGAGAAAAAGAGATTTGTCGTGATCGCAGAGAGTGAGAGAGCTAGTTCATGCCACCAGAGAGAGCTGGTTCACGCCACTGGAAATCGCCTCTCAAGCTTTCTCTCTCTTTGAAGAAGTGAACAGTTTTTGGTTGTGGGTTTATATTTTGGTTTTTTGGTAATAGTTGAAGTTGATGAGGGGCATTTAAGTAATTTTGCCCCTCTTTTCCCAGCTTGCCGCTTAAGCTAAATTGTTAAGCACCCCTATAGCCACTTCAAGAAAAAGCTGATTTTTCACTTATAAAAAGTTATAATCTGTATTATTAAGCTACACAAAACACAATGAAACAACTTAAATTAAACTAAAAGCTTAAATAAGCTAAAAAAAAGCTCTACTAAATAGGTACAATATATGTATGTACTGCGTATATGTATATATATGCATCAGTTCTGAATATATATATATATATATACATATCAGTTTGTATATAAAATATAATCAAATTAAAATTTTGGAACAATTTTTTTTAATTGAAGTAATTAAGGTTAATTTGTGATTTATTTATTAATTTTATTTTTATCCTCTCATATGAAAAGCTAATGGCGTTTAAGTTAGAAATTATTTGTATAAGAAACGAGAGAAAAAATAGAAGAAGCAAAATGAGGCAAAGTTTACAAGGGTATTAAAGTCATTTTACATATATCATTAACGGAGTTAGAGTTGCAATTTAGTCCAAAATCATATGGGGCCTGTTTGCCTATATTTGAACCATATAGGGCAAAGTGCTCCAGCCTTAAACCATAGGAGAGTAAAGTGAATTTTGCCCTAAAAAAACCTAGTAATTATAGTTATTTATGAAATATGAAAGCTGAGACTTTTTTTTATTTATAAAAAATGAAGAATAAAAAATTTTGGGTTCAAATAAGGCCCAAAATAATAAAAGCTAATAGAAAACAATTTGAAAAAGGCCCAAAACAGTAAGGCTTAACAACCAAATCAATCATCATCCACCTACTAACTCATATGGCTTCCTCAATCCGCATCTACTAACTAAGCGGACGAATGCAGATTGATTTTTCTGTAACGCCCCATATCTTAAAACCCGATTTATGTTACCAGTTTTATTATCACAATCGTTTCCAAATAAACATGGGAAGACTATAATTATTAACATAATTGAATCCATCTATATATATAAGAAATTCCCCCTCGTTTATACATATGATTTACAATTGAATAGGAATTCCCTTAGGCATATAATTACATATAGAAAGGGTTCGAGCCTTAATAAGTCAATGGCATTCCGCCTATAATTAAAATAGCCCCATGACCAAAGACAAGGGGAGTTTCCCAACTCAAAAGAAGATCTTCAATTCTGCACCTAAAAATTTATTAACTATGTGGGATGAACATATAATCCAGTAGAAAACCCAATAATTCTAATTAATATAGTACAATATATGTATATGATCATGAATGCTTCACATAATACATATATCAATAGTGTTCACTTTTCGATACTCAAAATATACACATACATAGGTACTCTTTTCCGAAGTCTGTTCTTTTATCATTTTCAAGCAAAACAATCAAAACTTTAGTCTTCCGTTTCGTTTTCACAATGGTCTTAGGAAATTTAACACTTTTGACATTTGAAAACTATTTTCAAAATGTTCTCAATTTAATAAGATGCACTAACCAAAATAACCCTATGATTTTACAACTATGTAGGATAATACAACCACATGAATTTATGAGCAATTCTAACAAGCTAACTCGTTAAACAACTCCACTGGAATCACCACAAAAAATTCCAATTCTCAACACTATTGAGACATCTACCATATTTTATGGCTCTAAGCACTAGGGCTAATAGTACACCCATCACAATACAAATTCAAGGTAACATGTATTCTTATGTTTTCGTGTCCACTAGGCACAGAAGGCAAATAACGCACCCTCCAATCATAACACATATATAATAGACTAAGCGGTAATATCACATAAGAAAATCCGGTTTCTTCAAGCCACAACCATCCACTTTACCAAGCGCTAGCTGGAGGAAATTCGGAACCCATCATTCGAAGCGCAACTATTTTACCGGGTGCTAGTTGGAAGGAAATTGATACCTCTCATTCGAAGTGCAAACCACTTTACCAGATAGTAACCAGAAGGAACTTAGGACCTCTCATTATAGCACTTCTACCTCATGCTCAACATTTTCACAACACTTCCATCATTCTAGTTAAGAAAATTATAAAACACAAAGGTTCAATTTGCCTATTTCTGTAGCCATTCTACATCAAGCAATGCAATCCTCCATCAATTTTCAAAACAGATATTTCTAAATAATATTCGTAATGTAATCCAAGTGATAACACATTCCACATTTACAATTCCAACCACGCAAGATAAAACTCATAACTCAATTAACCATTCATCAATGGTGACATTTCCAAGACTTATCATCATTTTCATTATTTCCAATCTTATCGTACTTTCAATTTTAATTCCTCACATTCTCAATTTCGTTTTCAAAAATAATATCGAACATTTGTTTAAGCTTTAATGAAATCACTTGTTTTAACAATATTAAGTATAATCAATCAAGGATATAGAAATACATTCCCAATAAATTTAATTCAATACACAACAAAACATTCCTCAAGTATCCAAGAATGTGCAACCAACACTTATTTCCATAACTTATGTCCATTATTTCAAATTATCAACAACCATAACTTAATCAACTAATCACACTTGTCTACTATTTACTTCCATCAACAATAATTTCCAATTTATTAGTGTTAACATCAATTTCCTATTCCCACAACAACAACTTTGTTCTATCTCAAGAATTATTTAATAAAGCTAGGGCTATCTAAACCTCAAAGATGTGTTCTAGTAGCATCAATTAATGATATTAAATAAGAAATCACAAAAAAAAAAAAAAAAAAAAAAAATTTACCACATTCCAAAACCCTAAGTTTCATCTACATGAATTTCAAAATCTTACATCAAATCTTGATTTTATGCAATATAAGGTACCACATATCCATGTGTAACAACTATATTAAGCAAAATTAAAATGTGAATCCATGCAAAACAAGATCAAAACATGAAAGAGATAGAGAAATCTTACCTTAAGATGAAGAAATCAAGAAGCCCTAACTTCTTCTCTTCATCATCTCTCTCTCTCTCTCTCTCTCTCTCTAAGCTCTCAACATAAAACACACATGCTAACACCAATTCACTCTACATCTCTATTTAACCCAAAAAGATGACTAAATTATCCAAACAAGGCCTTAACTTACCAAATTAAAATTAACATAAAACAACTCATCAAACTAATTAAATATAGTTAATCTAGTCATATACAGAGACTGTTTGTTATAGTTTTTAGGAGTGATTATAGCTTATTTTGATTTGGGAGTCCGTGCCAAACTGTTTGGTGCGGCTTCTGCTTATAACTTATTAGGCAGGAATAGCTTAAATAAGTTGAAAAAAGTTGATTATTTGAAAGCTGAGATAGGAGTGCTTTTAACTTTTACTTTCTAATTATCAACTTTTAACTTAAAAAAAATTCCACCAAACATGGCAACAACCCTTAATTACACAATTAAACTTGAATTAGGCTCATACCGATTAAATTACAATTATTCAGTCATATTTAAATTACTAAATTAAAAACTTATAAACATATAAATTTTGCAATTAAACATGAAATAATCATTTATATATAAATTTCATAGCTATAAATTAATCTCACATGTGTCAATTTAGATTATGAAGTCTCATACAAAATTTCTGAATCAATCTGAAAATTAGCAAATAAGACAAATTTGTCCTATCATAAATTAAATTAGCATACATGCAATTAAACATGAGACATGACTTATATGCAAATATCATGATTATAAATCAATCCTATAAATGACAAATTAAATATTTAAGGTCTTAAATTAGCTCTTCCGAATCAGAATTAATCTCTTTATCACATAATTCAAACAACACATATACTAACACATGAAAAAACGATTATCACAAGGCTAATTAATGATTAAATAATCAATTAAGCAAAGTCGTAACCCGATCTCAAGTCCATCTTAGAAAAGCAGCAACAACCCTTCAACTAGTCAAACAAGTCATCAATACGAGGTAATGGGTACTTGTTCTTAACAGTCACCTGGTTCAACTTCCGGTAATCAATACAAAGTCGTAATGTGCCATCTTTCTTCTTGGCAAAAAGAGTCGGTGCTCCCTAAGGCGAAGTACTACGGTGGATAAAGCCCTTATCTAATAATTCTTGGAGTTAAACTTTCAACTCACTCAACGCAGTGGGTGCAAATCTATACGATGCCATGACAATCAGTGCTGTACCAAACACTAAATTGATAGAGAACTCATTCACATAGTGAGGTGGCAAACTAGTGAGATGCTCGGGAAAGACGTCCGGGTATTCACAAATTACTCTCAGCAACTCTACTCAAACCATATCACTCTCAACACCCAAGAAAGTATCAAGAAGAAGACTAAGCTCTCCACGACCATGCGGATCATACATTGGAAACAAGGCTCTATTAACCGGGTCTCCCAGAAAATAAAATTAATCACCACTCGAGGTGCACACCTTAACTCTCTAACGTTAACAGTCTATAATGGCCCAATAGGATAACAACCAATCAATGCCCAAAATAACATTAAAACTCGATATGTCAATCAACACAAAACCAAAAGGAAGTCGGCAACCGGCAACCTCTATCTCACAACTCTGACACCCCTGGTCCAATATAACCTCACCACCAACAGGTGACTCTACCTTGAGTGAAGATACTAACTGAGCCACTTCTAACCCCAAGGCTGATACAAATGCAGACGAAATGAAAGAAGGTGATGCACTAGTATCAATCAACACATTGGCAATAGAATTACACAACAAGAAGTTACCTCTTACTACCAAAGGTGCTGGTAACAAATCTAGCATAGTAACAGCATACATACGTCTCGTAGGCCTTTGTTCTACCTACTCACCCCTTAGAGCATAAGTCTGAAACACTGATTGAGCCGAAGAGGCTCTCTAGTTGGCCCTCGATACTAGAGCTGATGGTGTAGGCTGATGGTTTTGTGTCTGCCTCAAGCTAGACACACCAAATGTGCCACTTGACTGAGGGCAAAACCTCTTCATGTGCCCTGACGGCCCACACTGAAAATAGGTAAGCGGTTGCCCTCTTTCCTGACTCTGGCTCTAAGGACGAGCCGCAGACGGTGCAAACTGTTGCCCTCATTCTCTCTGCGGACAAACTAAAGACTTGTGGCCTAGCTGACCACACTTGAAAAGAGTTATCCCACCCTGACCACCTCTCCCTGACCCAAAACTTAGCATAGGAAAAGTGGACCTAGACTGTGCTCCCTGGAACTACTGTGGGAGGGAACCCTCTGCCTTTTGTTATCCCAAATCTCTCCTTAAACCTCCTCACTCCTCTGCTTGGAGCCCCTCATCCGCTCCTTCTCCGACTGAACCATGGTCTCAAGATGAGCCGCCGCCTCCACAAGGCGTCCATAGTCTCTAATCATAGACCCAACCACTTTGAAAAGAAGTCCAGTCCTCAACCTCTTCTCAAACTCAATGCAACGGCGTTCTGCCATCGTCACGAGTTCTAGTGCAAATCTTGACAAACTAGTAAAGCTAGCCTCAAACTCGGTCACCGGTGTGTTAAGCTGCTTGAGTTTTAGAAACTACTCTCTCAACTTCTCCCTAGTAGTAGAAGGCAAAAACTTGTCCTGGAAGGTATTGATAAAGGGCTCCTAAGTCATCGCAATGTGCCCTTGCGCATATTTTCACCACTAACCTGCATCTCCCTTCAGCTGGAAGGATGCCAAGGTTACTCTTAGTCCATCATCCTCGATGTCAAGCGTCTCGAACGTCTTCACCATCTATTCTAATCACTTATCCGCCTTCAGTGACTCCTTAGGATCTTTTAAAAACTCATCCGAATTAGACCAGATGAACTCCCTTTTCAGAAATGATGGCCCTATCTCAACAATATGGGCCTAGACTTGATTCTTAGCTCTGAGAATGTCCACGAATTCCCGCAAAGCTCTGGTCATTTCACACGCCAAAGTGCCCATGGCTTGCTAACCAACTAGTTTGGCCACATTGGCATGACCAACCCCTTTCTCCTGTACCGAAATATCATCCAGTAATAGCATTTCCTATCGTCTAGGCCTGCCACGCTTACCACTACCACGTCCACGACCTGACATCCTAATAAAGGTAACATAAGAGATCAACACATTTACAAATGTGTCAAAGCTAACTCACTCGTGTCCTAATGTAGTGGACACCATTTAATTCACTCCACATAAGCATATAGTCACATAAACACATACTAATTTCCTTTCTAGATAATGATCTTCCCACGACGTTGCCAGAGTTTCAGTTAAAAATAGTAGTGATCAAGTGTTCTTCTAATAGGACTTCTAAAAACTCATAGACCCAGTCAATATCTTAAAAATTAAATGTGATACCTATCTAGTCACATAGCATGTTATCACATAGCATACCAGGTTTACTCTAACACAAACTAGCAAGATAACCCATTGTGGTAAAAATCACATCCTACGATCCCAAAATATTCAAATCCAGTAGTTCTGATACCAAGTTGTAACGCCCCAAAAATAATAACCATAATTCATTCCACGATATTAATTAAATAACAACTGGTGCCAAAGTATTATCTTTCATTCATATGATTTCATTGTACAAAAGGTAACACATGCAGTCATACATTCATAAATTCTAACCCTAAATCTATAACATATGCCACAAGTAAGCAATACGAAATAAAAGTTAAACCAATAAAGTAATGTCATATTGGCTACAATTTTTCAATACAATACTTGGTTACAACAAAAGTAAGTTTGAAACTTAATACAAATAGAGTCCTAGGTTTGTACAAAATGATTACAATAATAACAAAAGAAGCTCTTGGCTCCTAATCCTCCCAAGCTATGGCCTTGGCAGAGATATATCATCAACACTTGAAAATAGTTTTCTATATAGGATCAGCCAAAACCCAGCAGAGATACTCTAGCACAATATATGAATCTTAACAAAGCTATAAGATGACTGCATATGCAATGCTAGTACCAAAATATTTTATATCTTTTTCCAAAACATACAATGCTAGGTTTATATCACAATTTATGAAATCATTTCCTTTATAATAGAAAACAGAGCAGTGGATACAACACTGAAAATCTCTAGGTACGTGTTTACAAGTAGGCTATACAAGCACTACCAATTGCCATTTTTACCAGGACCAACTGGAAGGCTAGGCACCTAACTGCATGGGTTTCTAGACTTTCACAAAGGACACACAGGCCAACAATAATGCCACAACCACATCTCCTACCCAGATTCACTAAGGTATTCATCCATTTTTCTCAAAACTATATACATTTTCAATGTGTTAAGTATGCAACAATGTTCAATGTAAATGGATAGGAAATTATTTTCAATTCTCCTAATTCTCATGCAATTTTTACAACAATCATAGTTATCCTCCACCGATAGCTCAAAATAGATATCTCCAAACAGATAGATAATTTCCAATAAAGATAAACTTTCCAAAATTTCAAGATGAGAGTGATAATCCATATCCAACTCCACCACTATCATTATCAACATTCCAATTCCATAAAACGCAACATCATTTCCATTTCCTCTTTTAAAACTTAAGTATTCACATTTTAGGGCAAAATCTCATTTTCTTTATAAATCAATTCCAAGGATAAAAATACATCATTTTATCACAACTCAACCACTTTTATAACCTCACAATCATTTTCAAGAAAACCATTTTGAAAATCCCTCTTTTGATTTCAAAACCAAAACCTTAGGTTTATCCAAAAATTCCCAAATCACAATTTTATTTAGAAAAGCAAATAACTAAGTTAAAAATCAAACTAAAGTGTAGAGAAATCCCAACCTCAAAGTTAGAAGACAAAGGAGAGAGTGGAGAAACCTCAACGAAGCCAAAAACCAACTTTGCTCTGATCAAATGGAAGTTTTAGGTGAGCTTTACCTTTTTATCAAAGGGATTAAGGTGTAGAGATCAATAGATTGAGAGTATTTGGAGGTTGAAGATGAGTTCTAGAGAGAGAATGTCTAGATTTAGGGTTTTGAAATGTTTAGAGAGAGAGAGATATGAAAAAGTGACTCAAAAAGTGACTGTTACAAATTGATATACACGCGTACTGCTTAAGCGACCAAAACACCGTTTGAGCGACCAAACACAATAAGTGAGACCACTCGAGCAACTAAACACAATAAGTGAGACCGCTCGAGCGAACAAAGTGACCGCTCGAGCGAACAAACTATTGGGAGCACACCACCTCCCAATAGTTTTGCAGACAAAGGTTAAGAGCTCGAGCACAAGAAAGACCGCTCAAATGAAAAAAAACACCCAACTGGTACTTTTGCAGACCTGCAAATATACTAGAAGTTCTCAAAGACCGCTTGAGCGATCAAAGGACAACTTGAGCGAAACTAACCAAAATCTGGGCAACAGTTCTATTGAGAAAAACAAACTCCTGACTTGTTCCAAACGCAACAAGGACATCACAACAACCAAACTCATCAAGAATAAGATAAATAAGGATATGAACAACCAAATAAGATAGGAAATCCCGAATCCAAAATAATAAATGGATCAGGTCTAAACCGAAATCGTTAAAACATCGGTAACAGTACCGATCGTAATTCGTTTTCGTTCGTGCCATCTACTTTCGCATGGGCCCAACCCCACAAGTACAAAATATTTTAAATGTTTTTTAAAAAAAATTATTTTTTATTTTAAATTTATTTAATTTTAAATATTTTTTTTATCTTTTTTACATATTTAAAATTTTAAAAACTTTTGAATCGCCCATATATATCTAAATCATAACAAATTATTTTCCAAATACTTAAAAAATTTATTTTTCAAAAATAAAAATAAAAAAAATATTTTTTGCAAAAAATAAAAAATAATTTTAAAGATCAAAATAATAAAAAAAAACATTTGAATTTTTTTTTAAAATAGAGTTTTAAAAAGAACTTTAAAAACTTGTTTGGTTATGAGTTTTTTTGAAAAGCGTTTTGAAAAAACTTTGTTTGCTTATGAGTTTATTTTAAAAGAGTTTTGAATTATTTTTTTCATCCAAATCATGAAGGAAACCAAACGCTAGTTTTTCTTCTTCTTTTTATTTATTTATTTTTCCTGTTACACAGTTCTATTTTTTTTATTTTAATGGAGAAAATTTTTAATTTTGAATAAAAATTGTCGAGTTTTAGGTACAAACCGTAAAAATTTTCAGTTTTAGTTTTTCAAGTGTTGAAATGAATCATATTTTAGAGCTATAAATTTTTTGCAATTTTATATCATGTTTTTCAATTTTATTAATAAGAATAAATGTTTAATAGAATCATATTTTGAAATTGTAAAAATTTTACAATTTCAAAGCATGCTTTTCAGTTTATCAATATAGGAGATTATTTGCTTAAACCCTACAAAAATTGAAAAATAACTTATGCTTTTTCCCTATTGTTGTTGTTTCTTATTGTAATGTTTTTCAATATTAGCAAAATTTGTTATATTTTTCATTATAATTTCTCTATTTATTTTTTTCAAATAATGTTCTGGACATTTCAGTGAGTCTTCGACAATGTTTCTAACGTCCAGTGATGTTCTGGATATTTTGGCGACTTTCGATTACATTCAGAATACTCCGTCAATACTCCAACAAATTTTCAACGGCTTTTCGATGATGTTGAACATTCCGACGAGTCTTCGATAACTATTTGATGGAAGTTTGGCAGAGGTGAGGTTCGACAGTGATGAGATATTTGTCCTTAAATTTTTTTTCAAAAAAAATTTGTAACAATTAAAAATACGTAAGATTAATTAGTGTAAGTGTTTTGTTTGGAGAGTAAGTAAATTTTGAACTATGCAATGAGGACCTCGGATCAATGCCCCATCTATAAATGGAGTACAGTAGTGCTCTAAGGCTCTATTTATTTTTATTTTTAGAGGTAGGAATTTGGAATTGGACTATTAATGAGTTGGAATTGCTAGCATCTTTATCAAAGTAGCTAAATGTTTAGTCAAATTATAGCTAAAAACCTATTTTTCTATTTTAGCTAACCTTATTTTTCTTGTCATGCTCCAACAAACTCTCCATTTCTTTCTCCATTCAATTTAAATATTCTTTATTTATTATTTATTTATTTTTGCAAAAAAATTATATTTTTGAAATGGAAACTTAACGGTCATATTTTTTAAATTGAAACTTTTGTAATAACGGTCATATTTTCAAATAGGTACTTTTGCAACGGCTATATTTTTTAAATAGAAACTTCTATAACGGTCATATTTTCAAATGAATATTTTTGCAACGGTTATATTTTTTAAATAGATACTTTTGTAACGGTCATATTTTTTCAATATAAATAAGATCATTCCTCTTTACTTTTCATCCACCTCAACCAGTTTTCTTTAACATTAAGTGTTTATTTTCTCACTATGCGTCGCAATTCTGTACACAATATGATTCTTAATGAGTCGGACTCTGATGATGAGTTAGAGATAGTTACAGTACTCAAAATGGAGGAAGAATCAAGATCACGTCGTGGTTCTATACAACGTCGTCTATTCATTAGGCGTAATACTTTAGAAGGCCACCAAAGACTTTTTCTCGACTATTTTGCTGAATCACCAATATATCCTCCCAATGTATTTCGAAGAAGGTTTCGAATGAATCGTTCTCTTTTTCTCCGTATTCATTCTACACTAAAAGCTCATGAACCATATTTTGTTCAAAAAAGAAATGGTGCTCGAGTCCTTGGTTTGTCCTCCTATCAAAAGATGACTGCTGCACTTAGAATGCTCGCTTATGGAGTAGCGGCTGATTTTATGGATGAATATGTAAGGATTGGAGAAAGCACTGCAATGAAAAGTTTAAAAAAATTTGTTAAAGCAGTGGTTACAATTTTTTCTGATGAGTATTTGAGATCACCAAACGAAAATGATATTGCTAGATTGCTAACAATTGGCCAAAGTCGTGGATTCCCTGGGATGTTGGGGAGCATTGATTGTATGCATTGGAAATGGAAGAATTGTCCAACTGCATGGAAAGGTATGTATTCTGGTCATATTCATGAACCTACAATTATTTTAGAAGCAGTAGCATCATATGATCTTTGGATATGGCATGCATTCTTTGGGTTACCGGGGTCTCATAATGACATCAACGTCTTAGAACGATCTTCTGTATTTACCAAGCTTGCTGAAGGGCGTACTCCTTCTGTCAATTACTCAATCAATGGTAATGATTATACAATGGGATACTATCTAGCAGATGGTATATATCCACAGTGGTCAACATTTGTCAAAACAATTCCATCTCCACAAGGAAATAAGAGAAAGCATTTTGCTGCAGCTCAAGAGTCGGCAAGGAAAGATGTAGAACGTGCTTTTGGAGTTCTTCAAGCACGATTTGCAATTGTACGTGGACCTGCACGTTCTTGGGAACGTGAAACACTTAAGAATATTATGAAGGCATGCATAATACTGCATAACATGATTGTTGAGGATGAGCGAGATGTTAATGAAGCAGAAGACTATGACTATGAACAAATCGATGAAAATCCCCATGTATCTGTTTCACATGACCATACAACTGAACTTATGGAATTCATTCGACGTCATCATCGCATTAGAGATAGAGAAACTCATTCTCAACTACAATCGGACCTCGTCGAGCACTTGTGGCAACTACATAGTCAATCATAGCAACTTGTAATTTTAAATTTCGTGGTCACATGATGAAAACTCATTAGTCTTGAATGTAATTTGAAATTTTCCAAGTATTAATAATTACATAATTTTTTTGTCAGTATTCGTTACAATTTTTACAGAAGGAGACTATAAACTTCAATGGCAAATTCAAGATCTGATGCATGCCCTGCAATTGCAAATTTGCAACCAAAGCCTGTCTCATGAAGGATCACATAAAAATACAATGGGTGTAAATTTAATATAATGCATAAGATGAGTCCTCTAC
Organism: Camellia lanceoleosa; assembly: GCA_025200525.1. Lineage (NCBI taxonomy): Eukaryota > Viridiplantae > Streptophyta > Magnoliopsida > Ericales > Theaceae > Camellia > Camellia lanceoleosa. Next base: position 39,885,948 of record CM045764.1, read on the forward strand.
AAAATTATTTTATTTATTTTTTATTTTTTATTTTTTTGATCGGCAAAAAGAAACTTTATTGATGAAAAAAAACAAGTACAAGCCTAAATAAAATAAAATAAAATAAATGCATGTGGAGTTAGTTAATGTTGCCACAGAAGGATTTAGGTTCCAGCACCTTGAAATTCAGAACATGCATGTGGAGTTAGTTAATGTTGCCACAGATGTGCAAAACAGATGCAAAAGCCTAAATAAATGCTCTTTACCTGTATTTTTACGATTGTGCTTGCATCAAGGAATTTCTGTGCAGCAGGCCAAATCATCTTCTTGAAGCCAGGACCAGCATTGACAATGAACATTCGATGTAGTGTTTATAGATAAATGAAGGAGACATAAAGGTTGTAAGTAAAAAATTTATTGCAATGGCAACAAAATGACAGGCCACAACTCTCGTGCACAAAGTTTTTATTACATAAGATAGTGTCATCTTCTTTATACCCACCGTTGATAACCAATGCATATCAAAGTTTCTAATTCCTCCATGAAGCTAAGAAAATTACACAGGAAGATGGGAAAGACTTAGTAACAGATTGCAATCACTTTGACTAAGGCTGTTATAGAATCAACATACCAGGCCATGCACATCTAAAATTGTTGTTGTTGAATAAATCGGCCTCTTTGCTGCAATTGAACATGAGGGAAATTTCTCATGCATAGCACATCTAAACAACACTACTTCAAAGTTTCACAATGCACCAAAACAACACAGCAGCAAATGGAGACCAACACCCAAACATTTCAAACCATGCAGACTTTGAACCAATATACACCAGAATATTAATTTGCATAGAAACAGCCACTCAAGAAATTTAATCATGTTTTTTTTTTTGTTAGCAAGAATATCATGCACTGGGAAGTCCTTTTTTTTTTTTTTAATCATGTTCTTTGTCTTGCCAATCCAGTCTGATGAAGAAAACCAGCTTAACAGTCCCTTATAGCAGCTTAACATTCCCTAACCAGTAGCAGACATGCTTTCTGAGACCGTTCTAACACAGAGCAGACCAGCTGCCACCATCATCTAGGTGACCTCTGAACGACAGCATACAGCAGGCTATTCACCCAACCCATAGCAGATAACATCACAGCAGCAGCAATCACTGTAGCACAACTAGATATAATCACAGCAGAACAACATAATTTAATAGCTAAAACTCTCAAATCAGCTACAAATGGTAAAAACAATCAACTAGCAAAGCATAGCTACATCAACCAGCATAGCTCATAACAACATTTCAGCCTACCCATTTCTGATCCATACCATCAATTAGCAAAACAGTTTAACCACCATCCAGCACACAACCAACTAGCATAGGTACACGAAGATACTTATATAATCCAAAGGCAGAACAAATAGGCGAGAGGAAGATAAAAGCAGAATCAAGCATAGTAAGATACTTCAACCAATGAACAAATAATCACCAAAAATAAACCTAGGTACACGAAGATACTTATATAATCCAGAATATAGATGCCCCTAATCAGTCATTTATTCATTTTCATAGCAATAGAAATCAATACTTAACAAAAAAAGTGCACTGAACCATAGCATTGTTCAACAAAAACATTATATGTTTACATAGAAAAATATATTCCAATAAAAACTAACTATTTAGTACTCCTTTGACTTTCAAGAATTTCCATTTGGCGGTGAAGATAATATTGTTGTTGCATTGGAGACAAACCATTAGTATCCATCATTATAATTCTCTCCTCTTCTTTCAATTGTTCTGCTCGAATCTTTTCTTGTTTAATACGAAATCGCTCTTGGATTTCCTCTTTCATAATTCGAATTCTCTCTTGCTCAAGCTCTTGGTTAATACGATTCTGCTCTTGCTCTTGAAGACACGCTTTCTCAAGGATTTCTATTTTCTTGTCATTTGCTTTCTTTTTGTCTTCCATTATCCCATTCAATATCCCTGCATAATTTGAACCAGCTGAATCTTTACTCTTTCGTTTATTCAACCGCTCTTTTTCAGCCTTCCTACCTAGTGGCCTCTCCAAGTCTACATAAGCATCATGTGACACATCATCCTCTGCTAGATTTATCGCCTCTGGAGTAAAAGGAGAAGATGTTGCTGATGTTTTTTTTTTTTTCGGTTTTTTCTTCTCACATTCCTCTAACCATTTTGGTTGGTACCTCAACACATTCCAACAATGTTCAAAAGGAAATGATGCTTTTTGGAATTCCTGATACATAAGTTTGGCCTTGCCAATCTGAAAAATTAAATGAATAAAGACTAATTAGCATCTTCAAACAAAATGACAATTACATCTAATTTAACGGTGTGTACACAATGTATACCTTGTCTTGCTCATTTACTCCACTTTGATGCATTGATTCAATTTGAGCAAAGAACCCACAAAACTTATTGGTTCCAAGTTGAATAGTTGACCACCGATTCATTAAAGAATTCTGATTACGTTCAGAAGTAAAAGTCTTGTACTTGTGGAAATACTCCCAAACTCTATTCCAATATGTCTTGTGCTTCTGCTCATTTCCGTGTATTGCATCCAAACTTGTATTGAGCCATGCCGATACAAGGAGATTGTCTTCTTCTGTACTAAAGTTGCCACCACGTTGTGATTTCTTTGTGGTGGATTCTATTTGGGGTGACAATGGAGACTCTTGCCTAGCCACTTCACCATGTTGGCTTGAACAGTGACCCATTTGATTTGGAGATTTCATCATAAATTCATCTAAAAGGTTGGATCCCCCTTGTAATAAATTGGTGAAGTACGCATCCGTTGGTGTCTGAGAATCCATCCTATGAAATGATCATTCCATTCCAATGGTGAATGATGATTCAATTTACAAGGTACATTGGAAGAAGTGAAAAAAGCTAATCTGCGATCCTAAGTCTCACGAGGGAAGGGAAAAAATTTCAACATCATCATCAAGCAAATTAACACTTTCAATTGAAAGATTATGTAATCATTCAAAGCTAATAGTTGTGTCGAGGACATTTGAATTCTCAGATGCAGTCTGTGAGAGAGAGCTTGAAATGTATTTTGTGCAGATTAGTGCTCGTACTCTAGTGCATTAGTCACAAATGTTTTCCACTCCTACATTCTTCATCCCATTCTATTCGTACTCTTTCCAAAATTTTTAGACGAAAAAGAATTTTGGAAGTCGAACTTCAAAGACTGCTTTTTTTTTTTCATATCAATGCAAGAATATTATAGATTACATGAAACAACACACTTTATAACCGGAAATGGGTATCCAGAATCTTAAGGAATCAACAAGAAGATGGAAATCAATACACAAGGTAAACACCTCAAGAAGCTTTGGTGTAGACTGGGATCCTCCAAGCTCAATTGGTTTTTGAGGACCTCAACCACTCATTTCTTCCTATTTGTGTCCTATCTCTTTTAAGTATACTGACATTGTTTCCTATGTTTGACACACTTCTTGAATAATTATTGTACATAAGATTCCTGGTAGAACTTTAAGGGATATGCCACATTTACACTGCAGTTCAATGCTTAATAATTTCTTTGTTTTACATTAACAACGACAAGTACTATAAGAGCACATCCACAAACACATAAAGGAACATTGCCACACATAAGAAAACTCCATGAAAGGCTTAACAATCGATAACGTATTCATTACCTCGTCACATTATTGCATTGTACCATACCCAAATAAATGCAATCAGCATGTTCCATGAAGTCGGTCTTACCACAACTTTGGTTTGCAATTCTCCAACTCCTAAAATTTTTATGAGCCCATTACACAATTTGTTCTTTTCTTTTAATTTCTTTCAACTATTTTTATTAGATGATTCTTTTCCAATCACATTGCAAATACTAGAATTCCACTCTAATTTTACTAATGAGAAAAATCCCAATGACCCAATAGAAAAAAATCTCCTAAACTCAAACCGCAACCAAAAGTTGCAATCTTTTTAGTTCTTTCGAGCCAGACATTTTCCTTCAATCAAAACGATTCATTTTCACCAAAAAAAGATCCCAAATTTGAAAGTTCCATCGAATGTATGTTCTTTTAAACTTCAAATCGTCCAAATTCAAGGAAGTTTACACAATAATATCATGGTAAGCCTCAAGATTATGAATAAAATAAATTATTATTTACATGTGATAATAATCACAACCAAAACATGTAAAACAAAGATTATAAAAAAATTAAAAATTAAAAAGGTTATCTGAATTCAGTAGCCAAAAAATGAGAATTTTGGATAATCGATAATGTTGAAGAACACAATTCCAGAGGAGCTAAACAAATTCATTGCATAAATGTGAAAAAGCGAGATGGGAATGACAAAGAAAAACTCACCTAAAGATAAACACGCAAACACAGTGTAGAGAGAAATGATTGGGAGAGTTCAGCGTGACCTTAACAACAATGAGAGAAGCTGTTTGATGTTTTTTCACATCTACGAACAAATCCCTAAGATGTGGCAAGAAAAGCGGGATGCTAGAATTCTTCATGCTTTTTGAGTAAAGATTAATGTATGATACTTTTTGAGTAAAGATTAATGCAAGAAAAGCTGGAATTGACAAATATTAGATTTCTGATTCCATTATAATAACAAAATGATATAGCTATTTCAAAACCCTATTCTTTTACCTTCTTAAACCACAAAGATCAGAACTTTCAAATATCAACAACCCAATTTGCAGAATTGAAACATTGCCCAATCAAATTCAAACCATCATATTGCAGAATTGAAACATTGCCCAATCAAACTCAAACCATCATATTTTGAAGCAAATAGTTAAAACAGAAACTAATCAATTATCACATTTACATATGCATACACGTATACATATACATATATATATATATCAATCAATGCAAAAATTAATTGAGATTTTTGTATGAGAATTACCCAGAATTGGAAAGCCTATTGACAGGTTGAAACAGGGAGCTTCAGTGATTAGAGCTTTGGGAGATTCAAGAACGAAGAAGAAAAGCAACAGAGTGAAGATTAACAACAGTGCTGTGTAAAATCTACCCAAAGTCTTGATTATTTCAAATATAGGAGGACGAGAGAGATTGTACCGTTGCTCAAAACTTTCCGATTTCAGTCCAATAGCCGAGCCTTTGTCGCTGGTTATTTGTGGCGAGGGATTTGGTTTGATAAAATTTGCCGATTGCCTTGCCGAGTTTGATGGAGCAACAATTTCATGCCTTTTCTAATTTTTGGGTATAAAATAGCTAACATAAATAAATAAAGAGTTTGATACTGATGCTCTAATATTTGTTTTCAAATTGAAACAATGGACACTCACCGTAGGATTACTAGTGAGGTATAGGAGATTGTATTGGCAAATGAATTCTTTGGGATTACATGTTAAATGACCATATTGTTCTTGTTCAAATTTATAGTATAATAATTTTTAATATTAAAATATAATAGTATAATAATAAAATTATAACAAAAAAAACTTAAATAAAAAAATAATATAGTACCAAAAATAATATATTTATGAAATATAATTTTTAATATTAAAAGATATTAAAAATACTAAGGATATTTATAGAATTTCATATAATTAATCCTATCATAGAATGATAAAACAAACATGCATTCTTACTAGTCCGGTGGTCATCAAAGAAATATAATTTTTTTTAGCCCCTCACTAATAATTCCTACATTTACAATTTTCTCACACTAACAATTCCATTCAACTTAACACTAAAAACAAACGCCCTAATGTCCTATTTAATTAGCATGATTAATATTGAAACGGTTAGCCATTCATGAAATTAGTGAAATTGGTGAAAAATTAATTATTCATCTGGATAAATAAGATAAATAATATAAAATTACATAATTCTAATGATATGTTTGTTTTATATTATTAATTGTAGAATTTTTACTAATTTTATTACATAAAATATTCACTAAATTAAAAAATTACAATTTTTTTTTCTGTGAAAAAAAAAAAAATAATCACTAAAATATAAGGGGTTGTTTGAAATAATCTAAATAAGTATACTTTTTAATTTTTTACGAAAATATGTACTAAAAGTAGAGATGTGATATGATCTAAATAAATGTACTTATCTAAATAAAAGGATGTTTGAGATAATCTAAATAAATATATTTCTTAATTTTTTAAGAAAAATTATGTAAAAAATAAAAACGTGATGTGATTCAAAAATAAATAATAAATAAAAAGTACAGTTTTATAAGGGATGCCAAATAATATCTAAATACATTTATTTAGTTTATATTAAGGCCTCGTTAGGGGACTGGCTATTTTAGCCAAAAAGTCAAAAAACCAACTAAAACTAGTCACATCACCTCTCTACTTTTCTGCACATCTTTTTGTAAAAAGTCAAAAAATTACTAAAATAGCCTGTTCCCAAACGAGGCCTAAATTATACCTAAATCTTACAAATTGATAATTTCAATCTTGTATTACAATTTGGATAATTGGTACAGTGCCTCTAGTTCAGCATGCGCATTCCATTATTTGTTGATTACGTAAGACGGCTATGGCAGTGGTTGGTCTTTAACGACACCAGTCCCAAAGGGACTTTTAATATAAAAAAAGGTCACTGATGACATCAACGCTAGGCGTCAGAGCTCACCATTACCACGTGATCGCTTGCTTGTACTGCCAACACGTGGTGCACATGCAAGCCAATACCTTCCACTAGAGTGGACCCACTAGTTTTTCGATAAACATAAGAGATTGTTTGGGATATACTATTAGTATATTTTTTGATTTTTTTGGTAAAAAAGTGTATAAAAAAATAAAAAGATGATTTGATTTAAAAATAATAAAGTGTTAAAAAAGTACACTTTTTTGGTACTAGTCAAGTAAAATTGTGCAAAATATCACATAATCTGTTAAAATAACATTGATTCGCACAAATTCGTACCGTTCTATCCACTAATTACAAATTAACTTTAAAATTGATAATCCGTTTTGAAAATCACTCAATTTTACTATAGTTAATGCATATATATTTTTTAACATCTAATAAAATATTAAATTAAAAATGAGTATGTAAAAGATTTTTAAGATATGAAATTTGTTAAAAATTAATAATTATATATATATGAAAAATATTATATAAAATTAATGTATGTTATATACATGAAAAATATTATACAAATTAATATTATATATTATATAAATACTTGATAATTATTAAATATATTTTTTAATCAACTAGCAAATTGAAACCACCTCAAATCACCCAAACCTCAATTTAATTATTTGTCAATTTATCCATTCATTATTTAATTTATAATTTTACTCTCAAATCATTCGAACCACACTACCCCGCATATCCCTAAATATAAGTGCACAAAATCTATGCACAAAAATATACCAATAAAAATACTGTGTGATTGAGAATAAAGTCCTGCGTACTAAAATTAAGGGTGTACGAAAAATCGACATAATCAAACTGACTGCTTGAGACCAATTAAAATTTCAAATTTCAATATGATTTTCATAGCTCATGATATGTTTCAATTTTGAAAAAATTTCACATCAATATGAATCGAATAGATTGAAATATTATATTTAAATATTTTTATATTTTAAATTTTTTGAACGAACATATATAACTAGTAATATACCTTTTGTAAATTTGAGAAGAAGGCATTCGTAGAACATTCAATATTTTTTTTCATTTATTTTAAATGTTAGATTTTACCCTTAAGTGAAACACACATACATCTTAAATAAATTTAAATCATACATAAAATATTTTGGCATGTTTCTTGGTACAAATTTTGTATATGTAGCATTGCCCCTAGTTTTAATTCTGTATATTTATTCTTTCCAACAAAACTCTTCCAAGCTAGTTTCATTTACAGAAATTTGACTCTTTAAATAATTTATTTGGATAATAGATTTAAAAAAAAAAAAAATAGTGTTGAAACCTATAAATAGACAGTTATTAGGTAACATAAACAAGGTACTTTGTTCTTGATTTATTTTTATTTTTTTCTTTTTTGTACTTTAACTAGTAAAAAAATAAAAAGTAACGTTAGAGTGTGTTTGACAATCTAATACAACATATAAAATTGAATTTATTATGTCAATCAATTAAGTCCATTTGAAATCACAATTGATATTACTTAAAAATTTAATGCCTTTTAAAATATATGTTAAAACTTCAAAAAAAAAAAATAATTCATATGAAACTTATTTAATTCTAACTGAATTTATAGATATTAAACATAAGTATCGATATTCACTATTATAAACTCACAATCACCACCGACACCACTATCATTACTACCACAACCACTATCATCATGCCACCGTCACCACTACTACCACCATAGCTACTGTTAGTGCTACCGCTACCACTACAACTACCACTACCACTACCACCACCACACCATGTCGCCACTGCCACTAGCACCACCTTCATTATGCTGCCACCGCCATTACTGCCATGATGCCATTGTCACTACTACCACCACCACTATTATCGCCATCACCACTACCATGCCGCTACCGCCGCTACCACCACTACCACCATGCTGCCACCACACTACCACCACCATCATGTCGCCACCAACACCATTGCTACCATTATCACCACCATGTCACCGCTACCATCAATACCACCGCCACCTTTGTTACAATTGTCATTATTGCTATAAGCACTACCATCGTTTTACTACCACTACCATTGCTATCGTTGCTACCACCACCACTACTTCTACCATCACCTTCATCATTATTGTCATTGTTTCTTTAGCACTATCATCATTTTACTACAACTACAATCGCTACCGCTGCCACCATTATTGTCACCACCTTCATCACTATTGTCATTGTTACCATAAACACCACTATCATTTTATTCCCATTGCTATCGCTACCATCACCACTATCATCACTGCCACTACTACCACCACCACCATCCCACTGCCACCGCCACCATTACCACCAACATCACAATATAAAAATTGAAATACACAATTTGAAAATACTAAATTTTAAATTTGATCTTACAAAAATCAAACAACTTATTTTTAATTTAGCACTTAAATTTTTATCAAATAACTTTTTAACTTAAAAAATTGAACATTCAATATTTAATACTTAATTTTCAATTTTTAATTTTTAACTTTATCAAACACCAAAGTTACCCTTACATGTTAGTAGTTTAATCAAAAATATTTTTACCAAGATTGGGATTTAATTGGATAATTTGTAATTTCCTTTTAATTTTATTTTCTAGTTAATTAATTTTTAAAAAAAATACACAAACAAAAGCTTATTAAATTTTTTTTATAGTAAAATGATAAGATAATGACTTTCTAAAATAGTAAATCAGATTAATGCGTCTTTGTTTTTAAATGCAACCCTTTCGACCTTTAACCCCATCGGCGTGGATGAACGCAGACCCCTTCTCTATCCATTTTGTCGCTACATATATATATTTACAGTTTAATATTAATTTGAAAAGAGTTTAATATCACAAATCAAATTTCTAGAAAGGTGTGTTTAACCTAACTACAATGGCTAAATTGTATATTCTATATGATTTGAGGCCAATGGCACAATCCAACTTATTTATTAGGCTACATAAAACTGAGCAAGCTTAAAATAACAATGTTTTATGATGAGAATATTTTTTATTTGTTTATTTGAAATTACCTCATTATCATATTTGAGTGTAGATTAATTGAATAGAGAATTAACAAAAAATGAAAAGTGGGGTAAGATAATTACAAAAAAGCTGAGAACTTTTTTCTAATTACAATAGGAATGAGAAATTGAAAAGAAATTATAAAATCATGATTTTGTTTTACAACTTTACCCTCACTTTTCTTTTTCTTTCCCTTTCCCTCCTTCCTTTGAACCCCCTACTAGTAGTCCTACTAGCCATCACCATAGCCATTTCTCTTCAGCCACCACGGTACGTTGTTGGCCATGGTCACTACCATTGTCACTACCATTGTCACCCTCCCTCGTCACTAGTACCTCCTTCCATGCCACCACATACACCTCAGCCCTCCCTACAATGATATTGACCACCACAAGGCTTGCACCATGACATCTACCATCGAGATCTCCTTTACCACGGCTAGATTGATTATCACACCTCCATCATTGAGACCTCCTTCATCGTGATTGTTCATGTCTGGTTTCTCTTAATCATTTCCTCTCACTCTTTGTCTTTTCAAGTTTTGTTTGTTTGTTTTTTTTTTTTTTTTTGTGACTTTGATTGATAGAAAGAGGTTGAGAGAGGGTTCAGGGGTTAAAGGAAGGGGTAGGATTAGGCATAAGGGATTATAAGAAGTTTAGTTATACTAATTGTGGTAGCGGGAAAGGACTGAAGGGGGCTAGAAAATGGGAGCTTCTATTTCCACATATCATTTTCACTTTGTGTACATGCTTAATGAAAATAATTTTTATTACAATTTTAACCATAAACAAAATTACTAATATAAAGATTAGTATAAACACTTCACTTGAAATTCATATTTTCTCAGTACACATTTTCTCAAGAAAAAAAAAAATTAAAAACACATTCACTATAAGAAAAACACTAAACGCTACTTATATTGTTACCTTCAAAAATATTTTTTTTCTCTTACTCCATTACCACCTTCCAAGGTTCTCATCTTTCTCATTCTATTATCACATTACTTTAGTTTACATTGTCATCTTCCAAGAGATCTTTCCCAATCCATTATCAAACCCTTTTATTATTTTAGATTGAGTTCTTCCTCCTCATTCAAATCCCACCCTTATTATTTAATTGTTATAGAAGATTTGCATGATGAAAGCTCTGATTTTGAGAAGGATGTTATAAACAAAAATGTGACTTTGAATATTAAAATCGTCTCTCTTTTGTTTTGTTTTGTTTTGTTTTGTTTTTTTTTTTTTTTTACACCATTTGGTAAACCAAGATCAAAAGTGGTTGTATCGTTCGATATTATAGTAGTAATTTTCCACATTATACTTCCGAATAAATTTAATTTTTTTGATAATCAAGTTTTGATTTTTTTTTTTTTTTTGGTTACCAAGTTCCGAACAAAGAGTTAGTGGAAGTGGAAGTGGAGATGTTCCTTGCATCTCATGGTTGTTCTTCAATCTAACAAGCTGTTCAACTTCTTCAATGAAGCTCTTGTTTCGGTTCAATTGAAAATGTTGCTAATAGTGGCTTAACTTTTTTCGATGGAGGGTTTAAGTGTGGGTGTGTACACTTTTACTTGTTAGGATATATTTGGAATAAAAGTGTGTGAAATGAACATATATTATATATTTATTATTTTTTAAATGTGTGAATTAAGAAAGATGTGCACAGAGTGAAAATAATGTGTAGGAATAGAAGCTTCTCTAGAAAAGGGCAGGATAGTTGGCGAAAGGGTTGGAAAGAGCTTTGCAAATTGGCGTTAGGGTTTAATGGCTATCACACCCCAAAAATTTACGCAATAAAGATTCATCAACTTCTATTATTTAATGTAAACATGAGGATGTCTCAATATTAACATCATTCTTAAATCCCCAACATCTGTATTCATTAACCAAAAAGAGATTTACAAAATAATCTTCTACATGCAATTATACTTTCAACATCCCTAGTATATGAATATATAGCATGTGGCATATAAGTGTAGACGTCCCCGAACGTCCCGGGAGGGAATCCCATTTTGTTCATTGGGCTCACTACAGTTCAGGACTCAATGTCACAGTCCTGTATCTAATCTCGCAGAGCGCAATGCAAGACCAATGAATCATCAAAGAGTCCAAATCCGGCATATTGTTTTTGAAAACAGATTTTTTTGAAAGAAGTGCCAAACATGGACTGCTTTGCCAGATACAGAGTCGCCACTTAAATATTTATTTTGGGAGAATTTAGGAAACCCTGACTCGTTGCCTAAGGCCACGTGTCCGTCATTACCAAAGTTGCCTCAGCTCGGGAACTTGGATACGATTAGGGAAGGTCACTTCGTGAGCACCCCCGCTTGCCCGATCAAAGATCGGCCTCTACTAACCATGATATCGAGTTTTGAAAACAATATGAGCTCTTACTCCGGTTATTAGCCTAGAATTACTATGTAATATGCACAGCATACAAGTATAGAGTGGATTGCCTAATTTGGAACAAATCATCGCATATCCGTTTGTTTTGAAAATGGATTGAAGTTTGTTATTCGCAAGTATGCTAAAACATGGGTTTCGACGAATTATTCCAACTCAAGCAACCCGACCTTCACCCACAGGCATTCAGGCAATTATATCACATAAGCACATAGCCACATGGTAAGCATGCTATCATGGCAGCCACTCACACGCATGCAAGGATGCTAAAGCATAAACACTTACCGAGTACTCCAAGCCAAAGAAAGAAGCCAATTAGAAATCATGCATGAATCCTAACTATGCTAAAATGCCTAATGCAACACATGCAAAAATGCAACTAAGATAGGCTCGGCTATTCTAAGATGGCATATGAAATGCAACAAATGATACACGTATTCAACTCAGAATTGAAATATAATGCAGTTAGTATGATGCGCCGAGCCTGGTACATGCAAGACAGATGAATGGATGCAAACATGCGAGCATAAGTATTCTAATTGAAACGTACCCTAAAATTAATCATCATAAGCTGGTAAATAAAAGGGAGAAAGACGTGGGGTTGGAAGACATGCATCACACACACGCGCACTTATTACAACATTGCCCTCTCGCAGAGGGTCCGAATAAATATTACACAACCAAAATGAATAACTAATTATTACACAACACCAGCTAATTAACAAATTAACTAAGAAAGCAAGTAAACTAGCATGCAATGCTATATGAAGTAGACTGCCTCAACTCTATTCGAAATGATGAAAGATGCATGCATGCTCGAGTCTCCTTGTCGGGAAATCCATCGCGATGCCCGATTTGCCTCTGTTTGCAACTGGTCCCAGAACACTGTACAAAGCTCGGAAGGTCATTGACGGTTTTCTTCTTTGGTTTCGGTTTCTTTGCAACAGAGAGTGAGAAAGGAGCATGGCAAAGTATTTTCAACATATGTGTGCATGACCACTCTCCCCATCATTGCACAAGCTCCAGGGAGTGTAGTCCTCGATCCTTGTGCCACCAATCACGCATCTCGATGTATGATGGTCGAGGAGTCAGATTGCACGATTCGATGTAAAATGAATGCACATATAAACACAACAAAGCCTAAACTCCATTATAAGTAATCCGGAGTGTCGGTGACTGAGAATCGAGGCATGTTTCATCACTTGGAGTACGAAACGTCCCTCGTTTCCCGTGTTTGGACTAAAACCTACTCCAAACACAATGCAATACACATGGCATGCATAAATGCAACCCTAACATGCAACCTAAACATAATGTCATTAAATGATGCAAACATGCAAATGATGATATGCAAACATACTACTAGCATACACAATGCTATAAAATAATCAATGGCATACTCAATGCACATGAGAACTATATAGCATATGCAATGCACACATGGAGACTAATAATGAAATGATCAAGGCATACACAATGCAATGGTCAATCATGCAACAACATGGACTAAATGGCATATACAATGCAAGATGGACTTAAACCAAGATGGATGGACCTTAGCCACATCCAAATCAGTGGCCAAACATGATGAAATGAAACAACAACACTCATGCAAACATGCCCAAATACAAGGGACCAAAACTGAGGCACCAAGTGCAACTCTACCAAGGCATGGCAAGCATGTAATATAGCATACAACAACACATTTTCCAGCTCTAAAATGACATGCTCAATGGCCCCGAAACATGTAAACACCTCACACAATGCATGCTAGATGGCCCGAATACCGAAACTAGTGAAGTGCGTTACACTAGAGGTACACAAAACAATGCACAAATGGCAAAACTAGCCCCAAATAGACCCTAGGCAGGTCCAAGACAATGGGAAAATGGCCTAAAAAGATGGCTCAACATGCATAGAAATGAAGCTCATGTAATGGTCCAAAGACGAGACAAACTAGCACGACTCTCAAACGCATTTAAAGAGTGGAAAACATGGGAATATGGCATACATGTAAGCTCTGAAATATGATGCACAATGGTCCCAAAACATGGAAACACCTCAACATAAGCATGCAATAGGCCCCAAAACACAAAGCTAGGCAAGAGCATTGAACTACAACCATGCATAGCAAGCATCATTCGACCATGAGGCATAAAAACAGAGATAAGGCAGTCCAAAACATGCTCAAAATTAGTTTAAGGTATGGCCAAAAAGTGCTAGATTCATAGACCAAAATAGCATGCAATACAAGCTAGTGAAGAGGGTTTACACTACAAGTATATGGAGCATTCAAGAGGTCACTAAACCAAAAAAATTTAGAGGTATGACATTCCAAATAAACCCCAAAAACCCACTGAAATATGGTCTATGCATGCAAGAATGAGATGCTCCTTTGATAGGCCATGAAGAGGGTTGTTCTACACATGCAAGAAGGACACCTAATATGGAAAAACCACCTCTGGATAGAGGTTATGCAGGCCCTAAAACTCACTAAAAAGGGCCTGAAATGAGTCTTGGAAGCATGCACACAAGGGCTCCTTTGTTAGGCCAAAAATGCTAGAAAATAAGACAAGGGGTGAGAGGGTCACCCCTCTCTGATTTTGGTGCTCAAAAACACATAATAACCACTGAAAAGCTACTGGATTTCAGTGGTCAAAAGGGCCAACAAAGCTCAACACAAAGGCCCTAATGCATGGCTCAAAACAAGGCAAATTAGAGCATGCAAGGGGGTAGATGACCCCCAACAGCAAAATTACCTTAAACAAACACGGAAAGGACCTCAAAATAAGACTTTTTTCAGTTGATGACAAAGCTCAAATATGCTTGCAAGTATGGCTAAAAGATGAAGCAAAATAAAGCTTAAAAGAGGAGAAAAGTGTTACCCTTGAAGCTCAGCAAGGACCAGCAGCTTTTGGATCAAAAAACTCAACCCTTAGCCTCTGAAAACAAGCTCCAAGAACCTCCAAGAAATGTTGGAAGTGTGTGGTTGTGAGGTGGTGTGCAAAAGGACCAAGAATCTCACTCTTTCAAGGCTCAAATGAAGAGATACAAAGAGAGATATAGTGTATGCCTCTAACCAAAATCTGAACCCTCTACAAGGAAGGCAAGGCCCCCCTTTATAGAGCCAAGGGTCCAAAGCTTCTTCAAGAAGTTTAAAACCAAGTTTAAACATCCTCTATACACGTATATGGAGGATGCAATCTGTGGCTTCCAACTGGCACAGCTGGCACCAATTCAGTGAGACAGAAAAGGAGAAAGCTGGCCGACCAGTTCAGGTGGTCGGCCGACCACTCCCCCTGGTCGGCCGACCAGGGTCAAAAGGTTCAGCTGGTCGGTGGCCTCCTAGAGTGGTCTCCAAGCTGAAAGCAAGCTAGTGGTATGGTGAGAGACCCACAAATGTGGCTCAAAAACTAAGAAGACCAACTCTCTGACAAGAAAATGGGCCAGCGGGAGAAAAGGTGGTCTCCAAGAGAAAAGGTGGTCTCCCATCCTTGTACTACCTTCCAAACAATGAAAATAGGGTCCATACCAAAAATTAACCAAGACAGATGCAAAACGAGGGTTCGGGGGCCAAAACGCGCAGCCGGGTGCCCCGAAAACTAACTGTTAAGCATCGAAAATGGCGTGCGACCACGAAGGTAGTCTCCCGGGCCACAGTGTCCCTCTAGAGAAAGGAAACAAGGTGTGTGCCAAAAACCGGAGCAAACAGAGAAAGTTAAGCGGTCCCGAACCGAGGCGCACGGCCGATGGCTCCGAAAACCGGAAACTAGTCTCCAAACAGGAACAGTGGTCTACAACCACGAAACGTAGCCTACGACCACTGAGAGATGGTCTACGAGATCTCTCCCTCCCTTCGTGAAGAGAAAACAGAACCTGGTTCGCAAATCGAGGCAAAGCACAAGAGAGTCCCGAAGTCTGGAGGCAAAGCTCTCAGCCGAGACTCCAAAACCTCAGAACGAGCACAACATGCACAATCACCGAGTGCTCAATCGATGATGCCTGAGTCTTAAGGTCGGTCAAAAATGAGGTGTCTACAATAAGTTAAATGCAAATAAATGCCCTCAAAGGCTACAATTTCTAAGGCTTAAAACCAGTTACACAAAAGTGGTTTTCGAACTCATACATATAAGGCTCTTGGCTTGTCAAAAATAATTACAACACAGAAAAGAGCCTTGTGCTCTTAAAACATATTCCATGCCTCTAACTCGGTGGGATCACCACATCCTTTCCTGCACAAAATCTTATAGGGTGAGCATAAAACCTAGTAGGAAAATCTTCACAAAGCATATACATTTTATACAAATTCATGGGATGAATGCACATGCTATGCCATTTTCAAAACATATATCACTACCTTTAGAAACTTTTATGCACAATGCAATATGTAGAATTAAACAATTCGATAATTTCAATATAGTTCAAAGAAGTGGTAAATACGATTTAGGTAATCCATAGGTTGGTGTTTGCAAGTAATCATAACAAACACTACCAATTCCTACTTTACCAGTAGTTAACCGGAAGGCACGCGGTATCTCCTCTGCGTGTGTTTTCGGTCTTTCACCATGGACATTCAAGCCAATTTAACCAACACCAACTACACCCCCTTTCTAGACTTACCAACATATTTACTCCAAAAACAAATCAATATGATCTTGTTTTACAAAACAATTCCCTTTCTCAAAGCAATACTTTTTCCAATGCAATATTCAAAATCAATTGTATTAATGATAAAACGGGATGGTGATGTAATGTCCAATGCAATAATAAAGTTCCATTTGAATATCTCGACAATAACAATTCGAAAGGTGATGGTAATTAAATCAAGTGCCAATGCAATATATTTCTATATCAATGTCTTGAAATTTCTAAATTTCTCAATTCATCCACACAATCTTCCATTGTGATCAAATTCCATATCTCTTATCAATATAACATCATAATATATTTTTCAAAGAGACAAAACATAATATCAACATTCATGTATTCTTCACATGTCAAATATCATTTTTAGCATTTGATCTTTCCACAATGACAACAACCAACAATTGCTCAAGCTTTCCAGTTCTATAATTTTCTCATTTTCTCATAAAATCTCTTCATTTGATAAAATTATAGAATTTCCTCCATTATTTACTCCCATGGCAAATTATCAAGTATCAATTTTACAGTATCACAACTTTTTCTCAAAATTTTCAAATTTTAGGGTTTCTACCAAAATAAGATTTTTGTTCCATTTTTGAAAAGATTTTTCTAAAACAACACCCACACCCTAGAACATACTCATATTCTCAAAAGTTTTTGGGAAATATAAATGAAATCTACCTCTAACATCATCTAGGGTTCAACGACCCAAAATCATAACTCACAATATGATGAAATACTCAAAATATGTATAAACTTGCAAAAATGTATATATAACTCAAAAATTATCCTTACCTCAAGCTTGGGAGATGAAGAGGAAGAAAATCCTAGAAATCAACGTTGGCGAAAACACGATCCAATCGGTTATAAATGTAGCCCTCGTTCGATTTAGTGTAAGAAGCCCCCTCAAACTCTTAAAAATTTAAGCTAAATCTTAGAGAGAAGTTGGATTTGAGTGTGTTTTGTAGAGAGAAGGGAGAGAAAAGATGGATACATATATATATATATATAGAGAGAGAGAGAGAGAGGAGAAAATCTGAGCAAACATACTTTTGGCATCAATTTTGAGGAAAAGAGCATGAAAATCGAGACAGACGCGCCGAAATCCGCCCGAGCAAATTTTTCTGCCTCATGGGTGGATTGCTATAGAGAGTTGCCCAGTAATTTACCCAAAAATCTGCTTGAGCAAGACCCAAAATCCGGTTGAGTAGTTTTCTGCCCAGAAAACCCATCAGACTTGTGAAGATCCACTCAGGTGGCTCCCATTTCCGCACAAGCAGTTTTGCCCAGAAACCAGAGTTTAGTTTTTGTAATCCAAAACAAGTTCCAAAGCTCAAAACGCAAAATTTTTAACATATAAATTAAGAGAGGTTAAGTAGAAGTAGAAAGGGAATCTCAATAACCCAATACAGTAAACCAACATCGAAAGAAAAGCATACTATCCTACTATACAATACTATTCAAGCCCCAAAACTTGGGACATCACAGTGGCTGGGTAGAGTAGGAAAGAGGCTGATGAAGGAGAGAATGGGAAAGGGGTGGCTGGTTGTGAAGGGTGACAGAGTGGTGATTGGAAATGTAGAAAAGACAGAAGAGATAAGAAAAATAAATAGATGGGCATTTTGGTTATTACATCGACAAATTTCACCATTTTTGTAAATTAATTCTCTAAAATTTATTTTTATGTGATTCTGAGCATCTCCAACCCACTAGGCATATAATACTTGTTAATTAAAATGCCTAATATGACTCACTTTTTTCAACTCTAATGCACTAGGCATATGATTAGGCATTTTGGAGCATCTCCAACCCACTAGGTATATCATGCTTGTTAGTCAAAATGCCTAATATAACTCATTTTTTTTAACTCCAATGCACTAGGCATATAATTAGGCATTTTAGCTCAACTCACATTCACTAGCTACATGTAGCTAGCCTTCAAGGCTAGGCAAAATGTATTTAATCATTAGGATCATTTCCCTCCATCTTTGTTGCTGATGTGGCATTTTATAAAATTAATAGTATTTAGATAAATAGGTAAAATAAAGAGCATGGTTGGAGTAGAAACATGAAATAGTTGATAGGCAAAATGAAATATATACTTTATAGTAATATTTAGATAGGTAAAATGCCTATTACCGTTGGAGATGCTCACATTCACTAGCTACATGTAGCTAGCCTTCAAGGCTAGGCAAAATGTATTTAATCATTAGGATTATTTCCCTCTATCTTTGTTGTTGACGTGTCATTCTATAAAGTTAGTAGTATTTGTATGAATAGCTAAGATATAGACCATGGTTGGAGTAGAAACATGAAACAGTTAACAGGCAAAATAAAATGTATACTTTATAGTAATATTTAGATATGTAAAATGCCTACTACCGTTGGAGATTGAATCATGATATCTCTAACATGAAATAATTGTCACTTTTAATATATAGTAAAGGCTAATAAGTGTTGTTTAAGCATCTCCAAGGGAAAAGACAAAACAGCATCGTTAGGCATTTTTACTAGTGAACCACGTTTTCTTATCCTCCAACCAACTCTACATTAGGATAAGCATTTTGCCTATTTTTATTTTCACTTTCCACATCTAGCCAGCTTCCATTGATAGGCAAATGTTGTTTCCCGTTGAAAGAGGTCTCCAAATTTGTTAGTTCAGCCAAAATCAACTGATTTCCTCCCTCCCTCCCTCTTGTTCTCATCCTTTCCCAGAAAAACCTCCCAAAAACAGATCATTTTTTTTAAATATGAATTTCACCACAAAAAAAAAAAAAAAATGAAACAGAATTCACCTCCACACTCTTCAATTTTTATTTTTATTTTTTTAAAACAAATTTCACTAAGTTTTTGTTAAACAAAATCGGAGTGGTCATCATGGGGACATCCTGATCTTGGTTAGGATTGTGTCAAAATGGCTTTGCACCATTGGATTGTACCAAAACATACCATTTGAAAATATGATCGCTTGAAAATATTTTTTAAAAAACTAATTTAATATATATATTTAAAAAATATATATTTGCAAGTGTCACATTAATATATGTAGTATGTCATAAAAAGATTATTATTCATTTATCTATATTTATAATATTTTTCGTTTAAAAATTAATTAAATTAGTGTGATTGATTAGTTAAAATGAAGAGTATGGTTGGAGTGTATACTAGCTAAATTAGTTAGGTAAAATAAAGATGGTACTTTTATGTATACTTTTGCTAGGCATTTTTCCTCTTAGCCTTGGAGATGCTTAGAGCATCTTTAACGCATGAGGCAAATGGAGAGAATTAGGCATTTTGCCTATTGAAGCTGCATTTCTAAGGCTCCAACGCATGAGGCAAATAGTGAGGCATTTTGCCCATTCTCATTTTGGCTTTCCACAAGTAGCCAACCTCCATTGCTAGGCAAAGTGTGTTCCCGCCAAGTGACTCTCTCTCTCTTTCTCCCTTTCCCGTTCTTCCCCATCAACGATCTCTCTTAACCCACATCCTGCACTACGAAACCCTTCTCCTTTTGTTTGATCTCGCTGCGATTCAGGAAGATTCAAGAGGTCTGGACATTGGATTTCAAGGTCAGAACTCTTTGAATCCTAAATCAATACATTTGATTCACTTTGATTTCTTTCTTTGTTTTCTAGTATGTTTGTCCTCAATTGGGTTCTGTTTGATTTTTCATTCTCTTCCTCTTACCATGATGCTTGTACAAAGCACATGAAAGTTTGTTGATGATTGTTTTTAATTGTTCTGAATTTATAATTTATTCTGAATTTATTCTCTCCCTCGTCATTTGTTCTAAATTTATAATTGTTTTCACTTCAAGATTTTGATCAATTAACTGAAGGAAAATTCAAGTTTTGTTCTGGAATTTTTGTGAGAGAGAGAGTGGATTTATGGATTGTTGCAGTAGCAGTTGGAGCTGGGTATTTAGCCAAGTATTGGCAAAACTTCTTTGGGAAAAATGGGTTATCAGACGGAAATTCAATTCGCAAGCAATCCAAATCCCAATATTTGCTTCAGCAGATGCATAGGGGTGTAATTTTGGCCCGTGGCCTGCGGGCGGCCCGAAGCCTGCCTACAGTCCGAGGTGGGCCCGGCCCGTTAAGGCCTGAGCCCAATCCCAGCCCGATGCCTTGGGTAGGGCTTGGGCCATCGTTTTGAAGCCCGGCCCGGCCCGGCCCGTTGGTCCGCTCAAGGCCTGCCCAAAAGCCCGGCCTGAGGCTTAGCCCGCCCGGCCCACTCGATGCGTAGTTTTTTTTTAATAGAAAATAATAAAATTTTGATGGAAAAAATTTTTAAAAATTAAAAAAATTGTTTAGACCCGCCCAAAGCCCGAGCCCAGGCCCGACCCTGCCCACTGGCCCGCCCAAAGCCCAAATACCCCTGGGCCTAGTTTTCTGACCCGTGGGCCGGCCCGGCCTGGCCTGGCCTGATTTTTTAGCGGAAGCCCGCAAGGCCCGACATGGGCGGGGCCAGGCCAAAATTACACCCTTACAAATGCAGGACCAAAATAGTCCATGCTTGATGAATCTAATTATGCATAAATGGAATTAATATGCAGACTAAATAAGCTCAATCAATATGTGCACAAGCATCGGTTAATATGCAGACTTATATCAGATGGGCTGTTCTATTTTATTTTTATTTTTTTTTCCTTTTAGTTTCAATATTGTGTTGTATCAATTGTAGATGGGTTGTTCTATTTTTTTTTTCTTTTTCCTTTTAGTTTCAATATTGTGTTGTATCAATTGTAGATTTAGCTGTCATGCATTGTGTGTGTATGTATATGTGTGTGTATGCATGTTGTATATTAAAAGTCTCTTAAAAATTAGTGGAAAAGTTAATATTAATTTCAATTAAAAAAAAGAGTATTAAATTAAGTCAAATAGTATTATATATTTCTTTCTTTTTTTGTGTTTCTCTTACTTTTAGGTCTTGTTTGACAACTTTCTGTTTTAATTAAAAAGTTAAAAAGTCACTATAAGTTATCACATCATTCTTTTTATTTTTTTACATATCTTTTCATAAAAAGTCAAAAAATATTAAAATAGTCTGTTCCCCAATGAGGTCGTAATGTATTAAGAATTTTGTCAAGATACATGGTAAATTGTTCTGAAAAAATTTACATTTTACATAAAACTGTATACAATAAAAAATATATAGCCTCTGTTTGGGAAGTGGGTTGGCTTTTTAGCTTTTTTGGCTATATGAGCCTGGGCTCAAAAGCTTGGTTTGGGAAGAGCTTTTGGCTTTTTGACTTTTTGATTTTTTTGTGAGAGAAGAGTGTAATGATTATGGGGTTGGATGGGATGTTTTGTCTGTTGTGACTCATGAATCTATTCTGTCTTTTGTAGCTCATTGAGGTAAAAAAGCCCAATGAGCCCTTGCCAAACCAACCCATAATCTTAAAATAATAATAATAAAACGATGATAATAGAGGAAATATCAAATTAATAGTATTTTTTAAAAATAATAAAAAAATCAATACTAAATTTTATAAATATTAATAATTAAAATTTTTAACAATGTTATATAAAAAAATTAGGATAAACTGTCAATAGGTCCTAATAGTTGGATTTAATTCTCTTCAAGTCCTATTAAAAATAAATCTTAATAAAATCGTCACTAAAAATAATTTTTTGTGGTGATTTTTCGCACGTCTCTAAAAATTAACAATTAGTGACTTTTTTATCACAATTTTTATAAATTGTCAGTAAAACTTACAATTAGTGATACTTTTCTATAACGAATTTTTCAATCTATCACTGAAAATTGAAAATTAACGACTTTTTTGTGACAATTTCTTTAAACTGTTGCCAAAACTTGTAATTAGTGACATTTTTTAATAGTATTTAATGAAAAATGTCACTAATTATCATGTGATATATTGGATAATAAGTACATTTATTATGACCTACACATAAATCTCTCAAAAAATTATACATAATTTTCATGCATAATGATATAGTTGATTGTGAATCTTTCACTTTAAAACAAAGTATTATTGGAGATGAATTTATTTATAATAATGACATTATCATATCATTTATGTTAATTTTTTTGTATAAATCTTACGTATGAATAAAAATTTTAAATCTTAATATTAAGGCATTGTTTGTCAGTAAGTTAAAGTAATCAAAGAATTTTAAAATTATTACAAATTAAAAATTCAAAAAACTAACTAAAATATTTTATTTCCAAACCAACCTTATTTTAGGAAGTGACTTTTTTTGAAAATAAATACAAAAATTAGAGAGGCAATATTATCTAAATAAATTAAGAAGCCAATAAGCTGACTTTTTTTCTAATTGCCAAAGGCCCATTTGGACACACACACACACACCTATTTTTTTTGGTTTTGTTTTTTTTAGTGATTTTTTCAAAATTATGTCAAATTTTTTTTTCGATCTGTTTTATCGAGGCGAATTTAAAAAATTTCAAAAAATATCACTAAAAACGATGATAAGCCAAAAAATTATTTTATTTTGACTTATTTTTATTTTTTCTAATTTTTTTATTTTTTTAAAAAAAATTGTAATTTTTCAATTTGTCTTAGCAAATTGAATTTAAAAATCTAAACTTTTTTTAAAAAAAATTCTAAAAAAAAAGGCCAAAAAAAAAAAATTTAAAAACAAAGAAAGAAGTCAAAAGGCACTTCTCCACACACCTACAAAATAACCCAAAGTTTCACAGCTGTAATGTAATTGGCCCATGATAGTACCATTGGGCCAAAAGTGGGAAATCTTCGGCACCAAGAAAGCAATGCCAGAGATAGGCTCGAAATGTTTCGGGAAGCTTCCCATGACACGTGCCACAGCGTTCGGTACCCGGGAAGCACACCGATGCGACTAGAATCGCACCACGTCATCGGCATAAATAATATAATAATATAATATCTGCCAAAGTAAATTGTTTCTGTCAAAAAATATCTCTCCAGAGAAGGCTATAAATTTCTCTTTCGCAACTCACGCGAAGAAGATTTCCTAATATTCTCTCTATCCAAAATCCAAAACCCAAAACCACAAAACCCACTAGCAAGAACAAGAATCACACCACAACGAACAACATAGAGAAGCCAAAAAAAGCTCAATTTTCGTAACGGAGACGCAAGTTTACAGAGATTTGTATGAAGATTGAGATCTGCTTCGCTCATGATAGCTCAGAACATTGAATTTCAAAGGTTTGTTTAATTTCTCCTCCTCCTTTCTCATATATATGTGTTTTTTTAGTGATTATGATCTTGTGATCTTTATCTTTTAAATGACTCTGTTTTTGCTCTGTTTAATAAGAAAAGTTTAACTCGAACGATGTCTAAATATCTTTGAAATGGGTTTTGTGTAATTTTTATTTTTTTCTGATTGATGTAAAAATTTCAGTGTTTGCGAGTTGGAAATTAATGAATTGTGCGATTATGTAACTGGAACTTTGGTTGGAGAGTCATTTTCTCGTATTTTTGGGTTCTTAGCTAATTTCTTGTTCAGAAATTAGTTGTTTGGTTGCTGGGAAAATGTTTAATAAATAATGGAATTGGAGACTTTGAATCTTGAGTTTGTAATTGCTTGGGTACGAAGCAAACTACGACCCCCCAGCACACTTTTCTTGACTCGATTATTTTTAATGCTCTGAACTGTGGATCTTGTTTGTGAGAAACCAACATATATAATAGGGGGAATCACATTTTCTTTTACCTGTTTTCTTCGCGACCAAACAGTCTGCAGCCGGGGAATACTCTTATTCGTATTTTATTTCTATGGTATTATGGAAACAAACTGGTTATCCCACTCATTGGCTTCTGAATTGATTTTTGATTATTTGAAACCAACATATAATAGTCAAATCCCATTTTCTTTACTTTGACCTGTTCTCTTTGCACCAAGCAGTTGGCTGGAATGTAAACTTTTTTTGCATTCAATTTCTATGGTATTAGGGGGGAAAGTTGGGTTCTCAGTACAACTAGAATCATCATTTTATTCAACCCATTTGTAGATTGAGGAAATCCTTCTTCTTTTTTCCCCCCGCGCGTGTGTCTCTGAATAATTTTTGTTTCAAAGATGATTAATGTATAGTATTTGATCTTGTTCACAGAAATACGATGGTGGGTCTTCTTGATCAAGCTTCTGACTTGACTTCTGTACCCTTGGATTATTCGAGAAAGAGGAAGTCACGGAGTAGACGTAATGGATCTAAATCTGTATCGGAGACCCTAGCTAAATGGAAAGAATACAATGACAAACTTGACTCTTCGGATGACGGTACTAAGTCTATACGTAAAGTTCCGGCCAAGGGATCAAAGAAAGGATGTATGAAGGGGAAAGGAGGGCCTGATAATTCACATTGCAATTACAGAGGTGTTAGGCAAAGAACATGGGGCAAATGGGTTGCCGAAATTCGGGAGCCAAACA
This sequence comes from Camellia lanceoleosa, assembly GCA_025200525.1. Classification (NCBI taxonomy): domain Eukaryota; kingdom Viridiplantae; phylum Streptophyta; class Magnoliopsida; order Ericales; family Theaceae; genus Camellia; species Camellia lanceoleosa. Next base: position 39,911,033 of record CM045764.1, read on the forward strand.
GGGGCAGCAGGCTCTGGCTAGGTACTTTCCCAACTGCCCGTCAAGCTGCTATGGCTTATGATGAAGCTGCAAAGGCAATGTATGGTCCTTGTGCACGTCTCAACCTTCCTAATGGTGTCTCCTTGAGTGAATCTGGAAAGGAATCTACTTCATTGCCAACTACATCGGGTTCTGATTCAACAACTACTTCAATCCAATCCGAGGTATGTGCGTCTGAGGATTTGATGGAGAATCTTGATGCTCCGAAGGTCAAGCACGAGGATGATAACAGGCTTTCTACAATCTGTAGTGTTAGTACACCAATGAGCGTGGTGAAGGATAAAATAAAGGACGAGCCTGTGGATTTTAAAGTGGAATCTGAACTTGGTTACGGACAAAATTACCTGCAGAATTTCACTTATGATGATGAGATGTTTGATGTGGATGAGCTACTGGGCAGTCTAGGCTCAACGTCTGTTCATGATTTGGGCAGTTTGGGACAATCTTTTGACTATAATAAATTCAAAGGCGAAATGCCCTCCGATTTATCATACCAGTTGCAGAATCCAGACGCGAAGTTGCTTGGAAGTTTGCATCATATGGAGCAAGTACCTGCAGCTGTGGATTATGGTTTTGATTTCTTGAGGCCAGGGAGACAGGAGGACCATAATTTTGCGTTGGATGATTTCGGAAATCTCGATTTGGACTCAGATTTGGGTCTTTAAGGATGGTGCTGGGACCAAAAAGATTATAGTGTGAAACAGCAGTGTGTGTTGAGGACTTGGATTGGCTCTTTGTCTTTTGTGTTTTTTGATTTGTCTCTTTTTAAGTCTAGGAGGAGCTTGGATTCTAAAGAGACAGCAAGAGTGTTCTTTGGTGCTTGTATTTGTTTTTGTGCTAACTTTTTATCTTCTTCTCTGGAGCTAACAAGAATGGTGAGCTGAGCTGTATTCTCTGTAGGTTTTAGATTGGAGACTTAAGCTCTATTATTGTTCTTTACCAATCTACTCAGACAGTGGATTAGTTCCTTCATACACTGACAATGGTTCTAAATTTGTTTTGAATAAGAAGATTCTTTCTTGTAAATATGAGGTGAAAATATGTAAGAACATGAGTTCGTAAATATATGTTGAAGAAGAAACAAAGCTCTAGTTTCAGGCATTCAAATCTTGAAGAGTTCATATGCACTTCTCTTTCTTTCTTTCTTTCTTTTTTTTCTTTTTCTTTTTTTTTTTTTTTAAATTACGAAAGTAAATAAATAAATAAATCATAATTTGATCATTATAATAAAATAAATTGAATTTTTTTTTTCTTTTCAAATCCCAAAGAGTTTTTTATTTTTTATTTTTTAAATCACAGGTTTTGATTTTTGTAAGAAAATAAATTGATTTTTTTTTGGAAAATTACTCTAATGTCCTTCTCTTATTTTTAATAATAGAAGAGATTTATAATATTATTCTTTGATGTTTAAGATTCTTAAACCCACATTCATATATCATATCAGAGAAATTTGATTCTCTTTTTCTTTTTGATCTTCATTCTATCCAAACCAAACCCTCTCTCTTTGTGCACATTTCTCTCTCTCTCTCTCTCTGCTCCTTTCTTCTCTCTCGGTCTTCATCTCCAACGCCGCTAGCTTCAACTTTGCCTGTCTCTACTACGTTGTCATCGGAATGCCGCAATTTGGGCCGAGAACCGAGGATGAATTGTGGGTTGACTTCGCTCTCGAAATCGTTGATTCGCTTCGATCAGTGTTTGTGGAAAAAAAATCGGTGGTCCAGCTATTTGTTCATGTACAGATTCATCCCTAGCTCAGATTAATCAGGTTTTGACCCACATTACCCATGCTTGAAATTTGGCCCGATGGTGCTGAAATCGCAGTTCCACGCATCCTCCTTAGGCCTCCCATATCCATAACATTGCCAAGTCCTCCAAGCCCAACCATATTGTTGCCTATATTTCCCATATCCATTGTTGCTCCAAGTCCTATCATCATTTTCCTCTGTATCTGTGGCTATTGTGGTTGCTGTTATTGTTGTTGTTGCTGCAACTACTGAATTTGGTGAGGAGAAGCTTTGTTAACCATAAGATTACCCAATGGCATGTTTGAATTTTGCCCTATTGAATTCATGTACGATAGTGGATTTGCACCAAGCATATGAAATGATCTCTGGAATTGGGGAGGCTGTTGTTGCATCAAGGACGGTTGATTTTGTTGTTGCTGCTATTGTTGCAATGATGGTTATTGATCAAGCTGTTGTTGATGCCTACCGGGCATTGAATCATTACATCATGATCAAGTAAAAACAAAACAGAGAAATTTTGAATTTCTCTAGAATATGTAAGAACAAAGTAGAGAAATTTTGAATTTCTTTGGAGTGGTTTGAATTTTCTCTAGATCAAGTAAGAACAAAGCAAAGAAATTTTGAATTTCTCTGCAGTGCTTTGAATTTTCTCTAGATCAAATAACAAGTTTTCTGGTTCTGAAGCTTATGAAATCGGTATCTATTTGTCTCTATTTTTAGTGTTTGAGTAATTCAAGTTTCTCTGAATTGAAATTTTCTCTGGTTGTTTAATTTTCTCTGAATTGAACTTTTATCTGGATTGAAATGTTCAATTTTCTCTAGATTGAAATTTTCTCTGATTGTTCAATTTTTTCTTGGTTGAAATTTTATCTGGGTGTTCAATTTTCTCTGGATTGATGTTGAGAGACTTTAGACATTATGAAAATATTTGGTGTCTTTTATGCTATAAAATCTTAATATCAGGGACCTTAAAAAAAATCTCTTTTTTTCCCTCCTTCAAATCTCCAAGAGTTCATATGCGCTTTTCATTTTTTTATTTTACAAAAAAAAAAAAAATCAGAAGCTTTGATTTTTGTAAAAAAATAAAATAAAATTTTAATTTCATCAATTTAATTTTAAACTTATAATTTGTTTTAATTTAAATTATTTATTTGATGAAAAAGTAATATTGTAATTATTAAATTGAAATTTTTAGTTGAAAGTCATTGATAGTAAAATTTTATAAGATAAATAATATGTAATATTTTCATGATAATTGAGATCTCTCAATATTTTTACAGAAAAATTTTAACTATGCTAAAAAAAAAATTCAAAACAAATTCAGAAAATTTTTCGATAAAAATACAAGAAAAAAATGCTCCTTCCTTCCCTTTCTCAACTTGAAATAAAGAGTAAAAAAGACAACTAATCAATGGCTCAAGAAGACATTATTCCCAATTTTCAAACTCTCGCAATTCCATTTAGTATCAACCCACACAATTAGAAATGGCAACGGGCTGAGGTGGTACTAGGAATTACACTCCCTGTTCCCGATCCCCAAATGTAAAAAAAACTCTTCGTTTCCATCCTCGTCCCCGATCCCCGGTGGGGAACTCATTATCCCCTCCTCACCCCCGATTCGCCTCCTAATGAGGATCGGGTTTCCTCGACCCCAAAAAATTCCCGACCCATTTTTCTTTTTCTTTTTCTTTTTCTTTTTTTTTTGAGGTAGAGGGAAGACAAAGAAAAGTAAAAAGGATGAAAGCTAAATAGGATGGAATTTCTTCTCTCATTTACACAGATGTAAAATCCAATCTTGAATGCAAAAATTGATATACAAAGATACATACATTCACATACACACAAAGATTGTACTCATCCTTCAGTCATGTGATCTAACACTAAACAAACTGTTACAAAAAACAAAAAAAAAAACACAAAAAATAGAAAAGAAACAGAGATGAGAGAGAGAGAGAGAGATATATATATATGTATATATTACTACTACAACAACAAAACAACAGTAAATGTCTTCAAAAAAATTTTGTAAAATGTACAAAAATTGATCTCACTCCACAAATCATTACTCAGATGGATCAAATTCAAATCCGAACTCATATAAAATCCTCATATTCGAACTCAGTATCCTTAGATCTGTTAAAAAAAACACAGATCTAACTGGAGAAAGAAGAGCACGGTGGGATCTAGGTTCGCTATTGCCATGAGTCATTGTAGACACCCCATTTTTGACCGCCCTCAAGACTTGGGCGTTACTGATGGTTTACTTGTTGGAGAAAGGTGTGCAGGGCAAAGGTTCAGTTTCTTCGGCAAGAAGAGAAGCGAATCTCAATTTCACACCCCATTTTGAACCAAATTTTTTTTGGATGGTTTTGAGACCTTAAAACCCTCTTTTTCAAAACATTTTTGAAATAAAATTCCCACGATGTTCCGACGCTCGCATTTCGGTAAATAGTGCGCTTTTCGGTAAACCGAGCAAGGAAAAAGTGGAGATGAATGAAAGAGAGATGAAATCTTTGAAAAATCTTTCAAAGCACCTTACTTCGGGGTTTGAAGTTGAAGAGAAGAGGAGAAGAGGGGAGAAAACAAGTTAGAGAAGAAGTTCGGCAAGAATCCAGATAGAAGAGAGTCGAGCAGTCCTCGCTAAATCAAGTTCATCTATCTATACACTTGGAGTTAAGCTATGAGACCATAACCATTGGAAAGAAGACTTCCGGGGCTTCATTTTTCACTCAAGAATCTCTCAAAACCAAGTCCGGGTGGAGGAGGTATGATTGTTTGAAGTTGGGCATCATCCCGGTTGGATCGAGTCTGCGCGGTTTCACCAAAAAGGGCATAACTTTTTCCACAGAAGGAATTTTAATGCAAGGTTTGCGCCATTGGAAAGCTAACTTCCGGGGCTTTAATTTGGACATCCATCGGCACTTTTTGACCTCATCAGCCACCCATCGACACTCTATTTAGCCGACCGGCCAGTACAAATTGCAGGTCGGCAATTTATTGTGCCGACCGGCAATTTATTTGGCCGATGACCTCTTTTCATGGCCGATTTGACCCTTTTGATTCTTGTAGGCATGGTGCATGCCAGCTGTGCCAGCTGGGATGCACAGACCCAGCTCCCCGTGCATATGTGTGCCTATTTGGAGCCTTTGCCCCTTTTTTTTTTGGACCCTTTGCTCATGGCTTCTTGAGGAAGCCTTGACCCCTTGTCTTGGCTTCCTCAAGAAGCCTACCAGCTGTCTTGGCTTCCTTAATAAGCCTTGGCCCTCTTGCTCCCCTTGAACCTTTCTCTTTAGCTTGTCTTATAAGCTTAGAGCCTCTCCATTTGTCTATATAAGGAGCTATCCTCCTCCATTGTAAAGGGTTGGATTTTTGAGCAAAAAACCAGAGATATATAGATATATATCTGATATATCTCACCTCCCTCTCCATATCTCTCTCATTCAACCATCAAATACCCTTGTTCTTGGGTCATTTCCTCACCAATCCATAGCACCACACCTCTACACTTCATTTCAGTACATTGGAGGCCATTTACAGAGGCTAGGAGCTTATTTCCTTGGATCAAAACCTGTTGGTTTATTGGTCTACAAGGGTAAGCACACTTTTCCCCTAAACTAGCATTTTCTTGGTTCATATCTAAACCATATTTTCTTGCACATTTGAGCTCTGAACAAAACTGAAACTATCATTTTTTTGAGCTCTATTTCATCTTTCATTAAAGGTCTTACCCTGTTTGGGACCCCCATCTTGCACTTCCTTCATTATCCCTTTGTATGCCATTTTCTTGAGTAGTATTTTTGGCCTATGGGTAATCTGTTTTGGAGCATGATGTAAACTGATAATAGGCTTATTTTGAGCCCTTCTTCAACATTGAAGAGGGGCTCACCATTGTTTGGGACCTCCATGTATCACTTGCCATTGTACCCCTCTTTGGTCCCTATTTTTGCATGTTTTGTTAGCTTATCTTGCTTCTGTTTTTCGACCATGATCAGATCTTAAAGTGGCCATATTTTTACCCCCTTGTCATGTTTTATTAAGGGTCTTTGGTTGTTTGATGAATATTTTGTATACTTTGTGTTATAGCCTTCTTGTGGCCTTAATCTTGCATTGCATTGCATTTTGAGCATGTTTATATACTGATTTGGGGCTTGTCATCTACTGAAAAACATCATATTTTTGGTCCCTCTTCAGTGTTGTAGAAGGGTCCTTTTTTTTTTGGGCTTTGCATCTACCACTTGCCTCATTGCCTCCCTTGCGGAGCCATTTTTGTATGCCATTTTAGTCCCATTTGTGATCACTGTTTGGCCATGCTTTGAACTGTAAACATGCTTGTTTTGGGGTTGCCTAGCTTCTGTCTTCATACTTCATGTACAAATTATGCATGCATTGCATAGCTATAGGCCATTTCATGCACCAAAATTCATGTTTCGGGACTCGTTCCATATATCGGATATCATTTTGCCATGATTCGGGGCTGTTGTGCATCTCATTTTGCCTCTGAAAATTGCATGATCATATGCCATATTCCATGTTTTGCCATGTCTTGTTAGAGTGGCATTCCGTGCCGTAGGTTCGGTCCTCGGTTTGCGTACACGCGTGCACGCACTTCGAGTTGTCTCATTTTTATCTTATGGCCTCCTATGTGAGTGTGACTGAGGTCCACTTGTGTTGGTGTAAGTCCATATTGCATTGTGTATGCCATATTTCAATGTGTTGTGCATGTTATGTTGTTAGCATTGTGTGTGCCATGTAGTTGCATTGCATGTTTGTATGCTTGCTTGCATGCTTAGGTCGCATGTGCATTGTTGTGCATTGCCTCGCCTCTTGATCAACCATGATTGAGGTTGGGTCCCTTGTATGTTTTGTGTGCATTGCATTTGACATTGAAATGCATACTTGACTCTTTGGCCATCATGCATCGAAACGCGTGATTGGTGGCCCGAGGGTCGAGCACCACACTCCCTTGAGTCTTAAACATGATATGGAGTGTGGTGGTGTAAACATTGCTTTGAAAATACATTGCCATGCCTTGTTTGCCCTCTGCTACTGTCAAATAGGTTTTCTGCAGGAAGTTCTTGCCGGTCGGCTACATACAATGCCGACCGGCAATTCATCAATGGCCGATAACTTCATCAGCGGCCGGTGACTATTTCCCATAGCCGATGGACATTCCTCCTAGCCGGTGGCACTCCACAGTGTGCAGAGAGCATACCTTGGGACTTGTGCAGTCTTCAGAGGTGCTAAACAGTGAAAACAGAGGCAACATGTGTCATGGCAATGAATTTCTGGGCGAAGCAAATCCGAGCATGCATGCATCCCTCTTCCCGAGGCCTTTTACTGCTTTCCATAGCTTAGTGAATTTGTTAATTAATTAAATAGAGTTTTATAATATTTAATTAGCTAGAGTAGTTAATTATTTATTCGGCCTGTATTATTCTTTTGGTTCCTCCGAGCGAGGGCAAATTTGTAATAAGTGTGGGTGCGTGTGTGCATGTCTTCCAACCCCCACTTCTTTCTCCCTTTTACTTACCTGCTTTCGACGGTTAGTATTAGGGCATATTTAATTTAGCATACCTTATGCTATGCATACGTGCATCCGTATATTTGTCTTGTATGCACCGGGCTCGGCGCATCACGCTAACTGCATTGTACTTCAATTCCAAATTGAATACGTGCATCAATTGATTGCATTTCACATGCCATGTTTAGGTTAGCCGAGCCTGCTCTAATTGCATCATGTATGTGTTGCATTAGTCAAATTGACATGAACTAGGACCATGCATGTTTGCTAACTAGTTTATGTTTTGGCTTGGAGTACTCGGTAAGCATTTATGCTTTAGCATACCGCATGCGTGTGAGTGTTGCCATAACAGCATGATTACCATGAGGCTAATTGCTTACGTGTTATAAACTGCCTGAATGCCTGTGGGTGAAGGTTGGATTGTTTGAGTTGGAATAACTCGTTGAAATCTGTATTTTAGCCTACTCACGAGTAGCAATTTCAAAGCTGTTTTCAAAACAAACGGATATGCAATGCTTATTTCCAAATTAGGCGATCTAGTCTATACTTGTTTGCTGTGCGCATAACATAGTAATTCTAGGCTAATAACCGGAACAAGAACACATAACGTTTTCAAAAACGGATATCACGGTTAGTAGAGGCCGGTCTTCAGACCGGGCGAGAGGAGGTGCTCATAGCTGACCTTCCCCGATCGTACCCAAGTTCCCGAGCTGAGGCAACTTTGGTGATGACGGACAAGTGGCCTTCGACACCAAGTCAGGGTTTCCTAAATTTCCCATTTTAAAAAAAATATTTAGGTGGCGACTCTGTATCTGGCAAAACAGTCCATGTTTGGCACTTCTTTTCAAAATCTGTTTTTCTCAAAACGATTTGCCAGAGTTGGACTCTTTGGTTCAAGATTAAGAACCGTGACATTTGAGTCCTTTGAACTGTAGTGACCCTAGAATATGAACCGAACGGGACTTAACCCTCCCGGGGCGTTCAGGGACGTCTATAGTTTCTGGCGACTCTACTGGGGACTTTTAGAGAGCTTGACTCGAACTCATGATATCCTGTTTTGACTACACTTATGTGTTTCTTTGCATTGCATGTGCATTGGTGCGCCTAGGACACCGTGTTGGCCATCTGCTATTCCTGAGCGGTTTGCTGGAGGCTTGTCTTGTCAAGACATGACCATAAGGCTGACCGGTTGCGGGCTCTGCCAGTATGAGAACACAAACCCCGATTTTACCGGGGCACCCTTTTCGACCATTCGACCTAGTACATATTCGGAATCCATAGTGACCATTCCAAACTAGGACATGTTGCTTACCCGATTTTAGGTTGTTTGAAACCGCTGCGTGCGTAGTGATACCCCAGCTCCTGACAAAATAGGACAGGGAAACCCTACTCCAGCATAAGGTTGTTTTGGCTCTCTCTTACTTGCTATGTGCTTTTAGAGTGTATCTCTACAGGAACGCATATACCAGTTTGCGAGTTTGGGCATCAGGCCTGCGGGCACCAGTATTAGTATTTTTGAGAATCAGTTATATCTGCGGGTATCAGATTCAGATTTGGGGCAGTGATTTCGGGGAATAGTGATCAGTAATAGAACACAGTCGTTCAGCTCTGCTCTTATCTGTTTTGGTGACGTTGAGCTGAGATGCTGTCTGTTTTCCCTTTTGTTAGGTAGTCTTGGAACCATAGCTTCAGAAGGCTCCCCTATCTCCCGGGTACATTGGATTTATACTGATAGACCTTGTCGGTCGAGACTTCGATTCAAGTGTCGAGGGCTAGAAGGCTAGTCGAGCCTGAATCACGATTCAGCGATTACGGATCAGTGGCCCTTATCCTCCCCTCCAGTGAACAGGTCAGTCAGATGGATCAGCAGAATACACCAGGAATGGAGGCAATGATGCGTCAAATGCAGGAGACTATGAACCTCATGCAACAAGACGCTGTCATAAGCGAAATTTTCTAGCGACAAAAGTTGCAATCATGGCTCGGCGGTGAGCTCATCACCATCTGTGACAACAAAGCGGTAGCGTCTGCTTCACAGCAAGTTCCTCCCCCACCAAGAGCTCTAACACCTGGGGAGACGCCAAATGTCTAGAAAGGTACGGACATTCCGACGGGGCCGGCTCCGCCCCCAATCTTACCCCAACTGTCTAAAGCACCAATCAACCTGCCAGACTCCCCCTTTGAGTTCGAGGTAGACCATACAGCGTTGAAGTTGAGCAAGCTTAAAAAGTTGTTCAAGAAATCCCAAGGGGTAAAGTCCATCCCGGACATTGAGGATGGGTACACCGACGCAGCTGTGACACTACCAGATAGGTTCAAGATGCCACAAATTGACCGCTTTGACGGATCCGGGGATCCCATGGTGCATCTCCGTTTGTTTTCGGATATACTAAGGCCGATGGGCCTCACCAGACTGCAGAAGCTTTCATTGTTCGGCCGGACCCTGTCGGGTGTGGCAGCCATCTGGTATGCAAAACTGGAGGACGATGTCAAGAGGAATTGGGATGAGATGGCCGAGGCTTTTGTCGCTCAGTATTCCTATAATACGCAAATCGAGATTACGACCCATGATCTTGAGACAACAAGGCAGGAGCCTAAGGAAAGTTTCTCTGAATTCGTAACCCGTTGGAGGGCCAAGGCCTCAATGATGACCATTAGGCCAACGGATAAGGATCAAATACGGATGGTTGTGCGCAACCTCCAGCCCAAACTAATGCAGAAAATGATCGTGCTCCCCTTCCCTACCTTCTCAGATTTACATGAGATGGGAGTACAGATCGAGGATGCCATGAAGCAGGGCCTTATTGACCAGGAGAAGGAGCAGCCTAGGTGGGCGTTTTTTCGCAGTTCAAATGTGACCACCAGCGGTGATACAGCCACAAGATCTTCTGAAGTGGGCATGGTTACCACCACCACATCAAAAAAGGCTACCCCATTCACCAGTGCGTCTGAAAGTAGCTCACAGAAAACCAAATATCCGCCTCGAGTCAAGAGGGTTTTTACCCCGCTTTATATGCCTTTGTCAAAGGCTCTAGAGGTCTTAATCCGGAAATGACATCTGAAACCATTGGAACAACGGCCTTTACCTGATCATCTCTCCTCAAAGCATGACGGACTAAATCTTGTCGTACCATCAACAAACCGGTCATGAGACCGATAAATTTAAATGCTGCGCCATGATGTACAAGATCTGTTTTACAACATGGGCATCGCCGCACCATCTCACAAGGTCTATCGGCCTTTGGATCGATGAATGTGGGGATAATGCGATATGATCGAAGGAATGAACCACTGGGCGGCACTCGGTTTACTTGAGGCGTGGGAATGGCACACTATTTTGAGCATTTGCGAATGCTATTTTGTAGTTTCGACTTGGGTGTTGAGTCAATTCAGTAGTTTTGTTTTAAGTCTGTCTCTTTGTCTTGAGTCGATCTTTTGATTAAGTCTGTCTTGTTGTATCGAGTCGATCTGTTGTACAAAATCGGGTGATTCCGGTGTTACCTTGGGCATCACCATTTTGTTTTATATTTGTCTTTTTGCTTTCTTTTGAGTCTGTTTACGCGAGGAGCAGTTATTGCCAGATTTGAATAAACAAAGATGATTTTCACGCTCTCGCGTTTATACGCCTTGTGCGATTATCTAGCCGAAGTTCTAAATGAAATGATAGTATTTGGCTAAGAACTCTGTCTTTTCTGTGCCTTGAAGTCATTGTAATGACTTGAGTTTTTCAAAACTTTTTGAATACTGCAGTGAAAACAAAGAGGGAGAAATTCCTTAGGATTTGCAAAACTTTGATCAAATTGGGAGAAAGATAGGCGTGCTAAGCCCTTAATGAATGAAATCATACTTGTTAGTGTGAGTACTGAGAAGGACCCTAGCTTTGATCCAGATTGGTTCTACACTGTCTTCAGCGCGAGCAATTTGTCGCTTTCTTAAAAACTTTCAAAAAATGTTTTGCGCGGTCCTGCGAAGACTTGTGTGGAATCGCTCTTGAGATTGTGCAGCCTAGGATCGCTCTCAGCCTCGAGACTCCACCCCCCTTTGCTTTCAAACCTTGAACTTACATTCAGAATGTTCAACGGTCAACCACAATGTGGGGCCTGTGTGGCCAGATTCAAAGCAGCCCATGAATTAGAGGCAAGAAAGTCAGATCAAGAAGATCAGATGTCATCAGAAGAAGCTTGTGAAACTAGAACATAAGCCCCCCGAACTAGGGGCAAAAATGTCAGATGCGCTCGAAGAGTCAAAGAGGAGTCACCAAGTTCCTATTCATAACACTAGGGGCAAATTCAGTCCCCCCATCGGATAGACTCCTGCATCGTCAGTGAACAGTAGCCTTTCTCCTGGATTCAGATGACTTCGGGATCTCAAACCATTCAACATGGACAAAGCTACACTTTTACCCCTTGAGAGACTCGCTGGGCCGAAAACCCGAAAGGGCGACCTAGGCAAAAGTTAGAGCAAGAAAAAGAAAAAAAAGAACAAAAAAGAAAATAAAAGAAAATAAAAAAAAAAAGAAAAAAATGCAAAAGAAAAGAAAAGAATATCAAAAAAGAAGAAGAAAACAATTGAGAAGAGAATCAGAAAAACAAAGCTCGCAAGGTCAAAAACCTGCAACAGGCGCCTTGGCAAAAGTTAGAGCATAAAAAGGAGAGGTTAAATACCCGAGTATACCTTAACCCCGAACTATGTAAGGCTTGATTCCCATCTTTGGGATACGTAGGCAACTTCATTATGAAGTCCAGCCACAAACACTTCCAAATCAATTGTGTCCATGTGATGGTTTTGATCATCTTTACCTCCTCTGTATCCGAGAGTCTGGTTGTGTTCGTCGCTCTGAGGACTGACTACAAATACGCTGCGATGCTATTCAAACAAGGGATAGCTTTCCGTTGCCATTCAATGCGCCGCAGTGCCATTCAAACAAGGGGCAACTTTCCGTTGCCATGCAGCTCCCCTCAAGCAAGGGGCAATTTTCCTTCGAATCTGAGGTTGCGCATCTCGAGAGTGGGTTCTACGCTCGTTGAGCGTTATTTGTTGCAAAAACAGTTTTTGGGAATTTTTACTGAGGTTGACTGATTTTCTCTAGAAAATTATTCCATTTTTCCAAAACTGGACCGTTTTCTTGGACCCAAAAAAGGAAAATTTTCAGTGCTCATAGCCTGATTTGCATGATTTTAAATCAGAAAATCGAACAAGCGTGTTAATCTAACTCTCATGTTGGTCAAAATTGTTTTAGTAGAAAGGAAAATAAAAAAATGGTCAAAATGATGAACTAGGGGCACAGTTGAGTCAGGCTTCCTGTCTTTTCCCCGTCGCCAGCATACTTGCCAGAAAGGGCACAACTGAAGTCAACAACAAAATGCAGAAAGCTCTCTCATCCTCCAAGCAACGAGGTATCAAGCCAAGTGCGAAGCACGAACTGGAATGGATCAGGATGTTCCACTTCCTCATCTGGACAGATCTAACCATGTCCAAACTCCCTAGCAGAGCATCGTCAACCAATGTCAATTACAGATTTGCTACACACCCAGTTGTGGCGCAACCCCTCTGTGGGAAAGTTCACTGCTGTGTGCAGAAGAAAAAGAATCTAGCAGAATGCTAGGGGCAAGAGCCCGCAACTTCTTGTCTATTCACCAACCACTCTGGGGAGGGATGAAAAATGAGAGATTGAAGAATAGAGAGATGTGCACTAAGAGAAAAAGTGAGGAAAAAGGCTTTTTCAGAAAAATAGAGCTTAAGGGCCGAGTGATGTGAGAATCACAAATGAGAAAGGGTGGGAAATGATACCCGGTGAAACAGGCTCCCTATGCACATTTGAGTCTTGTGTTTTGTTTTGTCTGTCTTGATTCTTGTTTTGAGTCATTTCGAGTGTCAATAGATGTGTTTAGGTTGTTTACCTTTTTGTTTTCCGTTGTTGAGTCGTGGTGTGCTGTGTTCAGTCATAGGCTCAATACCCAGTCGAGAACTTATTCTCACCGTCAATTTCAAAAAATCATCTTGTGCTCAGAGTGTTGTGTCCTTCTCCACATTTGTGCAAAACAATATTTGTTCTTTCATAAAACCGCAGGGTTCAACCCAGGTCATGTGAGAACAGTAGAACCGGGACCTATCTGAAGCTATAATGGTTCCGGACTGCAAAGCAAAAGCAAAAGAGGAAAACGTCGGGTATCTGAGTTCGTTTCAACTTCAGTAAGTTCCGAGACTACATCCCGTGTGTACCTCTTCAGGCCTTGCCAATGCTCCGAAGTATGAGTGTACCTCTACCTCAAGCTCAAGATCAAGTCTGCTTCAAGCCAGAATAGTGTATCAATCACACCTCATTCCCTTAGTGTATCAATCACACTTCATTCACTCAGTGTATCTAACACACCTTATTTGCCTTAGTGTATCAATTACACTTCATTCACTTAGTGTATCAATCACACTTCATTCACTCAGTATATTTGACACACTTTATTTGCCTTAGTGTATCAATCACACTTCATTCACTTTGTGTATCTATCACACCATTCTTCTCGTCATATCACATATTTACTCTTGTGTATCTATCACACACCTTCTCATTTTCTGTATCCGTCACACTTCATTCATTTAGTGTATCGATCCCACTTCATTCACTTAGTACATCAATTACGTTTCATTCATTTTGTGTATCTATCACACACATTCTCACTTTTGTGTATCTATCACACACATTCTCATTTTGTGTATCTATCACGCACATATTCATCTTTCTGTATCTATCACACACATTCTCATTTTGTGTATCCATCACACATTTTATTTACTTTAGTGTATCCATCACACACTTCATTTACTTTAGTGTATCCATCACACACGTCATTTACTTTAGTGTATCCATCACACTTCATTATCTTTAGTATATCAATCATACTTGTTCACTAAGTGCATCTATCACACTTCGTGTTCACCTTTAGTATATCAATTATACTTGTTCACTAAGTGCATCTATCACACTTCGTGTTCACCTTTAGTATATCAATCAAATTCGTTCACTAAGTGCATCTATCACACTTCATGTTCGCCTTTAGTATATCAATCATACTTGTTCACTAAGTGCATCTATCACACTTCATGTTCACCTTTAGTATATCAATCATACTTGTCCACTAAGTGCATATATCACACTTTGTGTTCACTTTCAGTATATCAATCATACTTGTTCACTAAGTGCATCTATCACACTTCGTGTTCACCTTTAGTATATCAATCATACTTTGTTCACTAAGTGCATCTATCACACTTTGTGTTCACCTTTAGTGTATCCATCACACTTGTTCACTTAGTGCATCTATCACACTTTGTGTTCACCTTTTGTGTATCTATCACACTGTGCTCACCACACTCGCTTACTGTATCTATCATGAACTCAGCTACTGTATCTATCACATTTTGCTTCATGTAGTGTATCTATCACATGCTCACTTTGTGTATCAATCACACACGCTCGCTTTGTGTATCAATCCCACACGCTCGCTTTGTGTATCAATCACACATGCACACTTTGTGTATCAATCACACACGCTCGTTTGGTGTATCAATCACACACGTTTGCTTTGTGTATCTATCACACATGTACACTGTATTCGCAGTGAGAATTGCAATAATTCTCTTACATCCTTTCTGCATCATAGTGTAGTCTGGTGTATGCTAGCTTAAAACTGTTGCATGTGCGCTTCGTTACAGCTTTCTTTGCATAATCATAAGTTATGCTCGGCTTCTTGCATTTTCAGTTGCACTTTGCCCCTGCCTTCGGGCGTATATCTTGTTTGTCTTGCATGTTTGTCTAAGTCTTCGGCCTTGTCAAAAATGGGTCGTCTCTGGGCTTTGACATTCACTCCCGTCATTGTTATGACTTTCGAGTTCTGTCAAAGAGGGGCAACTGTAGACACCCCATTTTTGACCACCCTCGAGACTTGGGCGTTACTGATGGTTTACTTGTTGGAGAAAGGTGTGCACGGCAAAGGTTCAGTTTCTTCGGCAAGGAGAGAGGCGAATCTCAATTTCACACTCCATTTTGAACCAAAATTATTTTGGATGGTTTTGAGACCTTAAAACCCTCTCTTTCAAAACATTTTTGAAATAAAATTCCTACGATGTTTCGACGCTCGCATTTCGGTAAATGGTGCGCTTTTCGGTAAACCGAGCAAGGAAAAAGTGGAGATGAATGAAAGAGAGATGAAATCTTTGAAAAATCTTTCAAAACACCTTACTTCGGGGTTTGAAATTGAAGAGAAGAGGAGAAGAGGGGAGAAAACAAGTTGGAGAAGCAGTTCGGCAAGAATCCGGGTAGAAGAGAGTCGAGCAGTCCTCGCTAAATCAAGTTCATCTATCTATACACTTGGAGTTAAGCTATGAGGCCATAACCATTGGAAAGAAGACTTCCGGGGCTTCATTTTTCACTCAAGAATCTCTCAAAACCAAGTCCAGGTGGGGGAGGTATGATTGGTTGAAGTTGGGCATCATCCCGGTTGAATCGAGTCTGCGCAGCTTCACCAAAAAGGGCATAACTTTTTCCACAGAAGGAATTTTAATGCAAGGTTTGCGCCATTGGAAAGCTAACTTCCGGGGCTTCAATTTGGACATCCACCGGCACTTTTTGACCTCATCATCCATCCATCGACACTCTATTTAGCCGACCGGCCAGTACAAATTGCAGGTCGA
This sequence comes from Camellia lanceoleosa, assembly GCA_025200525.1. NCBI lineage: Eukaryota > Viridiplantae > Streptophyta > Magnoliopsida > Ericales > Theaceae > Camellia > Camellia lanceoleosa. The sequence goes on from CM045764.1 coordinate 39,927,026, forward strand.
CAATTTATTGTGCCGACCGGCAATTTATTTGGCCGATGACCTCTTTTCATGGCCGATTTGACCCTTTTGACTCTTGCAGGCATGGTGCATGCCAGCTGTGCCAGCTGGGATGCACAGACCCAGCTCCCCGTGTATATGTGTGCCTATTTGGAGCCTTTGCCCCTTTTTTTTTTGGACCCTTTGCTCATGGCTTCTTGAGGAAGCCTTGACCCCTTGTCTTGGCTTCCTCAAGAAGCCTACCAGCTGTCTTGGCTTCCTTAATAAGCCTTGGCCCTCTTGCTCCCCTTGAACCTTTCTCTTTAGCTTGTCTTATAAGCTTAGAGCCTCTCCATTTGTCTATATAAGGAGCTCTCCTCCTCCATTGTAAAGGGTTGGATTTTTGAGAAAAAAACCAGAGATATATAGATATATATCTGATATATCTCACCTCCCTCTCCATATCTCTCTCATTCAACCATCAAATACCCTTGTTCTTGGGCCATTTCCTCACCAATCCATAGCACCACACCTCTACACTTCATTTCAGTACATTGGAGGCCATTTACAGAGGCTAGGAGCTCATTTCCTTGGATCAAAACCTGTTGGTTTATTGGTCTACAAGGGTAAGCACACTTTTCCCCTAAACTAGCATTTTCTTGGTTCATCTCTAAGCCATATTTTCTTGCACCCTCTCACCCCCTTTTGGGGGTCACCCTCTCACCCCCTTTGCCACGTGACGGGTGGTGATTAGAGGAGCAGGAAAAAAAAGAAAAAGAAAAAGAAAATGTAACCAATGAGAGAGAGAGGGGGTCAAAGGAGGTGGGAGGAAAAGGGGGGATGAATTATTGTTGTTTTAACTAACATAAAAAAAAGAAAAAATTATGTTAGATTTCTTTTACTATCAAAAGTTAAAGAGGTATGTTTAATTCAAAATGATATTTTAGACATTATACGTGCATGACGTTGTATATAGTATTTTAAGCATTAGGTTTAATTATTTTTTTTTTTAGATAATGTCATTAAATTTAATTATTAAAATATTTTTTTTTCGTCTGTTTTATTTAACCAAAAAAAAAAAATGAAAACTATGGTATTATTTCATTATCCAATCAAAACTAGATTTAGTAAATCGCACCAATAAATATTACAAACTTGTGTTAATTCAATTATTTTCTATGTTGAATCTTCTGTTTGAAGACTTTAGACCTTGTTTGAAAATCATAAATTTTAGCTAAAAAGTTAAAATGTTATTATAAAAGTTCATTCATTTGTTTAAGAAAAAATTAGTAAAAAATCCACTCTAACAATTGTCTAAAATAATGGGTCTAATGAATATTTTTTGTTGGTGAGAAATCCACTTTTTGTGAAGTAGTTTGGTGAAAAGTCCAAACTGACATTTTGTTTTCAATTTTACCCTGAATTTATCTGTTGACTTTTTCATTGATTATCTGTTCAAACTTTAATCTATATGTTCAATTTTTTTCCTTATCTGTTCAATTTTTTTACCCTATCTCTTTAATTTTTTAATCTTTTCTATCCAAATTTCTCTTATTTGTTTAAATATTTGTCCAAATAAAATTCTATTTGTCTAATTTTTTGTTTATCTATTCAATTTTCCTCCATCTGTTTAATTTTTTATTTTAATCTTTTCAATTCAAATTTGAATTGTTCTATCTGTCAAAATTTTTTTTTTAATTTGTTGCAATCTTCTTCATCATCATCATCAACAACAACAACAACACCACCACCAACAACAAATAAGAAAAAAAATCGATAAGGATATAAAAAAAAAAAATTAATTAATAATAATTAGCTTGCATTTCTTTTGGTGATACGTTTCCTTATCCCCCAAATTTATTATCTTAACTCCTCAATTCTCAAATTAAGGTCTCGTTTGGGAATAGACTATTTTAGTAACTTTTTAATTTTTATGAAAAATTGTGCAGAAAAATAGAGAGAGTCATCTGATAACTTAGAGCATCTACAATTGATGTGTTAAAAATGTGTGTTAAAGTATTATATGACAAAAAGTGATAAAAGTGGGACCCAAAAATGTATGTTAAGAGTTTGTTAATTTAGTGAGTAAATAGTGAGTGAGTGGTGGTACAATGGATATGTTTAAGTGTGTGTGAAAGGGTATGTTAAAGAATATATATACATATAAATAGTTAGCAGCAACTGACGGCCGAAAGCCCAGCTAGTCAACCGGTCAGACCCTTTTTTTTTTTTTCTTCTTACTTGAAGGGTCCGGATGACCCCATGGCACTTACCTCTCCCTCACTAGCTAAAACGCTGGCTGTAGTTAACACTATTTAACATCTGACACTAACTTTGACCATTAATGAATAACTTATTAGCTCCATTGTATGAACAAAATAGAGCTTGGCTGGCCAAAAGTTTAACATCTGACACTAATGGAGGGTTAACAACTCCACTGTGAAAGCTTTTATAGTGACATTTTAGTTTTTTTTACTAAAATGTTTAGTCTCCAAATGAAGCCTAAACATTCACAAAAATTAATTAATTAATTTTTTTTTAAAAAAAAGAAAAAAAAAACAATACATTACCTTGTGCTCGCTACTAGACCAAGATCTAGACTCCCGAAACAGATCTCTCTCTCTCTCTTCTCTGCTTCTTCATCTTTCTCTTTGAGCTTTCTCAAGATTTAGACTAATCAATCGACACACACAACCTAACAATGTCGATCCACGCCAAGACAAACTTGGTGGTGACAGCCTTGTGCTGTCTTCCCCTACCAGTCCTCTTGCAGACCTGTTTACTATGTCTAGAGCCCGTCTCCTCTTCCCCGATCTGTTCAATCTTAACCATAATTTTATAACAATAAACAATGGATTACAAGTATATATATATATATATACAGAGATGAGAGATGGATCTAAGAGTATCGTTTCCCTTATGATTGATTTCTTCGATGGTAGCACACAGCAAAGTTCGACTCATCCAGCTCGACTTCATTGCGCCTTGTCGGCACTAGTCGTCAATCATGAACTCAAGAGAGAGAGAGAGAGAGAGAGAGAGAGAGAGAGAGAGAGAGAAAGAGAGTGTGTGTGTGTGTATGTATTTGGTATGGAGATGATGGCGAGACTGCGACGGCGAAGGAGCTGCAGAACAGGGACAAGAAAGAGAGAAAGAGAGAGATGATTTTGGTTTCAGAGACGAAGCTATAGAACTAGAGACAAGAGAGAAGAGAGATAAAGAAAGGATTTTGGTTTCAGATGAGAGATACAGTTTTATATATAGAGGGTATTTTGGTCATTTTCCTTAGCCATGTCCTTATGGACAAAGTGTTTGTGTCTAGACCTATCGCCAAAGAGAAATTTTATTTCCACACACTTAATTAGGGACGAGCATGGTCCGGATTGGTCCAAATTGATCCGGATTGGAATAAAATCATGACCAATCCATTATCTAAGGTTCTTGAAAAATTGGAACGAATCCAATCCATTTAAATTATGGAACCAATCCGAACCAATCCATTTAAATACGGATTGGATTGGTTTAGGACCACGGATTCACATAATTAAATAACCAAAAAACTATATAACATTTAATTTCATAAAAACATAAATATAGCATCATATTAGTTCCACAATAGCAACATGTCTTTCCATAATAGCGACATGTTGTTCTAGAATTTAAACAATCACAAGAAAACTGGTTCCATATAAGTATTTAGACCATTAAAAATTAAAACTAAAAATCAACAAATAAAAGCAATAAAAGAAGATACTATGCGGGCTTAAGTTTTATATGGAATAAAAGAAGATATTATGCAGGAGTGTATATAATATAAATATAGGCTATTTGTATACAGTCCAGATCGGTTTCAATACGAAATCATAGGGTTTAATCTGGAACCACTTTGTGGACTACGAATTTTTAATTTTTCAATTCGGAACCAAACCACAGATTCAAAAAATCAATTCAAACTAGGGGTGGTGCGCGGGTCGGTTGTGGCCACAGAACCTCCAATTCGCCATCCATTCGTTAGATTCGCGGATTAGAGAAAATCAATCTGCATCCGTCCGCCAATCCGGTGGATGTGGGTTGAGCGGATTGGCGGATGGATGCGAATCGGTTTGGCAGTTTAAAATTTTATAAATTTTCAACATAATTCAACTTGTGTACTTCCTCAAAAAAAAAAAAAAGAAAGTATTGCAGTCAATGCCTTAAAAAAATATTATAATCGCTGCATGCCTCACCCAAAGTAAGAAAATTTAAAACTTTAGAATATCACAATCACTGCATGCCTCATCCACATACTACAATCACAGTATGCCTCATCCACATCAAGTATTACAATATGTGATTCTTAAAATATAAAAACAATTCAAACCACCAAAACCATGAACAGAGCAGTAGTAAAGATTGTATGTTTCGGTATTGTTACATCTGTATCTGTTTTTGAAAACAAAAACCAACCAGCATATATCATATTTTCGATTTACTATTTTTAGAGATAGATTCAAAAACCAAAAAATATAGATAAATAATACGTTTATTTTTTTCAATTCAAAAAAGATATTTAAGTTGAATTTTTTTTTTTCAACAGAATATTTAAACTCTTTTTTAATTGAAAACGCAAACAAAATATTTAAACAAACTGAAAACACAAAGTCTTATAAATTAGTAGAGGTGCTCGTAATTTGGCGGTTCGGCGGTTCGATTGCGGCCAAAGGAATCTCAAATCTGCCATCCGTCCGCCAGATTGGCGGATTGGAGAAAATCAATCCGCAACCGTCCGCTTGTCATCACTCATCCGTCCAAAATGTGGAGGATCGGTTCGGTTCGGTCGGTTTTGACGGATCAGTATATCCACTGCTCACCCCTAATTCAAACCTGCCGGATTGGATTGGACCGAATTACATTATAGATTTTACAGATTCCTTACTCAGCCCTACACCTAATTATCTCAGTGCACACACTAAATAAAATATTATTTTAATAGCAGTTATACCCAAACAAAAATAACCATAATGGACATCCACTAACACCTATAATATTATATGAAAATATTCTCTATACATATCTTTTAAAATAAAATAAAAAAAATTCAATGTACACCTTTTGAGTAAAAAAAAACTAAATCCTGATTTTTTCATTGTTATTACTCTACTTGTTACACATTCTATACTCCTCTATTGTTTGCAAAGTAATACTCTCATAACAACTCTCATATTACTTTAATATCTAGATTTATACTCTATTAGTGATTTATACTCTATTAGTTTTTTGGTGCATAACTTCTTCTTCTTCTTATTCTTTTTTTTTTTTTTCCCTTTTGCAGTTTTCAGTCGAACAACCAGTGCCGAATTATTTCATTATATTCGGACATCAATTGTCAAATTATTTCATTATATTTGGACATTAACTGGTGATTTTTTTTTTTCAAAACAAATTTTTTGAACTAATCACTTTTATTCGGATGTTAAGTTTCGAATTAAATGTATAATTTTAGAAAACTAGTGCCGAAATTCCCAAACTGAAAAACATAAATTAAAAAAAAAAAAAACGAGGGTGTGGTCTTGAATGGTTTTCATGTGGGTCTACAATGAGTTTACAATTCTAGAAGAACGGTCACTCAACAAGTGTGTAGAAATGAAGGTTGAGTGGTGTGTATACAATGATTATGAGTGAAGGGTATAATTATAACTTTCAGTGTGTGGATTGAGATGAGAAAATTAATTGATAATCAAATTAATAAGTCTGCATATTGAGAGAAGATGTGCACTGAGGTAATTAAGCGTGTCAAAATAGAATTTCCTATCGCCAAACAAAATTGAAATTTAGACTTTTCGCCGGAGTGCTTTTTTTTTTATTCTTTTATACATTTTGTCCTAAATTTTTTTTAAAAAAATTATTGAATTGTAATCTACTACTTTTGCAGGTGTGCTTTTATAGAGTGACAAACTAATTTTAAACAATTGTTAAATTTTTTTTTGGTGTGTCGTATTTAATCTTACATAAAATTATTTAAATTTTCACAAAATTGAGTAAGTTTATGAAAAGGGTAAATTATTGATAAATCTCATTTAGAAGTGTTTTAATCCAAGAAGTCCATGAAGGAATTTTTTAACCCATTTAGTCCCATGTATGTTTAGTTTTATTCCATAAAGTCCTTTTTCTTGATTTACACTATTTTCTAAGACACTTATGCCCTTATATTTAATTTTGATACCCTTATAAATATTTTTTGAACGGTTAGCAATTTTATGATGTGAACATTCATATTTTAAAATTCACATTGGTAGGAATGTAAAATTGGCCCGTGGGCGGCCCAAAACCCGCCGGCCAGCCGGGGCGGGCCCGGCCCGTTGACAATGTGAATATTCACATTGACATGTTAACATTTACATTAGTAGGAGTGTAAAATTGACCCACGTCTCGTGGCAGTGCGAAACCCGTCCGCGGCCCATAGGCGGCCCGGGGCGGGCCCGATCCGGCTCGTTGACAATGTGAATATTCACATTGACATGTTAACATTCACATTGATAAGAGTATAAAATTGGTCCGCGGCCCATGGTTGGCCAAAAGCCCGCCCGCCCGCCGCCCGGGACGGGCCTGGCCGAGCCCGTTGACAATGTGAACATTCACATTGATAGGAGTGTAAAATTAGCCCGCGCCTCGTGGTTGCTCGAAACCCGTCCACGGCCCATGGCGCGGCCCGGGACGGGCCCGGCCTGGCCTGTTGACAATGTGAATATTCACATTGACATGTTAACATTCACGTTGATAAGAGTATAAAATTGGCCAACGGCCAAGGCCAACTCTTTGTTGACAATGTGAATATTCACATTGACATGTTAACATTCACATTGATAGGAGTATAAAATTGGCCAGCGGCCTATGGCGGGCCCGACCTGGCCCGTTGACAATATGAATATTCACATTGACATGTTAACATTCACATTGATAAGAGTATAAAATTGGCTAGCGGCCTAGGGCAAGCCCGACCCGGCCCGTTGACAATGTGAATATTCTCATTGACATGTTAACATTCACATTGATAGGAGTGTAAAATTTGCCCGCGTCTCGTGGTTGCCCGAAACCTGCCCGCGGCCCATGGGCGGCCCGAGGCGGGCTTGGCCCGGCCTGTTGATAATATGAATATTCACATTGATATGTTAACATTTACATTGATGATAGTATAAAATTGGCCCGCGGCCCATGGGCGGCCAAAAGTCTGCCCGCCCCCCGGGGCGGGTCCGGCCCGGCCCGGCCCGTTGACAATGTGAATATTTACATTGACATGTTAACATTCACATTGATAGAAGTGTAAAATTAGTCTGTGCCTTGTGGCTACCCGAAACTCGTCCATGGCCCATAGGCGGCTGGAGGCGGGCCCGACCCGGCCTGTTGACAATGTGAATATTCACATTGACATGTTAACATTTACATTGATAAGAGCATAGCCAGCGGCCTAGGGCGGGCCCGACCCGGCCCGTTGACAATATGAATATTCACATTGACATGTTAATATTCACATTGATAGGAGTGTAAAATTGGCCCGCAGCTCGAGGCAGGCTTGGCCCGACCCGTGACAATGTAAATATTCACATTGACATGTTAACATTAACATTGATAGGGGTGTAAAATTTGCTTGCTGCCCGAAGCTTGCCCACTGCCCGGGGTAGGCCTGGCCCGTTGACAATATAAATATTCACATTGACATGTTAAAATGTACATTGATAGAAATGTAGAGTTTGTCTGCGGTCCGTGGGCTGCTCGAAGCCCGCCTACGGCCCGGGGCAGGCTCGTTTCAGTCCGGGTCCAAGCATGTCCGAGACCCTAGGTTAGGGCTTAGGTCATCACTTTGAAGCCCGGCTCGGCCCATCGGCCTGCTTAAGACCCATTCAAGGCTTAGTCTGAGGCCCAGCTCGCCCGAGGCGCAATGTATTTTTTTGTGAAAAATAATAAAATTTTGGTAGAAAAAATTAAAAAGAATTAAAAAAAATGGCCAGACCCGCCCAAGCTCGACCTAAGCTTGAGGCTAGGCTCAGGCCCACCGGCCCGACCAGAGGCTCGATCCATCGGTTCGTCCAAAGCCCGAATACCCTTGTGCTAGGGCTAAGGCCTGGGCCTAATTTTTTGGCCCGTGGGTCGGCCGGACTCGGCCCGGGAAAGGCTCGTTTGGGCCCAGGCTCGAGCCTAGTCCGAGACCCTAGGCTATGGCCTGGGCCATCACTTTGAAGCTTGGCCCGTTCCATCGCCCCGGTTAAGGCCCATTTAAGGCTCGGTCCGAGGCCCAACCCGAGCCTAGGCCTAATGTCTTTTTTTGTAAAAAATAATAAAATTTTGGTAGAAAAAATTAAAAGAATTAAAAAAAATGGCCAGGCTCGCCCCGGGCCGCCCACGTGCTGTGGGCGGGTTTCGCGCAGCTATGAGGCACGGGCTAATTTTACACTCCTATCAATGTGAATGTTAACATGTCAATGTGAATATTCACATTGTCAATGAGCCGGGCCGGGCCCGCCTTGGGCTGCTGGCCAATTTTATACTCTTATCAATGTGAATGTTAACATGTCAATGTGAATATTCATATTGTCAACAAAGCCAGTGATTTGGACTCTGAGTCGCCTATGGGCCGTGGGCGGTTTCGGCGACCATGGTAGGCGCGAGCTAATTTTACACTCCTATCAATGTGAATGTTAACATGTCAATGTGAATATTCACATTGTCAACGGGCCGGGCCGGGTTGGACCCGTCCCGGGCCGTGGGCGGGCTTTTGGCCGCTCATGGGCAACGGACCAATTTTATACTCTTATCAATGTGAATGTTAATATGTCAATGTGAATATTTACATTGTCAACGGGTCGGCCCGGGCCGCGGGCGGGTTTCGCGCCGCCACGAGATGCGGGCCAATTTTACACTCCTATTAATGTGAATGTTAACATGTCAATGTGAATATTCACATGGTCAATGGGTCAGGCCTGCTCCGGCCTGACTCGAATTTTTTCGGGCACCCACGAGGATCGACATGGGCCGGGCCCCTACACATTGACGATATAAACATTCACATTGACGATGTGAACATTCATATTATGAGTATTTTGGTAATTATGTCACCCATAGGACTTATTGAAATATAAAAACATAATGTGAACTAAATGGAACATAAGTAAATGAATAGGGTATTTTGGTCTTCTTACTTCAAATAGGACTTAATGAAATAGTAAAAAAAAATATGAATTGGATGAAATAAAGTTTTTAGAAAGTGGATTTATCGAAAAAGCTCCCTTACGAAAACTTATGTGATTATATAAATTTGTGTTGGAGTTACACATTTTTGTGAAACTTTTTATTTAAATTCCTAAAAATTTATATAACTTTTATATAAGATTGTATATGATGTGCAATGCATATCTAATCTAAATAATTCTTGAATTATAAATCATATTTTGTGAAAATATTGTACGCGATAATATCTTTAAAAATTATAACTCGAAACTAAATCAAATCACAACTAATGATTGGATTTTATTTGATTCTAAAATTTGTATGATTTGATTTGAATTGGTTCAATTCTTAGACCTCTTTTAAAAAGGTCAAAAAAGGAGAAGTTAATTTATTAGTTTATTGACTTATTTATCTCACACTATTTTTTTAAAAATATTTTTGCACGTTTTTTTATTTTATTTTATAATAAGCCAATAAATTATTTTTATAATTGGATTAAAAGCTGATTTGTTAATTTTTTTAAGTCACATTATCTTTTTAATTTTTTTTACATATTTTTTCAAAAAAAGTAAAAAAAAAAATTTAAAAACTGATTTTTAACCTACTTCACAAAATAAGCCTAAATAAATAAAAAGTCACTCTCCAAAATAAGATTAAACTCAAGCAAAAATTAGTTCACCTGTAATTTTAGTGGAATATATTAATAAAATATTTGCTTTTATTTTTCTCAAGATGTAATCACTAACACCATTTCTAATCCAACTCAAATTTTTTATTAAATTTAAATTTAAATTTAATAAAAATTCAGTGAAAACGATATTTTAACCTTTTTATCAAATTGATATTAAATAAAGGATGTTCTAATTTTTTAATCAAATTAATAGAGCGTTTAATATTTCATCAAATCTTAGGGAGAATCATTGGTGGATGACCGGCCAAACAATCGGTGAATGATTTGAAGAAAATTTACACTAGATCAATTGAACTACCCTGACACCTTTCAGATCCACAAATTATTTTGATGAAAATTAAAAATTTAACATTAGAACCGTTGATGTGAGAACTATGTTTGGAAATCTATGAGAGAAAAAAAAGAAAAGAAAAGAAATAATTACTTAAGTTATAAGAGAAAAGAAAAGAAATGATTGTGATTTTTTTCTTTTTTGTTCGGATAAATAAGAAATAAAAGAAAAGAAATGATTATAATTTCTCCCATTCTTGCTTGATTAGATTTTATAAGAGAAAATAAAATAAATTATTTTATGTAATATTATCAAAATAACTTTTTTATATTTTGTAAATCATTTTATTTCTTTTATTTTTATAAGGACAAAATTGATATTATGAAAATATAAAAATATGTTGCTCTCTTTTCTCTCACAATCTCTCCACTTTTGAAAAGATTAAAAATGAAAGTTATAAAAGAAATGAGTTTCTTTCCATTTCTCTCAATTTCTCCTCACTTAAATTATTCAAACAAGTAAAAGAAATATATAACTCTCTATTTATTTTCTTTTCCCTCTAAATTACTCAATCCAAATATATTAAAAAGATTTAATCCAAATCTTTACTTAAATTTAATTTAAAAAAAAAAAAAAACCCCTTCGAGATGCTCTAACAAGATATTTGAGCATCTCCAACCACATCCTCTTCTCAAGAGGATGGAAATAATATTTTTTATTCAAAAAGTACAAATAAGGGAGGTTATTATTCATTCAAATTCCAACAACAAACTTTCATTTCCTTCATTCAAACTCCAATCAAAAAGTAATTTTTGTTCATTAATAAATATTTGATTTTAAAATTTTTGTAAAATATATTTAATATTATACTCATTTTAAAGGTATGATTTTATACTTTTTATTGATGTCAATTTTATAAAAATTAAATTTACACATTAAAAATTATTTTGAATATAATAAAAAATATAGAGTGAATAGTATTTTAGAGTCTCTTTCATTTTGTTCATGCTCCTTTCATATTTGAAGAATCAATCCATATTCTTTCATTTAGGAGGAAAAAATGAAAGGTAGGTTGGAGCTTAAAATTAAAAAAGATCCTTTATATTTGAAGTTTTGAAAGATGGGTTGGAGAGGCTCTTTTTGAGAAGATTACTTATTTCGATAATTTGTTTCTTACTCATCGAGACTGGTGTACACAGTCATCAATCAAATTTTTTTTCCAGTCACTATCCTTTCAAGTCTAGTGTAAAAGCTTCTGCGATATCACTTCTCCGGCTACAATTCGCCGGAATCTGACATCCATCTGCACAGTTCGCCGGAATATGACCCACATTCCTACTCACTTGAGCCGCTTGTAGGACGAATTGCTTCAAGTCAAGTGTATGTTTTCCGCTCTGCATTTTCTTGGATTTTCCTGGAAAAGTTCTGTAGTCTGTTTTTATCGTTTTTTGTCCTTTTCTTTTCCAGGAAAATCTCTGTGAGTGACTAACATTTCACCGTGCATTAATCGTCCTGGCTTTTGACTTTAAGTCTCTCAATTTTGGTAAGTTCGTCTTTATTCTTTTGCGTTGTGTTTGGTTGAGAGGTTAGGGGAGGGATTTAGAAAGGAAAAGGAAAAAGGTGCATGAAATTAGGTGAAATATAGGTATATTTTATTCACATTTCACCAATTTTTTTCATTTTTCATTTTTCTTTTCAAATTCTTTCTCAAATCTCCCAACCAAATACAGTATTGGGGTTTTTGTTTTGATGTAAGTACGTTATATAGGCAATGTCTGCCGACTGAGAGAAATTTTTGGGTGTAAATAGGACAGGTGTCATGTGGTACCTTTTTCTTTTCTCATTAGTTGAGAGAGTGGGGACTGCATTTATGTGTTGGGTGATGAGGAGAAAACATGAGAGGTTATAATGTTTATGATTAGTTGAAGACATCATGCTACATGGTACCCTATCGGCATTTAAGAATTTTTTAGACTGAGAAATTTTTGGGTGTCTACTCAAAAAATTTTATTTTGAGTGTATGATTATGTGGTAGATATTAATTTGTGCAAGCACAAGATAAAAGTTCTAGGTAATTTTTTAGTTGAAAAGGTTGGTTTGTAATATCACGTCATTTATTACCCAAAGTAACTTTTACATTTTGGGAAAAAGTTAGGAGAGTTGGTACTCAAATTTTTTATCAAATGAGAGATTAAAATATCTAAGGTGTGACGTCACATCATAAGATATTTGATCATTTATTTAATAAAAAATTTGGTACTGGCATTATCCTGGTTGGTAAAGTAAGTGAGATTTAAATTTGGTGTTGACATACTCCGAACAAGTAATTTGGTTCATATCACATATTTTGGTTTACGAATTTTTATAGTGAAAATTATGAATCACAAGGTTATGGTGTATAACCTAAATTATAATAGTAAAGTTATGTGTTTTGGGCAATTTTTTTATTTTATTTTATTTTATTTTTTATGATAAGTAAAAAATTATATTTTTTGTGAGATGCAGAAAGTTAATACATTTTGTAAAAGATACATATCACACGTGATAGCCTTTCCCACATATTTTTGACTGCTTTTGATATAATTTTTTTGGCTAAAAAAGTGGTTAGAAAATTAACTGTAATGAAGATTCATATTTAATGTGACACGAACCATAGTCAAAATGAATTTGGTGCACATATTTTATTTTTCACTTTAATTTTTTGACTACATAACTTTGCCTGTTTGGTGCAACTTTAGCCTCTTTGTAAGTTAAAAGCTGATAATTATAAAACAAAAACTAAAAGCACTCATTTCTTAATTTTCAAATAATCAATTTTATTCCCAGTTTATTTAAGTAAATTTTGCTTACAAAGTTGCACCAGTTTGATACATTTAAGCAGCTCATATAAGTAGCACTAAACAACCCTGTTGTTACTTTTTTATTTATTTTATAACATATTTTGCACCTAACTACCAATCAAAATGAATCGCATACACACAATTAATATTTTTGGTAATGTTTTGGGCTCCTTTACTGGGCCAACGCCCAAAAAGTAGCCAGAAAATGAACTCTGCATAGTGTGGTGTAGATTCAAATTTAATTTGATATGGGCGACAACCATAATGCATTTGATCCATACATTTCATTTTTTAAACTACTCTTGGGGGCTACTTTTGTGGCTATGTAGCATTGTTGTTACTATTTTTTTGATTACTATGCATACATGTCGGCAAATTTTGCGCCTAACCAGCCTCAGTTCTGGTATAGTCCTCTTTTTCTCCATGGCTTTATTGGAAACTTGAGTGAGCTAATACACTCTTGGATATCAAAATGTGAATGGATGGATATATACGATTGTTCTTAGTAACCTAAACTTTTTTGTCTCTGTTTCTGAGTAGGGAAACAGAATCAGGAAAACGAGTGAGATTGCACCCATTCCCAGCTGCCATGTATAAAGTTATATAATTAGCATTTTGAATCATATTTCAAAATTGAGTTTCATAATTTTACCTTCCTGTTTTATATAGATGCATAAGTGGCTTTGATTGATGGCAACTAGTTCGGAGTGACAAGAAGTGTCTAGAATGTCGTGCTGGCACACTGCATTCATTTTGAACAGGGCCCACACTCCATCGCAGGAGCATTACATTCTATTCAACTTTTCTGTGAAATTTTTCTAGGCCATTAGCATTACTGTCAATAAATTAAATTTAGGTTCATGAGAATTGTAGAGTGCAGAAAAGGAAAACTTTTTTGGTTTTTGGTTTATTTATTATTGTTATTATTGCATTAGACATAAGTTACCAACCCTTACCACTATGGTACTTGTGGTGCATGTACTATTGTTTTGAGGGGTTTTCAAAACTATATTTGGGAATCATTTTTTGTGTGATTGCAGGTAAAGAAATATCTTGCTGCAAGTATCAGGAAGATTGAGCTCCACTGGTTAAGTAGTCATGAGCAGAAGGAAAAGGAATATTTGTCAAAATCCATTTGATGCGTGTCGTAAGCATGAAACTCCCTATCTTTCCTTTCCTCGCACTTTTTTTTTTCCCCTTTCTTTTTCTGATTGGTGATGAAATGTGAACAATTTTATCCAAGTTTTGTTGATTTTTAAAGTAATTAGGAATTATCCCTAGTCGAAATCCTTGATAGATTTTGCTTCTTGCGTCTTGGCACTACCCGTTCCAAACTTACTTGAATTCATTAGGTCTGAAATTGATTTAGTCATTAATCAAATAATTTTCTTGATTGGTCAGACCAGAAAATCAAAATCTTTATGCCTTTTCTACATACAATATTTGATTTGCTAGAATATTTATACTCATCTTGTAATTTAGTAGAGTTCCTGGTTATGTCCCAAAAATGTCATTTTTCAACTTGGCAAGAATTGAAGCACGCATGCTATTGGATTACTCAAGTAAATCTTATTTTCTAGATGCTAGCTTAACCAATTCTTAAAATAACCCACAAAATAGATTCGTTTGGTCAGATGAAAGTGATTTTCATTATGACGAGGTTTCTAAATTGAGCCAAACTGAATTAATTACTCGTGAGGTATGGTTCACTTTAAAAGATTTTTTTTTGAGCTCTTCACATATGTTTCTCGTTAATTTCAATTTTCAACATCATCTTGAAATAAATGATAGAATTGATAGTAGAACATAAAACATAGAGCCTAGGTTATGACTTATTCCTTAAATGACTCTATTTCATTTGGTTCAAAGAAAAAAAAAATGGATTTTCTATTTTTTTTTCAACACAGCAAAATAGACTTTTCAACTGCCAGGCGAAACTAAATGGACTTATTTCATGCAGCTTTGACTTAGAAGTGCCACTAAATCTTTGTTGAATAATTTGTATTTGAAATGTTTCTGATTTATAGTTATTATCGATATGCCATCTGACAGCTTTTGAGGCATTTTATCACGGCTCGTGGAAATCTGTGGCTTGCATACGAATAAGGGCCGGGTCTATAACTATGCTTGTAGTAGATGGTGGAGATGTGTTTGAAGAAAACGTTTCTGTACCAAACCTTCGAGTAAGATCAAGAAAAGCAAATTGGTCAGATTGCATCTTTTTAAGGCCTGGACTTGACGTTTGTGTTCTTTCGACCTCTCAAGTTACAGAAAGTTCAAGCGAAGAGAAAAATATGGAATCAGTAAGTCGCCATTTATTTTATCTGAAGCTGCAAAACTGTGCTTTTTTTTTCTGTTTTTCTGCTATACTTCACATGTTTGATGAATGCTGTAGTTTGAAAGTCCCCTGTTTTTGTCGACACTTTTTTGTAGTTTTTGGTTTGGTTTGCAATCATATAATGATTAATGATACTTGTGATGTTACATGTTCGTATTTTTGTACTTCTTTCCCACATAAAATGATTCGGATTTTAAGATTATTAACCTTAATTACTTTTTTTTTTTTTTTTTCCCCCTGATGTAGGTCTGGTTTGACGCTCAAGTAAATTCTATTGAGAGGAAGCCTCATGAGCCTAAATGTACTTGCCAATTTTATGTTAGGTTCTATGTTACACAAGACCCTCTTGGCATGAGCAAGAAAAAGCTTAGTAAAGATACAATCACAGTGCAAATTGATCAAATGTCCATCCTTCAAAATCTTCAAAAGAACCCTTGTGAAAATGAGCACTACCGTTGGGACTTCTCCGAGGACAACTTCTCTTCACTACAAAAATATAAATTGTTAACGGGAAAGTTCTCATCTGATCTTTCATGGCTACTTGTTGCATCTGTTGTGAAGAAAGTTGAATTTGATGTCAGATCAATACAAAACAGGATTGTCTATCAGATTTTGGGTGATGATTTAAGTGCTGTAAATTTCAAATTAGAGAACGAAACATCAGTCCCCATTGTTGTCCCGTTTACTCTATCTGATATTCTTGAGAAGGGAATTGATTGTGAGATTGATGAAGAGGAACCATTGCCATTTTATGATTTAATGGGCTTGCGGCGATCCAAGCGTCGATGTGTACAGCCAGATCGTTACTTGGGTTGTGGTGATTTGTCGGAGTCAGATATTGATGTGGCTCGAACATGGATATGCAAAACAAACGGAGGGAAGTATGATGAAAGTGGTGATAGGGTTTCACGTAAAAAAGATTCCTTTGAGAATCGTCTTGCATGCCAAATTAAGATCAAATCATCAAGGGAGGTGAAATTGGTTGTATCCAAACGAAGAGAACATCAACAGCAACTTGCTGATCAAAGAAAACATCAATCTGAACATGCTAGTGTTCGTGTTTGTGTTCCTGTGCCTGTTGAGACTGATCAGATGGTCCATGACAAAGAGGATCCTCATGATGCTCAGATTCCCGACACTTATTCAGAAGATATTGGTGAAAAGGTTGAAGGTAGATGGGAGTGGAAAGGTTCACATAAGAAATTCCAAAGAAAAATGGATTATTCTACATGTTTAGACCGGGGGATTTTTCAGAATGATGGAACTAACAGAAAGAGATCCTTTAGTCCGAGTATGTGCAAAGAAATGATAAGGACATGTATGGAGAACATAAAATCCACAATCAAGAAGGAACAACCACTAGTTATTGATCTGTGGAAAGAAATCCAGGCAGAAAATTTCTTGAACCTAGGGGATATTAGCAACATGCCCTCATTGGACGAGGAAGAAGACTCGGAAATCGACATGTGGGAGGAAATGGAATTTTCCATGGCATCAACCTATCTTCTTGATGATAGCAAGGTATGATTTTTATCTCTTTTTTTTTTTTTCTTTTTTTCATCATCTTATTTGGGTATAAGTTCAAGAGCTAAACTACAAGTCAAATGCATAATTTTATACTTTGAAATGGAACTTTAGAGTCTTGATAATATAAGGGCCATTAAATTTTGTAATTTTTCGTTCTTATTGGATTGCATATTTGATTCCTGATTTGTCTCACGGAATGCTTTTTCAGGGTTCCATTGTTGAAGTCCCTGTTGAGGTTGAGCAAAATACAAGTGAACACTGTGGACAAGTTTGCCAGCATGAGTACAAACTCAATGAAGAAATTGGAATTCTATGCCAACTATGTGGCTTTGTGAGCACTGAAATAAAAGATGTCTCGCCAACCTTTGTAAGTCAAGTGGATTCGAGAGACCAAAGTATTTCATAGATAACTCATGCTTTTGTTAGAATCCTTCTAGCTCTAGGTTCATTACCGATCTCCCTAGACATCCTGGTCGTGTTTCATAGGCCGAATATGCAGGCACAAAATGGAATGTCCCAAGTATTGTTTTAAATAACAGTATCGAGATACATATCAATATTTATGATACAGTCATATATTGGTCAACATTGGACAGTATTTGCCAATATATCGGTATCGGAATTCTGAAATCCCGATATGCCAGTCCGTAAAACCAGGTCCTAACAACCCAAATAAGTGATTCTACAGTTAGATTTTTCTTTTATTTGAATGTGTACTTGACAATGTGCAAACAACCAGAGGTATACAGGCTAAAATCCTTTCTCATAGTTGGTCCAATAGGTGTTAGGTTCCTACTTTGTACCCCTGCTTTGTGACTTGTACCTTTGTTCTAATTTCTAAGGTTTCATCTAATGCAATATAAGTCATCCTCATTAGTCCTTTCTTCTTTAATTATGTAGTTTCAAACCAGGAGTTTGATTCCAATCAACCATTCACTCAATGAAGAAGATTCAGAGCATAAGGCGGATGAAGGTATGGGGCTCAATCTTTTTGGCGTCGCTGCTGCCTCCAACATGCCCTTATTGGAGAGGGAAGACAATGTGTGGGCTTTAATACCCGATCTTAAAAGGAAATTACACTTCCATCAAAAGCGAGCATTTGAATTTCTTTGGCGTAACGTTGCTGGTTCTTTGGTACCCGAACTTATGGAACAAATGGTTGAGAAAAGAGGGGGTTGTGTTATCTCTCACTCTCCTGGGGCAGGCAAAACTTTGCTTATCATTGCATTCCTTGTGAGCTACTTGAAGTTATTCCCCAGATCACGACCTCTAGTCCTCGCTCCAAAAACAACACTCTGTACTTGGTACAAAGAAGTGAATAAGTGGGAAATTCCTATTCCGGTTTATCAGATCCACGGTCTTGGAACCTACAGAGACGAACTCTTGAGGCAGAAATTGAGATCATCTCCAGAAGCTCCGAAGGCCAACCAAGATGTTATGCACCTTTTAGACTGCATGGAGAAAATTGAGAAGTGGCTCATACATCCGAGTGTACTTCTAATGGGTTATACCTCTTTTCTAACATTGACCCGAGAAGATTCAAAATTCGCTCACAAAAAATATTTGGGCAAAGTGTTGCGGCAAAGTCCTGGGATTCTTATACTTGACGAGGGGCACAACCCAAGAAGCACTAAATCGAGGCTGAGGAAGGCTTTGATGAAAGTTGAGACGGGGTTGAGAATTTTGCTCTCGGGCACGTTGTTTCAGAATAATTTTAAGGAGTATTTCAACACCCTCACTTTGGCAAGACCGAGTTTTGTCAGTGAGGTGTTGAGGAAATTAGACCCAAAGAGGTTTAAGAGGAGAAAGAGAAGCACAAAAACACACTTTTTACTAGAAAATAGAGCAAGAAAATTTTTCATCCATAAAATTGCAAAGAAGATTGATTCGGGCGTAGAGGAAAAAAGAATGGAGGGTTTGAATATGTTGAAGAATTTGACAAGTGGATTTATAGATGTATACGAAGGTGGAAACTCCGACAACCTTCCCGGTTTACAATGTTACACTATAATGATGAAGTCAACACCTTCCCAACAAGAGCTGCTGACAAAACTTCAGGGTGAAAGACCTTTGCACAAAGGATTTCCATTGGAAATGGAGCTTCTGATTACTCTTGCATCGATACATCCTTGGTTGATCCGAACTGCAGCGTCCTCCAGTAAATATTTCAGCACGGAAGAGTTGAATTGTCTTGAGAAATACAAGCTCAACCTCAAGTCGGGTTCAAAAGTGAGATTCATCATGAGCCTCGTGCCTCGATGCATCATCAGGAGGGAGAAGATTCTGATCTTTTGCCACAATCTCGCTCCGATCAATCTATTCCTAGACATATTCGAGTCATTCTATGGGTGGCGAAAAGGTGAAGAAGTTTTGGTGCTTCAAGGGGACATTGAACTTTTTGAACGTGGAAGGATAATGGACAAGTTTGAGGAACCGGGAGGGCCCTCAAAAGTAATGCTAGCTTCGATCACAGCTTGTGCCGAGGGCATTAGTTTAACTGCAGCATCACGGGTGATCCTATTGGACTCGGGGTGGAATCCCTCCAAGAGAAAGCAAGCTATAGCACGGGCTTTTAGGCCTGGTCAAGTGAAAGTGGTGTATGTGTATCAGCTATTGGCTGCTGGAAGTTTGGAAGAAGAGAAGTACAGTAGAACAACATGGAAGGAGCGGGTTTCAAGCATGATATTCAGTGAGGAGCTTGTGGAGGATCCTTCTCAGTGGCAAGCAGAGAAGATTGAAGATGATATATTGAGGGAGATAGTGGAGGAAGATAGAGCTACATTGTTCCATATGATAATGAAGAATGAGAAAGCTTCAAATGGGGTGATCAGAGGTAAAGAATAGCCTTCTATATCATAGTAAAACAATGTATATTTTTGCCAAAGCTTAAACATATTATGTGATGTTGTTTCAAAGGACAAAACTTGAAGCAGCAACAAATCCTTTTGGGGGGTGTTTTTGTAGAAATGCATTACATATGGCATAACTGTGCATAGGGTTTGTTTTGTACATATGTTAGAACATATTATAGATTATATATAGCTTAACATATTATAGATTATAATTTTGAGCAGAAACTTTTTACATATTTGGTACAAAATGGTTGGATTATAGATTTAACTTACAGGGTAGTGTTTGTTTAAATTGTAAAGTAACATTTTTGTTATGTAATTGTCATTTATGCCTTTATTAGCTGTAAGTGTTTGAGAGTGGAAGAGAAATGAGGGGGGGTGGGCGGTTTATATAGGGCCATGATGGTAATATTTGAGAAAGATGAGGGATATGCAAGTAGATTTTCAATTAAAGACAGTTTCTCTCATAAGCAGAAAGCTGAGAAGCACCCCCTAATCAACTTTATAGATAATGTTTCAAGTCAAAAGAACTTTATAGATAATGTCTTAAACACTTTGTTAAACCTTATCACCTGTTTATGATAATTATCTGCTAACCCTAGTTTTATTAAATATAAACAACAACAATTTTATTTTATTTTTGTCTGAATTATAAAATGCTATGCCATTTATTGAATGCATATAGATATGTATTTTTCTTCTTCTTCATAATCATTTTCAATCTGTTTTAGGATTGCTCAAGCCCATTAGGTCAAGAACTGCAGTAAGCTTTGGTTGCATTTTTTTTTGGAGAATACAATATATATATATATTGTTTTGCCAGCAATTTTCGGAAACATGTTTTGGGGAACTTTTAAAAACAACCGGTTTTAAGAAAACATCAAAAATTTATTTTCAAATTTTCAAAATATGTTTTTGCACAGAATGGAAACGATGGATATTTTGAACCTTTCATTACTTTTTGTTTCTAAAAATGCAAAAAATAAAATGAAAACGAAAACATAATGAAACAGGCTGTAGTTTAGTAGGCAGGTGTGTGGAATAGTATGTACTATGGTGGATAGAGACGTATATGTATATGGTGCTCTGTTTTAAGCAAAATGATATTTGCCATTAAATTGCTTATTGAGAATGAGGTGGATGGTGTAGATTTAAAGTTGGTGAGATGTGGGTCATATTTTGTGCTCCATAG
Source organism: Camellia lanceoleosa (assembly GCA_025200525.1). NCBI lineage: Eukaryota > Viridiplantae > Streptophyta > Magnoliopsida > Ericales > Theaceae > Camellia > Camellia lanceoleosa. Next base: position 39,947,914 of record CM045764.1, read on the forward strand.
ATGCACTTTTTATGATAATTTTCCGAGTACTTTTTCTGATTCCTAGTGTTGTTGCTGTTTTAATTGGTTACGTTGTGGTTTATGTAGTGTTGGATAGTTGTGTTGAGGGATGCCTTTGTGACTTGATATTTTGCTTATGGTTAAATGTTCATTTTTGAGGTTTGTCTGTGGTTCATGAAATGTTCGAATGTTCAAAAAAAATTTATCTTTTTAACTTTAACTTTAAGATCATCTGTGAGCTTTTTGAGGATATTTTTTTTCTCTAAATTATGTAGAATTAACATCATGATGTAGGACACTATGTATGTAGAGATGTTTAAAGTAATTGGATAAATGACTTGGCTGGTGTGATGCATTTGAACAAGAGGATGAAAATTTGAATTGTTAGGATGTATGTTCTTTTATTGATTGTTAGGATTTCTTTTGCTATGTTTGGATGACATGTATCTTGCGTAGAATAGGAATCTTATTATCGGTAATAAAATTCAGTATCAATGTTATTTGAGTGTTTAGTTTTGCTAAGAATTATTTGAGAAAATGATAAAAATTTAAATATTATGGGTCCAATTGTTAATTTTTACACTTGAGTATCTAATATTTTTTAAAGAGGAATGGCAACGAATCGGGTTTATTAGATTTCGTGCACGAATTTTTACTGTTACACTCAATTATTTTTGTGTGACAATTTCATATTTTACTATAAACTTGATAGTTTTGACCTATCTATCATTATATTTTACCCTATACAATCAATACTCTCTCAAACCATTTATATTAAAATCGGGTTGAGGAATGGAGAAGTAGAAGAATTAGATTTCTATTTAGTTTGGAAATGTGATTCTTAGTAAAATAGGTAATCAAGAATTACTTTTTGATTCCAATATATTCCAAATGCTGGACTTATGGGAAACTAGAATCATATTCACATTTTCTCTTCAAATTTTCTTCAATTAGTGATTATTAGTTGCACTGATATATATTGAATTTATTGAGAGCATAATCTCTTTGTCATTTTCCAGTTATATTGAGCCATAAACCAGGGTGTGGGAGTAGTAGTGGAAGCTCAACATGAAGGTTGCATTTTATTGGAATTGAGAGAATAGCCAAATGGAATGAAGATTGTATTTTATTGGAATTGAGAGAATACCCAAATGGAATGAAGAGTGCATTTTATTGGAATTGAAAGAATACCCAAATGGATTTGACTATACTCTTTCACAAATGTCTGGATCAAGAATTCATATATATTTAAAAAAAGAAAAAGAAAAAGTAGTGTGATATATATTGAACTTTTATATGTGGGGATCACACTTAAAATGAATCTGGATAGCACATAGTTTTTCAAGTATTTTTTTATTTTTATTTTTGTATCTGAATTGTTAATCCCTAAAATAACTCTCCTTAACTGGCACTAGATTAATCCCTAATTTTTATTTATTTATTATTATTTTATTTATAAAGAAAGTAACTTTAAAAAACTATTATATCGGGGGAGAGCCACAAACCATGGGCTGGAAACTGGATTTCAAGAATGAGTTAAAAAACTTGAGATCACAGCAAACTAATGCAAAAATAAATCATATGCATGTAGGATTATAAGTTTGAATTGAATACTTTAGATATACGCTAAAGTGTTTGGTCCTTGATTCCAGGCCTTGCCAACATGAGCTTTTTAAAACCTACCTAGTGTTAATTTTAAAATTAGGATGAATTATTAATATATTCTTTGAGATTTACTTAAAGGGAAAAGCGTGTGGCTCAGGCGAACGACCGGTCGGATGTCTGTTCGAACGATCGGGTAAAAGATTGTCTATTGCGATTGTCACCTTTGTCGACCGTGTCTGTCAGCGTCCTCGCCGGACGACTGCCCGAATGACCGGCAAGGTGAATTTCAAGCCATTCGAGCCAACCTCATATTCGGGTAACCAAGCATTGCTCTTACTTAAAATATGATTTGCTCTTTATGATTTTGAAAATTACATTCATTCCTATGAAATTTTTAATTTCATAACAAATAACTTATTTTATTAATAAATCTTCAAGTTAATTAATAGTTTTTAATGATATCAAAAATTTATTTCAATTAATAATTCAAATAATTTTATCATTATTTAGGAGAGCAGTTAGTAAATTCATTTTACAATTAATTTTGTTAAATAAAAAATTTTGACTATTAGATATTTGTAATTTTTCAAATTACCAGAAACAATCTATATTTTAAACAAATTTCAAAAGATGTATTTGTAATTTAACCTTAAAATTAAGGGGATTTTTTTTAGGGCCTCTGGTATTAAGATTTTATAGCATAAAAGATATCTAATATTTTCATAATGTCTAAGGTTCCTCAAATCAATCTAAAGAAATTTCAATCCAAACCAAAGAATTTCTCTAGATCAAACCAGAGAAATTTCAGTCCAAACCAGAGAATTTCTCTGGACCAATCCAGAGATCCAGAGAAAATTTAGTTCCAACCAGAGAATTTCTTTGGACCAACCCAAAGAAAATTTAGTTCAAACCAGAGAATTTCTCTGGTCCAAACTAAAAAAATTCAATCCAATACATGAAGCAAAAGCAGCGATGTTACGCACAAAAGTCATAATCATTTTCACTGGGCGTCTGAAAGCACTACAATACAACTTTGCATATGGGAATACTCTCATTTTTACTGAGAAGCTTTAACGATGGGTGAACCTCAATATCGTGCATGAACAATTTATCTTCAATGTCTAGATTGCTTACGTCCACCTCAATTTTGGAGGGGATGTGTTCCGCTGGGCATAGATACATACACACAAACATATACATATACCTAAATCTGCATACGGCGATGGAGGGTGGCAGAGGCAAACTCGAGGGTGGCGGAGGTGGTGGCTTGATCCGTCGGCAGTGTCAAACCATTGGCGGAATTGTGTGTGGAGTTCTGATCTGGTGATGATGGCGGCAGATCCGTCGATCTGCGAAGTTGATCTGAAGAGAGAGGTGCTGGCAACGGTGGCGCTGGAAGCAACAGTGGAGGATGCGGCAACTACGGCAGAGGTGAAGTGATGAGATCGGGGAGAGAGAGAGAGGGGGGGAAGAGCGAGAGAGAGAGAGAGAGAGAGAGAGAGAGAGATAGATGTGGGATTGATTTGGAAATTTCTTTGTGTGGTATATATAAGTGTGGGGGTTGAGGACTTTAGACATAATAAAATAATATTATAGATCTTTTACATTACTAAATATGATAGAGGGACCTTAAACTAATTTTGCTTAAAATTAAACATTCTTACTTGCTCTCCTTTCTCATTCTTCCCCACAGATAAATTCATTTCCATAACAAAGCTAGTTTTTTATGTTTCCCAAAACAAATAAAAATAAACCCTTCTAAATTGGTCAAAGAAAATGAAAATGAAAATGAAAGAAGGTAGAATTACTTATCTATTTTTTATAGAGTAATGTTATTATACATTGATAGTTATATATATATATATATATTACTTAATTGGGGGCGAGCAGCGGATATTTCGATTTGCTTAAATCCACTAAACCGAACTGATTCGCCGCATTTTGGACGGATACGTGATGACAAGCAGACGGTTGCGGATTAATTTTTTTTCAATCCGCTTAATTTTGGACAGATGGCGGATTTGAAATTATTTTGGCAGTAACCGAACAGCCAAACCGTAAGCACCCTTAGCAATTTGTAAGACTTTGTGTTTTCAATTTGTTTAGATATTTTGTTTGTGTTTTCAATTGAAAAAGAATTTAGATATTTTGTTACGTTTTCAATTTAGAAATCTTTTTATCAAATGACAAGTTTTGATATTTGGTATTTTTGTGTGAAAAATATAAGTCTTAATTTTGTAATTTAAAAAAAAATCAAATTGTTATTGGTATTTATTATTGGTATTTGACTATTTACTTGACAATCTTTTGGTCACGTTGAGTTGGATTGTTATTCAAAAAAAAATATTGACAAATTATTGTATTACGTTCAAAATTTATAAAAGTTTAAATTGTCAAATCGATCTGCATCAATTCGCCAATCTACTCAATTCACATCTGTCAATTTGGCGGATGGATACGAATTAATTTATTTCAATTCAAAAATTTGACGGATAAATGGTGGATTGGAAGTTCTTCGGCCACAACTGAACTGCAAACACTCTTAATATTCAACATAAGATAGTGAAATACACATTAATAAGTACACATGATACTCATGTATCTAGTGTATAGCATTTTCCTCCTTTTCGTTTTAATAATAACTAAAAAAATAATTAAAAAAAATTTAACAAATATTTGTTTATCTTTCCAAACCCAACTATTATTTTATTTTATTTTATTTTATTTTAGTATTACTTTTATACTTTTTCTTTTGGGAATATTATATTTACCTCCGCTCTTGAAATTTAAGAAAAATATAGTTCGTAACATTAATAAGTACACATGATTCTCACTGTATCTAGTGTATAGCATTTTCCTCCTTTTCGTTTTAATAATAATTAAAAAAATAATTAGCAAATATTTGTTTATCTTTCCAAACCCAACTACTATTTTATTTTATTTTATTTTAGTATTACTTTTGTACTTTTTCTTTTGGGTATATTATATTTACCTCCTCTCTTGAGATTTAAGGAAAATATTATATTAATTTTAGTTTTGATAAAGTTGTAGTGAAACTAATACAAATGGTAGATAAATACTTAAATAAAATAATATACATCCTAATAAAAAAAGAAATAACTACATCAACGACTAACAAATTATTGATATAAAAGGTCGTAATTATTATGTGAATTAAAATTTCAAGAAAAACCAGTGTAATTATATTAAACCTGTTAGGAGTGCAACTCGGGCGGGTTTGGTTGGATTGGGAGGTTGTCCAAGCTTAGTTCAAGTTGTGCTGAGACCTGTCCAGGCCCGAATTGTAACCCGATGTTGTCTGCCCAAGCCCGATTCAAGTTAAACCCGAATTACCCGAGTTGCCCAAATTATTCGAATTGTAAATGATTTTTTTTTGTTTTTAGCAGCTACATTATTAAATTATTAAAATTTAATACCATCAAAACAAATAATTTATATAATATAAGAAAGATATCGTTATAGTAGTCTTTACAATTTATGAGTGAAAATAAAAAAAAAAAGTAAGATTTTATGTTATTTGTATATATATAATATATATTCAATATGATTTAATAATTTAAATTACTTTAATATCATGTAATAGTTAATAATTTATGTGCATATTTAATATTTTTATATATTTATATATGTATAATTAGGATTTTGGATTGTTTGACGTTTTTGTTCAAACCCGTCCAAATTTAATTCGGACTTTTGAATTTTTGCCCAAGCTCATACCGAATTTAAAGATATCTTGTCTAAACCTTAAAAAAATTCGGCCTGGGTTCATATTGCTTGGGTTGAGTCTCCCCAAGTTGCACCTCTAAAACCTCCAGAGCTAATTATATATTTTTTTAAACCACATGAAAGGTGAGTGTAATTTATCCTTTTTTTTTGTTTCTTCCGCAAATTGATTTTCTATCTTGATTATTTCCATACTTTTACCCTCCTCCAAGGTATTGCATAAACTGTGGGAACCAAACTTTAAAACCAGCAAAGTGAAGACAATGAACGATGGTGTATCAGTGCCAGCTTGTGATCAAATTGTGCATGTTGTCTGTATAAATATGCAATCTTTTGTAGAGTTTTGGATTATACTTTGTTTGGTTCTTCAACTAGGCTTTACCAACCTAATATCATTGAAATGATTTTATTTTAACACCTTACTCTCTCTCTTTTTTTTTTTTTTTGGTGGAAAAATTACAAAAAAAAAAAAAAAAAACTCAGAGTTTGACCTTTGTGACAAGATAAACCTTGACTTTTTAATTTTGTAAATTTAGTGTTGGTTTGGGGTGTTATAAAAAAGTGTACTTTTTGTCTTTTTACGAAAAGATGTGCAGAAAAGTAGAGAGGTGATGTGATGAAAAAAAGATAAAAAGATAAAAAGATGGATTATATAGGTTACCCCAAACCAAGCCCTCAATTTTTTTAAATTTTTTTTTTTTTCAAAATAAACCATCAACCTATTTTCTTTAAGTAAAATAGACTGAAAAAATAAATATTTTAGTTATTAAATTCAATATATGTGTACAAACAATATTTAAAATACTCTTATCGTTAAGTTTAATGACTAAAATACTATATTTTCTATTTGTTTTACTTATCAAAAATAGACAGATAATTTATATTATAAATAAAAAAAAAAGATTAAATTGATAAAATTAAAAAGTCAAAATCTATTTTGTTATAAGGATATTGAAACCTGAGTTTTCTTTTTTAATTTCTTCTTCTTTTTTATTTGGTTTTAACACCTTCCGAGAGCACATATGACATTGCTTACTTGCTAGCTCACTTTTATTACGTAATAATAGATAGTTAGGAGATAATGAATGATCCACTTAAAATGTGTTGTGATTCCTTATTATTTAGGATTATCATGACAATACAAAATATATTTCAAAAGTATGTAATAATTACTGTCTAAAAAAAATGTATCGAATAATTTTTTTTATAAATAAAGAATGTCATTCGTACTCAATTTTGGACATCCAAACAAGGGCTTAACAGTAAACTACTGCATATGTATAAAATATATGCATGTTGGATTAAGTTTGGATTAAATAAATTCAATAAAATAAAATAAATATATATATAGAGAGAGGAAGAGATTCTTGGCAGAAGCTTCCTCTACCCAATTTTTATATCTAGTGGCAAATTGGATTAAACATTTCAACTTAATGAAATATAATACAATAACAATATGGATGGATTTCTCTTCAATTCACTCTGATTTGGACTGAAGAGGTGCTGTTTGGAGTCGTTCATTTTTTAGGATCTTTCGCGTATATTGTTCATAAAAATAAAATGAAAAAATTAAGTCGATCAAAAAAAAATATTTTTGAAGATAAATTATCTATTATTTTAGAGATAAATATGATAAAATGAAGAGATATGATTCCCTAATATATGAATTTGATAATGAATAAAGATATAAATAATACCTCTTATTAAATCAATACAGTGATAACAATTTCTTTTTTTTTTTTTCTTCTCTTGATAACTCCATGTACAGTAACTGCTTAATCATCGTTCACTAGCAGGGACTGACTGACTAATTTAGGAGGATCAATCCAATCGTTCACTAGTATGGGTCCAATTAAAACTAAGGCAAAGCCGTATATGGACTAGTCCTAAGAAATTATTTGCATTTAAAAAGTTTTAAGCTTGAGATCATGGAGAAAGCACACTCACAGACCCAACCCTTGACTACAAGCGAAAATTCAATGTAACGGTAATATCGATGATGTGGTATCAACAATATTTGGTAGTCCGAATTTTCATGGCCCCGAATGACTCGATGGCCATGAAAATTTGGGCTACCAAACATTTTTCCACAACAAAGTCAAATAATGTTGAGGGTCAACTCAACAATTGTCTTGCCAAATATACATGAAGGATAAAAAATAAAAAATAAATGGATAATGATACTAATAACATGATATCATTGTTGTATTAAAAAAAATTTCCTTCACTACCAGAGCAATTGCTCTAGGTATATAGTTGACATGGGTAGGCCCATAAAGGACATGGCCCACCACTTAAGATATAGTCCATGATTCTCAATATTCTTGAAGCCCAACGTCACACCAAGTACCAATGACATCTAAACACTTGGCAAGTAAAGAGCCAACCACATCAACAGACAAAGATCCTACAAAGTTATTGCACTACACATCAGCCATTAATGAGGTTCCGTGCAGCATTTATTGCGATAACCCCTCCCCGTCGGAATAGAACGGCCTCACCATGAACAAGGCAAGCTAGAACATAAACCTTCGGCCAACGTGACAGGTCGGAAGGGACAAGGAAATGATTAGTAGAGGATATAAGCGGGTTTCGAAGACAAGGCAAAGGAAGCTTCTCTATTACTAATCAATCTCTACATTCCATCTCTCTCTTTCTAACTTGCTCGTCGGAGGGTTTGCTGGGGGACTCCACGTTCCCCGTTGAACTCTTGTGCAGGTCTTTCTGAGGGTTTGGTATCCCGGGCATTAGTTTGGGAAGCACGGATCAAACCAACTCGTTCTGTCTGAAACTCGCTGTATCATCAGTTGGCGCCGTCTGTGGGAACCCTTTCGCTCCGTGCGCCAGTTGTGCTCATTGTTGCCGGAGACCCCTTCTCGATAACCCTTATCTGTCACCCACCAAGGTGGATGGTCACAACTAGATCCATGGCTTCTCACCACAATGTTGCTGACCACCAAGCCGACCCTCCTAACCCAAACAACCCACCACAGTATTTCACAGAACTCACCAATAGCATCAACCGCTTAGCCGAGCAAAACCAAGCCCTGATCAATGCTTTGCTTCAAAGAAACCTTCCCATCCCTCCTCATCCACCTCAAGATATCCCACCTAACCAAGAACGAGCCCCGAGCCATCCTATCCAACAGTCCCATCCATCCAACTTGGAAGGCTTGCAACCCCCTTCCCCAGATATGAACCTGCCACCTTGAGCCCCACATCCATCAGTCCAGGCACCCACCCCCGAGGGAGAGGCCAGTAGTGTCCAGCCTCGATTGCATTCCGGTGGTGACAACGTTTCTCTCTGGGATGCAGAACTCCGAGCCATGAAATTCCAGCTTCAAGGAGTCATGCAGAACATACAGAATAAACCATCTACCACAGCCAACTCACCATTCGTTGCCTTTATCTGGAACAAACCCTTACCTTCTAAGTTCAAAATGCCCTCGCTCGACTCTTTCGACAGCACAACGGACCCGGTCGACCACTTGGAAACTTGCAGGACCCTTATGGTCCTCCATGCATTCCCTGACGAGATCATGTGTCGGGCTTTCCCCGTAACACTTAAGGGGTCGGCTCGACTCTGGTTTAGTCAACTGCTAACAAATTCTGTCTCTACTTTTCAGCACCTACGTGACTCATTTCTCAGCTATTTCATCAGTGCCCAGCGCCAGCGGCATCTGGCAACCCAACTCCTCAACATCCGTCAGACCGAGGGGGAGTCGCTACGTAATTTCGTCACTCGCTTCAACACCGAAGCCTTGCAGGTAGCGGAGAACGACGACAAGGTCATTCTCACTGCTTTCATGGCCGGTCTACGATCATCTGATTTCCTTTTTTCTCTCTCCAAAAACCCCCCGACCTCCATGGCAACTCTACTTTCCAAAGCCCAAAAATACATGAACGCCGAAGATTCCCTAGCCGCCCGACAAGATCCTGCAGCCAAAAACTCGACTCCCAGAGAGAAGAGAAAGGACTCTGAAACCAGAAACACCCAGTACACTCACCAAGCGCCTCAGTATACCGACCGACCTACCCGAGCCGACCGGTCGGCGCCTACTCGACCGCCTGGCCGGTTCGAACGATACACACCCCTCAATTCCCTCATGGAACAAGTCCTGAATCAGATCTAACGAGATTATCCCCTGAAATGGCCCCAATCGTCGCGATCTCCTTCTAACCGGCGAGACCAGTCCAAATACTGCCGCTTTCATCAGGACCACGGCCATAATACCGAGGAGTATGTTAACCTCAAAGACCAGGTCAAGGGTTTGATATGTCAGGGGTGTCTTAGTCGTTTCACGGCAGCCTGCCCTCAGCAAAGGCAAAGAACTGAACCTACCAGAAGCAACCACCGGTGCACCCCTCCTTGACAACTTGTACAACCTAACCAAGGTCATGATAGACCCCCACAGCAACCCCGGGCACAGGGCAACCCTGCCCCCTCCAGTTGGAGAAATCAGAGTTACTGCTGGTGGGCTTGCTTGTGGAGGACCATCCCGTTCGGCTTAACGGGTAGAACTCAGAAAAATAAGGCAGGGCTCAGATAAAGAAGTCGCCACACTGGACCGCCCTTTTAAACACTTCAAGCAGTGGATGGAGCCTATCACCTTTACGGAGGCTGACTGCATAGGCATCCGTTACCCCCATGACGACCCCCTTGTTATCTCTGCCCTTTTCTCTAATTACAAAGTCAGACAAGTTCTCGTCGACAACGGTAGCTCTTCAGACATCATCTTCCTAAACGCCTATTGCCAGCTCAAGGTCGGGGAAGAAAGTTTGTCCCTTCTCCAAACCCTACTAGTTGGCTTCACCAGAGACTGGGTGACCTCTATAGGCTCCATCGATCTTCCCATCACCATTGGAGAATACCCGCGGTAGACCACAAAGTTGCTTACCTTCCTCGTCGTCGACTGTCTCTCTGCTTACAACATTATCCTCAGCCGCACCGCCCTAAATGCTTTTCAAGCTGTCACATCCACTTTCCATCTAGTCGTAAAATTCCGTACCGACCTTGGGGTCGACACTGTGAGGGGAGAACAGATCGTGGCCAGAGAATGTTACGTCGCTTCACTTAAAGAGGTCAAGCTGAAGGAGGCTATGATCATTGAAGAACTTGACGTCAAAGAGGAAGATGTGTTGGTCAGAGGGGAACCAGTGGAAGAGCTTGTCGAGGTCCTCATCGACCCTACCAATCCAACAAAAATTGCCAAGATCGGCAGCTACCATCCTTCCAAGCTAAGGCTGACCTTACAACCCTCTTGATTGAGCACAATAACGTGTTTGCCTGGACCCACTCCGACATGCTGGGTATTGACCCCTTCTTCATCACTCATCGTCTCAGCATTGAGCCCTATTTCCGACCCTTCCGCCAGAAGCAGTGCATCTTTCACCCGAAACGTAATACTCTTATTGCTTCTAAAGTAGATAAGCTCCTTGAGGCACATTTTATCAAAAACGTGGACTATCCCAGATGGCTGTCAAATGTGGTCCTGGTCCGTAAAAACAACGACGACTCTGTGTCGACTACTCCGACCTCAATCGAGCTTGCCCCAAAGATAGTTATCCCCTTCCTCGCATAGATCTACTTGTTGATACCACAGCCGGACATCAAATGCTCAGCTTCATGGACGCTTTCTCTGGCTACAATAAAATTCTGATGCACCCATCGGACCAGGAACACACCTCCTTCATAACTGACCGAGGGACTTACCACTATCGTGTCATGCCATTCAGGCTAAAAAACGCCGGAGCAACTTACCAACGGTTAGTCAATGCCGTTTTTCATCACCAGATAGGTCGGAACATGGAAGTGTACGTCGACAACATGCTCGTCAAGAGCAAACTCTCCTTTAACCATTTGGAAAACCTACGGGAGACCTTTGACACTCTACGCAAGTATCAAATGAAGCTGAATCCAGAGAAATGCGCCTTCGGCGTCAGATCTGGAAAATTCTTAGGTTTCATGGTTAGTCAACGGGGTATCGAGGCTAACCCTGAAAAGATCAAGACTTTAATAGAAATGCAGTCACCCAGAACAGTTAGAGAGGTTCAAAGGCTTACGGGCAGAGTTGCCGCCCTCAACCGTTTTATTTCCTGCGCAACAGACAAGTGCCTCCCCTTTTTTAAAGTCCTTCGGCAGGCTTTTGAGTGGATGACAGAATCCGAGAAAGCCTTTTAGCAATTGAAGCAGTGCATGGCCAACCCCCTCTACTTTCTCCGGCAATGACGGGTGAGCCTATTTTTCTCTACTTAGCCGTATCAAACACTGCATTTAGTGCAGCCCTCATCAGGAAGGACGACTTTGTCCAGCGACCGGTTTACTACATTAGTCGAGCTCTCAGGGGAGCAGAACAGAATTACCCATTGCTTGAAAAAAGAGCCCCGGCCTTGGTCATAGCCTCAAGACGACTCCGATCTTACTTCCAGACCCACCCTATTGTCATCCTCATTGACCAACCTTTGAAGAAGATAAAGCAACAACCAGAGTTGTCTGGCCGACTTATGCAATGGTCAGTCGAGCTCAGCCAATTTGACATCTCCTACCGACCTCGAACAGCGATCAAATGGCAGGCTGTCGCCGATTTTATCCTAGAATTCACTAATCGCACTCCAGCCACATCTCCCCGCCCATGCAATTCAACACTGAGACCGAAGACCCCCACTCTTGGACCCTCAATGTCAATGGATCATCCCGCAAAGAAGGTAGTGGGGTTGGTCTCATCCTCACCGCCCCCGAGGGTGGTTATTTCAAGTGTGCTCTTCGTTTCTTGTTCAATGCAAGCAATAATGAGGCTGAATATGAGGCATTAATAGCAAGTCTCCGCCTAGCCAGAGACATTGGCATAAGCCATATCCAGGTGTTCAGTGATTCCCAACTCATCGTCGGACAAATTACGGGGGAATTCGAGGCCAAGGAAGACACCATGCGGGCTTACAAAGATATCGCACTCCCCCTTGTTCGCCTCTTCAACACATTCCACATCAAGCACATCCCTCGGACGAAAAACTCCAAGGCAAATGAAATGGCTCAATTAGATTCTGTTGACCAGTTAGACTTCAGCCATGGCGTTCGCCTTGAATACCTGGCCCATCCTGCCATTTCCCCAAACCAGCAGCAAGTCCACTTCCTCCAAAATGAACCTATTCCATAGGTGGCAAACATCCGTCTATTTTTGACAAATGGGGAATTGCCAGAAGACAAACAGCAGGCCGCCAAAGTTAAGGCCCGGTCGTCCAACTACATTCTTATCAGCGGCCTCTTGTACAAATGTGGCTTTTCGCGCCCATACCTGAGATGCATCAATCCTGCTCAAGAGACATACGTGATGAGGGAGGTCCACAAAGGTGTATGTGGTAATCATTCGGGTACCAGGTCACTAGCCCATAAAATACTTCGCACCGGATACTTCTGGCTTACTCTCAACCAAGATGCCACTGAATTTGTGCGTAAGTGTGACAAGTGCCAACGCTTTGCTAACATCCCTCACACTCCTCCTACAGAATTGATCACACTTTGCAGTCCCTACCCATTTGCCAAATAGAGGATCGACCTAGTTGGCTCATTGCCCACCGGTCAAGGCCAAACCTAGTTTGCAATCGTCACCATTGATTACTTCACTAAATGGGTGGAGGCGGAACCCCTCGCCTCAATCACCAAACGAAACACAACCAGATTCATCTAGCAGTCGATCGTATGTCGATTTGGCATCCCTCAAGCCATCGTCTCCAACAACGGCAAGCAATTCGACAATTGCAAGTTCAGGAAATTCTGTGCATAACTTCAAATCCAGCCATGTTTCTCTTCTCCAGGTCATCCCCAAGCCAATGGCCAAGTTGAGGTTACGAACCATTCTCTTCTGACAATCATCAAAACTAAGTTAGAAGCCACTAAGGGACTCTGGGCTGAGGAATTACCAAACGTACTCTAGGCCTACCACACTACAGCCCGAACTCCCACTGGAGAGACCCCTTTTCGCTTAACATACGGCGCTGAAGCGGTCATCCGAGTGGAAATCGGCCTGCCCACCCCAAGGGTTTTGCACCTGAGTCCAGAACTAACCGAGGAATTACGTCGGGCTGACTTAGATCTGATTGAAGAGCTCCGAGAGTCCTCTGCTGTTAGACGAGCCTCATATCAACAGAAAATGCGAATGCACTACAACCACAAGGTCTGATCGAGAGAATTCGATGTGGGGAACCTAGTTTTACACGAAGCCACTCTTGCCACCAAAAATCCGGTCGAGGGCAAGCTTGCAGCCAAGTGGGAAGGACCTTACGTCATCAAGGCTAGGCCTCGATCGGGCACTTACCGACATCAGGACATGGAAGGTCAAGACCTCCCACACTCGTGGAACGCCGAGCACTTGAAGCGTTATTTTCAATAAAATGCCATGTTCCATTTCTGTATCAATCAATTGTTGTATGTTCTTTTTTGACAATCTACATATGTGTTTGTTTTTGTACTTTTCACACATGGTGTAAATTTGTGATCAATGGGTTGCGTCTTAAATGACAACGATCTCATATCTCAGTTATCTGCGTGGTATTTCAATAACACCTTGCTAAATTAAGTTACTTAAAGCCTTAGCTAGACTGAGCACGAAGGGCTCAGCCAGACTGAGTTACTTAAAGCCTCACCCAGACCGAGCACGAAAGGCTCAGCCAGACTTAGTTACTTAAAGCCTCAGCCAGACCGAGCACGAAGGGCTCAGCCAGACTGAGTTACTTAAAGCCTCAACCAGACTGAGCACGAAGGCCTTAGCCAGACTGAGTTACTTAAAGCCTAAGCCAGATCGAGCACGAAGGGCTCAACCGTTACTTATAGACCCAGCACTGAACACGAACGGAGAGTTCGGTCGGGCCGTTTTCGTAATTTCATGATTACAGCATAGTGGCCATACTTAATTAAAAATCCAGGTCCATACTTTTACATCTCTTAACATTCTTTACACTTTTAATTTTTCATTTTTAATTCAGTTACAATCTATAGCGATCCCGGGTTTACCCCTTATTGTATAGTGATCCGGACATGTGTCCGTGGATGTTAATAGTTGAGCATTGTCTTGTTTGCATCCTTTTCTACATTGTATTTGAGTTATAGGATGTGTTGGGCAGGTTTGTTTCAGGTTGGTTGTGTTTGGGAACCAAGGGTTGCTGCCCAGAATTTTTGTCCTTCGCTCGAGCGAGGAGTTGGTCGCTCGAGCGAGCGTTGAGTTTTGTGTCTCGTGGGTCGAGCTAGAGTGGCTTTGCTCGAGCGAGTGATTGCGTCTGGTACTGGACCTGAACACCATGGTTTTTCGCTCGAGCGAGCTTTTCTTCGCTCGAGCGATCTGGTTCGGTCTTCGCTCGAGCGAGCAGTTTGTCGCTCGAGCGTGCGTCTAGTTGCAGACCTGAAGGGTCGAGTTCCTAGCTCGAGCGAGATTTTCTTCGCTCGAGCGAGCTTCTGGGTTGTTGGCTCGAGCGAGACCTTCTTGGCTCGAGCTTGGGTTTTCAGTCTGCAGTCGCTCGGCGACCAATCCTTCCTTCGCCGAGCGAGCCTATTTATATCGATTCGCATGACGATCTAAACTTCACTTTTTTAAAAATTTTACATCTTTAGACCCTAAATCTGAGAGCCTCTCTCTCTAGACTTACCTTCTCTCTAAGAAATCATCTCCCTAGAGTGTGAATCTCCCCTAAGTGCTTTGTTAAAAAGATAGAGGGTGACTTGGGCTTCGATCTAATCTGAAAATATTTGGTTTTGGAGCAAGTTGGGTGTTGGGTCTTCATCTCCTTTTGAGCTCAAACTTTGAGGTAGGGATATCCTACTCCTCTTTATGGATTCTGTCTTTGAATTTTAGCATTTTGATGTGTTGGAAGTTGTAGTGTAATTTTGAGAAACTTTGGGCCTTTGTGTAATTTTACAAAAGTTGGGGTTTTATTTATAATGAACCTAGAGGCATGTTTGGTATAAAAACATGGGATTAATGTTGAAACATTGATGAAAATGGAACCTTAAGGGTTGTAATGTCAATTATGGAAAAATGCCCTAATTACATTGATTAATTAATTGATATGATTAATTATAAGGAATGAGGAATTGAAGTGGAAATGTTGATTTAAATATCCATTTTGTGCATTTATTTTCTGTTTAGAAATATCTGCTTTGGGCTATCGGTGGAGGATAGTCTTGATTGTTGTAGACACTGCATGATGATTAGGCAAACTAAAACCAATCATTGAAATGTGTCATTTAGTATGGCAGTTGACGAATACATTAACTTTATGTATTAATTTGTGATGTGTATAATTAATGTTTATATGCATTGTGTGGTGTTGGAGAAGATAGGGGATGTACTCCACGGTTTAGGGGAAGATAGGGGATGTACCTCTAAACCGGATGTTGTTTGGGAGAAGATAGGGGATGTACTCCGTAGATATAGCTCATATGCTTGTCTTGGAAATGTGATATAGCTAGTATGCTTATCTGTGGAAGTAATGAAATTGAGAGTGGTTAACATGAGTTATTGCCTCATATGAGTTGTTTGGCCAGGTTCTGAGCCGTGAATTATGAATTGAGAATTAAATGAAAATGGAGATTAAATTGAACATAGGCTTGAAAGTCTTGGAATTGTAGTGTGTTGTGAAGAAGTGTAAAAGTGTTGACCATCTATCACTTGTTAATCTTTTAGTCATTATTCATAACTGGTTTAGTATATTTCTATTGGGCTGTGGCTCACCCTATATGGGAACATCATTTTCAGGTACAGGTAGCATACCACCTCCAAGGACATAGCTTGGGAGGCTTGTGGCTGACAGACTTTCTGGTCGTCTATTTTCTTTTGATGTATTACATGTAAATTCAAGCCAAGGGCTTAAGGTGTAATTGAGCTAGTGCTCTCTTTTTGTAACCAAGTGTTAACTTGGAAAGTTGTAAGCCCTTAGGGCATTTGCTTTTGTTGTTAACATGTAATACTTCTTGTAATGAAACTGTGATAAATAGAAGGATATGAAACTTTTATATATATCAACGCATGTCTTTACTGTTGGGTCTTATGTTGTATTTTGAGGGCGTGACAACTTGGTATCAGAGCGTACCGGGTTCGAATACTTTGGGCACGTGGGAAGTGATTAGAATCACAATGGGTTTGTCTCGCTTGATAGAGATCTAGTATAGTGTCATATGCCATGTGTTTAATTAATAACATGCTTATGTGATTATTTGGGTATGGGATTAAATTTCTAGGATGTTGATTGGATCCTTGGGTTTCTGGAGTCTTGTTGGAAAGGCACTTGATCAATGCTGTTTCTAACCGGAACTCTAGTAACACCTCGGGACTGTCTTTATCCGGAAATGAAATTCGTAAGTGCTTATGTGTTTATGTGCTTACGTGGAGTGAATTATTGTGGTCCATGTCGTAGGACGCGAGTGTTTAGTTTCGGCACGTTTATAAATGTGCTAACGTTCTGTGTTACTTTTATTAGGATGTCAGGACGAGGAAGAGGTGGAAGGCGTGGCAGGCCTAGGAGGCAGGAAATGCCTTTACTAGATGAGATTCCGGCAGTTCAGGAAGGGGTTGGTCAGGCCAATGCGGCCGAGCCAAGAGGGGCAATGAGCTATGGGCGCCTAGCCCGAGAGATAGCAGGGCATTCAGGAGTCAAGAGGCATTCTCGGTGAGAATCGGGCTCAGTTGTTGTTATGGATGCAGGACCTTCTTTTCTGAAGAGGGAGTTCTTCCGGTCTAATCCGGATGAATTTGTGGGTGATCCAAAAGAGCCGCTTAAGGCAGATGAATGGCTCGAACAGACAACGAAGATGTTTGAGATGCTAGGCATCGAAGATGAGGTACTGAAGGTGACCTTGGCATTTTTCGGTGAAGGGGATCGGTCGATGGTGGAAGTTCACCAAGAGTCGATAGGAGGGACTTGGAAGGCTTTTGTTGACGCTTTCAGAGAAGTTCTTGTCTCCTACTGTTCAGAGAAGTTGAGAGATCGATTCGCCGGCTCACCAGCGAAGCAGTTCATCGATGGGCCGAGTTTGAGGCCTCATTCACTAGTTTGTCCAGGTTCGCACCTGAGTTGGTGGCGTCTGAGGAACGCCGTTGCATTGAGTTTGAGAAGAAGTTGAGGCGCGGCCTCAAATTGAGAATTGTGGGGTCTATGCTTCGGGATTATGGGCGACTGGTTGATGCTGCAGCTCATACTGAGATTATGATGCAGGAAGAGGAGGAAGGGCAGAAAGGCTCCAAGAGGAGTCAGGATGGACAGGGTGATAGTAGGAGACAGAGGGGTTATAACCCTCAGCAGTCTCAGAGTGGGGTTTCTAGGTCGACTTTCCCAGTACCGAGTGCAGGCTCCGGAAGGGGCAATCAGGGAGAGTTTACCTGTTACAAGTGTGGCCAGCCGGGTCACAAGGCTTCAGTTTGCCCGCTGAAGGACGGAGGTCAGAGGGTCAGATCTTCTTCACCTGCACTACGAGTCGAGTTTGGGCAGGGGCAGCCTTGTCTTGTTATCAAGCAGGATACTGGGCACTGAAGAGGTTCTGCCCACAGTTGAGTGCCACTTCAGGAGCGTCTGGTTCTAGGCAGACGCAGGGTTTTCAGCCAACTCAGTCTGTGCAGGCCTCGAGGGCCAATCCGGGAGCTTCGTCGTCCCAGTTAGTACAACAGTCGTATGCTCCTAGGGGTGAGCAGGTGGACCAGGGTCCCATCAAGGCGTGTATCTTTGTCACATACAGATCTAGTACCAGCTCCATCAGTAGTGAGAGGTACCTTTTTATTTTGCAACTCGGTTGCTAGAGTGTTGATTGATACGGGTGCATCTCATTCTTTTGTATCTGCTGCATTTGCATCTGTGTTGGAATTGGAGTTAGCACTATTAGCGTCTCCTATTTGTGTTGTGTCACCTATTGGGGGTGAGTTAATTTTAAAGCACGGATGTAGAGGTTGTGATATAGAGGTCGACGATCATCGACTTTCGTTTCCATTTGTAGTTATGCCCATAAAAGGCTTTGATGTTATTTTAGGTATGGACTGGTTATCGTCATACCGGGCAGTTATTGATTGCTACCGCCAGAGGGTTACATGTTGTACCGTGAGCGGGGAGTGTTTCCATTTCTTGGGAGACCGGGTTGGTAGTGTTGTGCCACCGGGGTATGGTCCGCGAGGGCGGAATGAACTTAGTGGTCTACTTGCTAGCATTGAGAATGGTGAGTGTGATGAGACCCAGATTGAGTTGCCAAGGGTAGTTTGTGAGTACTCGGACGTCTTTCCCGAGGATCTTGTTGATTTGCTACCTCACCGAGAGACAGAGTTCTCTATTGATTTAGTGCCCGGCACGGCGCCGATTTCTATGGCACCTTATCGTTTTGCACCAGCAGAGTTGATTGAGTTGAAAGTTCAGCTCCAAGAATTGCTAGATAAGGGCTTCGTTCGCCCTAGTGTATCGTCGTGGGGAGCACCGGCCCTCTTTGCTAAAAAGAAAGACGGTGCCTTGAGATTGTGTATCGACTACCGGAAGTTAAATCGGGCTACGGTTAAGAATAAGTACCCTATGCCCCGTATTGATGATTTGTTTGACCAGTTGAAGGGTTCCCGTTGTTTCTCTAAGATAGACTTGAGATCGGGTTACCACCAGTTGAGGGTCAGAGAGGAGGATATTCCGAAGACGGCATTCCGTACACGGTATGGCCATTATGAGTTTCTGGTGATGCCATTTGGGCTTACCAATGCACCGGCAGTTTTTATGGACTTGATAAACCGGATCTTCCGGGAATTCTTGGATCGTTTTGTAGTCGTCTTCGTGGACGACATTCTTATCTATTCACCTTCAGAGGAAGAGCACGAGGAACACTTAAGAGTGGTGCTTGAGTTGCTTAGAGCCCATAGACTATATGCCAAGTTTGGAAAGTGTGAGTTCTGGCTGGGAGAAGTTAAATTCTTAGGCCATGTGGTTTCCGGGGAAGAGGTGTCTGTTGATACATCCAAGACTGAGGCAGTGCAAGATTGGGCACAGCCTAAGAGTGTGTTTGAGATCCGCAGTTTTCTGGGATTAGCTGGGTATTACCGTCGGTTTGTGAAAGATTTCTCCAGGTTAGCTTCACCGTTGACTAGGTTGACTCGGAAAGGAGTCAAATTTGTATGGAGTGAGACTTGTGAAAAGTCGTTTCAGGAGTTGAAAGTTAGATTGACCACCGCACCGGTTTTGATTATTCCAGAGAGAGGGTTGGGTTATGCAGTCTATTGTGATGCCTCACGAGAGGGTTTGGGTTGTGTGTTGATGCAGGAAGGGAAAGTGGTAGCTTATGGCTCACGTCAGTTGAAGATACACGAGAAAAATTACCCTACACATGACCTAGAACTAGCGGCTGTGATTTGTGCCTTGAAAATCTGGAGGCACTACCTTTATGGTGAGAGATTCGAGGTGTTCTTGGATCATAAGAGTCTGAAATATCTGTTTTCACAGAAGGACTTGAATTTGAGGCAGAGGAGGTGGATGGAGGTTATTGAGGATTACGACTTCGAGTTGCATTATCACCCAGGGAAGGCCAATGTTGTGGCCGACGCTCTTAGTAGGAAATCCATTAGTGATGTAGCTTGTGTAGCCATCCGAGAGTGGGAGATGTTGGGGGCACTTGGCAAGTTTGATTTGCTTCTGGGCGAATCCGTTGAGGTTGCGGCCTTGTTTTCTGTTGTTGCGCAGCCTACACTTGTGACTCGAGTGTTAGAGGCACAGAGAGGTGACCTTGAGGTAGAATCCCTCAGAGAGAAGATATCCAGTGGGAAAGTTGAGAGGGGTTTGACGGTGTATCCCGACTTGAGCGTGAGATACCGAGACCGTTTGTTTGTGCCGGAGTCTTGCCGAGAGGAGGTACTCCGAGAGTTTCATCATTCGCGCCTTGCGGTGCATCCGGGAGGTACTAAGATGTATTAGGATTTGGGTCGCCAGTTTTGGTGGCGGGGTATGAAGCGAGATGTGGCAGTCTTTGTGTCTAAGTGCCTTACTTGCCAGCAAGTGAAGGCCGAACATCAGAGACCAGCGGGTTTGTTACAACCCTTGCCTATTGCCGAGTGGAAGTGGGAGCATGTCACTATGGACTTCGTTGTAGGTCTTCCAAGGACTCAGCGGGGTAGTGATGCTATTTGGGTGGTTGTAGACCGGTTGACTAAGTCGGCGCACTTCATTCCTATGCGCGTAAGAGATTCGGTAGATCACCTTGCCGACTTGTATATTCGGGACATAGTGAGATTGCACGGGGTCCCAGTGACGATCGTCTCAGATAGAGATCCTCGTTTTACTGCTAGGTTGTGGCAGAGTTTGCAGAGTGCTTTGGGCACTAAGTTGACTTTTAGTACAGCTTATCACCCTCAGACTGACGGGCAGTCCGAGCGTACTATTCAGATCCTTGAGGATATGCTTCGGGGTTGTGTCCTTGATTTCAGTGGGACGTGGAAAAGGCACCTACCATTGGTGGAGTTTGCCTACAACAACAGTTTTCAGTCTAGCACCGGTATGGCACCGTTTGAGGCCTTGTATGGCCGACCTTGTAGGTCTCCGGTTTGTTGGGCCGAGGTGGGTGATACACCTTTGTTGGGTCCGGAGTTGGTTAGGGAGACGACGAAGAAAGTTGAACTCATCCGTAGGAGGCTTGTTACAGCCCAGAGTCGTCAAAAATCTTATGCTGACTGTAGGAGGAGACCGTTGGTGTTTGAGATGAGTGATCATGTCTTTCTGAAAATATCACCTAGGCGGGGATTGATGAGGTTTGGGAAGAGAGGAAAGTTATCCCCTCGATTTATTGGTCCTTTTGAGATCCTTGAAAGGATTGGCGAGGTTGCTTATCGTTTAGCTTTGCCGCCACAGTTGTCCGGAGTTCATGACGTGTTTCATGTGAGTATGCTTCGGAAGTATGAGCCAGATCCATCACACGTGTTGGATTGGACCGACTTAGAGGTAGATGAGGATGCCTCGTATGAGGAGAGACCGGTTCGGGTCTTGGATAGGCGGGATCAAGTCCTGCGTGGCAAGACCATCCCTTTAGTGAAGGTTTTGTGGAAGCATCACGGAGTGGAGGAAGCCACTTGGGAACGTGAGTTGGAGGTCCGTGAGAAATATCCAGACTTGTTTATTGATGTGTAATCTTGTATACAGATTTTATAATCTTACCGGACTTAAGCTTTATTTATGTCTTAAGTTGTAAAACATAGCATATGTTTTAGTTTATGGAAGTGGGTTGTAATATTGCATTTATTGGCTATATTATAGGACTGATTATGTATCATGAAACTTTATTATGATATGAATTGCGAACCATGTATGTTGAAAATGGTTGGAAAATGGAAAGGAAATGCATGTTATAGATGCACTTTGAAATGTATGTTGTGAAATGCCTCTTAATAAGAGATGGATGACCGGTAATGGGTCGAATTGTTAAATGTTGTGTTATGGTGTTGTTTAAAATAGAGAAAGAACTTGCTTTTCAAAACTTGTTTTTAATTTCGGGGACGAAATTCTTTAAGGGGGGGAGGTTATAGCGATCCCGGGTTTACCCCTTATTGTATAGTGATCCGGACATGTGTCCGTGGATGTTAATAGTTGAGCATTGTCTTGTTTGCATCCTTTTCTACATTGTATTTGAGTTATAGGATGTGTTGGGCAGGTTTGTTTCAGGTTGGTTGCGTTTGGGAACCAAGGGTTGCTGCCCAGAATTTTTGTCCTTCGCTCGAGCGAGGAGTTGGTCGCTCGAGCGAGCGTTGAGTTTTGTGTCTGGTGGGTCGAGCCAGAGTGGCTTCGCTCGAGCGAGCGATTGCGTCTGGTACTGGACCTGAACACCATGGTTTTTGGCTCGAGCGAGCTTTTCTTCGCTCGAGCGATCTAGTTCGGTCTTCGCTCGAGCGAGCAGTTTGTCGCTCGAGCGTGCGTCTAGTTGCAGACCTGAAGGGTCGAGTTCCTAGCTCGAGCGAGATTTTCTTCGCTCGAGCGAGCTTCTGGGTTGTTGGCTCGAGCGAGACCTTCTTGGCTCGAGCTTGGGTTTTCTGTGTTTGGTCGCTCGAGCGACCAATCCTTCGCTCGAGCGAGCCTATTTATATCAATTCGCAGCAGCGATCTAAACTTCACTTTTTTAAAACTTTTACATCTTTAGACCCTAAATCTGAGAGCCTCTCTCTCTAGACTTACCTTCTCTCTAAGAAATCATCTCCCTAGAGTGTGAATCTCCCCTAAGTGCTTTGTTAAAAAGATAGAGGGTGACTTGGGCTTCGATCTAATCTGAAAATATTTGGTTTTGGAGCAAGTTGGGTGTTGGGTCTTCATCTCCTTTTGAGCTCAAACTTTGAGGTAGGGATATCCTACTCCTCTTTATGGATTCTGTCTTTGAATTTTAGCATTTTGATGTGTTGGAAGTTGTAGTGTAATTTTGAGAAACTTTGGGCCTTTGTGTAATTTTACAAAAGTTGGGGTTTTATTTATAATGAACCTAGAGGCATGTTTGGTATAAAAACATGGGATTAATGTTGAAACATTGATGAAAATGGAACCTTAAGGGTTGTAATGTCAATTATGGAAAAATGCCCTAATTACATTGATTAATTAATTGATATGATTAATTATAAGGAATGAGGAATTGAAGTGGAAATGTTGATTTAAATATCCATTTTGTGCATTTATTTTCTGTTTAGAAATATCTGCTTTGGGCTATCGGTGGAGGATAGTCTTGATTGTTGTAGACACTGCATGATGATTAGGCAAACTAAAACCAATCATTGAAATGTGTCATTTAGTATGGCAATTGACGAATACATTAACTTTATGTATTAATTTGTGATGTGTATAATTAATGTTTATATGCATTGTGTGGTGTTGGAGAAGATAGGGGATGTACTCCACGGTTTAGGGGAAGATAGGGGATGTACCTCTAAACCGGATGTTGTTTGGGAGAAGATAGGGGATGTACTCAGAGATATAGCTCATATGCTTGTCTTGGAAATGTGATATAGCTAGTATGCTTATCTGTGGAAGTAATGAAATTGAGAGTGGTTAACATGAGTTATTGCCTCATATGAGTTGTTTGGCCAGGTTCTGAGCCGTGAATTATGAATTGAGAATTAAATGAAAATGGAGATTAAATTGAACATAGGCTTGAAAGTCTTGGAATTGTAGTGTGTTGTGAAGGAGTGTAAAAGTGTTGACCATCTATCACTTGTTAATCTTTTAGTCATTATTCATAACTGGTTTAGTATATTTCTACTGGGCTGTGGCTCACCCTATATGGGAACATCATTTTCAGGTACAGGTAGCATACCACCTCCAAGGACATAGCTTGGGAGGCTTGTGGTCCAGACTTTTACAGTCGTCTATTTTCTTTTGATGTATTACATGTAAATTCAAGCCAAGGGCTTAAGGTGTAATTGAGCTAGTGCTCTCTTTTTGTAACCAAGTGTTAACTTGGAAAGTTGTAAGCCCTTAGGGCATTTGCTTTTGTTGTTAACATGTAATACTTCTTGTAATGAAACTGTGATAAATAGAAGGATATGAAACTTTTATATATATCAACGCATGTCTTTACTGTTGGGTCTTATGTTTTATTTTGAGGGCGTGACACAATCCACACGCCTAGTCGCCTAAACCAATCTTTCATTTCTCAACACTTTTACACCATGATTTAACGTTTCACACTTAAAGACTTTTACATTTCAACGTTTTCATTGTTAACATTCTTTGCATCATGGTTTTCTCCCAAGTTAGACTGGCTTCCCACTTCTCAATTTTTACTACGATTTATGCACAAGTCTTATTCTCATGCCCATTTTCATTATTTTCAAATCTACAAGAAATAAAGACAACAGTATGAAAAGCACAAATCATTATTTTATTTGCAAACTTACACATAATTCACTACAGCAATGTCAAAAAAAAAAAAAACAACAAAAATTTTATTTACAAACAAAAACACGCAAAACACAAAAATTTTACATCAACCACTCATCCTTGCTAGAAGCCAGGTCCTCCTTCTCGATCCCCTCATCCAGGGGGGTCTGGGCAACGTCGTCTTCATCAATGTTCACTTGGCTAAAGTCCAAGTCTGGGAACAGCTCTTCCACTTTGCGTTTGAAGGTCTTCCAGCCGCTGTCCTAGAACTCAGCCATTTCATGCTTGTAGAAGTCCGACCATTGGAAGCTCTGGATCACCTCCTCTTCACTCCTACTTCCAGAGGCCGTTCCCGACGGCCCAGCCCCCCCATCCCCCTCCCTCACCACGCTCTTGGCGACTACGGCATCGATGGCTATCTGCAAGTCAGCAAACTCCTTGAATTGTTCCACCGCCGCCTTGCATAGGTCGGGATACCCTGCCCTCTCAGCTGCCAGTCTAGCCTGCTCATCCTCCAGCGCTTTCTCTAACTCAGTGATCTTCTGATCTGCTTCTTTCTTTTCCTTGATCAACTGAGTGCGTAGATCTTCATTACAGACCATGGCCTCATCCCACTTTTCGTTGGCGATGGTGCAGGCTTTCTGGGCCTCCTCAAGCTTCTTTTGCTCGCCAGCCAACTGGAACTCGAGCGAAACCACCTTGCGGCGTTCCGTCTCTAGCTCTAACTTGGTAGCGAACAGCTCAGCATTAGCGCAGTCTGCTGAATAGCCCTGCACTATCGCTAACACTTCCATTTTTTTGGCTTTCTGGGCATACTCTAGCCCCCTAGCACACGCACTCCGCACGGCTTTCCTCCAGCCCCCAGTCTCCATCCTTAAACCTTCTAGCTGGGCCTTCACCTCCTCCAGATTTTTCTTTAGTGGCTCTACTTCACCTTTTGCGCGCGCTGCTTTGCTCAGCAAGGCTCCTGCTAAGGTCGTTGCCTCCATCTTGGCCGAGCAAAGCCCCCTTAGCAGTTCGGCCTCTGTAAAACTTGCCATCGAACGCACAGCTGCGTCCTCCACTACTCCCAAGAGCTGGTCTGCGGTAGTCCTAGCTTCACCTCCTTTTCCTACCAATCGCCCAGACACTGCTCGCTCGTGGTAGATGACGGTCTTCAACTTGGCCTCCCCTCCTTCTCCATCAGGCACAGGAGTCCCCTTGGGCGGTTGCTCCGTCCCCTGCTCAGGCCCAGCCGCCCCACTTTTCACTTGTGTTTTAGAGCCCATGGCACTCTCCAACTCCACCTCGGGGGTTACTTCTGCCATTCCCTCATTCATCATTTTCAACGCCGGTTCCTCTTTCTCTTTCCCTACCCTTTTCTTTTTCTTCTTCTTCAACACAGCTTCCACCTCCTTATTGTCTCTTTCTTTTAATGGATCCATTGGGGGCAGTAGTGGCTCTAAACCATCTAAGTCCTTTTCCCCCAACGGTTTGGGGGCGGTCGGATTCCTCGAGATTTACAAAGAGGAAGGAATTCCTTGGGATTTGCAAAAATTTGATCAAACTGAGAGAAAGAGAGGTATGCTAAGCCCTTAATGATTGAGATCATACTTGTTAACGTGAGTACTGAGAAGGATCCTGGCTTGATCCAGATTGGTTCTACATTGTCTTCAACGCGAGTGATTAGTCGCTTTCTTAAAAGATTTCAAAAAAATGTTTTGCGTAGTCCTGCGAAGACCTGTGTGGAATCGCTCTTGAGATTGTGCAGCTTAGGATCGCTCTCAGCCTCAAGACTCGACCCCTCACTTTCAATCCTTGAACTTGGATTCAGAATGTTCAAAGGTCAACCACAATGTGAGGCCCGTGTGGCCAAATTTGAAGCAGCCCTCGAACTAGGGGCAAGAAAGTCAGATCAAGAAGATCAGATGTTGTCAAAAGAAGCTTGCAAAGCTAGATCAGAAGCACCCCTTGAACTAGGGGTAAAAATGTCAGATGTGCTCGAAGAGTCAAAATTGGGACATTTCTCAAGTTAACAAAGATCGGCAAGAATGCCAAATCTCAGAAAAGAAGAAAGAAGAAAGTATTGCTAAAGAACAATTGAGTTCCTATCCATAACACTAGGGGCAAATTCAGCCCCCATTGGATGGACTTCTGCATCATCAGCGAACAACAGCCATTCTCCTAGATTCAAATGGCTTCGAGATCCTAAAACCATTTGACATGGACAAAGCTACACTTTTACCCTTAAGAGGCTCGTTGGGCCGAAACCCTGGAAGGGCGTCCCAGGCAAAAGTTAGAGCAAGAAAAAGAGCAAAAAGAAAAATGCAAAGAACAAAAAATTCTGAAAAAAGAAGAAGAAAAGAATTGAAAAGAAAAGAAAAACATAGCTCGCAAGGTTGAAAACCCAGTGGGGCGGCCTTGGCAAAAGTTAGAGCGTAAAATGTGAGGGTTAATACACGAGTGAATCCAAACCTGAACTACGTAAGGCTTGATTCCCATGTTTGGGACACGTAAGCAATTTCATTCTAAAGTCCAGCCACAAACATTTCCAAATCGATTGTATCCATGTAATGGTTTTGGTCATCTTTGCCTTCTCTGCATCTGAGAGTTCGGTTGTGATCATTATTCTGAGGACTGATTACAATGTGCTGCGGTGTTATTCAAACAAGGGGCAACTTTTCGTTGCCGTGCAATGTCCTTCAAACAAGGGGCAATTTTCCCTCGGATCCGAGGTTGTGCATCTCAAGCGTAGGTTCTGTGCTCGTTGAGCAATAGCCGTTTGCAAAAATAGTTTTTGAGAATTTTTACTGAGGTTGATTATTTCTCTCGAAAATTATTCTATTTTCCAAAACTGGACCATTTTTTGGACCCAAAAAAGGAAAATTTTCAGTACTCATAGCCTGACTTGCATGATTTTAAATCAAAAAATCGAACAAGTGTGTTAATCTAACTCTCATATTGGTCAAAATTGTTTTAGTAGAAAGCTAAAACAAAAAATGGTCGAAATGATGAACTAGGGGCACAGTTGAGTCAGATTTTCTGTCTTTTCCCCATTGTCAACATACTTGCCAAGAAGGGTATCATACCTGTCAGAAAAAGCACGACTGGAGCTAATAACAGAGGGCTGAAAGCTCTCTCATCCTCCGAGCAACGAGGTATCAAGCTAAGTGCGAAGCACGAACCGGAATGGATCAAGATACTCCAATCCCTCATCAGGGGCATCGACTAAATGTCACTGGAGGAAATAGCCGCGAGCTGAATATACTGGGCATGAGCCAGCAACTTCCTATTTATCTATCAACCACCCAAGGGAGGGATAAAAAAGAAGAGAGATTGAAGAATAGAGAGATGTGCGAAGAGAGAAAAAGTGAGAAAAGGGTTTTTTCAAAAAATAGAGCCTGAGGGCCGAGTGATGTGAGGATCACAAATGAGAAAGGGTGGGGACCAATAACCGAAGACACAGGCTCCCTGTGCACGTCTGAGTGTCGTGTCTTTGTTTTGTCTCGATTCTTGTTTTGAGTCGTTTCGAGTGTTACTCGATGTGTTTTAGGTTGTTTACCTTTTGTTTTTCTTTGTTGAGTCGTTTTGACTGCGGTCAGTTGTAGGCTCAATACCCGGTTGAGAACTCCTTTCTCATTTCAATTTCAAAAATAAATCGTTTTGTGCTTAGAGTGTTGTGCCATTCTCCGTATTTGTACAAAATAAGAATTCGTTCTTTCATAAACTGTAGGATTTAACCCAGGTCATATCAGAATAGTAGAACCAGGACCTATCTGAAGTTATATGGGTTCCGGACTACGAAGCAAAAGAAAAGAGGAAAAATTCGGAGCATCCGAGGTTGTTTCGACTTCTGCGAGTTCCGTCTTTGTATCCCGTATGTTCAAAACGAACAGAATACTGTGTTATGGGCTGTGTATTCAGAGTGGGTAGTGTTTAGAATGGGCTGAGTGTTCAGAATGAGCCATGTGTAGAATAAGCTGAGTACTGTCTTATGAGCTGTGTGTTTGAAGTGAGCAGTACCCCGTGTGAGCCGTGTGCCGAATAAACCAAGCACTGTGTTATGAGCTGTGTGTTCAGAATGAGTAGTGCGCTGTATGAGCTGTGTGCAGAATAAATTGGGTACTGTATTATGGGCTGTGTGTTCAGAATCAGCAATGTCTTGCATGAGCTGTGTGTTCAAAATAAACAGAGTGTTGTGTTATGAGCTGTATGTTCAGAAGGAGCAGTGCGCAGTATGGGTTGTGTGTTCAAAATGAATAGAATATTGTGTTGACTATTTTCACGCCAAAATGGCAATCAAAAGTGCTCTCCCTGAGTACCAATCCCCGCCGGAGGCATCTTGGCTGTGTTTGCAATGAGTTCCTAGGAGATTAATTGCGATGGTGAAAACTAGAGTTCGAATGGTTGTTGCCTAGAACACAAAGGTTTGGAATTTCCGAGACTAAGTCTGGTTTGAATACCCAGGGGTGTATCCCCGACTTGAAATCTGTATGGAAGCCCCATAGGTTGAGGTGGCATTTATGCACTTCAATTCTAGATACTGAACCAACCTAGTATGTCATCCTGTTGAAGAATAGGGAAAGTTGTGAACATGATCAGGAAGAAAAGTAGGATCTGTGGTTTCCCCAGCAGACGTTGCTCCTTGTCAGCATTTCAGGACCTTTGTACTGTGGGTTGAAGGTAAGAGTTCGAAGAACACAAAGGGAAATCCCCAATGAAGTAGAGCGGTTCATCGCCACTCATCCCGTGAGGTGCTTTCTAGAGCACCACTATGTTTGTTTATTGCATTCCTTAAACATCATGCGTTGTATTACATTGTACCTATCTAGTTTCTTTCTCATTTATGCACAGTATTATATGTACTGTTCATTCAGAGAAGTTCCGGTTCAGTTTGACTGATACCTTCCTTCTTTCGCGTTTGGCGCGTGTTTGGATACTTTTCTTCTCTTGTGTGTGATACGCTGAGAAATTTACCTTTCCTCTCTCGCGTATGATACGCTGAGAGGTTTTTCTTTCCTCTCTCGTGTGTGATACACTGAGAGGTTTTCCCTTTCCTCTCTTGCGTGTGATACGCTGAGAGGTTTTTCTTTCCTCTCTCGTGTGTGATATGCTGAGAGGTTTTTCTTTCCTCTCTCGCATGTGATACGCTGAGAGGTTTTTTTTTCCTCTCTCGCGTGTGATACGCTGAGAGGTTTTCCCTTTCCTCTCTTGCGTGTGATACTCCAGAGAGATGCTACCTTTCCTCTCTTGCGTGTGATACACTGAAAGATGCTTCTTTTCCTCTCTTGCGTGTGATACGCTGAGAGATGTTTTTTTTCCCCTCTCGCATGTGATACGCTGAGAGGTTTTTCTTTCCTCTCTCGCGTGTGATACGCTGAGAGGTTTTTCTTTCCTCTCTCGTGTGTGATATGCTGAGAGGTTTTTCCTTTTCCTCTCTTGCGTGTGATACGCTGAGAGATGTTTCTTTTCCCCTCTAGCGTGTGCTACGCTAAGAGGTTTTCTCTTTCCTCTCTCGCGTGTGATACACTGAGAGGTTTTCCCTTTCCTCTCTTGCGTGTGATACACCAGAGAGATGCTACCTTTTCTTTTTTGCATGTGATACACTGAGAGATGCTACCTTTCCTCTGTTGCGTGTGATACGCAGAGAGATACTCCCTTTCCTCTCTCGCATGTGCTATGTTGAGAGATTTTCTCTTTCCTCTCTCATGTGTGCTACGCTGAGCGATTTTCCTTTCTCCTCTCTCGCGTGTTCTACGCTGAGAGATTTTCATCTTTCCTCTCTCGCGTGTGCTATGCTGAGAGATTTTTTCCTTTCTCCTCTCTTGCGTGTACTACGCTGAGAGGTTTTTGCCTTCTTCTTTCCGAAACATGGGGATATGTCCCTATGCTTCCTTCTTCTTCTGAGACACGAGGATACGTCCCTATGTCTCTTTTTTTTTCGAAAACACTGGGATGCGTCCCTATGTGTCTCCCCCTTTGGTAAAGAGCATTTGGAATACGTTCCAATGTTCATGCCATTCGAAACTTTGGGATACGTCCTTATGTTTCTCCCTCTGTCCCTTTTTCTTACACAATTTCAGTGTGTTTGGAATTTATCTCAGAACGCGTGTGCATGGGCCTGGGCGTGTTTTATCTTAGGTTGTGTTTTGAACACACCTAGGCGGGTTGTTCTGGACCACCTCTCACGATTTCAGCATGATTTGAGTGTCCCGTTCCTTATGCGATTTCAGCGTGTTTGGAATTTATCTCAGGATGCGTGTGCGCGGGCCTGGGCGTCTTTTATCTCAGGTTGTGTTTTGAACACACCTGGGCGGGTTGTTCTGGACCTCCTCTCATGATTTCGGCGTGGTTCAAGTGTCTCGTTCCTTACGCGATTTCAGCGTGTTTGGAATTTATCTCAGGACGCGTGTGCGCGGGCCTGGGCGTGTTTTATCTCAGGTTGTGTTTTGAACACACCTGGGCGAGTTTTTCTGGACCTCCTCTCACGATTTCAGCGTGGTTCAAGTGTCTTGTTCCTTACGCGATTTCAGCGTGTTTGGAATTTATTTCAGGACGCGTGTGCACGAGCCTGGGCATGTTTTATCTCAGGTTGTGTTTTGAACACACCTGGGTGGGTTGTTCTGGACCTCTTCTCACGATTCCAGCATGGTTGGAGTTTGTCACCCTTTGCATCTACTGTACTATCTGTTTGCTTCGCACTGTTTTGTGCAAACTATTTCATCACACTATTTTTTGCACCTTACTTGCATTTTGCAAGCATTTTATCGCGCTATTTTACACATCGCGCTATTTTGCGCTGTGTCCATTACTTGCATTGTGCATGCATTTTATCGCGCTATTTTGCGTTGTGTCCATTACTTGCATTTTGCATGCATATCATTCGCGCTATTTTGCGCATCGCGCTATCTTGCGCACCTCATCTGCGCTTGTTAGTACATTGCGTTGCTTTGCACCCCTTTCGCATTGTTATGCGTCACACTTAGGTTGCATTGTCATGCATCCCTTGATTTGCGTTATTACGCACTTTTCATATGCATTGCTATGCATGTTCCTAACAGTATTGTACCTGTTGAGTTTCTCTCTTTTGCAAGCACGATATTGTATGTACGGTTCATTTGAAGCTGGCGCAACCAGACGAACCAGACGGTATTGTATCTACTCCGCGTGAGACGTAGTGAGAATTGTATAATTCTTTTACATCCTTTCTGCATGTAATGTAGTTTGATTTGTATTCATTTGCTTAAACTGTTGCATTTATTTTGCATAATTGCTTCGTTACAGCTTTTTTGCATGATCAGAAGTTATGTTCGGCTTCTTGCATTGTCACTTGCATTTTGCCCCTGCCTGCGGGCACATTTCTTTGTTATCTTGCTTGTTTGTCTAAGTCTTCGGCCTTGTCAAAAATGGGTTGTCTCTAGGTTTTGACACTCACTCCCGTCACTTACGACTTTCGAGTTCTGTCAAAGAGGGGCAACTGTAGACACCCCATTTTTAACCGACCTTAAGACTCAGACGTCATCGATTGAGTGCTCGGTGATGGTGCATGTTGTGCCCGTTCTGAGGTTTCGGAGTTTTGGCTGAGAGCCTTGTCTTTGGGCCTCGGAACTTTTTGTGCTTTGGCTCGGTTTGCGAACCAAGTCTTGTTTTCCCTTCTTGGAGGGAGGGAGTGGTCTTGTAGACCATCTCTCTGTGGTCGTAGACTACTTTTCATGGTCGTAGGCCACTCTTCCCGTTTGGAGACTAGTTTCCAGTTTTTGAAGCCTTTGGCCGCGCACCTTGTTTCGGGACCGCTTAACATTCTCCGTTTGACGTGGTTTTTGAACCACACCTTGTTGCCTCTGCCTAGAGGAACACTATGGTCTGGGAGACCACTTTTGTGGTTGCATACCACTTTTGATGCTTGTCAGCTAGTTTTTGGGGCTTTTGGCCGCGTGTTTCGCTTCCCAATTTCTCGTCTTGCATCCGTTTTGGTTTATTTTTGGTACAAACCTTGTTTTCCTTGTTTGGAAGGTGGTACAAGGGTGAGAGACTAGTATTTCTCTTTGGAGACCACTTTTCCTTTTTCCAGCTAGTTTTCTTGTCAGATAACTGGCTTTCTTGGTCTTTGGACCATCTTTTCTGGTCGGCCACCACACCACCACCTTGCATTTAGTGTATTGACCTCTCCCACCTATGGCCGACCAGTTTTTTCTTTGGTTGACCACTTAAAGTAGTCGGCCTCATGAACGCGGAAGCAGCAACAACAATGAAGGAGATGGATTACGAAATCAAAGATGAACCAAATTAAACCAAGACAGTAATTGAAATGCACAAACTTTCAAAACATTTAATTAAATACAGAAAATAACTTGCACTTACAATTGTTGTAATCTGCAAGGATCTTTTAATTAGGTTGAACAGAACAGGGAAATGTAAACCTCACTCAGAGCACTCTGGTTTCCTTGCCACCTAAAGGGTTCAATAATATTGAAAGTTGAAGTCCTCGAGTGATTACAATGAATTACAATATATAGAATAAAAATTAACTATGCAGCATGTGAACTGTCAAATTAACTATGACATGTGTGGCTATCTGGTATTTGGCGGCATTAGGCTAGGCGGTATCGGTTGCTTTCGGCTGATTGATTGAACAGTTGAGCAGCTTTTAACAAAAGTTAATTGACCAAATAGTGATGTGAACAGTAGCTTTTACTATTTATCACTTTTGGTGGAGCATGTGAATAAAGGAATCAGAATAAATACAAATTGGCAGCTTTTCTCAAAAGAGTATTGATTGAAGCCATTTTTGTATTTATAAAGAATCCTAAGTTGATTAGGCATATGGATCCTGAGCATCTTGAAACTCGGGTCGTCCATATGGAATGGATTGAGTAGTTGATCCTTCAGAAGATTGAGCTGAACTGTCTGAACCTTCTTCTGAATCATCTGAACTGGTTGATTAGGCCTGAGCTCGATCCACAAGTTGCCAAGCCATCTGGAACATTTCATCACGGGAGGGCTTGGACTTGACTTTGGATTTAACTTTGGGCTGAGCAGGAGGTGAAATGGGCTTAGCCTTTGATTTGGATTTTGACTTGGGCCTTGAATGATCCTTGGGCTGGTCCGGAATTGTAGGAACTTTGGACTTTCCCTTGGATTTGGATTTGGATGATCTGGGCTTGGAGCCACTAGAAGAGGGGCTTCCAAGATTGACTGGGGGAAGACTGGGCTGACTTCCTTGACTGATTGCAGCAGTTGGGTTCTGCTGGGTTTTGACTTTGGCAGGAGTTGGAGCACATTGATCTGGAGGAAATTCCTCATGAACAATTTCAATAATGCGGGGCACATTGAACTTAGCCCACCATTTGACTGAGTGTTGGCGGATAATTATGTTATCAACAATCCCATAATGCCATTTGAATATCCAAGGGATTTTGTATTTGGATATAAAATTGAGCAATATAGGAAATTGTTTTTGATGAGCAGTAAATGGGTAAACAGTAGCAAAATAAGCAATTGTTTCATTGAGGGAACCGGGGAGAATCTCTGAAATGGCGCCATAATGTGTCCACCATCTCATAAACCAGGTTGGTAACTCAGATTTGAATTTTTGATCAAAGGAAATAAACCAGGAGTGACTGAAAGACTCATTTTGGTACAAGAACAATTTGAACCAAGCATCAACATAATCATGATAATTATATTGAATAGAGTGACCAGGTAAATCTCGAAGCATATTAGGATTTCCCCATTCTGCAAGAGAGACAATATTATGAATGTAAAGTGAATGGTATAGGATCTTGTAAGCATAAGTTCGATCCTGAATGGGTTTAATCAAGATGGAATGATGGTTGAGCAGGATATCTTTGTAATAGGAGAGATTTTTCTCTGGAGGTGAAGAAATGAAATGACATCGGAGTCAGAATAACAACGCCTTCTGATTCGGACTTCGATTTTGTTGCGGTTCTCAATCTCGAACCAAAGAGTCCAAATCCGCAAATCGTTTTGAAGGAAAAACAGATTTTTGAAAGAAGTGCCAAACATGGATCGCTTTGCCGGATAACGAGTCGCCACCTAAATATTTTAAAATGGGAAATTTAGGAAACCCCGACTTCGGTCGAAAAGGCCACGTGTCAAATCATCACCAAAGTTGGCTCAGAACTTGGGTACGATTAGGGAAGGTCACATCGTGAGCACCCCTCTCGCCGATCAAAAGACCGCCTACTAACTATGATATCTGTTTTTGAAAACTTTGTATGCTCTTATTAGATTATTAGCCTAGGTTACTATGTGATGCTCATGACAAACAAGTATAAATGGGCCGTCTGAATTGGAAATAAACATCTCATGTTTGTTTGTGAAAGATGGTTTGCTACCCGCAGTAGGCTTAAAATGCGATTTTGCCACAATCTAGTGGGCTTAACAAACAATTGATGAATTACTCCAATTCGGATAACTCAACCTCCACCCACAGGCATTCAAGGCGGTTATATCACATAAGCATGTAGCCTCATGGTAAGCATGCTATCATGGCAACACTCACGCATGCAAGAATGCTAAAGCATAAAACTTACCGAGTACTCCAAGCCAAAAGCAGAAACGATTAGAAATCATGCATGATCCTAAGTATCTTTGCAATGCCTAATGCAACACATGCAAAGATGCAACTATAGCTCGGCTATTCTAAATATGACATGTGAGATGCAATTGACTATCAAGTACTCAACTTGGAATTGAAATCTGAATCTGGTTTGTATGATCTGTGAGCCCGATGCATGCAATCTGAGATGAATGATGCAAACATCTTTGTCATCTTGTATGCTAATTGAAATATGCCCTATTTCTAACGATTCATAGCGGGTAATTATAAGGGAGAATGATATGGGGGATGGAAGACATACATCACACTCACACACCCTTATCACATTTATGCCCTCAGAGGGTCGAATAAATATCTGATCGAATAAAATAATATCTGATCAGAATAAATCTGATTTCTAATTAATTGACAAATTAACTAAGAAAAGGTATAAGCGCCTATGAGCCGCCTTGCTATGATGAATAGTGTATCTTTGGAACGCCGGGAAATCCACTGGGATGCCCCAATTAGCCTCCGTTTGCACTTTTCTCGAAATGCGCGTCCGACTCCGAAAGTTGCTAAACTCTGAATTTTGCTGCAACAGAGAGCAGGAAAAGGGCACAGCAGTGTATTTCACAAATATATGCATGCCTCGATCCTCGTGCCACCAATCACGCATATCGATGCAAGATGGCCGAGGAGCCGAATTGCACAACTCAATATCAGATGAATGCAGATGAATGCTACAACAAAAACCTAACTCCATCATGGGTAATCCGAATTAGCCGATGGCGGGAATTGAGACACACTCGTCACCGAGTATCTGGAATGTACCTCGTTTCCCGTGCGATATGCATGATATGCATGAAATGCAACTAATATACAACCTAGCATGCGCAATGCTATGAAAATGAGATGGAAATGAGAGGCCTCGAGAAACGTGCACGCGGGCACGCAAACCGAGGTGATGGTAAAATGAGAAAACCGGATAAAATTGAAGTGCCTCGAAATGCGTGCCCACAGGTGCGCAAATCGAGGCGATGATAGGAAGATGAAAATCGGATAAAACCGAAGCGCCTCGAAAGCAGCGTGCCTGGTAGCGCCGCAATCGGCGATGATGAAAGAATGAAAATCGGATAAAGCTGAAGTGCCTCGAAAGCAGCGTGCCTGGTAGCGCCGCAAATCGAGGCGATGATGAAATGAAAATCGGATAAAAGCTGAAGTGCTTGAAAGCAGCGTGCCTGGTAGCGTAAATCGAGGCGATGATGAAAGAATGAAAATCGAATAAAACCGAAGTGCCTCGAAACGCGTGCCCGCGGGCGCGCAAATCGAGGCGATGATGAAAGAATGAAAATCGGATAAAACCAAAGTGCCTCGAAACGCGTGCCCGCAGGCGCGCAAATCGAGGCGATGATGAAAGAATGAAAATCGGATAAAATTGAAGTGCCTCCAAAGCAGCGTGCCTGAGCGCGCAAATCGAGGCGATGATCAAAGAATGAAAATCAGATAAAACCGAAGTGCCTCAAACGCAGCGTGCCTGAGCGCCGCAAATCGAGGCGATGATGAAAATAATCGGATAAAACCAAAGTGCCTCGAAAGCTGCGCGTGCCCAGCGCAAATCGTCGGCGATGATGAAATGCAATGAAATGACACACGGAATGCGCGATGGACTTACACCAACATGGGAGAGCCTCGGCTCACTCACTCACATAGGAGGCCGGATAAAAGCGAAGGTGCCTCGAAATGCGTGCA
The DNA here is from genome assembly GCA_025200525.1 of Camellia lanceoleosa. Lineage (NCBI taxonomy): Eukaryota > Viridiplantae > Streptophyta > Magnoliopsida > Ericales > Theaceae > Camellia > Camellia lanceoleosa. The sequence goes on from CM045764.1 coordinate 39,984,401, forward strand.
GCACGCAAACCGAGGCAAAGCATTAAGGCACAAAATGACATGCAAACATGCAACATGGAATTTCAGCAGCTACAAGAGGGGAAAACAGCCCGAAACACAAAAGCACACCCAAAGCGAGAAACGGTCCCGAAATGCGATAATATACACCCGAAATGGCCTATAGCCATGCTATACATGCAAAAAATGATCATGGAAGCAAGGACAGTAGCAAGGCAGTCCCAAATACAGCATATTTCAGTAACGATCATGGCCAAAAAGGAGACATAGATATGGCAACAAAATCATACAAGATTAATGGCCAAAAGAGCATTACAATGGGAGGTGGTACATACAAACACCAAATGGATGAACTTTCTTCTACAACATGAAAGAGGGCCCAAAAATAAGCATATATGCAGTTTATGGCAGCCTCTAAATCATAAGAAAAACATGCTAGAAATGGAAGGCAAAATGGAGCCACAAAAGGGTATAACATAAGACATGCAATCTATACATCAAATGACCAAACCTTCTTCATGAAAAATGTAAAGGGGGTCAAAAAAAGACTAAAACCAGTAGGGGTCGAAGTCCCAAAAACAAACACAAATAGGTCAAAAATTGCATGCAAAAATGGGCACACTTGATGAAATTTGAAGGAGGTGGTAGATACAATGGCCAAATGAAGTTGAGCTCCTCTACAATGTTGTAGGGGCTCAAAATAAGAAGAAAGCGGTAGGGTCGGACCCTAAAACCAACAAAAATAGGTCAATTTTAGCATGCAAAAATGTGACAAACTTGGTGAATATTGAAGGAACTAGTATATAGAAATACCAAATGAAGTTGAGCCCTTCTACAATGTTGTAGAGGGCTCAAAATGAGCCTAAAAAGCAGTAGGGGTCGGAGCCCCAATTCTCAACCTATTAGAGTATAAAAAAAGATCAAGAAAAAGCCCTAAAAGTTGGTTTTGAATACTTACCCTTGAAGACTTGTCTTTCTTTGCTTCTTGGCTTTGATTTGTAGCTTCTCAACCTCTGAAATTCACTTCCTAGCTGCTGGAATCGAAGTTGGAATGGTGAGGCTAGGTGTTGGTGAAGAAATCAAGCAAGACTTGGAAGTTTTTTTTGAAGGTTTTGGCTATGGAGATTAGGGTTTTTGCTTAAGTGTTCTTGAAGACAAATTTTGTAACCTTGAGGAAGGAGGCGATGGTCCTTTAAATAAGCAAAACAAGGTGTAAAAGGGGGGGGCAAAGCATCCAAGCTTTCCCTCCCAAAATATCCCCCGGATCGGGGAGATATTTGGCAAAAATATCCGGACAATTTGTCTTGGTGGAAGGAAGCAGTAGCCAGTGGTTTTCTGCAAGGTGGCGTCGGCCACCACACTGATCGGCCGACCACTCACCTAATGACCGGCCACCCCAAAAAATGAACTGAAGATTTTCTGGCCGACCACCATACCAAAGTGTCCTCCCATGTGAGTAGAACAAGGCCCCAAGGTTGGAATTGGGGAACAGCGAACCATGAGTCACAACATAGAAATGGAAGGAGGCCCAAAAATGAAACCAACAATTGCTGGCCGACCACCATACCAAAGTGTCCTCCCATATGTGTAGAACAAGGCCCCAAGGTTGGAATTTGGCAACATTGAACCAAGAGTCACAACATAGAGCTTGAAGGAGAGGCCCAAAAATGAAACCCACAGTTTCTGGCCGACCACCATACCAAAGTGTCCTCCCATGTCCCCTGATCACAGATACGTAGCTTTGGTTGGAAGAAAATACCCCTAGGGTGTTCAACATTGGCCCGGAAGTGAGAAAAACGGGCTCCGGAGGAGCGAAACTGGTTATCTGGGATAATTGCTGGCCTCTCACCCCCCAGTGATCTTCCTAGTGTTGAAACAGAGGTACCTGCCAAGTTTGAACAAAAACTAATGAGAAATGAACGCTCGGAGCCAAAGCCGAGCAATTCGGGATCCCGAAAATGAGCATCTGATGCCGGAAGTGGTGTTCAGCAGCGAAGTGGGTATCTGCGACCCCAGTGTCCCTCGGAATGACAAAACAGAGGTTCCTGCCAAAAATCAGAGAAAACTGATGCAAAATGAATGCTCGGGGCCCAAACCGCGCGATTCGGGGTCCCGAAAAACCCGCCACACGAAAGTGGCATCTGACCACGAAGTGGGCATCGAGGTCAGTGTTCCTCGGAATGCTAAAACAGAGGTCTCTGCCAAAAACCGGAGGAAAGCGGATCTGAAATAAGCTTCGGGACCAGAATCGCCAGCGCGGTCCCGAAATGGGCCACGCCGCAGTGGTGTTTAGCTGCAGTGGGTATCGAGGCCGAGTGTTCCTCGGAACTATAAAAACATGGTGCAAGCCAAAACCGGAGAACTTCGGAGATGGTTGGGCGGTTCAGCGAGCACCTGCCTACGGTCCCAAGGCAAGACTCGAAATGGGCAAAATGGCCTCTGACCCACGAAAAGTAGCTCACGGCGCCGGAGATAGTCTCTGAGACCACTCCTTCCCTCGGGAAAGAAAGAGAAAAGTGCAGTTATGGCAAGAGACAAAACCTGAAGAAAGGTTGGGCTTGGGAGGCGAGGCGCCGCGACTCTGAGATTTCTGAACGAGCGCAAAATGCAACATCACCGAGCGCTCAATCGGTGACGTCTGAGTCTTAAGGTCGGTCAAAAATGGGGTGTCTACAGTTGCCCCTCTTTGACAGAACTCGAAAGTCATAACAATGACGGGAGTGAATGTCAAAGCCTAGAGACGACCCATTTTTGACAAGGCCGAAGACTTAGACAATCATACAAGATGAACAGAGATATGTGTGCCCGCAGGCAGGGGCAAAATGCAAAATGATATGCAGGGAGATTTTGATAATTGGACTTATACGCTACGCGAAGCCGATTTGAAGATTGGACTTATACGCTACGCGAAGCCGGTTTGAAGATTGGACTTATACGCTACGCGAAGCCGGTTTGAAGATTGAAGTGAGCAAAGTGTGATGGATACACTATATGAACAAAGTGTGATAGATGCACTTAGTGAACAGAGTGTGAGTGTGTGATTGATACACCAAAAGAACGTGTGTGATTGATACACAAAGCGAGTGTGTGTGATTGATACACAAGGTAGGCATAGTGTGATAGATACAAAGCGAGTGTGTGTGATTGATACACTAAATGAATGAAGTGAGCAAAGTGTGATGGATACACTAAAGGCGAACACGTAGTGTGATAGATGCACTTAGTGAACAAAGTATGATGGATATACTAAAAGCGAACACAAAGTGTGATAGATGCACTTAGTGAGCAGTGTGATTGATACACTAAAAGTGAACACAAAGTGTGATAGATGCACTTAGTGAACAAGTATGATAGATATCTTGAATCGAACACAAAGTGTGATAGATGCACTTAGTGAGCAGTGTGATTGATACACTAAAAGTGAACACAAAGTGTGATAGATGCACTTAGTGAACAAGTATGATAGATATCTTGAATACTGAACACAAAGTGTGATAGATGCACTATGTGAGCAGTGTGATTGATACACTAAAAGTGAACACAAAGTGTGATAGATGCACTATGTGAGCAGTGTGATTGATACACTAAAAGTGAACACAAAGTGTGATAGATGCACTTAGTGAGCAGTATGATAGATATCTTGAATCTGAACACAAAGTGTGATAGATGCACTATGTGAATAGAGTGTGATTGATACACTAAAAGGGTGATATAGAAAACGAGAATGTGTGTGATAGATACACAAAAGTGAATATGTGTGTGATAGATACACAAAATGAGAATGAAGTGTGTTAGATACACCAAAATAAGAGAAGTGTGATCGATACACTAAGTGAAGAGAGTGTGATTGATACACTAAATAAATGAAGTGTGATTGATACACTAAGTGAATGAAGTGTGATTGATACACTAAATATAAACATGTGATAGATACATGAAGCAAATAGAGTGTGATTGATACACAAAGCAAACATATGATATGAAGAAAAGAATAGTGTGATAGATACACAAAGCAAAATATGTGTGATAGATACACAAAGTGAACGAAGTGTGATTGATACACTAAGTGAAGAGAGTGTGATTGATACACTAAATAAATGAAGTGTGATTGATACACTAAGTGAATGAAGTGTGATTGATATACTGAGTGAAATGAGAAAGAAACTTGATAGGTACAATGCAATACAATGCATGATGCTTACGGAAAGCAATAAATGGACAAAGCGGCGCTTTTAGAAAGCACCTCATGAGGTGAGTGGCGGTGAACCGCTCTACTCTGACGGGGATCTCCCCTCGTGCTCTTCGAATACTTACCTTCAACTCACAGTACAAAGGTTCTGAAATGCTGACAAGTAACAATATCTGTATGTAGGAGCTACGGCTGCTGCTTATCTTCCTGATCATATTCACAACTTTCCCTATTCTCCAACGGGGTGACAGACTAGGTTGGTTCAGTATCCAGGATTGAGGTGCATACACGCTGTCTCAACCTATGGGGCTTCCATACAGATTTCAAGCCGAGGACACGCCTCTGGGTATTTAAACCAGACTCTAGTCTCGGAAATCCCGAACCTTTGCGTTCTAGGCCACGGCCATTCGAACTCTAGTTTCCACCGTCGCAGTTGGTCTCCTAGGAACTCATCGCAAACACGGCCAAGATGCCTCTGGCAGGGAATGGTACTCAGGGAGAGCACTTCTGATCGCCATTCTGGCTTGAAGTAGACTTGATCTTGAGCTTGAGGTAGAAGCACACTCATACTTCAGAGCATTGGCAAGACCTGAAGAGGTACACACGGGATGCAATCTCGGAACTTACTGATGTTGGAACAAACTCAGATGCCCGACATTTTCCTCTTTTGCTTTTGCTTTGCAGTCCGGAACCATTATAGCTTCAGATAGGTCCTGGTTTCACTGTTCGCACATGACCTAGGTTGAACCCTGCGATTTTATGAAAGAACAAATTCTGTTTTGCACAAATGTGGAGAACGACACGGCACTCAGAGCGCAAAACGATTTTATTTTTGAAACTGAGAGATGATTATTCGACCAGGTATTGAGCCTACAACTGGACACAGCAAAACGACTCAACACGGAAATAAAAGGCACACAACCTAGACACATCGAGTAAGACTCGAAACGACCCAAAACAAGAATCGAGACAATCAAAACAAAAGACACGACACTCAGACGTGCACAGGGAGCCTGTTTCACCGGGTATGTTTCCCATCCTTTCTTATTTGTGATTCTCACATCACTCGGCCCTCAAGCTCTGTTTTTCTGAAAAAGCCCTTTTCTCACTTTTTCTCTCATCGCACATCTCTCTATTCTTCAATCTCTCATTTTTCATCCCTCCCCTGGGTGGTTGATGGATAAACAGCAAGTTGTGGGCTCAGGCCCCTAGCATTCAGCTAGATTCTCTTTCCTCCGCTCACAGCTAGTGAAGTCCTCCCACAGAGGGGTTGTGCTACAAATGGGTATGTAGCAAATCTGCAGCTGACATCGGTCGATGATGCCCTACTGGGGAGTTTGGACGTGAGCAGATCTGTCCAGATGAGGGAGTGTAATGTCTGGCCCCATTCCAGTTCGTGCTTCGCACTTGGCTTGATACCTCATTGCTTGGAGGATGTGAGAGCTTTCTGCCATTTTCTTGTCTTAACCGTTGTGCCCTCTTCCGTGGTAGAGCGCCCTTCTTGGCAAGTATGGTGCCCTTCGCAAATGCATTGGCTACGGGGAAAAGACAGAACACCTGACTCAATTGTGCCCCTAGTTCATCATTTTGACCATTTTTTATTTTTGAGCTTTCTCCTAAAAAATTTTGACCAAAATGAGAGTTAGATTAACATGTTTGTTCGATTTTTGATTTGAAATCATGCAAGTCAGACCATGAGCATTGAAAATTTTCCTTTTTTGAGTCCAGGAAAAAGGTCCAGTTTTGGAAAAATGGGATTATGTTCGAGAGAACTAGTCAGCCTCAGTAAAAATTCTCAAAAACTATTTTTGCAAACGGCCGCTGCTCAACGAGCATAGAACCCACTCTCGAGATGCACAACCTCAGATCCGGAGGAAAATTGCCCCTTGCTTGGAGAGAGCTGCATGGCAACGGAAAGTTGCCCCTTGTTTGAATGGCACCGCGGCGCGTTGAATGGCAACGGAAAGGTGCCCCTTGTTTGAACGGCACCGCGGCGCATTGAATGGCAACGGAAAGTTGCCCCTTGTTTGGATAGGCACCACAGCGTATTGAATGGCAACGGAAAGTTCCCCCTTGTTTGAAAGGCACCGCAGCGCATTGAAGTCAGTCCTCAGAGCGATGATGGCAACCGAACTCTCGGATACAGAGGAGGCAAGGATAGTCAAAACCATTACATGGACACACTTGATTTGGAAGTGTTTATGGCTGGACTTCAGAATGAAGTTGCCTACGTATCCCAAAGATGGGAATCAAGCCTTACGTAGTTCGGGGTTAAGGTACACTTGGGTATTAACCTCTCCTTTTTATGCTCTAACTTTTGCCAAGGCGCCTGTTGCAGGTTTTCGACCTTGCGAGCTTTGTTTTTCTTTTCTTTTTTTCTATTCTTTTCATTCCTTTTTCTTCTTCTTTTCTTTTTTCTTTTTCTCTTTTTTGAATTTTTTGTATCTTTTCCTTTTTTCTTTTCTTGTTCTTTTTTGCATTTTTCTTTTTTTTTTCTTTTTTCATTCTTTTCTTCGCTCTAACTTTTGCCTGGGTCGCCCTTCCGGGTTTTCGGCCCAGCGAGCCTCTCAAAGGGTAAAAGTGTAACAAGTCCATGCCAAATGGTTTTGAGATTGAAGCCCTCTGTATCCAGGAGAGTGGCTGTTGTATTGATTTGCAGGAGGACCCATCTTCGGCTCTTCGAGCACATCGGACATTTGTGCCCCTAGTTCGAGGGGTGCTTCTGATCTAGCTCTGCAAGCTTCTTTTGACGACTTCTGATCTTCTTGATCTGACTTTGGTGCCTCTTGTTCGAGGGCTGCTTCAAATCTGGCCACACAGGCCTCACATCGTAGTTGACCGTTGAACCTTCTGAATTCAAGTTCAAGGTTTGGAAGCAAAGGGGTGGGTCGAGTCTCGAGGCTGAGAGCGATCCTAAGCTGCGCAATCTCAAGAGCGATTCCACACATGTCTTCGCAGGACCGCGCAAAATATTGTTTTGAAAGTTTTTAAGAAAGCGACAAATCGCTCGCGCTGAAGACAGTGCAGGATCAACCCGGATCAAAGCCAGGGTCCTTCTCAGTACTCACGCTAACAAGCATGATTTCATATCATTAAGGGCTTAGCACGCCTCTCTTTTTCTCAATTTGATCAAAGTTTTGCAAATCCCGAGGAATTCCTCCCTCTTCGTTTTCACCGCAGCGTTCAAAAGGTTTTGAAAAACTTAGGTCAATATAATGACTTCAAGGCACAGAAAAGACAGAGTTATTAGTCAAATACTGCCATCTCATTCAGAACTTCCGGCATAACTGGCACAAGGCAGAAGCAAATGCGAGAGCGTGAAAATCACTGCTGTTTCATTCAAAATCTGTTGGCACAACTGGCCCCCTGGTAGAAACAGACTCAAGACAAAACGAAAAGACAAACACAAAACAAAATGGTGACGCCCGAGGTAACAACCCCGGAATCACCCGACTCCTATACAACAGGACTGACTCGATACAACAAGACAGACCCAAAACAAAAGAGACTGACTCAAACAAAAAGACAGACTCAAAACAAAACAACAAGACTGACCCAATACCCAAGTCAGAAAGTACAAAAACCAGCATTCACAAATGCTCAAAACAGTGCGTGCCATACGCCACACCTGGAGTAAACTGAGTGCCGCCCGCAGGTGATTCATCCCCCGATCACATAGTCACATTATCCCCCACAAGTTCACTGATCAAGTACCGATAGACTTTGCAGACCTGGCAAAGAATGACCCCTTTGTCAAACAGATCTTGTACATCATGCGCAGACGAAAACAAGCTGTCGGTGTCATGACCGGTTTTGGCGATGGTAGGCATGATTTAGTCCGGTCATGCTTTGCGAGGATAGGATCGGGTAGGGGCCGTTGTTCCAACGGTTTCAAATGTCCTTGCCGAGTAAGACCTCTAGAGCTTTTGACAAAGGCATATGAAGTGGGGTGAAAACCCTCTTAACTCGAGGTGGATATTTGGCCGTCTGTGAGCTACTTCCGGACGCACCGGTGAATGGGGTAGCCTTTTTTGATGTGGTGGTGGTAACCATGCCCACTTCGGAAGATCTTGCAGCCGCATCACCGCTTGTGCCTGTGTTGTTGTTGCGGTTGAAGGTTCTCCGGGGCTGCTCCCTATCCTGGTCCGAAAAAAGGCCTTGTTTCATTGCGTCCTCGATTTGCATCCCCATCTCGTGTAGACCTGCAAAGGTGGGAAAGGGGACTACAATCATTTTCAGCACCAGCTTTGGTTGGAGATTGCGCACGATCATTCTGATCTGATCTTTGTCGGTGGGCCTCAAAGTCATCATTGCTGCCTTTGCCCTCCATCGAGTCACAAAATCAGAGAAAGTCTCTTTGGGCTCTTGCCTCGTCGTTTCGAGATCACGAGTTGTGATCTCAATCTGGGTATTGTACGAGTATTGTGAGACAAAGGCCTCAACCATTTCATCCCAATTCCTTTTGACCTCATCTTCTAGTTTCGCATACCAATTGGAAGCTATCACGACAAGGTTCGGCCGAATAGTGAAAGTTTTGTGATCTGGTTAGGCCCATTGGCGCAATACATCTGAAAATAACCGAAGGTGGACCATGGGATCATCGGACCCATCGGGCGATCAATCTGCGGCATTTTGAATCTGTACGTAATGTCACGGCCACATCAAGATAACCATCCTCGATGCGGAATGGCTTTCACCCTTGGGATTTCTTAAAAGCTTCTCCGCTTGCTCAATTTCAGAGCGGTATGATCTACCTCAAACTCGAAGGAGAGCCCGGGTGATTGGCAGTGTGTGGGTCTTGGGACATTGTGGCGGAAGCGAGGCGGGTAGCCGTTGGAAGATCCGTGTCCTCCTGGATATTTTGGACATTTGGCGTCTCCCCAGGTACTGGAGCTCCTGCTGGGGGAGGAACTTGTTGTGAAGCAGACGCGCCCGCTTTCTTTGTTGCGGTACGGTGATGAGCTCGGCTGCCGAGCCATGATTGACTTCTTTGCTTGGAAAATTCGCTTGGCGACGGCGTCTTCTTTGCATGAGCTTCATACTTTCTTGCATCTGACGCATCATCGCCTCCATCCCTGATGTGTTCTCCTGATCCATCTAACTGACTGGTATTTATCCTCTGAGAAACGAGACCTCGGCTGACCGTTCCGGTGGGGTGGATAAAGACCATCGACCTAATCTTTGAATCGGTGATTTGTGCTACCGCCCTTTTCACCCTGCCTCTGGTAAAGAAACACTGATTACCCTTGAATTGAATCTCTGACCTCACAAAGTCTATCAGCACTAGTCCAATGTACCCGGGGGATAGTGGAGCCTTCTGAAGCTAAGGTTCCAGGACTACCTAGCAAAAGAGAAAACGGACAACATCTCAGCCCAATTTCACCTGAACAGATACGAGCATAACAAGATGACTGTGCCCTCTACTGAGTTCTGCCCCCAAAATTCTGCCTCAAATCTGATACCCTCGGGATGGAATCGAAATCTTGGCTGGTGCCCGCAGTGATGCCCAAACTCATAGATCGATACATGCATTCCTGTGAGACGACTCTAACAAGCACATAGCGATAAGTGAGAGCCAAAACACCCCTATGTTGGGGTAGGGTTTCTGTCCTATTTTGTCGAGAGCTAGGGTTTCACTACGCATGGCTGACTTCAAACAACCTATAAACGGGTAAGCAACCTGTCCTAGTTTGGAATGGTCACTATGGATCCGAATATGCACTAGGTCGAATGGTCAAAAAGGGTGCCCCGGTAAAACCGGGGTTTGTGTTCCCATACTGGCAGAGCCCGTAACCGGCAAGCCTTATGGACATGCCTTGACAAGACAAGCCTCCGGCAAACCGCTCAGGAATAGCAGATGGCAAACACGGTGTCCTAGGCGCACCAATGCAAATGCAATGCAAAGAAACACACAAATATAGTCAAAAGGAGATATCATGAGTTCGAGTCAAGTTCTCTAAGTCCCCAGTGGAGTCGCCAGAAACTGTAACAACGCCCGCGAGGGACCTCGCTACAGTTCGGACTCGATTTTGTTGCGGTTCTCAATCTCGAACCAAAGAGTCCAAATCCGGCAAATCGTTTTGAAGGAAAACAGATTTTTTGAAAGAAGTGCCAAACATGGACTGCTTTGCGGATAACGAGTCGCCACCTAAATATTTTAAAATGGGAAATTTAGGAAACCCCGACTTCGGTCGAAAGGCCACGTGTCCGTCATTACCAAAGTTGGCTCGGGAACTTGGGTACGATTAGGGAAGGTCACATCGTGAGCACCCCCTCTCGCCCGGTCAAAGACCGGCCTCTACTAACCATGATATCTGTTTTTGAAAACTTTGTATGCTCTTATTCCGATTATTAGCCTAGGTTACTATGTGATGCTCGCAGCAAACAAGTATAGACTGGGCCGTCTGAATTGGAAATAAACATCTCATGTTTGTTTGTGAAAGATGGTTTGCTACCCGCAGGTAGGCTTAAAATGCAGATTTTGCCACAATCTAGTGGGCTTAACAAACAATTGATGAATTACTCCAATTCAGATAACTCAACCTCCACCCACAGGCATTCAAGGCAGTTATATCACATAAGCATGTAGCCTCATGGTAAGCATGCTATCATGGCAACACTCACACGCATGCAAGAATGCTAAAGCATAAAACTTACCGAGTACTCCAAGCCAAAACAGAAAACTGATTAGAAATCATGCATGATCCTAAGTATACTGCAATGCCTAATGCAACACATGCAAAGATGCAACTATAGCAGGCTCGGCTATTCTAAATATGACATGTGAGATGCAACAGCTATCAAGTACTCAACTTGGAATTGAAATACAGATGCAGTTTGTATGATGCATGCAATACAGATGAATGATGCAAACATGCTGTCATACTGTATGCTAATTGAAATATGCCCTATATCTAACCATTCAAAGCGGGTAAATAAAAGGGAGAAAGAAATGGGGGTTGGAAGACATACATCACACTCACACACCCTTATCACATTTATGCCCTCGCGCAGAGGGTCCGAATAAATATACAGTCCGAATAAAATAATATACAGTCCGAATAAATACAGATTTCTAATTAATTGACAAATTAACTAAGAAAGTCAGAACCGCTTGCAGCCAGCCTTGCTATGATGAATAGTGTATCTTTGCTTGGTGAAATCCACTGGGATGCCCCAATTAGCCTCCGTTTGCACTTTTCTCGAAATGCGCGTCCGACTCCGAAAGTTGCTAAACTCTGAATTTTGCTGCAACAGAGAGCAGGAAAAGGGCACAGCAGTGTATTTCACAAATATATGCATGCCTCGATCCTCGTGCCACCAATCACGCATATCGATGCAAGATGGCCGAGGAGCCGAATTGCACAACTCAATATCAGATGAATGCAGATGAATGCTACAACAAAAACCTAACTCCATCATGGGTAATCCGAGTTAACGAATCGGGAATTGAGACACACTCCGTCACTCGGAGTACGGAATGTACCTCGTTTCCCGTGCGATATGCATGATATGCATGAAATGCAACTAATATACAACCTAGCATGCGCAATGCTATGAAAATGAGATGGAAATGAGAGGCCTCGAGAAACGTGCACGCGGGCACGCAAACCGAGGTGATGGTAAAATGAGAAAACCGGATAAAATCGAAGTGCCTCGAAATGCGTGCCCACAGGTGCGCAAATCGAGGCGATGATTGGAAGATGAAAATCAGATAAAACTGAAGCACCTCGAAACGCGTGCCCACAGGCACGCAAATCGAGGCGATGATGAAAGAATGAAAATCGAATAAAACCGAAGTGCCTCGAAACGCGTGCCCACAGGCGCGCAAATCGAGGCGATGATGAAAGAATGAAAATCGAATAAAACCGAAGTGCCTCGAAACGCGTGCCCACAGGCGCGCAAATCGAGGCGATGATGAAAGAATGAAAATCGGATAAAACCGAAGTGCCTCGAAACGCGTGCGTGCGCGCAAATCGAGGCGATGATGAAAGAATGAAAATCGGATAAAACCGAAGTGCCTCAAAACGCGTGCCGGTAGCGCCGTCGAGGCGATGATGAAAGAATGAAAATCGGATAAAACCGAAGTGCCTCGAAACGCGTGCCCACAGGTGCGCAAATCGAGGCGATGATGAAATGCAATGAAATGACACACGGAATGCGCGATGGACTTACACCAACATGGGAGAGCCTCGGCTCACTCACATAGGAGGCCGGATAAAAGCGAAGGTGCCTCGAAATGCGTGCCGCAGCACGCAAACCGAGGCAAAGCATTAAGGCACAAAATGACATGCAAACATGCAACATGGAATTTCAGCAGCTACAAGAGGGAGAAAACAGCCCCGAAACACAACCAAAGCACACCCAAAGCGAGAAACGGTCCCGAAATGCGATAATATACACCCGAAATGGCCTATAGCCGTGCTATACATGCAAAAAATGATCATGGCAGCAAGGACAGTAGCAAGGCAGTCCCAAATACAGCATATTTCAGTAACGATCATGGCCAAAAAGGAGACATAGATATGGCAACAAAATCATACAAGATTAATGGCCAAAAGAGCATTACAATGGGAGGTGGTATATACAAACACCAAATGGACGAACTTTCTTCTACAACATGAAAGAGGGCCCAAAAATAAGCATATATGCAGTTTATGGAAGCCTCTAAATCATAAGACAAACATGCTAGAAATGGAAGGCAAAATGGAGCCACAAAAGGGTATAACATAAGACATGCAATCTATACATCAAATGACCAAACCTTCTTCATGAAACATGTAAAGGGGGTCAAAAAAAGACTAAAACCAGTAGGTGTCGAAGTCCCAAAAACAAACACAAATAGGTCAAAAATTGCATGCAAAAATGGGCACACTTGATGAAATTTGAAGGAGGTGGTAGATACAATGGCCAAATGAAGTTGAGCTCCTCTACAATGTTGTAGAGGGGCTCAAAATAAGCAAGAAAGAAGTAGGGGTCGGACCCATAAAAACCAACAAAAATAGGTCAATTTTAGCATGCAAAAATGTGACAAACTTGGTGAATATTGAAGGAACTAGTATATAGAAATACCAAATGAAGTTGAGCCCTTCTACAATGTTGTAGAGGGGCTCAAAATGAGCACGAAAGCAGTAGGGGTCGGAGCCCCAATTCTCAACCTATTAGAGTATAAAAAAAGATCAAGAAAAAGCCCTAAAAGTTGGTTTTGAATACTTACCCTTGAAGACTTGTCTTTCTTTGCTTCTTGGCTTTGATTTGTAGCTTCTCAACCTCTGAAATTCACTTCCTAGCTGCTGGAATCGAAGTTGGAATGGTGAGGCTAGGTGTTGGTGAAGAAATCAAGCAAGACTTGGAAGTTTTTTTTGAAGGTTTTGGCTATGGAGATTAGGGTTTTTGCTTAAGTGTTCTTGAAGACAAATTTTGTAACCTTGAGGAAGGAGCTGATGGTCCCTTTAAATAAGCAAAACAAGGTGTAAAAGGGGAGGGCAAAGCATCCAAGCTTTCCCTCCCAAAATATCCCCCGGATGGGGGAGATATTTGGCAAAAATATCCGGACAGCTGTACTGAGCTGGAAAGGGGGAAGCAGGCCGGCCAGGTGGTTTTCTGCAAGGTGGCCGGTCGGCCACCCCACCTGGTCGGCCAGCCACTCAGCCTAGCCGACCGGCCACCCCAAAAAAATGAACTGAAGATTTTCTGGCCGACCACCATACCAAAGTGTCCTCCCATGTGAGTAGAACAAGGCCCCAAGGTTGGAATTGGGCAACACTGAACCAAGAGTCACAACATAGAGCTTGAAGGAGAGGCCCAAAAATGAAACCAACAATTGCTGGCCGACCACCATACCAAAGTGTCCTCCCATATGTGTAGAACAAGGCCCCAAGGTTGGAATTTGGCAACATTGAACCAAGAGTCACAACATAGAGCTTGAAGGAGAGGCCCAAAAATGAAACCCACAGTTTCTGGCCGACCACCATACCAAAGTGTCCTCCCATGTCCCCTGATCACAGATATGTAGCTTTGGTTGGAAGAAAATACCCCTAGGGTGTTCAACATTGGCCCGGAAGTGAGAAAAACGGGCTCCGGAGGAGCGAAACTGGTTATCTGGGATAATTGCTGGCCTCTCACCCCCCAGTGATCTTCCTAGTGTTGAAACAGAGGTACCTGCCAAGTTTGAACAAAAACTAATGAGAAATGAACGCTCGGAGCCAAAGCCGAGCAATTCGGGATCCCGAAAATGAGCATCTGATGCCGGAAGTGGTGTTCAGCAGCGAAGTGGGTATCTGCGACCCCAGTGTCCCTCGGAATGACAAAACAGAGGTTCCTGCCAAAAATCAGAAAAAACTGATGCAAAATGAATGCTCGGGGCCCAAACCGCGCGATTCGGGGTCCCAAAAATCGGCTACAGGCACCGAAAGTGGCATACGGCCACGAAGTGGGCATCAGGGGCCCCAATGTTCCTCGGAATGCTAAAACAGAGGTCTCTGCCAAAAACCGGAGGAAACGGATGCGAAATGAAAGCTCGGGACCAGAACCGCGCAGTTCGGGGTCCCGAAAATGGGCTGCCGGGCACCGGAAGTGGTGTTTGGCTGCGAAGTGGGCATCAGAGGCCCGAGTGTTCCTCGGAACTATAAAACAGTGGTGCAAGCCAAAAACCGGAGAACTCGGAGATGGTTGGGCGGTTCCGAGCCGAGGCACACGGCCTCGAAATGGGCAAAATGGCCTCTGACCCACGAAAAAGTAGCTCACGGCCACGGAGATAGTCTGAGACCACTCCCTTCCTCAGAAAGAAAAGCAGAAAACCGAAGTCTGTTCGCAAACCGAGACAAGGCACGAAGAAGGTTCGAAGCTTGGGAGGCGAGACGCCGCGACTCTGAGATTTCTGAACGAGCGCAAAATGCAACATCACCGAGCGCTCAATCGGTGACGTCTGAGTCTTAAGGTCGGTCAAAAATGGGGTGTCTACAAGAGCCAAAATGGAATTGAGCAATTTCATTAATGGTTTGACTTCTAGGGTGACTAGGTTCTTTGTAGAATAGGTTTGTAACATGTGATTTGGTGTACTCAGTTCGAGAAGGGCGAACTTGGTTGATTGGAAGTGGAGTAACTGAAACGGATTGGCTAGAGGCAAAAGGATCATTAGCCAATGCAAATGAATAATCAGGACGGTGAATAGTACCAAGAGTATGGTACCGGTTAATTAGGTCAATAGATTTGGATGGATGAACTGACTCCAAAGGAGGAGGAACTATGAGTTGATTAGGTTCTTTGGAACTGTGAAGAGGGAACCAAAGCCTTTGAAGGAGGCCTTGGGCGAGACATCTGTGAAATATGGAACAAAGATTAGCAACCAGAAAGAAGATCTAAATAATTCTGATAATAGAACAAATCATTGTAGTAATTATGACGTAAAACACGTCGAGCTTGTAACTGTTGATGATTGATGTATTGGGCTCGTTTAGTAGTAAGTCGGGTTGATTTAAGACGGGTAATGCGGCGGTTAACTTGTCTGATCAGGGTTTAGTAATAGGTAATTTGGGTTTTAACATAAGAAATATATGGAGTAGCACTCATCCCTTACCCCCCTGTAAAAATTCCCGGGTAAGAAAATCAGGAAGGGAATTTTGACAACAAGGTATGTAAGTAATGTCAAAATAAAAAATACTTAAAATAGATTGCCAACGGGCAAAAATTTGTTTGCTAGCAAGATTTTGAACATCTTTTTCCAAAACATATTTAGCAGATTTGCAATCAACATGAAGTAAAAATTTTTGATTTAAAATATCATCTTGAAATTTTTGAATGCATAAAACAGTAGATAAAATTTCTTTTTTAATAGTACTATAATTTAATTGTGCAGTATTCCAGACACCAGAATGAAAACGAACAATTTGTTCAGGTGACTGAGGAGTAACTTGCTGGAGCAGAATACCACCATAACCAATATCAGCAGCATCGGTTTGAATGATTTTGAATGAATTCTCAGTAGGAATACCAAGACAAGGAAGAGATTTAACATATTTTTTAACTTGTTGAACAACAACAGTATGAGTAGAAGACCAAGGAGGAGGATTATCTTTTAACCTATCAAACAGAGGTTGTGATTTTCCTAAGGTCTTGATAGAAGTCGACAATGTAATTGAGGAACCTAAGAACCGTTGTAATTGAGTTTTATCAAGAATTTCATCGTGAAACTTAGACGCAAATTCAATAGAGCGACTAATAGGAAGAATAGTATTATGATGAATATCATATCCTAAGAACCTAACTTTAGTTTGAAATAGTTTAATCTTAGGAGCGAGATATGGCGAGACCATGACTTTTAATTGTATAAAAGAATGCGATTAAATGTTTCCAATGTGCACTAATTGAGTTAGAAAAAATTAATATGTCATCAATATAAACAATGGAGAAATGACTAACGTGGTTAAATATGTCATTCATTATGTGTTGAAATTCACTGGGAGCATCTTTTAAACCAAATGGCATAACATTCCATTCATATTGCACAAAAGGTGTATTAAATGCAGTTTTATATCTATCTTTAGGGTGAATTTGGATTTGCCAAAAACCACTTTTTAGATCAAATTTACTGAAAATAACAGCGTGATTAAGTCTTTTAATTAAATCTTTTTTATTAGGAATAGGATATCGAATCCATTCAAGAACAGCATTTAATGGTTTGTAATTAATAACTAGGCGAGGAACACCTCGTTCTAATTCAGCATTTTTATTAACATAAAAAGCAGGACAAGACCATGGTGATTTACTTGGACTAATTATTCTATTTTTTAATAATTCATTAATTTCTTTTTTACACATTTCTAATAAGTCATGATTCATTTGAATAGGTCGGGATTTAGTAGGAATTTGTTTTTCATTAAAACCTTTAATATATGGTAATGTAACAACATGCTTTTTCCTATGCCAAAATGCAGTAGGTAAAGATGAGCAAACAGTTGATTCAAGTTTTAATTTAAAATCATTAATTTGAGAAATGAGAACTGGATCAGTTAATTGTTGATCAATTCTTTTGTAATTAATTTCTTCTTTAAGAAAATTAATATGTCGAGTTAATCGATTAATAGTATGAGTAATAGAACAATCTTGTAATTGATTTAATTCTAATGGTTCAGGTGGAAACAAGAATTTAAATGTGACAGGATGTCCTAAAACATGAGTAGTAATTCCTTCAGTGGAAGTAGTAAATGGATATAATAATGAAATGAAGGGTGTACCTAAAATAATTCTATCAGTCATGTTTTTAACTAAAACAAATGTAGTTTTGAAACAAACATTATTTTGGCAAACATGTACTTTAGGTAATTTATATTTAATATGCATTTTACTACCATTAACAGAGGTTAATTTCTCTTGACATTTGTGATAATATTTAGTAGGAAGTAATCCTTCTTGAATACAATTTAAATCCGCACCAGTATCAATTAATGCAACCAAATCTAATTCAAAGTCTTCAACTATGATTTTAATTCGTGAATACCATTTTTGCATAAAAATTTTATTAAGTAAATTTAATCTTTTATCTTCAAGGTTAGTAGCTTGGGATCGATTATCAAAAATGAGTTTATCGGGATTTGTGTGATCAGATTCAGAATTAGAATGGTGTTCAGATGCCTGAGGTGATTTTGGATTAGGTTGAAAATCATTTAAGTTTTGTTTAAGTTTAGGATTAATGATTTCATTTTCTAATTTATTATCTTTATTTTGGAGATCTCGGATAGTTTGTTTAATGTGATTAATTTCAGATTGTAAATCTTGAAGTGTTACTTCTTTAGTTTTATTTTTAAATTTTTCTAAAGTTTTAGATAAACTAATACTAGGTTTATTAAACTTAGGTTTAGTGTCTTTTTGAAGTAATAAATTTCTTAATTTATCAATATATTGTTGTTTCAATTGGGGATCATCCAATTTACTAATTAAATCGATTAAAGCAGATTCTTCTTGAGTATGTTTGGTTAGAACAGAGATTTGTTTAACAGGTTTACAACAAATATCAGTGCATCCTAAGGTAATTTGATTATGTTGGTTATCAGAATCAGATTGATCATTATCAGAAGGGGAACTGGATGTAGATGGGGGAACAGAAGAGGAATCATTATCAGATTGATTTAATTGTAAGATTTCAAATAATTGAATTTTGGATTCTTCATTAATTTGGAGTTGGCTAACTCTATCTTTGAGTTTTTGTTTTTCTTTGCATTTATTAGCATAATGACCTTTTTGGCCACAATTATAACAGGTAATATCCTTATTAGATTTTGGATGTGATTTAGATTTATGATATTTCTTTTTAGGTTTAGCATAAAATTTGTCATTAGATTTAGAAGGTGAATAAGGCTTCTTATAGTTATTATAATACTTGGATTTATAATTTCTATGTTTGGAATATTTATGTGATTTCCTACGAGAGGGTGCAACTGGAGGTAATCCATATTGTTCACAAAAATTGCCTAATTCATATTTAGCTTTATGTTTATCTTTAGAAGCTTTTTGACTAAGTTTTAAATCAATACACATTTTTAAACCTTCTTTTTGAATAGTGCTTATTATATCACCATATGTTAAATTATCATATTCAATAACGCCAGTAGGTTGACTAAGAACATCTCGGATTTTGTGAGCAAATAAACTAGGTAACCCATTAATGAATTTTTCTTTCCAAAATGATTTAGTACAATCTTCTCTTAACATAACTCTAGAGGTAAAGACATCTTTATACCATCTAAAGTCACTTAATGTTGGACATGTAAGATTACTAAGTTGATCATGTATGCGAGAATAAATATTAGTTGGGGTACCAATGAAATGGCGAACAATAGTATAGATTAATTGATTAATACCATCAGGATGACAGCAGCCTAAAGTTTCATCAAAAATAGGTAATCCTTGATCATCAGTTTGATTAGCATAAATTATGGATTCTCGTTGAGCTTCAGTTAAGTATTTTTCCCACCAGGATTTGAGCATACCAGTAAAGCCAATAGTGATTAAAGTAACAATTTCAGGTTGAGTATATTGGGGATAGTTAGAGAGATAACTGTTGGAGACCATAGATAAATGATTTAATTTTTGAAGGATTTGATCTTCACTTAGACCATCAATATTCCATTCGTATAATTTTTTAGCGTAAATGTAAATTTGATTATTAATATTATTTTCTTCAAATTGTAAATCGACAGGAGTAGGTTTATTATACCAATTCTTAGTAGTTTGGGGATTAACTTTTGGATAATGGATTTTTGTAACTTGGAATTGTTGAGCTAATTGATTTATCTCATTATCGGTGTCGGATGGAGTAGAATTACGATCAATATCAAATTGTTGATTTAGAACAGTAATACCTTTATCCTTAGAAGGTGAAGGAGTATCAGTGGTAGATAATTTGTTAAATAATTTTTCAATAGCTTGGACAGTAGATGATTGGTCATTTGTAACTAAACTAGGTCTTTTGGAACGATTAGTAGGTAGGTTTAATAAAGGTGCATCTAGAGTTTGTTTATTGGATGAACTGGGAATAGATTCTAAATTGGTTTCTATTTTATCTAATTGTTTACCAATAGTGTTTAAACATTGATTTGTATAATTATTTTGTTCAATGACTTTTTTAATTTCATTATCATTTCCAGGTAATTTAAAAGGTGAAGCAGGAATTTCAGTTCCTTGTTGATTAAGGATAATGTTTTCTAACGGAGGATGACTAGAGTTAACAGTAGTGGTAGCAGAGGTTTTCCATTTACGTTTTGTAATTGTACTTATTTTTTTGTAATATTTATCAACATATTCAAGCAAAGGTAATTCAAAACCATATTGAATCATAAAATCATACCATTCTTGGGAGATTTGGGACATTTGAGTAGAAGTATATTTAGCATAATAAGTATGTCGCTGAGTGCGATTAGCTTTTGATTTGAAATCAATAAGTAAGTTTTCAAGATTGGGAATAAATTCTTTTTTGATTGTTAATAATTGAGGATTAACAGGCGGTGTGAATTCTTCCATATCAGTTTGAGTTGGAGAATTAGTTGAATTAACGTCTTCTTCAGGGAAATGAGTATGGGTTGAATAAACAGGTTTACTAATTTGGGAAGTTGTAGAATTATCAATTCCTTTTAGTTTATTGTTTGTGGAAGGACCAATATTTGGGCCGAAATGTATTTGACTGTTTTTTCTGAATAAGGGAGTACTAAATATTTCATCTTCAGTTTCAATTTCAGTAGGGACACTAGATGTACTATGTCTAGAGGATTGACTACGATTGAATTTAATATGAACTGAACCATCATTAAATTGTTGAATATCTTGGATATCAGTTATAGATGATTGTTGTTGATTATGTTTGTAATGTTCATTAACAGTAATCCATTCATGAGGTAAATCGACATTTTTCCATTCAATCATTTGGGGAACATTAATATGTGAATCAGTACTACTACTTTGTATTTTTAGAGTTTTATCTTTAGATGATTTATGCAAAGCATGAACATTTAAATTAGTTTTCATACATTTATAGTGAACACGATAAATTAAAGCAATATTATGAGTTTTAGTCATCATGTTAGTAAATGAACCATGTAATTGAATATTTAATGTTAAAGCATGTAAAATATTTGGATCTTTTAAACTAAGTGTAAAATTAGGAAAACAATTGCAATGTACTGGACCTTTATGAAGACCAGTTTCCATCATACCCATTAAACTATCATTGTAGTTAAGGAATCGAGCATCTCGTAAACATAATAAAACAGAAGTATTTTTACCTTGTGGAGTTAATGGTTTAATACCAACTTGAATTAATCCTATATGAATAAAATTGTAATCATTTTTTAAATATCTTTTAATAAGTTGAGCATCAAATAATTGACAGGTTTCCCTGGGTTTTTCCAAAGCATAAACTTGTTCCATAGTTTTAACATGCAAAGTGAATTTAAAAGTATTCTGTACAAAAGTAGTTTTATAAATTTCTTTGATTGGTAATTTTGGTATATTCCAGTCTACATTAATTGGATCATTTTGTATTTCAACATCTTCTAAATAATCGGCTGCTTTTTGGCACATTTTTTGAGATATTTTGGGATAGCTAGCACAACTGGAGAGCATTTGAGTCATCATGTATGGAGGGATGGCATTCAAGCTTAGCTTCTCCAAAAAGCTTTGGCTTTCCTCTTCTATAAGAGGGATGCTCCTCCTCCCTCCTCTAGGTTCAGAAAATCTGAGGGAAGAGGATAAATATAGTGTTGTATCTATATTGCCTTGTTTGCTTCATTTTTATGCCTTAAAGTGTAGATTTGTCTTACTTTAACACACAAACACACACTCAAACACCATCCTTTTTCTACTGAGGTGCTTAGGGGTTGATTTTGGTGTTCTTGGGTTGTCTTGAGTTCAAAAAACTTACTGGAGTTGCAGTTATAAAGAGGGTCTTCAAGGGTGAGCTTTTAACCTTAAAATCCCCCTTTCTTGCTTAAGCTTTTAGCCTATCTTGCATGCTGTTTTAAGCTTGACTTATAACTGATAAAAGTTCTTTTTTTGCATGCTTAAAAAGTTTGTTTAAGATCACTTTTGTGTTTGGAGTTGTTTACCCCCTCTTAGGTCTTGTTTGGCCTTGTTTTTGAGCATTTTTTGTAAGCTTTGGGACCACCTTATTTTGGCCTTCTCACCATTGAAATCCAAAGGGATTTCAGTGGTGGGGATGGTGTTTTAAGGTCCTAAGAAGGGGAGGGCCATCCCCTCTCCTTGCATCTTCAATACATGCCTTAATATGCCTCATATTTGAGCATCTTTACTAAGTGTATGTTGACCATGGTGGTGTTTGGGAACTTAGTTCTCAAATTTTTTTCTCATTTTTTCTACTAAAAGACAAAAGTTTTGCAAAACTAAAAAAAACACATCCAAACAAAATATCACATCCAACCCCATAATCATTTCACTTTTTCTCTCACAAACATCACATCTAACCACAAAAAAACCCAACTATCTTCCCAAACACTAAAAAAATTTTATCCAATAATATCCTACAACTAAAAAAATCTACATAAAAATTCACTTCCCAAACACCCACCATATCTTTGCTTGTATTTGTGGTTATTTTTGCTGTGGCATACCACTGTTTTTGCTTAGCTTGGTCACTCCATGCATGGTTAATACACTTGTAGCGTAAATCACGCAATCTAGTCTTGTATGCCTCATGTTTGAGCATGTCTTTCTAGCTTGTTTTGGAGCCATCTCAGTGGATTTTTGGTGTTTTTTTAACATGCCTTAGATCTGTTTTGGGTTGGTTTGGTTGGCTCTTGCATGCCTAATACACTTGTAGTGTAAATCCCTTAAACTAGTTTTGTATGCTTCATGAAGTGACATGTCATTTTAGCTTGGTTTGAGTCCATTTCAGCATGTCTTTGGTGATGTTTTACCATGTCATACCTCTGTTTAGGTTTGGTTTGGTTAGCCTTTGCATGCTCCTTGCACTTGTAATGCAATCCCATGAAATAGCCTAACATGCATCATATTGTAACATGTCATTTTAGCATGCTTTTGGCTTAGCTCTGAGAAGACTTTGTTCATGTTTTAGCATGTTTAAGGTCTGATTTGTATTGTTTTGGTCATGCATGACTTGCTTTGTATAGCTATGGTTCAATCTAGCTTGTTAGCTTTGTGTGTTGAGTCCACTAGCATGCATTACTTGGCTAATTTCAATGATTTGGCATCACTTATTCTGTGATTTCAGTCCATGTTTTATGGCCATACACTTGCATCTTTCACTCATTCAATGCGTTGGAGGGTTTGCCCCTTTATGCCTTAACATGAACCATTGCGTATGCCTTCATGCCTTAGCTTGTGAGCCATCATTTCAATGCGTTTTTGGGGTTATTATGCCATGATATAACTCTAATTTTTATTTCTTAAGTCATCCTATGCTTGGTCCTAATAGGTGTAGTGTAATCCACCTTATTTGCCTTGCATTCGCCGTGCTTCATGCCCTTCATGCTAGCATATTTTGGCTTCCTTCCATGCATGTTTTAGACTTATTTTAACATGTTCTGGGACTGTTTGGGTTGCCTTGGTCACATGCTTCATGTTTTGTATACTTGTAGTACAAATGCTCTTGCTTGCCTCAAGCTTTGGGCACCATTGCATGCTTCATTTGTGTTGTGTACATGATTTGGCATCATCTAACATGACATTTCAGAGCTTATAGCATGCTTTTGTTCCTACTTCATTCATGCTTTGAATGCCTCTAAGTATAGTCCATGTTTGCCTAACTTATGGCTTAGCTCGTATGCTTGCATGCCTCGGCCTTTGGGCCCTTATCTTAGGATGTTTTGGTCCTTATTTTGACCTACTCGAGCTCTATCCATGCTTAGTTCATGCATTTGTGCCATGTATTGCATGCCTCCTTCGTGTTGCTCTTTGCTAGCTTTCATGCCTCAGGACCCTAGCATGCTTTACTTATGTTGTTTGAATGATTTGGCATCATTTCTTGCTTCATTTTAGTGCACTTAGTGTTGTTACACTTCCACTTTTGTCACTCATTGAGCACTCTTGAGAGTTGTGCTCTTTGGCCTCATTGATGGCCAATGCATTGTGCATGCATGCCTTGCTTTATGTGCCTTCATTTCATCACCAATGGCCACTAATTTGGGCATGGCTAAGGCTTATCCATTTTGGTTTAAGTCCATTGTGCATTATGTATGCCATGTAGTTCCTTGCATTGTGTATGCTAGGTTGCTAGTTGCATTGTGCATGCCATGTAGATCATCGCATTGTGTATGCCATGATCATCGCATTGTGTATGCTATGTTCATTGCATTGTGTATGTTTAGGTTACATCATGGCATTGTGCATGCTAATTGATATTTGCATTGTGCATACTAGTTATTACATGCTTTAGCATTGTGCATGCCATTAGCCTTGTTAGGTTGTTCATATTGCATTGCATGTTTGCATGCTTAAGTCATATTGCATACTTGCATGCTTGAGTCACATTGTGTATGCCATACTTGCTTGCATTGTGTTTGGAATAAGTGTTAGTCTAAACACGGGAAACGAGGGACGTTTCATACTTAAAGTGATGAAACGTGCCTTAATTCCCGATCGCCGACGCTCCTGATCATCCATGATAGAGTTTTAGGCTTTATGTGTTTACTTGTGCATTCATTTCATATTGAATTGTGCAACTTCGCCTCTCGGCCATCATGCATGGAAATGCGCGATTGGTGGCCCGAGGGTTAAGAACCTACACTCCCTTGAGTTCATGACATGATAGGGAGGGTGGTTGTGTACACATATCTTGTAAATACATTGCCATGCCCTTTCTTGCTCTTTGTTGCAGAAAACCAGGATTCAGTAGCAACAATTGGCCGGCCAGCCAGAAAAAGTAGCTGGCTGACCACTTTTCTGGTTTTTCAACAACCAAAAGTGGTCGACAGGTGTTTCTAGAGACCAAAAGTGGTCGGCCACCCTCCTACAAGATTCCCAAGGTGAAGTTTCAGCTTTCTGGAGCTTGGTTCAGAGTTCTGAGAACAAATGAAAACAGAGGCAAATCGGGGCATCGCATTGGATTTCAGAACGAGGCGACCGGGCTTGCATGCATTCCTCTCCCTCTGAAGCTTTTACTTTTACTGCTTTCCTTAGCTGCCATGCTTAGATAGCTTGCTTTTGCTTTGGTCTGTAGCTTTAATAGTTAATGTGTTTAGCTATTTCAATTCGTTTTGTAATAATTAGTTAACTAGGATTAGTTGATTAATTTGTTGTGTAATAATTAGTTTAATTAACTTAGATTAGCTAGTTAGCTCTTTATTCGGTCCCTCCCTCGAGAGGGCACACTGTTATAATAAGAGTGCATATGTGTGATACATGTCTTCCAATCTCCATTTCTTTCTCCCTTTTACTTAACCGCTTACGATGGTTAGTTTTAGGGCATATCTTGTTTAGCATACCTTATGCTTCGCATATTTGCATCCATTCATCTGTATTGCATGCACCGGGCTTGGCGCATCATACTAATTGCATTGTATTTTCAATACATTACTTGAATACGTGTTCAACGGCATGTTATCAAGTTGCATTTCACATGACATTCTAGAATAGCCGAGCCTATTTTAGTTGCATTTTCGCATGTGTAGCATTAGTCATCTTAACATGAACTAGGATCATGCATGATTTCTAACTAGTTCTTTGTTTTGGTTGGGAGTACACTGTGAGTGTTTACGCTTTAGCATACTGCATGTGTGTTAATGTTACCATGAAAGCATGCTTGCCATAAGGCTATTTGCTTACGTGATTAACTGCCTGAATGCCTATGGGTGAAGGTTGGATTACTTGAATTGGGACAATTCATTGAAATCCGCATTTTAGCCTACTTGCAAGTAGCAAACTTCAAACCATTTCCAAACAAACGGATATGCGATGCTTTGTTCCAAATTAGGCGATCTAGTCTATACTTGTGTGTTGTGCGCATCACATAGTAATTGTAGCTAATTAACCGGAATAAGAACACATGTGTTTTCAAAAACAAGATATCATGTTTAGTACAGGCCGAGAGCAGGGATACTCATAGATGACCTTCCCCAATCGTACCCAAGTTTCCAAGCCGATGCAACTTTGGTGATGACGGACACGTGGCCTTAGGCACGAGTCAGGGTTTCCTAAATTTTTCCAAAATAAAATATTTAGGTGGCGACTCTATATCTGGCAAAGCAGCCCATGTTTGACATTTCTTTATAAAAATCAGTTTTCCAAAACGATTTGCCAAATTTGAACCCTGTGGTGATTTATCGGTCTTACATCGCACATTGTAAGATTAGATTCAGAACCGTGACATTTGAGTCTGAACTTGTAGTAGCTTAAAGAGAACAAAACGAGATTTCCTCAAGAGTTCTCCGGGAGCGCGTCTACACTTATGCATGAATGTTTTTCTGGAACTACATACAATTTGTGAAGTAATAGTATTCCAAAAATGTTGCCATACAAGTATCAGATATTTATCGGTACGGCTGCATACGTACCGGGTACGCCGTATACGTACTAGATATGTCGTATATGGTTGGGTATGCGATGGGTACGCCATGGGTACGTGGTGGGTACTCAATAGATGTAGGGTGGGTACACCATGGGTACTCCACAAAAGTTTTTTTGCTTTTGTTTTTGTGTTTTTGTGTTTTTTTTTTTTTGGTTTCAAAAATTGGAATTTGATGCAAGTTTATGGCCTTATTTCTCCTTAATCATCTTCAAAAAATTTATGTAATTTGGAACCACCAACTCTTTACACGCTCATTGAGTAACTTTGCCCTCTTCCACTTGTTGTTGTATAGTATTGTATTTGTATTGTTGAATATTGATTTATTTTGGATTTTATAATTTCTCTTTATAGCTATTGTTTTGAACTTTGATTTGTAAGTGTGATGTTTAGTTATAAATTTAAAAATAAATAAATAAATAAATATTTGACATACCCTAGTTATACCTATACCTTACTTTTTTTAGATTTTAACGTATCAATATACTTGTATCGTACCTATACCTATACCCAGCTCCCGTGCTTCATAGCATACAATGCATCATGAGGCACATTAGACATCTTTAGTCAACTTATTTTTCGATTTTTATGACAAAAATGAAAAATATATTATATTTCAATCATTTTTTGGTATTATTTAGATCACTACATATATAAATATTCATAATCGATCATTATTTGAAAAATAATCATTAAAATAATAATAAAACCCAACCTTAGAATGTATTCCGATAATATTAAATAATAATAATAAAAAAAGTGATATATTACCTTCTAAATTAATTGTCAAGTTAAATATCCTGCAAATCATAAAAGGTACATCTTATTGGAAGTTTCACATTAATGAAAAGGTGACCAATACAAATGAAAAAATAATTAACAAATGGAATTTTTATTATAAAAAAATTAATATTTTTCAACTTTCTGAGTGTTTTGGTTCGAAATAAAAAACATTATAGAAGATTACATCATTCTTTTTGAAAGTTTTGTACAAATATTTTGTTCATATATATAAAGCATTAATTAAATAGAGATTAAATGCCAAAAGATAGTATGTATTCAATCTATCTATCTGAATAGGCATTGAGGTTTAATCCAATGGTCTAGTAGTCACACCTTAGAATCTAGTGAAAGAGAGGTCAAGAGTTCGAGTTGATGGGCTAGCGGTTAATCCCTTCAGTTGTAATATAGCTATACTACAACTATTGTGTTTGGTAGTTGTTGGCCTTCTGACTATGTATTTTTTAAATTATAATTGTTCAATTTAATTTTAACATAACTATTAACATATTTATAATTAATCTCCTACTGATTAACAAAGGAAAAAAAAAAAAAATTGTCAAAGGTTATGGCTCTACCAAATTTACTCTGGTATTATAATTTTGAGAAATGCTATTTATCACATGTTTTATTTCACAATTTTGTTCACCTCTTAAATGTATTGATGCATTTAATTAAAGTCATGTGTACATGCAAGACTCATCATTTTTGATAAATAATGAAACATACTATATTACATGCATTACAACATATAAAAATTTTAGAAATCAAATATTTTAGTATCTAAAAATGAAAATTTTGTTACAAAAGACATTTAGGGACCAATTATTCCATCGTTATGAGGGTAGTCGTTAAAAGATTGTTCCGAAAAGTAAAAAACAAGGCATTTGGTGATAAAATTTTGGAAATGTCACTAATAAATACACTTTAAGGGACAAAATAATTTGGTCTCGAGATAGTTTATTTTTTGAGACAAAAAATTTGGTCCCAAAAGAATAATAATTCATCACTAATGTTCAATTTTTGTTGCTAAAAATATAATAACGACACTTTTTGCAACAAAATTATTTAGTTCCTAAAAAATAATTTTGTCCTTAAATTTTAGTTTCTAAAATTTTAATTTTTTGTAGTGATGAGAATCCAAGCGAAAATTTTTGATAAACTATTTCAATGATATATAGTATAGCCTTTTCTCTAATGTAATTGTCCATGTCTTGCAATAGGCTCTTGGTGCAAAGGAAAATGACTAACATGTTTTAAGATCATGTTTGGATAAACGGTTTTAAATGAAGAAATTTGTGATTAAATATATTAATATACAAAGAAGTTAACTATTATAGATAGATTAAAAATTAAAGGGCAATAGAGTATAGTAAAAAGAAAATTATATTATTGTGATCTTTGATAAGATGAAAGATTTTAAATAATTATTTTTAGTTAAAATCTTTTTATTTATTTATTTATTTTTTAACTCAACAAAGAAACTTTTATTGATAGAGAACAAAAGTATAGAGTACAAAGTAAAACTAGCAAATTGCCTTGTTTGGGAAGACTAAATAAGTGCACTTTTTATCTTTTTTAACTAAAAAAGTGAGGTTGAAAATATGGATGTTTGGGTTAACTTTTTGACTTTTTATAGAAAAATGTGTAATAAAAAATTGTAAAAATTAGTTTTTAGAGGAAAATTTGAATTGGGAGTTGTGCAGCCGTAATTATTGACTTTTAGTGAATAGTGTTAACTTTTTAACTTTTTGAGTAACTTTTTGGCTTTTTGGATTATTTGGGATATCCCAAACTTAGCCCATGATATCTAAATTTAAACTGTTATTTTTTAGTGATTAATGCCTTGACAAGACCAAAAGCAACCTTGGTACCAACTGCAATTTAAAATAAGAAAGAAAACAAAAGAAAAGAGTTGTTAATAATCAAATTATTATATTATCAAGTTGTAGATATCTAGGGTTAGGTTTTATGGAGACCTTCAAGTTGATAAGTCTCTTCTTTGTATGAACACCATGTGAAGAGAGGTTCAAACTTTGAAAAAAAAACAAAGAAAAGAAAGAAACAAAAAGATCAAGTTGATCAAAGTGGGAGGGAATAGAGAAATGCCCATAGGACAAAAGAAAAAGAGTTCATGGAAAATGGATTCCATGTTAAAGTTGTACAAAAGAGTAAATTAAATGGTTAAACCACTTGAGAGAGAGATGATTAAAGTCGATGTAGGTAGGGTATAGTAAAATAAAACCATGTTGGTGAGTAAATTTACCAAATTAGTCTTGGTTTTTGAAGATATATACATGTTTGGCACAATTTATTGTAAATAAAAAAATTGATAATCCATAAACAGAAGTCAAAAACGTCTCTCATCTAATTTTTAAAAATTTACTTTTTTTTAATTTATTTAAATTATTTTTGTATAATAAATTATAAATAAAAATTATACCAAACCATCTAACAGTAACTCACATAAATTACACCAAATCGATCCTTTACAAATTCCAAGTATGCTTTCAAAGGAAAATTCAACAAACAGACAACTAGTATGCCGCCATTCTAGTTGGAAAATGGTTGGCTTGCTCTTTGATTTTACCAATATCCTCGCAAGTTGGCTTTGTCGTTTTGTGATTTTATTTAGGTTATGTTTTAATAGAGTGAACAAATATGATGAAAATAATAATAACAATAAGGGAGACTTATGTAGTGGTACTAGTAGATAAATTTATTATTTAATAAGTTTTATGATAATTAATAGTATTTTTGCTGGAATAATTTTTTATGTACAAAAAATAAATTGAAACCAAATCAAAAAAATAAAATAAATAACGTATCGAATTTATTTTATCGAACCGAATGAATAATAAAAAGATTAAGTCGAGTGTGCGACACTCTATCTTTAAGACAGATTCTCCCCGCTACGGTACTTATGGACAAGTGGGATTATCTCTCATGATACAATGATCTTCACAAATTGTAATAGCACTCCAAACAATTTGTACGGCTAACAAAAACTTTATATTCTATACTCTCTTAAAATTCCCTAAACAACTAATATAAAGAATAATGCAAACTGAGCAAGAAATGGACAGCAAAATGAAATTTTTTCAAATTATTTTCCAACCCCAAAATTGTTGGAAAATGCTGGTATTTATAGGCCAAAAGATCTGTTCGAATAAATGTTGTATTTGAACTGAATAGGTATGAAAAAACCTGAACAGATATAGTTTGAATCCTCAGACAGATTTGCAACTGCTACAATTATAAAACTATCCAGATTTTGAATCTGTCTGGACAGTTATGAATCTGTCCGAATTTGAACAGATTGAAAAACTGTTTGGACCGAAAAATCTATTGTAAATTTTTGAACCTGTTGAACCTCAGATAAAATCTGCTCAAATTTGCCAAGGCAGATTTAAATCTGTTTGGGAACATAGAAACTGTCCGATGCAAAAATAGTTTCAAAACCTGTTTTGGACAGATTAATCTGTTATGGAATTGATCTTGAAAGAGGCACAATTATTGGACACAAATTTGAATTCAATTCAATTTGAAATTCAAATAATTTCCTGCAAGAATTTGGAAAAATTCAAATAAATTTTGTCCAAAAAATTAATGTTAGAACCAACCCGACTCACAACCCACACCCGCGTCCGGTACAGCTTTGCTTGGCTTGGCTGGGTGATGGCGCGTGCTTGTGTGGTGGTTTGGGCTAAGGTTTACTTTGTCCATAACTCTTCCCTTCTACAAACTTGGGGTGCCCCTTGGGGCCCAACCCAAGTGTTGCCACCTAGAATTTATATACATACATAAGTTCTCTTCAAGTTTCAATATGGGAAAAGCCTTATAAGGAAATCCATATTTAATTCTTTAAATGTCCAATTCTACGAATCTAAAAACGATGTCAACTTTCCATTCACTCATAAATGGTTTTGACGAATTGTTTTCACTGTGTGACTTGCTATGCGGCAAGGAACATGTTACCTCTTCAGACCCACCCCAAAAGACGTTTGGGGCCCACTCAATTTTGGGCTTAAAGTTGGCCCAAAATAAGCCTTATAAAAACCAAGTTTCCAACAATCCCCCACATGAATGGAATTTGATAGAGAGAAAATGAAACAACATGATCTAATTACAGAGAGTACAGAAATTGGAAACATTCTGCAAATGATAGGAAACTTTTGACTTTGAACCTTCTCTTGTGAAAAACCATCGGATTTACTAGCTAACCAGTGAACATGATATCTTGAACTGTTCAGCCGTTTGTGTAACCAAGACAATAGAACTCACACAAAATATCACCAGACACAGTTTAGTTCTCACTATTGTGTTCATTTTGGCCCTAAACAACTAGGTCTTTCATGAGTGCTCTAGAGAATTGTAGCCCTTCACAAATCTCATAGAACCGGCCCAGTTCACACTCACATAGGTGATTCTTATGAAGAGTATCATGCCATACTCCACTAGGTTTACCTAGATATAAAAATCATTAAAAGTATTACTTAACCTAAAACGCTGCAGACATCACTATTTCATCATAGAAATGAGTAGGAGTTTGACTCCCCAGTGATCTTTCTGAGTTATACACAACTTAGTTGTCCCTTTGAACCTAAATCTTAGGATCTCCAGTTAACTAGGTTAGGTTGCCGTTGTGGTAACTCTTATTTAATAAGCTTAAGTCCCATAACCCTCGATGAATTCTCAACTAGTTCTCTTCCTAACCCTTTGGTTAATGGATCCTCTATATTGTCTTTAGACTTCACATATTCAATAGAAATAATTCCATTAGAGAGTAGTTGTCTTACGGTATTATGTCGACGACAAATGTGTTGTGACTTACCGTTATACATACGACTCTGTGCTCTACCTATTACCGATTGACTATCACAATGTATGCATATAGCAAGCACCGATTTTGGCCACATTGGAATATTTTCAAGGAAGTGGCGAAGCCATTCTGCCTCTTCCCCAGCTTTATGTAAAGCTATGAATTCTAATTCCATAATAGACCTAGCAATGCAAGTCTGTTTGGAATATTTCCAAGATATATCCGCACCACCAAGAGTAAAGACATACCCACTGGTGGACTTTGAGTCTTTAGTATCCAATATCTAGTTTGCATCACAGTATCCTTCAAGTATTGCTGGATATCTAGTATAATTCAACCTAATGTTATGAGTAAATCGAAGATCTTAGAACCTTTATAATTGCTTTCTAGTGTTCTACTCTCGGATTACTCGTATATCTACTTAATTTACTTACTGCATAAGCTATATCCAGACGAGTGCAGTTCATTAAGTACATTAAGCTTCCAATAATTTGGACAAACTCTAATTGAGAAATATTTTCTTGTACATTCTTAGAAAGAAATAAATTAACATCCGCAGGTGTTCTAGCAAGATGATCATCATCATTGCTGAATTTGTCAAGTATTTTCTCAATGTAATGAGATTGTGACAAAGCATATCCTTCTGATGTTTTGGTAATTTTCATACCAAGAATTACATCAACAATGCCTATATCCTTAATGTCAAAATGTTTATTCAACATTTTCTTAGTATTTTTAATCATGTTATTATTACTACCTATGATGAGTATATTATTCACATAAAGACATATAATGACAAAACCTTTGTCTGTATTTTTAATATAAAAACATTTTTTGCACTTATTAATTTTAAATCTATTTGACATCATTGCCTTGTCAAATTTCTCGTGTCATTGTTTTGGCGCTTGTTTTAAACCATATAATGATTTAACCAATTTACACATTTTTTTTTCTTTTCCTAAAACAGAAAATTCTTCTGGTTGTTCCATGTAAATTTCTTCATCTAACTCACCATTTAAGAAAGTGGTTTTCATATCCATTTGATGAATTTCTAGATTGTACAACGATGCAATAGCAATAAGCATTTTAATAGATGTTATTCTAGTAACTGATGAGTATGTGTCAAAGTAATTAAGACCTTCTTTTTGTTTAAAACCTTTGACCACAAGTCTTGCCTTGTATTTATCAATTGATCCATCCACTTTCATTTTTCTTTTGAAAATGCACTTATATCCAAGAGGTTTATACCCTGGTGGTAAATACACCAATTCCCAAGTGTGATTTTGTAGGATGGATTCAACTTCACTATTGACAGCTTCTTTCCATAAATGAGCCTCAGGACTGGACGTAACTTCTTTAAAAGTTAAAGGCTCATTTTCTAACAAAAAAGATAGAAAATCTGGAGCAAAAGATTTTGAGATTCTAGCACGTTTACTATGCCTAGGTTCCTCTTCCTCATTTTGATCTATCTCTTGCTCTTGATCTTGTTCTTGATCATTACTAGTAATAGCATCAAAAGATCTTTTCTTATTATTAGTCTCTTGTTTAATCTTATTCGGAAACACATGTTCAAAGAAAAATGCATTTTGAGATTCAAAAATAGCATTTACATGCATTTCGGAATGTTCTAATTTATAAATCAAAAACCGATATGCACTACTATTCTTGGCATAACCAATGAAAATGCAATCAACATTTTTAGGACCTATCTTAGTCTCTTTAGGACTAGGAATAGCCACTTTAGCCAAACACCCCCACAATTTTAAGTATTTGTAGGATAGTACTCTCCCATGCCACAATTCATAAGGTGTTTGATTCATTTTCTTTTGGGATACTTTATTTAAAATATAATTAGCAGAAAGTATTGATTCCCCTATAAGTTCTGAGGTAATCCAGAACTTATTAACATGGCATTCATCATTTCTTTTAAAGTCCTATTTTTTCTTCCAGCAATTCCATTTTGCTGAGGTAAATAAGGAGCGGTGGTTTGATGAATTATTCTATATTCTTTACAAAATTCACCAAAAGGTGATTCATATTCACCACCTCTATCACTTTTAAGTTTCTTAATTTTCTTACAAAGTTGATTTTCAACTTCATTCTTATATTGAATGAAAGTTTCCAAAGTTTCATCCTTAGTTCAAATTAAATAAATATAACTATATCTAGTATAGTCATCTATGAAAGTGATAAAATATTTTTTTCCACCTTTAGTTTGAATTGATTTAAAATCATAAATGTCACTATGAATTAATTCAAGTGGTTTCGTATTTCTTTCAATTGAATAAAAAGGAGTTTTGAATAATTTTACCTCAACGCAAATTTCACATTTATGATTTGAATCAATGTCAAATTTAGGTAAACATTCCATATTAATTAATTTACGCAAAGATCCATAATTAACATGTCCAAATCTACCGTGTCATAAATTTGAAGACTCAAGCAAGTAAGAAGAAGATGTATTTTTATTAATACCAGAGAGTACAACAGTCATTACATTCATTTTGAAAAGGCATCAGACATGTAACATTTTCCTACATACATCCCGTTTTTGGTAAGTACAAACTTGTCACTTTAAAAAACTAGCCTAAATCCATTTTTACTCAACAAAGATCCAGAAACAAGATTTTACGAATATTCAGTACATACAGCACATTGTTGAGAGTGAGTTCCTTTCCAGATGTCATCTTTAGAATAATCTTTCCTTATCCTTCAACTTTAGAAGTCGAAGAGTTGCCCATAAAAAGTCGTTCACTGTTGTCCATTGTAGAATAAGATGTGAACATCTTTTTGTCGGCACAGATGTGGCGAGTTACACCAGTGTCCACCCTCAACTTTTTAAGATTTCTGACAAGGTTTGCCTCGGAAACAACTGCAGAAAGATTTATGATATCTACACCATTAGAAATTTTATCCACTTCGGTCATATCGGCTTGAGCAGGCTTCTTAGTTGATCTTCTTTTACCTTTGCAAAAGTCAGTTCCTAAGAACTTTTCTGGTATTTTACCAAGATTCATTAGCACAGTCCCAACATAAGGAGGGGTTAACGCAATTGCAACCACCATACCAGTACTGGTTTGAATATAAGTTTGACTAGTTTTTTTAGTCATGAATTCTAAATTATAAAACAAAATTATAATTATAATTAGAATTTTATACTACACGCAAAATTAAACCAAAATCACAGAATTAAATTCTGTAAAAATAAAAGAAACATGAATTATAACTTTTATTTTCAATTAATTTGAAAATAAAATAAAATTTTATTTAAATGAATTAATTTTACATAAAAAATTAAATTCTGTTAAATAAAATAAACAAGAATTGTAACTTTTATTTTCAATTAATTTGAAAATAAAATAAAATTTTATTTAACCAAATTGATTCTACACAGAAAATTAAATTTCCATAACACTTCAATAATTAAAATACTGAAACAGAATTTTAATTAATGAATACTCAGAAATAATTTCTGAAAATCAAAATTAATTTATGACATTCCACAAATAAATATTCTAAATTGTTAATGACACTAGTATATTACTACTAGTTGTCAAAGAAAATAGATAGTATATTACTACTATCCCTCAAACAGTATATTACTACTATTTGTTTTCCAACTAGAATATTGTTTTGTAAAACCACAAAAAAATAATTTCTGTAAGAAAAAGAAAGAGAAAAGGAAACAAAAGAAAAATTCTATAAACAAAATAATTCGAATCTGTCTTAAGATTGTTGGAACAATCTTCTATGTACAAAAAATAAATTGAAACCAAATCAAACAAATAAAATAAATAGCGTACCAAATTTATTTTATCGAACCAAATGAATAATAAAAAGATCAAGTCGAGTGTGTGACATTCTGTCCTTAAGATAGATTCGCCCCGCTACGGTACTTATGGACAAGTGGCGTCTATCTCCTAGGATACAATGATCTTCACAAATTGTAGTAGCACTCCAAACAATTTGTACGACAAACAAAAACCTTGTATTTTATATTCTCTTAAAATTCCCTAAACAACTAATATGAAGAATAATGCAAACAAAGCAAGAAATGGACAACAAAATGAAATTTTTTCAAATTATTTTCCAACCCCAAAACTGCTGGAAAATGCAGGTATTTATAGGCCGAAAGATCTGTCTAAACAGGTGTTGTATTTGAACTAAACATGTATGAAAAACCCTGAACAGATACAGTTTGAATTCTTGGACAGATCTGCAACTGCTACAGTTATAAAACTGTCTAGATTTTGAATCTCTCTGGACAGTTATGAATTTGTCCGAATTTGAACAGATTGAAAAACTGTTTGGACTGAAAAATCTGTTGTGGAATTTTTGAACCTGTTGAACCTCAGATACAATCTGTTCAAATCTACCAAGGCAGATTTAAATCTGTTTAGGAACACAGAATTTTTCTGGTGCAAAAACAGTTTCAAAACCTGTTTTGGACAGATTAATCTGTTATGGAATTGATCTTGAAAGAGGCACAATTATTGGACACAAAATTTGAATTCAATTCAATTTGAAATTCAAATAATTTCCTACAAGAATTTGGAAAAATTCAAATAAATTTTGTCCAAAAAATTAATGTTAGAACTGACCTGACCCACAACCCACACCCGCGCCCGGTACAGCTCGGCTTGGCCGGACGGGAGGCTGCGGTGTACGTGTGTGGTAGTTTGGGCTAAGGTTCACTTTGTCCATAACTCTTCCCTTCTACAAACTTGGGGTGTCCCTTGAGGCCCAACCCAAGTGTTGCTACCTAGAACTTATATACATACATAAGTTCTCTTCAAGTTTCAATGTGGGACAAGCCTTACAAGGAAACCCACATTTAATTCTTTAAATGTCCAATTTCACGAACCCGAAAACGACGTCAACTTCCCATTCACTGATAATGATTTTGACGAACCATCTTCACTGTGTGACTTGCTATACGGCAAGGAACACGTCACCTCTTTGGACCTACCCAAAAAGACGTTTGGGGCCCACTCAATTTTCGGCTCCAAGTTGGCCCAAAATAAGCCTTATAAAAACCAATTTTCCAACAATTTTTCATCAAACACAATTAAAAAAAGTCACAAACTATTAATTTTTAGCTATAAATTGAAAATTGTCATAAAAAATGTTACTAATTATGAATTTTAACAACAGTTTAAAAAAATCGTCACAAAAAAAGTCACTAATTTTTAACTTTCAACTACAGTTTGAAAATTTTGTCACAAAAAGTCACAAATTGTAAGTTTTAGTGACAATTTATAAAAATCGTGATAAAAAAGTCACTAATTGTCAATTTTTTGCGACAAATGTAAAAATTTGTTACAAAAAATTATTTTTACTGATAATTTTACTAACATTTATTTTTAATAGGACTTAAAGAGAATTAATCTAATTATTAGAGCCTATTGGTAATTACTCTAACAATAATAATAATTATAATAAGAATAAGTGAAGTTGAATTAGAGTACTTACAAATTACATGCATTAATTAAATTCAAAATTTGGGGAGGATGTTACATTGAGTGATTATGATTTTGCTGTTTTGTCACTTTAATCTTGTGTTTGTGATTTTATAGGGTCCGTGTACCTGCATACATTAATTAAATTTAAGTAATTTTATTTAGGGAAAAAAATTCAAGGTTTTGACCATTCTAACAAAAGAAATCATGAGTTTTAAATTTTGATAATTTAAATCTTAAATTTTTTTTTAAAATCTAAATTATTTGTCTATTTCTGTTAATTAAGACCAATAGAAAAAAATATTTTAGTTATTAAACTCAATGAAAAAGAGAATATTTTAGACATTTTATATATACCTATATTAAATTTAATGGTTAAAATACTATTTTTCGTTAGTTTTACTTAACAAAAATGGGTAAATAATTTAGATTGAAAATAAATAAAAAAAATTAAATTTTAAATTAATAAAATAAAAAACTCAGTTTATTTTGTTATAAAGTTAAATCTAGAGAACAAAATTTAAATAATTTTTTCTAAATAAAATTACTCGAATTTACTTATGGAGTACTTATGTGTAAGTCCTAATAAGTAGACTTATTTGTCTAATAAACTACCAATAGATCCTAATAGTTGGACTTAATTCCCATCAAGTCCTATTGAAAATAAGTTTTCGTAAAATTGTCGCTAAAAATAATTTTTTTGTGACAAGTTTTTATATATGTCGCTAAAAATTGACAATTAGTGACTTTTTTATCATGATTTTTATAAATTGTCGCTAAAATTTACAATTAATGACTTTTTTTATGACAAATTTTTTTAATAGGGCCTATTAGACAATAAACTCACTTATTAAGACTTACATGTAAGTATCCCTTTACTTAATGCGTGTAGTTTTACTTAATGCATGTAGTTTGTACTTACACGGATCCTATATAAAATCAAACACAAGATTATAACTAAAAAAATGGTTGGTTTTCCATTGGTTCGATAATTCTAACGGTTTATTTTGTAAGTTCTTTCATGTATATTATCTATTAAAAAAAATGAGATAAACTTGGTAATCATCATATTCAATTTATTGCATTTATCCCTAAAAAAAAAAATAGGTGTATTTTTTAAGTGACAAATGCGATAAATTGAACATGTTATGATTATTGTATCGATTTATTTTTGTGTGTAGGTGATATATATGAATGACTTTATAAAATAAATGGTTCAAACAATCAAAACAGAATCTGTAGTAGGTCCCACGAGCCTGAACAACACCTTCTAATCCAAATTTTGGGCCAGAGACTATCTAGATTCTAAGAAATAATACTTATTTAAAAGTTCCAAATAAGCTTAACCCAAAAAAAAATATACAAATTATAACTTAAGGAAATTTACTTTTTTGACCAAATAAGTGGAAAAAGTCAAATAAATAATCTACAATTGCAAGCAATCACTATTAATGATTTTTTTTTTTTTGGAATCAAATAAGCTAAATAATTTGGCTTATAAATAAATTGAATTGAGCCAAGCTTTATAGAACTCGAACTTGTCTTGTTTGTTAATCTAACTCGAGTTCAGCTCGACTCATTAAAATTTCAATGCATTATAATTTTACGCTTGATAGTTCGTTTTGGATGATTTATTTTTTTATTTTATTTTTTATTTTTTATTTTTTTTGATTCCATATATTTTTTTTGAAATCTATCTATACAAAATCACTTAAGGTAGTTTCAAACACTTATTTTCTGAAAAATGTTGTTTCACTATTTTGATTAACTAAAAAATCAATCTATTTATTATTATTTTTTTGAAATTATGTTAGCTTTTTTGGCTTCCGAAGGTTAGAAATGTAATTCGAGTGTGCCAACAAGGATCAATAAGTCCTTACAAAGATTGATAAATGCCAACCAATTAGTCAGATGATTGTTTCAAAGTTTTTTCAGTCTCAATAAAGAGGACTTTACTGGTGGCTTATTTTTTCTTTAGGAGAAAATGTAGAAGACTAAATAAGATAAAAGAAAGAGGGAACAACAGTGTCAGAAATCAATCTTTTATTAGTAAACAGAAGTTTACAGTTGTACCTTTACGTTTTCACAGGTTTGAAGGGGATTACAACAACAGACTAACTTAGAATTACTTCTAGAAATTTGAAATGCAGTACAGGAATGTAAAGACTAGAATTTAAAGGACTAGAAAATATAAAGTAAATAAACTGGCTTTCTAGATCTAGTTTTGCGTCTTGCATTATTAGCACTCTTCTCTATTTATAGGCACTGAAAATAACTGTCAAAGTGGCTGATAATCCGTCGAAGTATGCGATAACTGTCAAAATGATCTCCATGATCACTGATTATGGCTTGCGGTTTTGATCAATTTGCTTCCCACTATTCTTCCACTCTTCATGGTTATGCTTCCCTCCTGAATTTGAATTTAAACTGTAGACAATCATTTGGCCACGTCACCTTAGATATCTTGACTATTCTCATGTCTCGCGAATCCATTGCCATTACTGCAGGTTGTCCCGCATCTATTGATGATTGAACTGATTCCCCAATTTACCCCTTATAGTTCATATGTCAGGCTATGATAAGTCTGTACAAAATGTTTAGCGAACAAATTTCATATTCAATATTGATCTTGGTTGAAAAATCTCGTAAATACAAATCCACATATATCAATTTTATTAAAAATGGAATTGTAGAACTCAAGTTATGAGATTTTAAAAAAATTTTGCACAAAATAAATGAAAATGTTAAAATAATTTGTACACAGATCAAAATAATTTGACAGATAGATTCAAATATATGGATAAATAAATTGATTTTTCAATTAATCAATTTCATTTTTTCAAGAAATAATATTCGAAACAGCCTTGGGTAATTTTAGATTAATAAAATAGACGATAAATATATTTTTGAAATAGACTATTCACTTTTTTAGAAATAAAAAATGAAATGGTTATGATTATCGGATTGACCTAAACTTTTCATGAATGATATGTATTGAGGGCCCTATAAAATGAGCAGTTGGAATCATTAAAACGAGACTCGTAATAGGCCCTACGAGCCCCTCAAGTTCTCTCATATTGAAATCTTAACATAGGAGAAATCCAACCCAATAAAAAAAAGGTAAATTAAAAAATCTATCCGTTGAGATTTATTTAAAATATGGATTGTTCCTTGTGGTTTGAAAAATTATAAATACCCCATTGTCAGAATTTTCTATTTAACAGAATTAAATGAAAAATAAAATTCCTAACTACTCTCCTATGTAATAATAAAATTACTTGAATTATTAATTAAAATAAAATTATGATATTATTAAAAATTATTAATTAACTTGATAATTTATTAATAAAATGAGTCATTTATT
This sequence comes from Camellia lanceoleosa, assembly GCA_025200525.1. Taxonomy (NCBI): domain Eukaryota; kingdom Viridiplantae; phylum Streptophyta; class Magnoliopsida; order Ericales; family Theaceae; genus Camellia; species Camellia lanceoleosa. The sequence continues at coordinate 40,025,042 of CM045764.1, forward strand.
ATGAAATTCAAAACTTCAAGGGACAGGTGCAATTTTGGCAGCATAAGGGGTAATTCATATTCTAAGCAAACTTGAGGGTTTGTACGTGTAATTTATCCAAAAAAAATTATCCAAAATGAACTACTGAACATTAGAAATACTATCCAATTCGCACAATTTGCCTAATTGGCATCATTCCACCTGCCAACTTTGATTTGAAATTTAAAATCTGTCTTTGAAATTGTTTTGTTCTGCTATAGTTAATACATATATATATATATATATATTTTAGTTATTAATTTTAACACCCAATGGAATATCAAAATAAAAAATCAATGTGAGAGAGATTTAAAATATGAAATTTATTGTAAGTTAGTATTATATATATGGAAATTATTACGTAAAATTAGTTAGTGTTATGCATAAAAAAAAATTATTTAAATTACTATTATATATTAAACAAATATATAATAATTATTTAATATTATTCTTCAATTAATTAGCAAATTAAAACTGTCCAAACCGTTCACTACAAGAAATAAGCTTTTTAGGGACAAATTTATTCCGTCTCTAAAAGTATAATATTTGTTGAGAAAAACTTAAGTCAACCAATTTTTTTCGTTGCGAGTCGCGAAATTTGTCCCAAATGATCCGTCTGGAAAAGTCAAAAAATGACCTTTAGAGACAAAATTTTGCATTTGTCACTATAAATAGACTTTTAGAGACAAAAATATGTGGTTGCAAAAACTTTTGATTTTGAGACAATCAAAATTTGTCTCTAAAAGTCTAATTATAGTCCAATAGACAGAGTAGTTATGAAGACAAAAATTAATTCAAATGTGAATTTGGAACAATAGTGATCCCCTCTTCCCAAAACATTAAAAAAAAAGAAAAGAAAAGAGAATGGAAAAATAGCTATTTCTTTAATTCTTTTGGGAAGGAAATTGGTCTCTAAACTTTTAGAGACCAATTTCTGTTGTCTCAAAAATTAATTTTTGTCTCCATAACCACTGTCTCATTGGACTATAATTAGATTTTTAGAGATAAATTTTGGTTGTCTCAAAATCAAAAGTTTTTGCAACCACATATTTTTGTCTCTAAAAGTCTATTTATAGTGACAAATGCAAAATTTTGTCTCTAAAAGTCATTTTTTGACTTTTCTGGACGGGCCATTTGAGACAAATTTCGCGACTCGCAACGGTGAAAATTGGTTGACTTAAATTTTTCCTAACAAATATTATACTTTTAGAAACGAAATAAATTTATTCCTAAAAAATTAATTTTTTGTAGTGGTTCAAATCACGATTTAATTATTTATTAATCTACCACCCATAATTTAATTTATAATTTTACTATCAAATCGCATCAAATTTTCCGTACACACCCACTGAACATAAAAGTAAGACCTAAAAAGAGAAGCCATTACCCAATCTCTCGCAACATCATTGAATAAAATGGCTGTTTGACATGCCAAGAGCCCTTCTCGCTACCAAACAAGATTCATCTTTCTTTTCATGGAAAATGTTAAATTTGTTATTCTTCATTGCCTTTCTTTGTTCCACCAAGTGGAACATTCATTGGCAGTAAAATCACTCAAAAGTATGATAGGATTTTCGCGTAGTGATTGTGTATTGTGATGTAAAAATTTGGGTTTAATTTTTATAAAGACAATTTTGAAGTGGTGTTTATTTATTGGCGTGAACATCTTGCCTGGATTTATTTGATATAATATTTTTATATTTATAATTATTTTTTTATTAATTAAAAATAAAAAATAAAAAAATATTCCCAAAGTGTTCCACAAGCAATCATAAAGATAAAATGGACTATTGAGAATTTCCCTTTCAATTTCAGATTTTCTTCACAAATTATGTGTTAGAAAGGAAAAAAAATATTAATTTTAACAAGTGATACCAATTTACATGAAAAAAAAATTATGAAAAGAAATCTAAGTTAGTAAATCCATCCCGAATTGAGTGTCTAACAATTTTTTTTCTCTCTCTTTGTGTTGTGCCCTAAAATACACATTTAAATTAGAAAAGTCAAGAAAATTATTTCTTATTTCCCAAGATTTCTCCTTGCAACCAAATATGCTATAAGTATCTAAGCATAAACTATTTATGACACTATATATTTATCAATATAAATGAAAATTTAACAATTAATTACAAAGTAAGTGAGATTATAAGTCCAAGATAGACAAGGCAGTTAGCTTAGTTATTTATGTAACTGTCCCTTGAAACTACGAGAAGGTTAAAAGTTTAAGATTTAAGTCGATAGAGCGACTGCGATCCTTTCCTTATAATCTAACTTAGTAATTCTGTAACATCATATCGTATGGCAAAAAAAAAAAAAAAGCAATTTGTATTTTTTTTTTCATTTTTTTAATCCTTTTTTTGGTATATTTTTTAAATTTGATCTAAGAGAAATTTTGGAAGAGCTATCTGTAGTAGAAGAAAACAGAAAATATTGGCAGAGTGACACTACAAAGAGGAAGTGATTGAAATTCGTTGTGATATCTTAAATTTTGTGTATGTGTGTGCGTTTTTCTTAACACAACTCAATTTGAGTTGAATAAAGTATATTTTCGAAGTCATGGGAAAGATCTAATATAAAAACTCAAAAACTCAAGAGACTGGAGTCAAATTATTAAAAGAAAAAGTAAACCAAATCAAACTAAATCAAATCTTAAATCTCATCAAATGGGGTCGGTTATATAAATTATTCTTCTCCACTAGACTCTATTAATGGCTATTTGGTTACTCAAATTAAAAAAGATTTATATTTCTATTTACTACACTCGCTCACGTTAATTTAGGTCTATCCCTTCTCTTAATACTTCTATCTACTGTCACTGCATCACATCTCTTCACTACTGCCTTTGTTGGCCTCCATTTATATGACTAAACTATCCCAATCTATTCTTTCTTAACTTATCTTCTATCGGTGATACTCCTACCTATTCACGAATATGCTCATTCCTAGTTTTATCTTTTTTACTCTTACCACACATCCACCTTAACATTATCATCTTAGCTATACTCATCTTATCTATATATTTCTTAGTTGCCCAACATTCTGTCCCATACAATATCGCTAGTTTAATAGTCGTTCTATAAACTTTCCTTTTAATCTAATGGGTACTCATGTATCATATAGTACCCCAGACGCACTCCTTTACTTAAGCCACCCTATCTTAATTCTATGGATCACATCTGCTCCAATCTCCTATACTGTCGTGATAATCAATTCTAAATAACGAAAATGTCTACTCTTAAGTAGCTTTTAGTTCTCAATCTTCACTTTTTCTTTGTTTTCATTGTTAGTATTATTAAAATTATACTCCATGTACTCTATTTTTGTTCTGCTTATCCTAAATCCTTTAGATTCAAGTGTTTCTCTCCACGTCTCTAACTTAGTGTTAACTCCTTCACTAGTCTTATTCACTAACATAATATTATCTGGAAAGAGTGTATATCACGGCATATCATCCTGAATATTTCTCGTCAATTCATCCATAACTAAAATAAAAAGATAAAGACTTAAAGTTGATCGTTGGTATAACCCTACAGTAATTGAAAATTCATTTGCCTCTCTAGCAGGCGATTTAATAATAGTCACTACTGTTACGACCCAAACCCGTCCCTGTAGGTTTAGCGTCGTAACCGGCCAGTAATCATGGGATTACCAAAAGCCTCTGAACAGAATAATGTATAATTAGGGGCTGCAGAAGCAATTATATAAAACACATTGTCCATAGAGCTGTGCTGACGTATATGTGATAGAAATTTAAAACTTTAATAACACACATGTGACATCATATATATTTGTGTTAGTCGTGCATCACTCTCATGTACAAATAAAACAAAAGTAGGACTTAGCCCAGTCTATAGATGAACAGAACTTATTCCATACCTAAAAGAAGACAAAGTCTTAAACATAAGCCATTTAGACTTGACCTGCTCAGAAAAAAGAACCTCCTTAGAGACACAACGGTTGGCTGACAAAACTAAGACGCCAGGTCATCAACTCTGAGCCTGGTCACGCGCCTGGTCACCTACATATATAATATAAATAATGAGCGGAAGTCCAGTGAATAATAACAGAGTAAAGGGGTTTAATGAATGATGTCCGTCACAGATATAACTTTCAAATCTCTTATCAAACATAAGCATAAACATATTCCTATCAGAAACAGAGTCATAAACATATTCGTATCATGTGTGGTGTATCCGTTAGCATTAAACGTATCTCTTTGGTCAAGCAAGCATATTAAGTTCCACATTAGAACCTCCAGTACTGGGTAACATCTCTCATACATGGGCTATGGTATTGTTTCCCCCGGGCGAGGGCCTGTGCCACGGTATTGTTTCCCTCGGGCGAGGGCTTGTGCCACAGTATTGTTTCCCTAGGGCGAGGGCCTAGGCCACGGTGTTATCTCCCCGAGCGAGACCCTCATGACCATAAGCTACAGTATTATGTCCCCCTAGGTGAGGGTTTTTGCTAAGGATACCACAATTATATTTCACAGAAGTGGATCATCATTTATGTAATCACATCATATTCTTTACTATCATTCAAAATAAAACCGTTCATATCATATCATAATATTCAAAAAGTATTTCATATCGAACATAACTTTACTAACTTATTACTCACAGATAGCTTGATAGCAAACCAATAGATCAACAGCTCACGGTATGTGACCTTAGATGTCTATTTGAGCTCTAGTTAGCTAATTGTTGAGTCTCTAAGCCAACTCTTTCAAATCTCTACAACATCCAAGTGTTTGAACTTAATTTCCTAAGTCTCTCATTCTCTCTCTTTCATGTTTATGAGCTCAAACATGAAGGGATGAGAGTGTGTAACTTGTGTGTGTTGAGTCAAATAAGCCTTATATAGGCTTGGTTAGTGGCATCTAATTAAGCTAGGCTTAAGTTCACTAATCCACATGATTGAATTCTAATTAATTCATTCCGAATCGAATTTCAATTAAACCTACCATAATTTTTCAAAAATTCCGAATAACACATATATAAAGTCAATTTTGCAATCAGATGCCGATAAGCCCTTCAATTGGCAAAACAAAACGGAAATATAGACAAATATTCCTATCATGAATAGATAGAAATACAAATAATGCAACACACGCACAATTAATTCAAAATTTTGTCTTAATTACTCATTAGGCATAATTATTTATGGCTAATCATGGTTTAACATTTAATCATAGGTCAGGGTTATTACAGTCTTCCCCCTTTAAAGAGTTTGGTCTTCTAAACTCGAATTACCTTCATTTTGAAAGAATACCGGGTCCAAAGGAAATAGATTAGGGTATCTTTTTATCATATCTTCCTTCGTCTCCTAGGTTGCATAAGTCTCTCCATGGTTCTGCCAATCCACTTTTACTAACGGAATTTCCTTATTTCTCAATTTTTTGACTCTTCGATTCACAATCTGAATTGGCTTCTTCTCATAGGTGTAGTCATCATTCAAAAGCACATGTGTTGGTTCAATGAGATCTACTTTTACCACTTTGTCATGACCCAAACCCGCCTCCTATAGGATTAGTGTCGTAACCGACCAATAATCCTAGGATTACCAAAGGCCTTTGAACAGAATAATGTATAATTAGGAGCTTCAGAAGCAATTATATAAAACACATTACCCATAGAGCTGTGCTGACGTATATGGGACAAAAATTTTAAACTTTAAAAACACACATGTGACATCATATATATTTGCGTTAGTCGTGCATCACTCTCATGTACAGATAAAACAAAAGTAGGACTTAGACTAGTATATAGATGAACATAACTTATTCTATACCCGAATGAAGACAAAGTGTTAAACATAAGCTATTTAGACTTGACTTGCTCACAAAAAGGAACCTCCTCGAAGACACAACGACTGACTGACAAAACTGAGATGCCAGGCCATCAACTTTGAGCCTCGTCACACGCCTGGTCACCTACATACATAATATAAATAGTGAGCGGAAACCCAGTGAATAATAATAGAGTAAAGGGGTTTAATGAATGATGTCTATCAGATATATAACTTTCAAATCTCTTATTGAACATAAGCATAAACATATTCCTATCAGAAACAGAATCATAAACATATTCGTATCATGAGTGGTGTATCTGTTAGCATTAAACATATCTCTTTGGTCAAGCAAGCATATTAAGTTCCACATTGGAACCTTTGGTACTGGGTAACATATCTCATACGTGGGTCACGGTATTGTTTCCCCCGGGCGAGGGCCTGGGCCACGGTATTGTTTTCCCTGGGCGAGGGCCTAGGCCACGGTTTTATCTCCCCCGGGTGAGGGCCTCATGACCATAAGCCACAGTATTATGTCCCCTGGGAGAGGACCTCTGCTAAGGATACCACAATTACATTTCACAGAAGTGGATCATCATTTATGTAATCACATCATTTTTTTTTTCTTTCATTCAAAATAAAACCGTTCATATCATATCATAATATTCATAAAGTAAAACATAACTTTACTAAGTTATTACTTATAGATAGCTTCACAGATAGCTTGATAGCAAACCAATAGATCAACAGCTCACGGCGTGTGACCTTAGATGTCTATTTGAGCTCTAGTTAGCTAATTGTTGAGTCTTTAAGCCAACTCTTTCAAGTCTCTACAACATCCAAGTGTTTGAACTTAATTTCCTCAGTCTCTCATTCTCTCTCTTTCATGTTTATGAGCTCAAACATGAAGGGATGAGAGTGTGTAACTTGTGTGTGTTGAGTCAAATAAGCCTTATATAGGCTTGGTTAGTGGCATCTAATTAAGCTAGGCTTAAGTTCACTAATCCACATGATTGAATTCTAATTAATTCATTTCGAATCGAATTTCAATTAAATCTACCATAATTTTCCAAAAATTCTGAATAACACATATATCAAGTCAATTTCGCAATCGGATACCGATAAGGCCTTCAATTGGCAAAACAAAACAGAAATATAGACATATACCATGAGCAAATAGAAACACAAATAATGCAACACACACACAATTAATTCAGAATTTCATCTTAATTACTCATTAGGCATAATTACTTATGGCTAATCATGGTTTAACAGTTAATCATAGGTCGGGGTTGTTGCAGTCTTCCCCCCTTAAAGAGTTTGGTCCTCCAAACTCGAATTACTTTCATTTTGGAAGAATACGGGGTCCAAAGGAAACAGATCAGGGTATCTTTTCATCATATCTTCCTCCATCTCCCAAGTTGTATAAGTACCTCTATGGTTCTGCCAATCCACTTTTACTAACAAGATTTCCTTGTTTCTCAATCTTTTGACTCTTAGATTCACAATCTAAATTGGCCTCTCCTTATAGGTATAGTCATCATTCAAAAGCACATGTGTTGGTTCAATTACATGTAACAGATCTCGTAGATAGTCTCGAAGCATGGAGACGTGGAAAACATTATGCATATGTTCCATAACCGGCAATAAAGCTACCCAATACGTCACTAGATTGATCTTCTCAAGGACTTCATATGGTCCAACATATCTCGGTGCCAATTTTCCTTTCACTTCGAACCGCATCTGGCTGTTCATCGGTGTTACTTTGATAAACACATGATCCTTGACTTCATATTCCCTATCTCTTCTTCGAACATCTGTATAACTCTTTTGACAATTTTGTGCAGTTTTCAATCTTTGATGAATCAATTTCACATTTTTCATTGTTTTTTGCACAAGTTTTGGTCCTAACAAAGGTCTGTCACCTATTTCAGCCCAACAGATCGGAGAACAACATTTCCTACCGTATAAAGCTTCATAAGGGGCCATCTCAATACTCAAATGGTAACTATTATTATACACAAATTCGACCAATGGTAAGTAGGTCTCCCAATTGCCTTGAAAGTCTAACACACACATCCGTAACATGTCATCCAATGTTTGAATGGTCCGTTCAAATTGGCCATCTGTTTGTGGGTGATAAGCACTGCTTAATCTCAGTTCAGTTCCCAAAACTTGTTGCAAACTTTGCTAGAATCGCGAAGTAAACTTGGGATCTCTGTCAGATACTATGGACACTGGAACTCCATGCAATTTCACAATCTCATTGACATACAAATTAGCCAACTTATCCGTATTATACAAAGATTTGACAAGTAAAAAGTGAGCAGATTTAGTTAAATAATCAACAATGACCCAAATAGAATCCATACCTTGGGAAGGGTGAGGCAGTCCAACAATGAAATCTATAGTAATATGCTCCCACTTCCATTCCGGTATTGGAAGTAGTTGAATTAATCCAGCAGGTCGTTGATGTTCAGCTTTAACTTGTTGGCAATGTAAGCATCTAGCCACAAAGTTAGCAATACTTTTCTTCATTCCAGACCACCAGAAATTCTATTTCAAATCATGGTACATCTTCGTATTCCCTGGATGCATAGTGAATTTAGAATTGTGTGCTTCGGTCATAACACGTTTCTTCAAGTTAGAATAATCCGTTACACAAAGTCTATTCTGGAATTTCAACATATTATTCTCAAACACAAATCTCGGCCTTGGTTTTGAGTTAATCTCATCAATAATTTTCTTTAAAAACTCATCTTCATGTTGCTTCTATCTAATTTTTCCTATGATAACAGGTTGGGCAGAGGTGGCAGCTAGAATCTCGCCTTGTTCACGCAGGGCTATCTCAATTTCATTCTTTTCCAAGTTGGCTATTAAGTCTTTCTAATCAGTAAGCAAACATGACAAGGTTCTAACTGATTTCTGGCTCAAAGCATCTGCCACTGTATTTGCTTTTCCCGGATGGTACAGAATTTGCAAGTCATAGTCTTTAATTAGTTCGAGCCATCGCCTCTGTCTTATGTTCAGTTCTTTTTGGGTGAAGAAATATTTTAAGCTTTTATGATCTGTATATATCTCACAAGTTACTCCATAAGATAATGACGCCAAATTTTCAAAGCAAACACCACTGCTGCCAGTTCAAGATCGTGAGACTGGTAATTCTTTTCATGAGGACGAAGTTGCCGAGAGGCATAAACAATTACCTTCCCATTTTGCATAACACACAACCCAAACCTTTATAGGAGGCATCACTGTAAATCTGAAACCCATCGGTTCCATTAGGCAATGTCAGGATAGGTGTAGTTACCAATCTAGTCTTCAATTCCTGGAAGGCTAACTCCCGCTGATTAGTTCAATCAAATGGCATGTTTTTCTGTGTCAACTGTGTCAGTGGCATAGCAAGTTTCGAGAAATCTTTCACAAATCTTCTGTAGTAACTAGAAAGTTCCAGAAAACTCCTAACTTCTGACACATTAGTCGATTTAGGTCAGTCCACAAAAACTTCAATTTTCTGTGGGTCGACAGAGATACCATCCTTGTTGATTAGATGCCCTAAAAATGCCACACTGTCAAGCCAAAATTCACATTTGGACAATTTTGCATACAATTTTCTTTCTCTCAAAATCTGTAGAGCAGTTCTCAGGTGTTTCTTATGTTCTTCCCTACTTTTAGAATAAATCAAGATATCATCAATAAATACAACGATAAATTCATCGAGATATTGTTTGAAAACTCTGTTCATTAGGTCCATAAAAGCTATTGGTGCATTTGTTACCCCAAATGGCATGACCAAAAATTCATAATGCCTGTATCTAGTTCTGAATGTTGTTTTCTCTACATCTTTTGCTTTAACTTTCAATTGATAATAGCCCGATCGAAGATCAATTTTAGAAAACACTCGGGCTCCCTAAAATTAGTCGAATAAATCACTTATCCGGGGCAATAGATATTTATTCTTGATAGTTACTCTATTCAGTTCCCGTTAATCTATACATAATCTCAATGACCCATCTTTTTTCTTAACAAACAAAACTGGAGCACCCCAAGGTGAAGTGCTCGGGCGGATGAATTTCTTGTCTAACAGTTCTTGAAGTTAAGTTTTTAATTATTTCAGTTCTAAGGTTGACATTCTATAAGGGGTCTTAGAAATATGTTGTGTTCCAGGTGCTACTTCAATAGTAAATTCAATTTCCCTATCAACTAAGTCTCCAGGAAAGTCATTCGGTAATACATCGGGAAATTCACAAGCAACATGAATAGTTTCCATATTAGAATTATCGAAAATCTTAGTCAAAACACAACACATGTAACCCCTATATCCCTTCCTAAGCAATTTAACAGCTTTTATGGCAGAAATCAAGTATAGAGGAGGAACTACCCCATTCCCAGTAAACACAAACTCAGGTAAACCAAGTGGACGAAATACAACAGATTTATTCACACAGTCAACAGTCGTATAGTACTTCGTTAACTAGTCCATACCCAATATGCAGTCAAAATAATCTATTCCCAATGGCAATAAGTCAACATACAACGTCACATTACCAATCACAATATCACATGCTGGATACACATGTGCACATACCATAGAACCCCCAGATGGCGTAGATACAGACAATAAATAATTCATGGATTCTAAGGGTCTAGTTAATTTATGAGAAAAGGCATGCGACACATATGAGTATGTAGAACCAGAATCTATCAAGACATATGTATTTTGGGCATAAATGGAAATTATACCTAACACCATAGATTTGGTGTTCTATACATCTCCGGGCATTAGTGCGAACACTCTCACTTGACTTAACGTTTCATTTCCAGTATTACCCTTGACATTAGTTGTTGCATTTGACCTTGCCACTGAGGCAGACACAGCTGAACTTGCTACGGGGCGATTGGCATTCTCAAGCCCAAGTGGACAATTTTTCATCATATGGCCAACTTTGCCATACCGATAACAAGCACTAGATGCACACTAACACACTCCTCTATGCTTTTTTCCACGATCAGAATAGTTTGGAATAGAGCCACTACTTTGGTTGGAGCTGCTGGAGGATCCCGTATTCTGTTTTTTTGAAAATGACCAGCCCTTCTTGAAATTGAATCCGGATTTTTTATTTCTCCATTCTGTGGTTGGTGCCTTGGCTTGTTTCATTGCTGCCAGAGTGGCTTCCGCCATTATTGCTCTGTCCAAGACTTCCACATAGGTAGGCAACTTCAAGACGCCTACTCGATCAAACACTTCTAAATCCAAGCTGCCTTCAAATTTTCACGCCTTTTTGTAATCAGTATCCACCATGTGTGGGGCAAATCGAGCCAACTCAGTGAATTTGGCTTTATACTCGGCCACAGACATCCTGCCTTGCTTAAGTTCTTGAAACTCTTGACACTTTTCGATCTCTGAAATATTGGGAAAAGTACTTATTGTAGAATATCTCATTGAATCGAGCCCATATCATGTCCCCATTGTTATTTCGAACTAACAACCACCTTCTCTGGGCTTCATCCTTTAAGATGTAGGTGGCCAAGATTACTTTCTGAGTTGCAGAGTAAGGGAACACTTCAAATAACTTTTCCATTTCAAGCAACCATGTTTCTACCTTTAAGGGTTCAATACCACCTAAGAAAGTTGGCGGTTTCATCTTCATAAACTTCTAGGTCAAGTTGATTATATCATTGTTATCTGGCTCATTTTGTGCTGATGGAGGTGAAGGGGGCAAAGGTTATTGCCTCTGTTGTTGTGTCCTTGCCTCAATTAAAGCTGTAAGCATTTGTTCCATACGACTTATTCGGGCCTCAAAGGATTCAGTGGCATCAATACTTCTTGTATTTTCCATGTGCTTAGGGAAACAAAACCATAATAAACATAGGTATAATCTTGTTCGGTTTTTCCAATTTCATGTGTTCATGTCCAAATTTAGTGTTCACATTTTCAGGGATTATCACCCACTCACACATGCAGATAAATGTCCCTAATTCTTTCTTGGACATCCTATAGCTCATATGGACTCATGCGTGCTGTATAACTCGCGCTCTGATACCACTCTGTCACGACCTAAACCCACCATAAGTTTAGTGTCATAACCGGCCAGTAATCCTGGGATTACCAAAGGTCTCTGAACAGAATAATGTATAATTAGGGGCTGCGAAAACAATTATATAAAACACATTGTCCATAGAGTTGTGCTGACTTATATGGGATATAAATTTAAAACTTTAATAACACACATGTGACATCATATATATTTGCATTAGTCGTGCATCACTCTCATGTACAGATAAAACAAAAGTGGGACTTAGCCCAGTGTATAGATGAACAGAACTTATTCCATACCCAAAAGAAGACAAAGTCTTAAACATAAGCCAATTAGACTTGACCTGCTCATAAAAGGGAACCACCTCGGAGGCACAACGGTTGGCTAACAAAACTGAGACGCCGGGTCATCAACTCTGAGCTTGGTCACGTGCCTGGTCACCTACATACATAATATAAATAGTGAGCGGAAGTCTAGTGAATAATAACAGAGTAAAGGTGTTTAATGAATGATGTCCATCACAGATATAACTTTCAAATCTCTTATTGAGCAGAAGCATAAACATATTCATATTAGAAATAGAGTCATAAAAATATTCGTATCATGAGTGGTCTATCCGTTAGCATGAAACATATCTCTTTGGTCAAGTAAGCATATTATGTTCCACATTGGAACCTCCGGTACTGGGTAACATATCTCATACGTGGGTCACGGTATTGTTTTCTCTGCGCGAGGGCTTATGCCACGGTATTGTTTCCCCCAAGCGAGGGCCTAGGCCACGGTATTATCTCCCCTGGGCGAGGGCCTCATGACCAAAAGCCACAATATTATGTCCCCTGGGCGAGGGCTTTTGTTAAGGATACCACAATTACATTTCACAGAAGTGGATCATCATTTATGTAATCACATCATATTTTTTTTCTATCATTCAAAATAAAACCGTTCATATCATATCATAATATTCATAAAGTACTTCATATCGAACATAACTTTACTAAGTTATTACTCACAGATAGCTTGATAGCAAACCAATGGATTAACAACTCACAGCGCATGACCTTAGATGTCTATTTGAGCTCTAGTAAGCTAATTGTTGAGTCTCTAAGCCAACTCTTCCAAGTCTCTACAGCATCCAAGTGTTTGAACTTATTTTCCTAAGTCCCCCCTCCTCTCTCTCTCTCTCACGTTTATGAGCTCAAATATGAAAGGATGAGAGTGTGTAACTTGTGTGTGTTGAATCAAATAAGCCTTAAGCTAGGCTTAAGTTCACTAATCCACATGATTGAATTCTAATTAATTCATTCCGAATCAAATTTTAATTAAACCTACCATAATTTTCAAAAATTCTGAATAACACATATATCAAGTCAATTTCGCAATCGGATACCGATAAGGCCTTCAATTGGCAAAACAAAATGGAAATATAGGCAATATTCCTATCATAAATAGATAAAAACATAAATAATGCAACACACACGCAATTAATTCAAAATTTTGTTTTAATTACTCATTAGGCATAATTACTTATGGCTAATCATGGTTTAGCAGTTAATCATAGGTTGGGGTTGCTACAACTACACCTTCACACATGTCCGTAATCACATCAATGTACCATTTTTATTACCTAATTCTTCTCTAACACCCACCATATTATATCTTGTGGCACTTAATCATATGCTTTCTCAAGATCGATAAAAATAATATTAATGTCTCTTTTCTTTTCTCTGTACTTTTCTATTACTCTCCTCAAATGGTAGATCACTTTTATTGTTGACTTACCCAGCATAAATCCAAATTGATTCTCTGATAGCTCTGTTATATCTCAGAATTGACGTTCCATTATTCTCTCCCACACTTTCATTATATGACATATCAGCTTGATTCCTCTATAGTTATTGTAATTCTGAACATCACCTTTATTCTTATAGATTGACATTAAAATACTTTTCCTCCACTCCTCTGGCATTTTTCTAGTTAACAAATTATTGCTAAATAACCTAATCAACCAAGCAATGTTATGAGAGATGTTTTTGGCTACAAATAGAATGACTGTTAGATAATACACAAGTGGAATGTGGTTTGTTTAGAGAATTAGACCTTTTACATTTATGTTTATAATTTAACAAAAAATAGAATTCAATTATGTTTTTTATAAAATAATTACAGATTTATGAAAAAATTTAAGAATTTAATTATTAATATTCGTAAAATTTAAAAAAATTCTATTTACACATCATTACTTGTCTCAGTACACACCATTTACTCAGTTCATATTATACACATACTAAAAGTTTTGATTTTATCTTAATACACACCAATTCTATTTTCAGATGATACTAAATTACCCTAATCTTCTTCAACAAACCCTAACCCTTGCCTACTACTAGCCACCCGTCACCACCCGCCACCACTCATTGCCCCTTTTACTTATTCGTTGCAATCATTACTAGCTCTAACCGGACCCTCATTCGCCATCCCTAGCTCTTACGTCTATTGCCCTATTGCCACCTCTTTATCAACCCATTAACTATCCCATCACCTTGTCACTAGCGGAGACATTCATCCCATCATTGCCATTGTAGCAATTATCCTCAACGACCTACCACCTCTGACCTCCATTATTGTGCCTCCTATCATAACCATTACAATTTGCACAAAGAGAAAGAAAGATTTGTATTTGATGGAAAAAACTTAGGGTTGGGGTTTCAGTGGGAATAAACTTAGAGTTAGGTAGTGAGCTTGGTAATAGAGTCAAAGTGAGAGAAGAGATAATAGATGAAATAGAGGAACTTTGACTAGGCATTGAGAGACATTTGGTGGCGCCTCTGACCCTCCACCATCCGCTACTGCTGGTAGACGAGATAGTAGGCTTTCTGGTCGTCGGAGTTGAGAGGCTGAAAGATGCAAGTCAAGCACTTGTTGGGAAGTTCAAAGATTTAGTTTTCTTCTTCACATCGGAGGTAGGGGGTTGTAGTGTCCCGATTCTAAAACCCGACTTCAACCTGTTTGTATGGATGCCCCGCTTTGTTGTTGGGCTTGTGGATAGATGCATGGTGTTATTATTGTATTTCTGTACTTCTTTACCTTCATTTCACTTAGTTGGGACCCTTATTGTTACCTTAGAACTGTTCTAGGAACTCAGAACCAAAATCTGTTTCAACTTGGCACCGCGATGTGTAAAGTCACGATGTGACCAAAACCACCTCTCAGTACTTTTGCCTGTTGAAATTTTTGCAGTCGCGATGGCTACAGTCGCGACTGTGACTAGGTTGTTCGCATCCTCAATTAGGACCTTCATGCCCGTGATCATGTCTTTCACAACTGCAATGTTTACGTTCGCGGCCATGATTTGTTGTCTATATAAGTAGTTCAGTGGACGAAAATATCCGATTTTGTCCAACTTTCTATTCTCTCTCTTTTTCTTCCTTTCTCTCTGTCTCTCTATCTCTCTCTCTCTCTCTCTCTCTCTCTCTCTCTCTCTCTTATGTGCGATCGAGCCCTAATTTTTTGGGCTTCAACCTTGATTTTGGAGTCTTTAGACTTGGGTTTGATCTTCGACCCAAACACTATTATTACAGAGCTTGGCAAGGGTTTCATTTCAATCTTAACCAGATCTTGATTTGGGCGTTGGAAGTTGCTTATGTCTTCTCATCTTCTTTTTAAGAGGTAAGGTTCTATTTCGTTTACTCAATATGAGTTTGTTATTGTACTTGTGGTATTTTGGTACAAAGAATCATGTTGTGGTTATTGTTGTGTTGTTGTTATTGTTGATTTTGAAAAATCATGTTAGAAGGTTGAGGGTTTGTGGAATTTGGTGGGTGGTTAGTTATCTATATTCTTGTTATTAAACCTATTTTCTTTATGTAAAATTGCATGTGGGTGTTTAAAGTTGAAAAAGCCCCAATTTGTGAAAACCCTTAATGTTTTGGGAATTGGGAAATTGATGAGCTTATGGTGAAATTGGTAATACTATGTTGAGTATTGTGTTTTTGAATTGAATTTGAGAAAATGTAGTGGAATTGAGAATATGTGAATATAATTTATGAAATTATATTGTTGTTTAGATGGTTGTAATCATTAAAGGGAAATGATGTTGATTATAGATAATGACTCTCACTACATTAGTTTGAGATGTTTGGATGAGAATAAATAAATGAAAAACATTATTGAATGGTGGTGCAAGGACCACACTTTTACAAAGATTAAGTAATTCTTTGTCGCATTGGTTATCATTAAAAACAACATGGTTTTAACTGAACGGTTAGAGTGAATCTGGCTCATGTATAGTTGAGATTGAGATTGGTGTAGGTGGCGCTTAGTGATGGCCATTAGCAGAGTATAACTCATGGAATGCATTGGATTAGGTAGCACTTAGCGATGGTCACTGGTAGAGTGCAACTCATGGAATGCACTGATGAGATTTAGATGGGTGTAAGTGGCGCTTAGTGATGGCCATTAGTAGAGTATAACTCATGGAATGCACTGGATTAGGTGGCACTTAGCGATGGTCACTGGTAGAGTGCAACTTTTTACAGTGCACTAGTTGTGGTAGTGCTCCGCAATGACCACTGGCAGATACATGGACTTCAGAGGGTTTATCGGGTCTTAGTGTTAGTGTTGTTGATGAAAAGGAATGGTTTTCAAACAAAACGTTTTGAGCATATTATACTCATATAGTATCATGATCATCTATACTCGTGAAGTTGTATTAGTTTCTAAAATATTCTCTACTAGACTATATGTTCGCCCTACGTGACTAAAATCTTTTTCAGGTATTGATGACATGACTTGTCACAAAGATGAGACATTGGATGTGTGCCTGAGCTAAGAGAGTTAGCTCTTTTGTTATAGGCTTTGGGCTATCTATGTTGTAGGTCGTGTGCCATTTTTGTAAGAATTACATCCTTGTATATGATGTAAGCCTGTGGACATTTTGTTGCTCATGATATCATTGACAAACTTGATATACAGAATATTCATTCCGCTTAGACATTGAATGTAGGGTGTATGTAACCGGAGAAACTCATATATTGAATGATGCTATTATATCCATCTACATGAGAGATACTGCTTTATGTGAGATTATTGTTGTCTTTATTTTATTAATTATTGGTTTATTTACATGGTTCAGATAATGGAATTCAGGGTGTGACAGAGGTGGCCACCAGCGATAGTGGGGTTAGGAAGATGTGGTAGCTGATGGAGTTGAGTTGACAGGGAGAGAAGGAAAAAGAAAGGGGTGTGTAGGTAATTTGATTGAGGGATAGAAATGTAATAAAAAAAATTAGAGAAATGATGTAAATTGAGAGAAATAGTGGTGTGTAAATAGAAGAACCCTAAAATTTATCACTAATCTGAAATTATTCTTAGAAACTTACATTGAAGTTAAAATTTACTTTATAATTTCCCCACCTCTAATTGTTGGATGGATAAAGAGCTAATTATTGCTAGAATTTAGCAATGAATAGAGTTAATATGTTTTATTTGAACAACATTGCTCCAATGGTACAGTATATATATATATATATATCTTTTTATTTTTCTCACAAAATCAAATCAAAATGTTATATGAGGGTGTGCTATATGGCTTGGTATTGTTATATTTTGTCTTGAAACTTTCAAATTCTCTTTCCAATTGTAAGGTATATGACTTTCTATCATTATATTTAATTTTCACTAATAATAAGGAATATGGTTTGCTGTGGGGAAAGAGTTTTAAAAAAAAGTGATTGATTTGATGTGTATGAAAGAGAGAGTGATTTTGGAAAGTAGGTAACCAAACAAAATTTTGAGATTTTTTTTGGAAAAATTTGTTTGGTTTGATTACTCTTGAAAATTTGTTTGTAGAGAATTTTTCTCAAAATTTTTTCAGAAAAACAAACCAAACAAGGCCACAGTTTCTACATCTTTCTTCGAGGGATTACATATAATATTTTGATTTAACATTTTGTAAGAACAAGAATTTTTTTTGGGAGACTTATTTATAAGTCATTTTTCAGACACTTATACTAGGGTAAGTCCTGTGTAATTTCTTATAGAGTCTCAAGTCCTATTTAGATATGAATGTATTCCACAAGATTCTACATAAACGTAACGTGACGTGACACTTACATAAACGTAACGTAACGTGACACCTATATAAACGTAACGTGACACCTACATAAACTTAACGTAACATGTCACATTACGTTTCGCAAACTTAATGAGTTTTTATTTTTTTAAATTGAATGTGAAAATGTTACTGGTTTATGTTGGTGTCACATTACGTTTCATATAGGAAATTAAATGTTACCATAGATTATAGGTGTCACGTTACGTTTATGTAAGTGTCACGTTACGTTACATTTATGTAGATATAAGCTATGGCAACATTCAATTTCCTATAGGAAATTGAATGTTGCCATAGATCATAGGTGTCACGTTACGTTTATGTAGGTGTCACGTTACGTACATGTGTCACGTTACATTTATGTAGGTGTCACATTACGTATAGGTGTCACGTTATGTTTATGTGGATGTCACGTTACGTTACGTTTATATAGATATGATCTATGGTAACATTCAATTTTCTATATATGGTTTGACTATTATTTATGATATTAACAACTAATATTGAGGATAAATGTGTCAACAAACTTCCTACAGGACTTATGGGAACATAAGTCTTTTAGTAGGACCATATGTAGCATAAGTCTCCTTAATAGGACTTATAAATAATTTTCCCTTTTTTTTTTCCATTGTATAAAATTAAAGTAACATTGCTAATAAAATAAAGCATTTCAACACTATTCATTGTAAATTATAATAATAACTAGCTTTTTACCTATCTAACCATTCACAATGTTGTAACATGAGGATAACAATCGGTATTTGGTGCAAAGCATCTCAAGTGTTGTAGTACATTTAATAATTTATTATGCTATGAAGTGAGAGAAAAAGTGAGTGCATGGATCAAATTTATAATTATGTGAATTACGTCGCACTAAACATAAACTCTATATTATATACTCAATTTGCATAGTTTTTTGTTTTTATTTTGGGAGTAAAATAGTACTAATATGACGTCAAGGGGCATCCCAGTGATTTTAGCAAACTGGCTAGCATTAACTAATTGATTACCTCTAAATGCACCCCATAAATTTGGTCGGATATCCCACTTTTCAAAAAAAAAATATATATATATATATAATTTTAGCCTTAGACCAAATTATCAAAAAGGCCAAAACAAACCCTAACTCTAGCTAGATGCTACCCAATTATGGTCATCACATTTACTCTAACCATCCCTTCCCAAACCACCCTTCCAATCACCGTCACATCCTTCCCCTCCATGTCACCGCCACAACTACCTCCTCTTTGTTTCTCTTCTTCTTTATCATAGCTACCCCATCTCTTTTTTCCGCCGCAACCCCGTCTCCAGCTATGAAACCCCAACCTAGCTCGCCCTTCCTTGTGGGTGATGCCCCAACCAACTCCCTTCTCATTGTAAACCAGTCTTCCAATTCTTCTCTAGAAGAAAAAGTATAAGAAAGATGAGAAGGGTATGAGGCGACAAATAGAGGTCATCAAAGAGCGAGATGTCACAAAGAAGAAGAAGAAGAAGAAGAAAAAGATAAAGAAGGGATAAAACGTTGTAGATTGAGAAGATGGTGGCAGGAGAGGGGAGACAACAGGGTTGAAGTGAAATTGGAGTAGTGTTCAACAAAAAAAGAGAAGTGAGGTGCCTAACCCAAATTATTAGAGTACATTTAGAGCTACCCTAAGTAATTTAAGGTGTTTTTATTTACACAACAAAAAAATATCTTCTTATATCCTTAATTTTTTTTTAAAATTTTATTACAATTTTATCTCTATCTAAAATTACCAAGAAGTACCAAAACCCTAAAACTTTACAAACTTTAATTTTTCTGCCACCCACCCATTCATCACAACTTCCATCTATCGATGACACTCCCTACTCCATACATATCTTTCCTTTCATTTTCCTTTTTGTTGCCACTTTCTTCTTGTTGTTCTACCCTTCTTACTTATTTTTATTCTTCTTTTCCAAAAAAATCCCTTGTTTTTTTTCCTCTTTCACAAAAAAATGAGGGGTTGCATGATAGAAGGGGGCTAGGTCATACAAAATGGATTGGGGGAGGGGTTGGGTCATTGTGGAAGGAGGTTATTGGTGGTGGTGGGAAAATTGGAGAGAGTTGTTGCAATAACGACAAAGTCTACTATTAGGGAAGATAAGGGGCTTTGTAGTGGATGAATGAATCGCTAGTATGGAAGTAATTTTCTAGTGAGAGAACGTGGGTGGAGGTTAATAGTCAAAGGTGGTGGTTAAGAGTGGGATAGAGTTAAGGGTTTAAAAGAGGGGTTTGGCTTCTCTAAAATTGATCATCTCAACTTGAGAGAGTATTTGGGCTTGGTAGTTCCATTTTGGGACTGATAAACCCAAGAGTAGGATTAAAATAGGGGTGTTTGGTGTGGTTTTTTGAGCCAATTTATAGATTCTAACCTTAGAAAAATTATTTTACACGGTTTAATTAAATTTATTTCAAACAGCTTTTAACTTTAGCAACTTAACTCAAAAAGCAAATTTTGAGAAATGTCTACCCCTCACTTCTGATTATAACAACTTATTTATGATTATACCCTTAGATTTTTTATTTTTTTTAAAATAAAAAGATGAGAAATGTGGACCAGTAGTTAATAACAAAAAATAAAAGTTAATCCAATTTACAACTATTAAAGGTTAATTCAATTTATAATTAAGAGGGATGAAACTGACATTTATACATCAAAAAGTTATTTTACAGCTTATTTACCAAACACTACTCAATAACTTAAAATTTACAATACAACAGTTATATCAAACAGATTAACAATTTCTGATTAAAGTTATAATTTATAATTTGTTAAGTTATAATGTATAATCTTTTTTAATAGTTACACCAAAGAATAATGAAATTATGAAGAGTATAACTACATAAAATAAAAATTTTGAATTTTACAATAGAGTAAATAGGGAATGAGTGAGAGAATTTTTATGGAAGAATTACACTAAAGGTCTTTATAGTTTAGGGTTGTCACTTTGGTCTTTAACTTTTTAATTGTGACACATTTGACCTTGAATTTTGAATTTTGTTCCAAATAAGAATAATTGAATATATCATTACTCAATTTCAAGGGCAAAGTTATTAATTTGATAAAATATGAATTAATTTGACAAAAATGAATGTCAAATTTTTTTTTTAAAAAAAAATTTAAAATTATTTCTACCCACCAATGATAAAATTATGTAAAATTGATAAATATTTTACACATTTATTTTTTTTTTTTACCAAATTAATTTTTATTATGTTTTTAGATGATGATCGTGTAATGGGTGGTTATTTTTATTTTCATTAAATTAGTTTCTATTTCTTCAAAATTCAAATATGGCGATAACTTTGATATTGTTATTAAATCAAAAAATTGAAAACTAAAAACATTTCATATGTTAAATATATCGATTACACATTAAAAGTTTAGCAACTACTCATTACATGATCATCATCTAAACACATAGTAAAAATTAATTTAGTAAAATAAATAAATAAATGTGTTAAATATTTATTAATTTTACATAATTTTATTTTTGGTGGGTGGAAATAAATTTAAAAATTCAAAAATATTTTTTTGACATTTATTTTTGTCAAATTAGTTTATATTTTTATCAAATTGACAACTTTGCCCTTGAAATTGAGCAATGGTATCTTCAATTGTCTTTATTTGAAATAATATTCAAAATTCAGAGTCAAATGTGTCACAATTAAAAAGTTAGGAATCAAAGTGACACAAACCCCAAACTATAGGAACTGTTAGTGTAATTCGCCCAATTTTTGTTAGGGGAATTGCACTAATGGTCCTTATAGTTTGGGACTTGTGTCACTTTGATTCATAATCTTTCAATTGTGATATATTTAATCCTAAATTTTGAATCTCGTTCCAAATAAAGACAATTGAAGATATCAGTACTCAATTTTAAGGGCAAAGTTGTCTATTTAATAAAATATAAACTAATTTGATAAAAATAAATGTCAAAAAATTATTTTTGAATTTTTGAAAATTATTTCTATCCACCAAAAATAAAATTATATAAAAATGATAAATCTTTTACATATATATATTTTTTATTTTTTTACCAAATTAATTTTAAGTATGACGAATTACACTAATAGTCCCTATAAGTTAGGACTTGCATCATTTTGGTCCATGACTTTTCAATTGTGACACATTTGACTATGAATTTTGAATCTTGTTCCAAATAAGGACAATTGAAGATACCATTGCTCAATTTCAAGGGTAAAGTTGTCAATTTGATAGAATGTAAACTAATTTGACAAAAATAAATGTCAAAAAAATATTTTTGAATTTTTAAAAATTATTTCTATCCACCAAAGATAAAAATTATGTAAAATTAATAAATCTTTTAAGCATTTATTTATTTTACCAAATTAATTTTTATTATGTGTTTGGATGATGATCATATAATGTGTGGTTGTTAGGCTTTTAATATATAATCAATATATTTAATATATGAAATATTTTGAGTTTTGGATTTTTTGATTTAATGGATTGATTTAATAATGATATCAAAATTGTCGCCATATTTGAGTTTTGGAAAAACAGAAATTGATTTAATGAAAATAGAAATAACCATCCATTACATGATCATCATCCAAACACATAATAAAAATGAATTTAGTAAAAATAAATAAATATGTAAAAGATTTATCAATTTTATATGATTTTATTTTTGGTGAGTAGAAATAATTTTTAAAAATTTTTAAATATTTTTTTGAGGGGTTATTTGGGATGACCTAAATAATTATACTTTTTGTCTTTTTACGAAAAGATGTGCAAAAAAGTAAAGAGGTGATGTGATGAAAAAAAGATAAAAATATGGATTATATTAGAGTTGCCAAACTTGGCCTTATTTTTTTCAAATTAATTTATATTTTATTAAATTGACAACTTTGCTCTTGAAATTGAGTAATAGTATCTTCAATTGTCCTTATTTGGAACAAGATTCAAAATTTACGGTTAAATGTGTCATAATTGAAAAGTCAGGGTCTAAAATGACACAAGGCCTAAACTATAGGGACCATTGGTGTAATTTGCCCTTTTAAGTTTATTTGGAACACGATTCAAAATTCACGGTCAAATATGTCGTAATTAAAAAGTCAGGGACCAAAATGATGCAAACTCCAAATTATAAGGACCATTGGTGTAATTTGCCATTTTAAGTTTGTTTAGATAATGATCATGTAATGAGTGATTGTTTTTATTAATGTTTTTCGATGGTTATTATGCAATAAATGGTTGTATTTGTTATTAATAGATATTTTTGAATAGTTATCATGTAATGGATGGTTATTAGGCTTTTAATGTATGAAATGTTTTTAATTTTAGTTTTTTTGATTTAATAAATTGGTTTAATAATGATATCAAAATTGTCGCAATGATTAACTTTTGAAAAACAAAAACTAATTTAACGAAAATAAATATAAAAAAAGATTATTTTTTAAAATTATTTTTGCCTTTTTAAAAGACAATATCATATGAAAATGACGTGTTTTTAATTTTTTTCATTAATTTAGTTTTTAGTTTCTTAGGAAATTTTTCTGAAAATAAATTCTAAAAATCAAACCAAAATAAACTTTATAATTAAAAAAGTTTCAACATTATTCGTTAGAAATAACTTAAATAAGTGCACTTTTTGTCTTTTTACAAAAAAAGAACAGTAGAGAAGTGATGTGATGAAAAAAAGATAAAAAGATGGATTATTTTTGACTTGCCAAACTTGGCCCACATTTCAAACAGAATAAAACTAACACAAAATAAGTTGTATAACAACTTTAATCTTAAAATTGATTGTTTACAAAAAAAAAAAAAAAAAAAAAAAAAGAAGGGCATATTTGATTAGCTTCGTTTAGAGTAAGATTTATAATTTAAAATTAAATATATAAAAATTAAAAAATTAAAAATTAAAATGATATAAATCTTAAATTATAAGAATGATTAGTGTAATTAATCTATTTTGGAATGGTGTAAATGGAGACTCCCTTAAGTGGCAAGAGATGTAAATAAGAAGAGGGAGAAGGGCAGTGAGAAAAGCCAAGACCGCGTCCAAAGGGGTTGCAAGTTGATGATCCCACTTGCAAGTCCGGCGTAAGCCTTTGCGTTATAAAGATCAACCATACTCTGAGAAGAATGACCATAACTTATATATATTTTACCTTGCAAGTGGACAAAACTGTTCAACAAAATTTCTCTCTCTCTCTCTCTCTCTCTCTCTCTCTCTCTACATATACATACACTTCTTCATATTATATATAACACCTCACAAACAGCTTATTTCCAACCTTTTTTTTTTAATCTTTAGAGAGAGAAAAGAGATAGGAAGAAGAAATGCCTACGTCTCTGCAGCTTCACAGAATCAACACCACCTACCCCACCACCACCTCCGCCGCCGCCTCCGCTACCACCAGCAGCGACATCAATTGTAACAAAAACTCCCAAACCAGTATATGGCGAGTTCACCCTTCGATCTCCGTCCCTGACGACGCCAACCACTACCACACCCACGCCGTGGGCCCCAACCAGTGCTGCTCCGCCGTCGTCCAAACCATCGCCGCCCCCGTCGCCGTGGTCTGGTCCGTCGTCCGCCGCTTCGATAACCCCCAAGCCTACAAACACTTCCTCAAGAGCTGCCATGTCATCGTCGGCGACGGCAACGTCGGCACTCTCCGGGAAGTCCACGTGGTTTCAGGCCTCCCGGCGGAATCCAGCACCGAACGCCTCGAAATCCTCGACGACGAGAGACACGTCATCAGCTTCAGCGTCGTCGGCGGTGATCACCGACTCAATAATTACCGCTCCGTCACCACTCTCCACCAATCGCCGACCGGTTCCGGGACAGTTGTTGTCGAATCATACGTCGTTGATGTACCGCCCGGTAACACGAAGGACGAGACCTGCGTGTTCGTTGACACGATCGTTCGGTGTAACTTGCAGTCACTGGCTCAGATCGCCGAGAATTTAGCGAAAAGTAACTGTAAATCGTCATGAGATTTTCGTGATTTTTGGAAACCAGAAATGGAAATTCGTAATTTGCTTTGTTTCTGAGATTCAAATTTGTTAAAGGTGACACAGTATATGATATCATGGTTTGTTGTATTTTTCTGTGCAATCTGTTTTTTTCAAAATGTGCCTGCGTTATTGTCACTGTCACAGACTCACAGTCAGGTCTAATGTTTTTCATTTTATTTTTCTTGGGAATTTTTTTTTCAGTTACTGTATTGTTATGTAATATATATACATTGTGAACTCTCTCCCAAGTTTATTTCATCATGTTCCTTGATTTGTTGGATCTCTATTTTTGTATATGTATTTTTATATGTTGGAGTATATATATTTGAGATATTTCTTGAACATTAATAATTCACACTCATGCATGCATTACTTCTAGAAAGATCATTTACAAATAATTTTTTTTGTAAATTTAACTTATACTCTGTTTTGGTTTGAAATAAATAATACAAATAATTATGTGATTTTGTATTAAAGTCATGTTTGTATGTCATTTCTTTTTAGGAAAATGATATATAGTGAGTGTTTGAGAAGTTGGTTATTTCAGTAGATTATTTTAGTTTTTGACTATTTTAGTAGGTTAAAATTTTTGTGTTTGGAAAGATGATTAGATTTTTTGTAATTGGATGTGATGTTTGTGAGAGAAAAATTAAAATGATTATGGATTTGATGTGATATTTTGTCTTATTGACTATTTTATCTATTTTATTTTATTTCTGGATTTTACCCCAAAAAGCAAAAAATAGCCTTTGCCAAACAAGTCATAAGTCCACTTTTTCGATCCAATAATTTAATTATCAACTAATCATCTGCTTTGTACATCACTGAATTTAGAAAGTAGGTCTAATTTTTAAATCTGAATAGCAATATTCAACTTTTTAATAGTATTATTGAATTAATATGATATCCCTTGTATATATCTTATATGTAGTGTATGTGTAAATAAAATGTGCCTACTAGTACAAATTCACTAGTGTTGAATAATTCAATTTTGCAAATTATGATATTGTTTTGTGCAAAGGAATTGCCCTTTATTTAATTTAGTGAAATGTTACGTGCTAAAAAATTAAAATTAAAAAATTCTGTAAATTAAATTTATAATGTAAATGTAGATTAAATAGTGGTAATTCACACCCAAAATAAATTAGATTACATAGTTCAAATATTGAACATTGTTTGCTTTAATATTTTTCACTACAAAAACCAATGTGTGGGGAGTCTAAAGGATATGTATTAACTATTCATATTTTAGTTATTCATACAACAACAACAATACTCAATTAATTTTTAGATACGATGATATTTATATATTTGACAACATAGTTGAAAATATCTTTGTATGGTATCAATGATTACTTCATTTTGAAGATATGAAGTCATTATTTGTTTGATACCCTAGATGTGATATTGAGATCTTTCATTGAATACCTAGTGGCAATGTGCTCTTTTACATGTACTTGCATGAAAAATAAATAGCAATATTAAACTTGTTAATAAATGCTATTGATATTTAATTTTTTATTGATTCGGAAGATGGATGGGTTTGGTGCTGTCAAATAGTGTAGCATTAGTTATTTATTATTACTCAAATTTCTTCTATTTTCCTTTATTTTATTTTTGCATCAAAATGTCAAAGAGTTTGCATAGATGAATGTTTTTAAAAATGCTAAATTCAAATGGAAGAACTTCAACTATTTGTTTAACATTTTTAACAAAAAATTCTTTATTGATGTATGTTTGTATCTCCGTCTGTACTTTAGTCATCAATAAAGTTTATTTTTTTGCTAATAAAAAAAATAAGTATGTTTTTTTGTAACTTTTTTAACCATCAAACCATTTGCTCAAAAATCATATACTAACAATGTATATGTGATCTCTACAATTACCCTCACCAAATAGTGGTATCATATTTTTACAAAAATTAGAATACATGGACGATTCATAATTGTACCAATGGTGATGCATAAGTGCAAGAAATTAATATTTCAACCGTATTAAGAATGAATAATGATATATATTTATGGAGGTCCATATTAATAAATACACATGAAATCATTATCTTTATATCTACTGTAAAAAACTGGACATAACTTGTCAGGACCAGACGAGTGCTTGTTGGGGTCTTATGGCTCATTATAGGCATTACATTGGCGCTGTTTGGGAAGTCTCCAAAGAGGCTATTATAGCCTAAAAACAAATTTTAGTCAAAAAGCCCACTTTTGCAAGTATTTTCAAAAAAAAAAAAAAAAAAAAAATATATATAGGACTGAACAGCCGGCAGTGTAGGCTGGGCCTACACTGTCAGCTAGAAAGTTGTTCCATCAATGCATAATTTACGATTTTACCCCTTGTAAACAATTTAAAAAAATAAAAAGTTAGGGATAAATCTGTCATTTTAAATTTAAACATCATTTCAACACACTTTTCAATACAATAACTCAACTAAAAAATCATCTCATCTTCCCAAACACAAAAACTAAAATAGTCACTAAAATAGTCAAAAAGCCAAATAGCCTACTAAAATAGCCACTTCCCAAACGAGGCCATTGTTTCATCGCTTCGTTCTACCCTCATGTCTCCTTTTATAATGTTGAATGCCATTATTTGGTCATCTTTCTCCACACAATATTTTCTTCAAAATGATCTTGCTACTTCAACTTTCTCAATTCTTAGCATGACACCATTTGGGATGTCTTTATTTACACACCACATTTGAT
Organism: Camellia lanceoleosa; assembly: GCA_025200525.1. Lineage (NCBI taxonomy): Eukaryota > Viridiplantae > Streptophyta > Magnoliopsida > Ericales > Theaceae > Camellia > Camellia lanceoleosa. The sequence continues at coordinate 40,052,724 of CM045764.1, forward strand.
CTCAAGGCATATCACTTACTTAGGCCTCGTTTGGCAAGAGGCTAAAATAGCCAATTAGCCAAAAAGTTACCTTTTTAGCCAAAAAGCCAACAACTCATACCAAAAAGTCAAAGATTCCCTTTTCTCTCTACTTTTTGCACGTCGTTTCGTAATTAGCCAAAAAGTTGGCCCAAACATACAGGTTTTTCTTACCAACCTTTTTAGCCAATTAGCCAAAAAGTTACTAAATTAGCCTGTTCCCAAACGAGGCCTTAATGCACACCAAACACAATTTTAACTTCATTATTTTTGCTCAATACATACCATCCATTTTCAAATATACCTAAAATATCCTCATCTTCTTCAACCATCCCACCAACCCTAACCCTAACCCTATCCGCCGCCACTCGCCGCAGGCCGTCGCTTCTTTCTCCTTCTTCTCCGGCGAATCTCTTCCTCACTCCTCCATCCATCATTCTCCTTGCCTTACCACTTCTAACCACACTCCCAAACCCTTTTCCACTCCATTCTTCCCTTCACCACCGGCTCATCCACTTCTTCACCATCGTCGCCACAACCTCCCGTCCCATTCCATCTCATATCCTACTTCTTCTTTTCTCTCTAAAAACTACCAAACCTATCCTCACCACCGCAACCCTCCCTCTACAGAGATCTTCCCCAACCCATCGGAGAGCAGCTTCTTGCCGAAGACTAATGCAGCGGCAAAGCTTCGAATTAGAGCTTGAAATCCTAGATCGAAGCTTTGAATCTAGTTTGCACGATCGAACTCCTGCAAGCCCTAGATCTAGATTTGAAAACCCTAAGATTCTCTCTCTGCGATGGAGAAAAACAAGCCATGGCCAAAGTAAGAGACTGGGTTGTTCGTTGATGGGAGAAGAGAGAAGGGTTTACATAGGGGAAAGGGGTTGCCGGCGACGTAGGGAGGTTGTGGGGGTTGCAACGGTGGCCAGGTTTCGGTGATGGTGGCCAGAGGTAGAATCAAGTGGCGAAGAGTGGTGGTGTGAGGGGTTGTATTGATATTCTTTGGTAGTTATTTTGGTCATTTTATGTAAGGTCATTATTGTAATAAAAAAATAACCAATTAATAGTGTGCCTTGAGACAAAATGTAGTGTGTAAATAGAGGCACCCCACCATTTGCCATCAAAGAGTCTATCAGGACTGATTGGCGACATACTCTCTTACTATCGATCTGTTGTTTTATTTTATTAGTGACTAGTGGTTGGCATACACCATGTGTGTGGTATTCAAATAAATAAAAATAAAATAAAATACTTATTATATATTGTGTACTGTTGAAATGGTAAGAGTCTTCTTCATTTGATTTGATGTTTTAAGGTTCAAGTCTCACTCATCTCATCTATTTCATTTATTTATTTATTTTAAATAGAAAAGAGTGGATACTTGGTAGCACAAGAAGCCAATGCTTTAGGACACTATAAGGGGTGTTCACTTTATATATAGTATAGTATAGATAGATAGATAAATATTCAATTGATTAGCAATTTTGGTCTTCATATCCCGATGAGTCTGATTGGTGTACTCTTCCTGACATAAGATCTTATCATGGGTCATCTATTATGTGGGAACATAATTTTGGATTATTCACATGGCCTAGGTGATTAGTCGATGTGCCACATGGGTGATTTTGATTGGTCGATGTGTGGTCAGACCACATCTGAAAATTGAGATGTTTGGATAAGGATTAGAGTCCTAGATGATGATGGGCTCTTTGTTAGGATAACTGAGGATTTTTGAAAGAGCTAATCCTAATCCAAATTGGAGGAGTTCTTAATAAGTGATATCTTATAAAGGATAAGTGTCCTATGAAACTTCTAAGGGATGAGGGCACTAATGATTATAAAAGGTATGCACCCCATGGGTATAAGGTATGCTTTATCTGATGTTTTAATTTGTGAACTTTGTGATTGGGTTGTTTACTAGTGTCGATAGCTTGTGAGGTAAGTTGACTGATTTGATCGTTGGAGTGCTCCTAGATGGACGAGCCACTAGTGTTTGTTGTCTTCTTGTGTACAGGTGTTTGGCTTCTTTATTCTTCTGTGTGCTCTACGACTAAGTTCCTTAGATCACGGTTAGGAGATCTAGTTCGGTTGTGAGGTCAAAAATCAACATCTACAATTTGGTGCCGTCTGTGAGAACTTAGTCCAAATAGATGGCCAACATCGTGCAAGATCAACATGTTGGTAACGACAAGTCATGATATCAGTCGGAGGAGCACCCTCTAGCATGTTGTGCAACCGACATGTTGGGAGGTCTAACAATATAGGTTCTACTACCTTAGTATGACCGAGGTAATAGAACCTAGAGGCAGTTGTGGGGATATAATTTTGGGTTATCTACGTGGCCTAGGTGGTTAGCCAAGATGCCACTTGGGTAATTCTGATTGGCCGAGGTGTGGTCAGACTACATCTAAATCCAAAATGTTTGGATGAGGGACTAGAGTCCTAGATGATGATGGGCTCTCTGTTTGGATAGGTGAGGACTATTGAAAGACTTAATCCTAATCCAAATTGAAGGAGTCATTGATAAGTGATATCTTATAAAGGATAAGAGTCCTATGAGATGAGACTTCTAGGGGATGAGGGCATTGATGATTATAAAAAGTAGGCACTCCATGGGTGTAAAGGTATGTTTTATCAGATACTTTACTTTGTGAGTTTTGTGATTGAGTTGTTTATTTATGTCGATATCTTGTAAGATAAATTGATTGACTTGATCGTCGAAGTGCTCCTGAGTGGATGAGCCACTGGTGTTTATTGCCTTATTGTATGTAGGTATTGGGCTTCTCTATTCTTCCGTATGCTCTACGGCTAAGTTTCTTAGATCATGGTTAGGAGATCTAGTTCAGTTGTAAGGTCAAAAATCAACACCTACAAATTGGCACAATTTGTGAGAACTTAGTCTAAATAGATAGCCAAGATCGTGCAAGATCAACATGTCGGTGACGACGAGTCATGATATCGGTCGGAAGAGCACCCTCCAACATGTTGTGCAACCGACATGTTGAGAGGTCTAACAATATAGGTTCCATCACCTCAGTATAACTAAGGTAATAGAACCTAGAGGCAGTTGTGGGGACATAATTTTGGGTTATCCATGTGGCCTAGGTGGTTAGCCAAGGTGCCACTTGGGTAATTCTGATTGGCCGAGGTGTGGTCAGACTACATCTAAATCCAAAATGTTTGGATGAGGGACTAGAGTCCTAGATGATGATGGGCTCTCTGTTTGGATAGGTGAGGACTATTGAAAGACTTAATCCTAATCCAAATTGAAGGAGTCATTGATAAGTGATATCTTATAAAGGATAAGAGTCCTATGAGATGAGACTTCTAGGGGATGACGGTAGTGACGATTATAAAAAGTAGGCACCCCGTAGATGTAAGGTACGCTTTATCTGATATTTTACTTTGCCAGTTTTGTGATTGAGTTGTTTACTTGTGTCGATATCTTGTAAGATAAATTGATTGACTTAATTGTCGGAGTGCTCCTAGGTGGACGAGCCATCGGTGTTTGTTACCTTCTTCTGTGTATGTGTTAGGCTTCTTTATTTTTCTGTGTGCTTTATGGCTAAGTTTCTTAAATCACGGCTAAGAAATCTAATTTGATTGTGAGATCAAAAATTAATACCCACAATTATTTTGATCCTTTTGTCTTGACTTTGCCTCGCATGGACTTAGTCCTAGTTAGGATTTTTCTACCCATTGTAGTAACATTTGTTTTTGTTACAAAAAATCTAAGAAATGGTGTACATTAAAATACTAGTTGTTGCAATGGAGGAATCGACCAACAGCTGCCTCCCAACTTGAGTACTCTAATAGATAACTCAACTTGTTTCTTATAAAAAAAATGCAACTTGTCGTTACTTTTTTTCTTGCCACTCTCTTTCTCTATCTATCTTTTTCCTATCTTTATTTTTTATATATGTTGGTGGAGTTTGGAAGGGCATGAAAATGAATTTGCAAGTTGGTTTTGCAAGTGGGCATGTAATGAGGCTTTATAATCAACCCTTCTCAATTTGTTTGCCCAAGCATGCTATCCACGCCTTTCATTTCATTTATTTATTTATTATGATTAATATTATAAATCAACTTCACAAGAAGAGACATATCATATCTCAAAATCTTCAAAACCACCTTCCAATCTCCCAAAGTCATCTCATCAATTCCTCGTCTGCTAGGATTTCATATTTCAACATATCAATTTTTTCCTTTCCTTTTCTTCCCCCACCCCCCTTCCTTCTTAAATAGAGTTGCAAAATTTTATTTTGACATTAACTAATACCACTTAAAAAGATAACAAAAAATAGATTAGAATTAAGTAAACTATTTCATCTTTCAAGCCCCCCCCCCCCCCCAAAAAAAAAAAAAAAAAAAAACTATTTTCATGGGAGTTGCAAAAACCCCCCTTATCATCTGTGCTATGCATTTTTTTGTGGATATGGGATTGCTGTTGCCTTGTGAGGAATTTGTCCTGAATTTATTTTGATAATTCAAACTGTTAAACATTATAATGTTTATTGAGTAGATCATTTAAAAAAAAAAAAAATTACACAAACATCTATAGCCCCCTCAAAAGAGAACATTTTTTTTATCAAATAAATGACTGATATGACTTTAATAATTTTTAAAAATAATTACAACATGATCATAGAATTACAAATGTCTGATTAATTTAAATTTTTTTATAAATAATATATTTGATGAATCTTACAATATAAACAGCTGAAATCATTGAGATATATCCGAAACAAACCCACATAGTCTTATGACAATCTATTAGGTCTTACTAACGGTAACCCGTGCGATACACGGAAAAATAGACTATATATATTTTGTGTGATAAATAAATCATCTTAATCTTAAATTATATCTTAATAGCGACAAGCCATAATATTAAGCCATCTAGGTAGATGTTAACAATAATTAACCCACAAAATTTTACAATAAAATTCGATATGCATAAGAAATTATTAATTATAAAAATTGTTGAGAATAATAGTATCACAATCACTTGATAACATAAATAACTTGTATCAAACTAAACAAAACATTAAAAGAGATAAATTCTATAAGCTCAAAAAAATCATCATAAATTTATTTGGACTTTTAAATCAATGGTGTATATTATTATTGTGGGATCAAATTATGAATAAATATTAACTTTTAATTATAATTTATAAGTAATTTTTTAAAAAATTTAATCTAAATTTGTTGCCTGGCTTATAAAAATAACTTCTCAAAAAAATCATTAATTGATTATATTAGCAACTCTCTATCTTTGATTTCCTCTATCAATAACACACTCATATCATATCAAAGTATAAATCATTTTCCATAGTTTGAATAATACTTGCATAGTTCCTACGTCATTTAAAAAAAATTAATCAAGATAAGAATGTCATAGTATTATAAAAATTATATAAGAGAATAGTTTTAATCCATTTTATTTATAAAAAAAATGATAAAAAATTATTTGAATTGTACTTGAAAAAATATAACAAATGATAGCTTTAATCATTATATATCGGTTACTCAACGAAAAAATGGTCAAATACAAATAGAGTCATGAACATTGAATTAAATCATATGGGCTCTAAATTGATAGTATAATCTAGCAAATCAACTAATAATAACATAGAGATATTGACAAATATGTAGTACTTCCCTATTATCTTTGTATTATATTCATTAATTTCATATATTATATGAAAGTTTTATTCATCTCGATCCTTCAATAAAATAAGGATAAAGAAAACAAATTTGATAAGAAATTGATTCTAAACTTAATTATTGAAAAAACAAAAATTTCAAAGAGATAATTTAGAAATGAGATTGAAGAAATACTATAACGAATGACAGTCTTATAAAAAAATTATAAAAAAAATAAAACATAACAATGATCTAATGCAAATTATTTTTAATAACTAATAGAAAGAATCTCAAATTATTACCTTTTATAAATAGAGTGAAGAAAATTAATTTTGTGAGATTTTTGTGCTACCTTCTCCTATGTAGCCTTTATTATTTCATTATTAATACTATTCTCATTCAGAGCGATAAATATTTTTTTTTATTTTATAATCTTTATCATTTGGTAGATAATAACGAATAATAAAAATTATCAAGAGAATGTTAAGAATTTAATAAGAGATAAGAAATTATAGATAAGAGCATTTCATAAGATAAAAAATTTAAAATAAAAAAAAGATAATATGTGATAGGAGAAAAAAAAAATGAGTAAATCAAAATAAAGATTTAGATATATATGTTTTTGATAGATATATAGATTAACAAATCATATATTTATCTAAATTTTATTATTTTAATTTTTTGAAAATCAATTATTTTATCTTTATCTTTATTTGTAGGCCACGAAATTAATCTTTATAAATTATTTATCAATTTTTATATGTTTATTTATCTATAAGTCATGAAATTATTATTTTTTAAATAATTTTTAAAATTTTTATCCATATCTATAGGTCATGAAATAAATTTTCATAAATTATTTATGAATTTTTATATGTTTATCTATAATGAAATTAATTAAAGTATGAGGGAAAAAAAAAAAGAGAGTAATTTTGTTTTTTCTTAAAAAAAAAATCAATTATTTAATATTTATCTTTATTTGTAGGCCATGAAATTAATTTTTATAAGTTATTTATCAACTTTCATTTGTTTATTTATGGGAAGAAATTTTAAATTATCTATAAATTATGAAATAAATTTTTTTAAATTAATTGTTTATTTTTTATCTTTATCTGTAGATTATAAAATTAATTTTCAGTTTTTATATGCTTATCTATATGGAGGAATTTTGAAATTTAAATCTCTATCCATAAGTAATGAAATTAATTTTAATTTTAATTAATCAAAAAAATAAAAAATGAAGAAAAATAGAAAACATGATAGGCAATCAAAGAAGATTGCTATGTAAGAAAGAGAGTGTTTTAAAATTATAAAAATTTAAAAATAAATATTTGAAAATTGTTGACAAAACAACTACATTTAATTATATAAATAGATAGATAGCCACAACAGAACCCTCATCCCTCTTTTGTAGTCTCCTACCCCTTCACGATTCCATTACATTGAACTCTCCCAGTCAACCTTTTAAACCTACTCTTGGTAGCCATCCTAACCTCTCTTTTCTAGTGGCTCTTTTCTAGTAGCTCTTTTCTCCTCACCATTTTTTTTTCCTTGGTGCTTTCCTCTTCCAACTAAACTAACTACCTTGGGAAAACCTATAAACTATGCCTCTACTGTGGAACCCTACTTATTTATTTATTTCTTTTATCCATCAGATACTAGAATGGCAAATGTTAACCGTCGTTTATAGGTGGTCAATGGTCATTAGTCTCGCTGTGAAATAGTATTATACAAGTGGGTTTATTGCACTTTGCACCTTGAATTATCACTAAATTATCTACTGGTTTTTAAATTTGTGATTGGGTCCATTAAAATTTTAAAATATATCAATCAAAGTCTATTTAATTTTTAAATTATTAATTGATTCCTTATCTTAAAAAAAAAAGATATTGATTGAATTTATAAAAATTTTAAATTATTTAATTCAAATCCATTTAGTTTCTGAAAAGTTTATAAAAATAAAATATATGTTTATAAGTATTATAAATTAGTAAAAGACATCATTTACTTAAGATTTTATTTTAAAAGAATCTTCAATTTATATTTTATTTTTAAAAAATATTTTGTTTCGCTATGTTTAAATTAATATTAGAGCTTGGTTTCTTGTTATTGCCAATAAAATTAGAGTGAATTACACTAATGGTTCCTATAGTTTGGGACTTGTGTCACTTTGATTCCTGATTTTTCAATTATGACACATTTGATCCTAAATTTTAAATCTTGTTCCAAATAAGAACAATTGAAAATACCATTACTTAATTTCAAAGGAAAAATCTTCAAATTGATAAAATATTAACTAATTTGACAAAAATAAATGTCAAAAAATATTTTTAAATTTTTAAAAATTATTTTTACCCACTAAAGATAAAATTATGTAAAATTGATAAATCTTTTAGACATTTATTTTTTTATTTATTTTACTAAATTAATTTTTATTATGTGCTTGGATGATAATCATATAATGGGTAGTTGTTTTTATTTTTATTAAATTAGTTTATATTTTTTTAAAAAATCAAATATGCGCGACAACTTTGATATTATTATTAAACCAATCCATTAAATCAAAAAATTCAAAACTAAAAATATTTCATATATAATCTGTTTGGTAACGTTTACGTTTTCAATTTATAAAAATTTTATAAACTGATTTTTGTTTATTTTTAAAAAAACATAAACTACAAACGCGTTTGGTAATTGACAAAATGTTTAAAAAATTTTAAAAATATAAAAAAGAGTGAGAAATGGCAAGTGGTGGCAAGTGGCGGCGAAAGACGGTGGTGGAAAGTGGTGACGGTGGGTGGTGGGTAGCAGGTGGTGGTGGTGATGGTGGGTGGGTGGGTGTCGGGTGGGTGGTGGTGGTGGTGAGTGATGGTGGTGATGGTGGTGGTGGTGGTGGTGGGTGGTGGTGGGTGGTGGTGGTGGTGGTGGGTGGTGCAGTGGGTGGTAATGGTGGTTGTGGCGGTGGTGATGGTGGGTGGGTGGTAGTGGTAGCGGTGGCGGGTGGTGATGGTGGATGGGTGGGTGGGTGGGTGGTGGTGGTGGTGGTGGTGGTGGTGGTGTGGTGTGGTGGTGGTGGTGGCAGATGGGTGGCGGATGCGGGGTGGCAGGTGATGGTGGTGGTGGGTAGGTGGCGGGTGGTGATGGTAGGTGGGTGGGTGACGGTGGTGGGTGGTGGGTGGTGGTGGTGGCAGGTGGGTGGTAGATGACAGGTGGTGGTGGGTGGTAGCGGCTGGGTGGGTGACGGTGGCGCGTGGGTAGTGGTGAGTAGCAGGTGGGGGTGGCATGCGGGTAGCGGATGGTGGGTGGTGGTGGTGGTGAGGGGTAGGTGGTGGTTTGTAGTAGCATGTGGGTGGTGGGTGGTGGTGGTGAATGGTGGTGGTGGCGGCGGCAGCGAGGGGTTGGTGGTGGTGGCGAGTGGGTGACAGGTGGGTGGTGGCTGGTGGTGGCGGAAAACAGTGGTGGAAAATAGTGGCGGGTGGTGGCTAGTGTTGGGTGGTAAAAAAAAAAAAAAAATTAAAAACTCAAAATGGAAACACATTTTTTAAGTTTACATTTTTTGGCCAAATTTATAAACTGAGACCATTGATTTATAAATCAAAATTTTACCAAACAAGTTTTTATTTGAGTTTTTTAAATTTTTGTAAATATAAACAGAAAACTAAAAACGTAAGTGTTATCAAACGGCACCTAAATATATTGATTACACATTAAAATTCTAACAACCACCCATTACATGATCATCATCCAAACACATAATAAAAATTAATTTGATAAAAAAAATAAATGTTTAAAATATTTATCAATTTTACATAATTTTATCTTTAATGGGTAAAAATAATTTTTAAAAATTTACAAATATTTTTTCGACATTTATTTTTATCAAATTAATTTATATTTATCAAATTGACGATTTTGTCCTTAATATTAAGTAATTGTATATTCAATTGTCCTCATTTAGAATAAGATTTAAAATTTATGGTTAAATGTGTCATAATTGAAAAGTCAGGGACCAAAGTGATGCGTGTCCCAAACTATACGGACTGTTAGTATAATTCACTCATAAAATTATATGAGAATTAGATATAATGAAAAACTAGAATAAGATAATTTAAAAATAATACTTCGCTACAAATAATAATACAGAGAAAAATAATACATTAATTAAGTTATAAAAAGAACTTAATGGAAAACTTCAAAACAATTGATGAGAAATTATAAAAGAAATTCGATATATAAAACTAGATAAAGACAAGCAAATAGACATTATAGAAGATAAGTAAAAAAATGTTATAGATAATTACTTTTATTCTTACAAAGGAAATTCATCAAAAGAACTAACACCCATTTTGCAAACACAAAATAAAAATTTTAAATTTTTTAAAGAAAAATTTAACTAGGTGAAGTCTTTTACTAATTTATAATATCTGTGGACATATATTTTACTTTTGTAATCCTTTCAACAACTAAATAGGTTCGAATTAATTATTTTCAGGACTTAGTAAATTTAATCGATAATTTAGGAGCTAAATAGATTTTCTTTATATACTTTAGGAATGTAATTATAATTTGGCCATAATTTAGGGGTACAATATGTAATAAATCCTATACAAATTAATAAATTTTATTAACTTTCATTACATACATGAGTTCACATTAATCTTGTGAGTCCTGTTTTAAATACACAAATTTTGTTAATACATGCTACATCAGTTAAAAAAAAAAAAATTCAAAAAAAAAAAAATTTATTCTGTTATGTTGTATAGCAATTTAGATAATATATATGTACATGTTAAAAATACATTAAAAAAAATATTGAGTATATGAAAATTTATATTGTTTGTTTGTTTATCTGTTTGTTTTTTTTTTTTTTGGGTGAACAAAATTTATATTGTTCGGGAAGTGGGGTTTAGCTAATAAGATAAAATATCACATTTAAATGATAATCATTTCACTTTTTCTTTAACAATTATCAAATCAACTACTAAAAAAAAAAAACAACTATCATCCCAAACATAACTTTTTTAATCTGGTTAAAATAATCACAAAAAACTCAAAAGTCAACTAAAATAGTTTATTCTCACACGGGCATGAAATTCTCATTATTTAAAGGGCGAATTGCACAACGGTCTTTGTAGTTTGGGATTTGAGTCACTTTGGTTTCTAACCTTCCAATTGTGATATATTTGACTCTGAATTTTAAATCTCGTTCAAAATAAAGACAATTGAAAACATTGTTACTCCATTTCAAGAAGCAAAGTTATCAATTTGATAAAATATAAACTAATTTGATAAAAATAAATATCAAAAAAAATTATTTGTACTCACTAAAGATAAAAATGATAATTTTTTTAATTTTTTACTAAATTAATTTTGGGTAAATTACACTGACACCTCATGAGGTTTATGTTTATTATAGTTTCCCCCCTCACATTTGGAAAATTACATTGACCCCTTGTTAATTTAATTTTATGTATGATGATCATTACGGTGAGGGAGAAACTGTTATGAAACTTTAAATATCAAGGAATAATCTGTAATGAAACTTTAAACTTCAGAGAGGAGGATATAATTTTCAAAAGGTGAGGAGGGAACTGTAATAAACATAAATCTCAAAGGGTGTCAATGTAATTTATCCATTAATTTTTAGTATATTTTTAGATGATAATCATGTAATGGGTGGTTGTTTTGTTGATATTTTTGAATAGTTATCATGTACTAAATGGTTGTATTTGCAATTAACGGATATTTTTTGATGATTATAATGTAATGGATGGTTATTAAGCTTTTAATGTATATTTAATATATGAATATTTTTAGTTTTGGATTTTTTAATTTAATGGATTGGTTTAATAATAACATTAAAGTTGTCGTCATTTTTTATTTTTGAAAAAATAAAAACTAATTTAACAAAAATAAATATAAAAAAATTATTTCTACCCTCTCAAAAGTAAAAATGATGTGTTTTTATTTTTTTTTGCTAATTTAATTTTTAGTTTCTTAAATTTTTTTTCTAAAAATAGATTCTAAAAATCAAACCAAACAGAACTTTATAACAAAAAAGGTTCTGACATTATTCATTAAAAAAAGGGTCCATTATATTTCAAACAACATATAAGTTAACCAATACAAAATAAATTGTATGACGACTTTACCTTTCAAATGAAGTAACAATATCTTCAATTATTTTTATTTAAAATGAGATTTAAAATTTAAAATCAAATATATTATAATTAAAAAATTAATAATTAAAATAACATAAATTTCAAATTATAAAGGCTATTAGTGTCACTCACGTGTGGTCAGTAAAACATGACATATATATGGCAAATGCATTAGCTATCTCTACCCGAGCCACTTGAAGGTGTTTTAGGTACAAAAAAAAAAAAAATATACTTTTAAATTATGTTAAAAATATTGGAATAATCTTTTGTGTAAATAAAATAAATTGAAAATAATTCAAATAAAATAAAATAAACTTACAGAAATTATTTTGTTGAACCGAATCAATAATTAAAGACTAAGTCGAGTGTATGACACTCTGTCCTTAAGACAGATTCGTCCCGCTACGGTGCTTACGGTTGAGTGGCGTCTATCTCCTAGGATACAATGATCTTTACAAACTTGTAGTAGCACTCCACACAAATTTGTACGGCGAACTAAAACTTTGTGTTCTTATACTCTCTTTATTTTAATTCTAAAACTAGAATGTAGAGAAATGCAAATAAAAATAGCTTGGACAGCAAATAGAAAGTTAGAGACTGAATTTTTCGGATCCCAATACTGCTGGAATGAATTGTATTTATAGGCAAACAAAATGATCCGAACAGGTACAAAACATGTAATGAACAGGTGTAGTATGCACTAAATATGCGCACCACTAATTCAAACATTTGATTTGACCGTTCCAACTGGGAACATATTTTCCAAATTAATTGAAAATAGTACCGTTGGAACCGTTGGTGGAAAAGTCAAACCTGATGGAACTTAATTTATTTAAACTATTGAAATATATATATATATATATATTAAACTATTTAAATATATATATATTAAATTATTTGAATAGTTTAATCATTTTTAGGAAACCACTTAAGGAAACCAAAAAATAAATTTAGAATTAAAATTCCCACAATAATTTTTATTGAAAAAATTCAAATGAGAAAATTAATGTTAGACTCGAAAACGATGTCAACTTCTCATTCACTCATAAATGGTTTTGACGTTCCGTCTTCACCGTGTGACTTGCCACGCGGCAAGGAACACTTCACCTCTTCGGACCCGCCCAAAATACGTTCGGGGTCCACTCAATTTTGGGCTAAAAAATATGCCTATATTAAACCATTTTTTCCAACAATCCCCCACATGAATGGAATTTGACGGAGAGAAAATGCAACAACATGATCTAAATACAGAGAGTACAGAAATTGGAAATATTCTGCAAATAATAGGTAACTTTTGGCTTTGAACCTTCCATTGTGAAACACTATCGGATTTACTAGTTAACTAGTGAACATGATGTCTTGAACTGTTCAGCCGTTTGAGTAAACCAAGACAATAGAACTCACACAGTATATCCCAAGACACAGTTTAGTTCTCACTATTGTGTTCGTTTTGGTACTGAACAACCTGGTCTTTCATAAGTGCTCTAAAGACTTGTAGCCCTTCACAAATCTTATAGAACCGGCCCAGTTCATACTCACATAGGTGATTCTTATGAAGAATATCCTGCCATACTCCATTAGGTATACCTAGATATAAGAATCATTAAAATTTTACTTAACTTCAAATGCTGCAGACATCACTATTTCATCAAAAAAATGGGTAGGAGTTAGACTCCCCAATGATCCTTCTGAGTCATTCACAACTCGGTTGTCCCTTTGAACCTAGATCTTGGGATCTCCAGTCAACTAGGTTGGGTTACCGTTGTGGTAACTCTTATTTAATAGGCTTAAGTCCCATTCCCCTCGATGAATTCTCAACTAACTCTCTTGCTAACCCTTTGGTTAGTGGATCCGCTATGTTGTCTTTAAACTTAACATATTCTATGGAAATAATTCCATTAGAGAGTAGTTGTCTCACGGTGTTATGTCGACAACGAATGTGTCGTGACTTACCGTTATACATATGACTCTGTGCTCTACTTATAGCTGATTGACTATCACAATGTATGTATATAGCAGGCACCGGTTTTGGCCATATTAGAATGTCTTCAAGGAAGTGGCGAAGCCATTCTGCCTCTTCCCCTGCTTTGTCTAAAGCTATGAATTCTGATTCCATAGTAGACCTAGCAATATAAGTCTGTTTGGAAGATTTCCAAGATACAGCCGCCCCACCAAGAGTAAAGACATACCCATTGGTGAACTTCGAGTCTCTAGTATTCAATATCCAATTTGCATCACAATATTCTTCAAGTACTGCTGGATATCTAGTATAATTAAGCCCAATGTTACGAATAAATCGTAGATATTTAAGAACCCTTATAATTGCTTTCCAGTGTTCTACTCCTGAGTTACTCGTATATCTACTTAATTTACTTACTATATAAGCTATATCTGGGCGAGTGCAGTTCATCAAGTACATTAAGCTTCCAATAATTTGGGTATTCTCTAATTGAGAAATACTTTCCTGTACATTCTTAGAAAGATACAAATTAACATCTACAGGAGTTCTAGCAAAATGATCATCATCTTTGCTGAATTTGTCAAGTATTTTCTCAATGTAATGAGATTGTGACAACGCATAACCTTTTGATGTTTTGGTAATTTTCATACCAAGAATTACATCAGCAATGCCCATGTCCTCCATGTCAAAATGTTTATTCAACATTTTCTTAGTAGTTTTAATCATGTCATTATTACTACCAATGATGAGCATATCATCTACATAAAGACATACAATGACATAACATTTATCTATGTTTTTAATATAAACACATTTGTCACACTCATTAATTTTAAATCCATTTGACATCATTGCCTTGTCAAATTTCTCATGCTATTGCTTTGGCACTTGTTTTAAACCATATAATGATTTAACCAATTTACACACTTTCTTTTCTTTTCCTGGAACAGAAAACCCTTCTGGTTGTTCCATGTAAATTTCTTCCTCTAACTTACCATTTAAGAAGGCAGTTTTAACATCCATTTGATGAATTTCTAGATTGTATAAAGATGCAATGGCAATTAACATTCTAATGGATGTTATTCTAGTAACCAGTGAGTAAGTGTCAAAGTAATTAAGACCTTCTTTTTGTCTAAAACCTTTGACCACAAGTCTTGCTTTGTATTTGTCAATTGATCCATCTGCTTTCAATTTTCTTTTGAAAATCCACTTGTACCCAAGAGGTTTACAACCTAGTGGCAAATCTACCAATTTTCAAGTGTGATTTTGCAAGATGGATTGAACTTCACTATTGACAGCTTCTTTCCATAAAGAAGCTTCAGGATTGGACATAGCCTCTTTAAAAGTTAAAGGCTCATTTTTTTAAAAATATGTTAGAAAATTTGGACCAAAAGATTTTGAGGTTCTAGCACGTTTACTACGCCTAGGTTTCTCTTCCTCATTTTGATCTAACTCTTGTTCTTGATCATGTTCTTGATAGTAATAGCATTATGAGATCTTTTATTGTTACTAGTCTCTTGTCCAGTCTTATTTGGAAATACATGTTCAAAGAAAGATGCATTTCGAGATTCATTAATAATATTTACATGCATTTCGGAATGTTCTGATTTATGAATAAAAAACCGATATGCTCTACTATTCTTGGCATAACCAATGAAAATGCAATCAATGGTCCTAGGACCTATCTTAGTCTTTTTAGGACTAGGAATAGCCACTTTAGCCAAACATCCCTACACTTTTAAGTATTTGTAGGATGGTATTCTTCCATGCCACAATTCATAAGGTGTTTGATTCACTTTCTTTCGGGGTACTTTATTAAATATATAATTAGCAGAAAGTATTGCTTCCCTCCACAAGTTCTGAGGTAATTCAGAACTTATTAACATGGCATTCATCGTTTCTTTTAAAATCCTATTTTTCCTTTCAGCAATTCCATTTTGCTGAGGTGAGTAAGGAGCAGTGGTTTGATGAATTATTCCATGTTCTTTATAAAATTCACCAAAAAGTGATTCATATTCACCACCTCTATCACTTTTAAGTTTCTTGATTTTCTTACCAAGTTGATTTTCAATTTCATTCTTATATTGAATGAAAGTTTCTAAACTTCATCCTTGGTTTGAATTAAATAAACATAACTATATCTAGTATAGTCATCTATAAAAGTGATAAAATATTTTTTCCCACCTCTGGTTTGAATTGATTTTAAATCACAAATGTCACTGTGAATTAATTCAAGTGGTTCCGTACTTCTTTCAATTGAATGAAAAGGAGTTTTAGATAATTTTACCTCAACACAAATTTCACATTTATGACTTGAATCAATGTCAAATTTAGGTAAATATTTCATATTAATTAATCTACGTAAAAATCCATAATTAATATGTCCTAATCTACCATGCCATAAATTTAAAGACTCAAGCAAGTAAGAAGAAGATGTAGTATTATTAATAACTGAGGGTACAACGGTCATTACATTTAACTTGAAAAGGCCATCAGATACGTAATATTTTTCTACATACATCCCATTCTTAGTAAATACAAATTTATCACTCTCAAATACTAGCCTAAACCCATTCTTACTCAACAAAGATCTAGAAACAAGATTCTTGCGAATGTCCGGTATATGCAGCACATTGTTGAGAGTGAGTTCCTTTCCAGATGTCATTTTGAGTACAATCTTTTCTTGTTCTTCAACTTTGGAAGTTGAGGAGTTGCCCATAAAAAGTTGTTCACCATTGTCCACTGTAGAATAAGATGTGAATATCTTTTTGTTGGCAAAAATATGGCAAGTAGCACTAGTATCAATCCACTATTCTTTAGGATTTTAGACAAGATTTGCCTCGGAAACAACTGCAGAAAGATTGATGTCATCGACACCATTGGAAATATTGTCCATTTCGGTCATATAGGCTTGAGCAGGTTTCTTGCTTGTTCTTCTTTTGTTTTTGCCTTTGCTACGGCAATCTTTGGCTCGATGTCCCTCTTTGTCAGAGATGTAACATTTGCCATTAAACTTGTAATTTTTATTTCCCCCTCCCTTTAGAGCCTTGTGATGAACTTTCTCCATAAGACTTTCGTTTCTTGGTTTTTGAAGCATGTTCCACCACATTTGCCTTAGACTCCATAGGATTCTTATCAGCCTGCTATTCAGAATTGCGATTGTTCTCCTCAATCCTTAAACGCACAATTAACTCATCCATAAAAATTTCTTTGTGCTTGTGTTTGAGGTAGTTCTTGAATTCCTTCTAGCCTTTTGGTAATTTTTCAATTAAGGTTGCAACTTAGAAGGATTCACTAAGAGACATGCCTTCTGCGTGAATGTCATGCAGAATGAGTTGGAAATCTTGAGCTTGGCTGATCATAGTTTTTGAATCAACCATTACAAAATCCAAGAATCTGCTAACCACAAATTTCTTTGAGCTGGCATCTTCTGTTTTGTACTTTTTCTCCAACGATTCCCAAAGTTCCTTTATTGTCTTGATTGGACTGTAGACGTTGTATAATATGTTATCAAGTCCGTTTAACATGTAATTCCGACAAAGGAAATCGGCATGTTTCCAAGTATCAACCGCAGCAACTACTTGCCGGTCGGTTTCGTCCTCTTTCAAGATAGGAGCATCTTCACGGAGGAAATGAGCCAGGTTCAGAGTTGTAAGATAAAACAACATTTTTTGTTGCCATCTTTCAAAGTCAGTTCCTGAGAACTTCTTTAGCTTCTCTCCATGATTTATTGGTGTTGTCACCACAGGAGAGGGGGTTGGTGCAATTGCAGCCACCACAGTAGTACTTGTTTGGGCATTTGTTTCAGTAGCCATCAATTCTACACAAAAAATTAAACCAAATGTACAGAATTAAATTCTGTAAAAAATAAAAGAAACAAGAATGTAATTTTTATTTCCCAATTAATTTGGAAATAAAATAAAATTTTATTCAACCAAATTAATTCCACACAGGAAATTAAATTCTGTAAAATAAAAGAAATAAGAATATAACTTTTATTTTTCAATTAATTTGGAAATAAAATAAAATTTTATTCAACCAAATTAATTCCACAGAAAATTAATTTCTGTAACACTTCAATAAATAAAATACTAAAACAGAATTTTAACTAATGAAAACTCAGAAAATAATTTTTAAAAACCAAAATTAATTTTCTGACAAAATTTCACAAAAATATATTCTGAATTGTTAATGACACCAGTATCGTATTACTAGTTGTCAAAGAAAATAGACAGTATATTACTACTATCTGTCAAATAGCATATAATCACTATTTGTTTTTCCAACCAGAATATTATTTTGTAAATCCACAGAAAATAATTTTTTTTCCGAAATTATTTACGAAGAATGAAAAAGGGAAACAAACAAAAAATTCTGTAAACAGAATAATTCGAATCTAACTTAAGATTGTTTGAACAATCTTCTGTGTAAATAAAATAAACTGAAAATAATTCAAACAAAATAAAATAAACTTACAGAAATTATTTTGTTGAACTGAATCAATAATTAAAGACCAAGTCGAGTGTGTAATACTCTGTCCTTAAGACAGATTTGCCCCGCTACGGTGCTTACGGTTGAGTGGCGTCTATCTCTCGGAATACAATGATCTTCACAAACTTATAGTAGCACTCCACACAAATTTGTATGGCGAACTAAAACTTTGTGTTCTTATACTCTCTTTATTTTAATTCTAAAACTAGAATGTAGATAAATGCAAACAAAAATAGTTTGGACAGCAAATAGAAAGTTAGAGACTGAATTTTTCGGATCCCAACACTGCTGGAATGAATTGTATTTATAGGCAAACAAAATGATCCGAACAGGTACAAAACATGTAATGAACAGGTGTAGTATGGACTGAACAGGTGCACCACTAATTCAAACATTTGATTTGACCGTTCCAACTTGGAACATATTTTCCAAATTAATTGAAAATAGCACCGTTGGAGCCGTTAGTAGAATAGTTAAACCTGATGGAACTTAATTTATTTAAGCTATTGAAATATATATATATATATATATTAAACTATTTAAATATATATATTAAACTATTTGAATATATATATATATAACTATTTGAATAGTTTAATCATTTTTAGGAAACTACTTAAGGAAATCAAAAAATAAATTTAGAATTAAATTAAATTCTCACAATAATTTTTATTGAAAAAATTCAAATGAATTTTATCTAAAAAAATTAATGTTAGACTCAAAAATGATGTCAACTTCCCATTCACTCATAAATAGTTTTGACGTTCCGTCTTCACCGTGTGACTTGCCACGCGGCAAGGAACACTTCACATCTTCAGACCCGCCCCAAAATACATTCAGGGCCCACTCAATTTTAGACTAAACAATATGTCTATATTAAATCATTTTTTCCAACAAAAAATCTGTAGAACGTTTGGAAATTGGAAAGACTACGCACCTGCAACAATATCAGACAAATTTAGTTGGGAAGAAACTCCAAAATTTACATATATAACACTAACTTAACATACATCATTTGAAATTTATACTTATTTAAAGTTTTATTTTTTATTTTTATTTTTTATTTATTTTAGGGATTCAACTTGAACATGCTCAATTCGTGTAATTTGAATTTTTTTTTAAAGGTGGGAAACATAGTTTTTAATTTGATGTGAGTCTGGACAGAAATTCAAAATTCTAAATTTAATTTAGACCAAACTTGGAAAGAAACATAAGAAAGTCCAAGCAACTTGAAGCTTGAATTATTATACAAATATATAAATTATTAGCCATTGGTTGATGTTAAATCATCTACACCATTAGATCTTATTCAGTGTATAAATCATATACGCAAGTAACACAAAACAAAAACTTATCATTTTTCTTTTTCGCTAAAAAATGATAAAGACTACCGTAGTCAAGCAGTGGTTTCCCAATTTTCTTCTCTCTCCTCTTTGTTTTCCCATCTCTCTCATCATATAAATTATTTATTTTGATGATAATTAATGATCATTTCATTCGATCTCATTCTAATAAATCAAATAGAACATTAAGGCTATTTTGGAAAGATAGTTAAAAGACATCTTTTAACTTTTAACTCATTTTAAATTACATTATCTTTTATATTTTTTTATACATTTTTTCCAAAAAAAATAAAATAAAATAAAATAAAATTAATTTTTAACTATATTTTCAAAACAAGCCGAGTAGCCATCTTTCAAGATTGAGTTTTACAAGTTTAACCATCAAAGTCCACATTCGGCCCAAAATTCAGCTTTACAACTTCAACCATCAGAAAGCCCACACTCGGCCCGAATTGCCTTCGGTATTCATTTGCTTTTAGATAAAAAAGAGGATCAAAACCCTATGGAAAAACAAAACCAGTTTTTGAAACAGCGGTGCAGTGAAGCAAAGAGCAGCCACAGACATGGCGTCGAAGGAATCTCAACCTCCCAATGCAAACAGAGCCTTAACCAACACTCGGTTCTCCGACCTCCAACCCCCACTCTCTGAACCGGTTCTTCAAGCTCTCACTGACTCCGGTTTCGAATTCTGCACCCCGGTTCAAGCCGCCACCATCCCCTTAATCTGCAGCTTCAAGGACGTAGCTGTCGACGCCGCCACCGGTTCCGGCAAAACCCTAGCCTTCGTCGTTCCCCTCGTTGAGCTCCTCCGCCGCACCTCCTCTCCTCCCAAACCTCACCAGGTTCATACACACACACACACACACACACACATATGCTATGATAATCAACCAATTAAATGTAGAAAGGAGAAACGAATTGAAAATTTATCAAAATTTGAAATTCAAAATGAAAAAATTATGATGGATAGTATAGATGTGTGAACTTGAATTATGTAATTTTAACTATATACGAATTTGTTGTTTACTATGTTGTTAGAAGGAGAAAATTCCATTTCTAATTATAGTTGTGACACTTTGGAAGTAAAAATGTGTATAACTCATATGCAAGTTTTAGCCTAATTGTGTGTGTGTGTGTGTGTGTGTGTGTGTTTTGGTGGTTGTATGTAGTACAAGATAACTGTATTTATGCATTGTTGGGTGAACTGGTTGCTTTTGGTGATGTTATGTGTAAACAACGAAAGCATTTACTTAAGATAAAAAAAAAAAAAGGAAAAAAAAAAAGAGACAAATGCTGAAAAGTTTATCCAGTTGGGTTTTACAAAACACAGCCTACATGGGGTGGTATCGCCTTGTCAGTTGCTTTTTTCTTGGCTAGAATGTATTCAGGGCCGGCCTTATGATCCTTAGGTGAAGTCTTAAAATTGGGGCTTTTTTACGTACAGAAAAACAAAAATACCATCTGTCCAAAATTTTACCCCGAAAAGTTGTATAATGTAGATTCAAAGTTAGTGTAATGTGAGCGACACCTAGAATGAATGTGATTCATGAATGTGTTTCTAAGTTAATTCTTATGAGTATGTAGTATTATTGTATACATAATCAGCAAAAATAAAAGTTTGTGGGTAAAATGGTAGCATGATCTATATATGACAATGCATTAGCTATCTACTCGAGCCATTTTAAGGTTGAATTCCAACCTCCACCCTACAAGCGATGAATAACCTTTGTTTTTATGTGAAAAAGTTGGTAAAATATGTTAAAATGTATAAAATGTTGGGAGAAATTCTAGAGCCCACATGTATAATACCAGGGTCTAACATACAATGTTTAGAATTCGTTTTCACTTAAAAACTTAAGCTCTACAAGTGAAGATTCCCATCCATTGTATATTAAGATCACTCCATTTATTTTTTTATCATATATAACACCTTACCTTCATACATGCTTTAACATAAAATATGTATTAAAGTTTTAATTTAATTTAATTTTTTGCTTCTATTCACATCTTAACCAACACATTATTAGCTAGGTTAGCCAACTTTTAAGATTGAGTTACATTACATATTGGAACATTGAAATTTATAAGTGATTTCAGTCAAAAAATTTTACAATGAAAAACAAGTTTAACCATCAGAAGCATACACTTGGCCCTAGATTGAGCCTTGTAACTTTAACCATGAAAAAGGCTACACTTGACCTGAAGCGGCTTGTGTAGTCATTTCTTTTTAGTGAAAAAACATCAAAACTTTTGGGAAAATTTAGTGCTTGAGACATTGGTGCGCCGCAGACATGGTGTCATTGAAACCTCCTCCACCTCCCACTCCCACTCCCACTCCCACTCCCAACAGAGCCTTAACAGACACTCGGTTCTTCAACCCCACTCTCTGAATTGCTTCTCAAAGCTCTAACCCCAGTTTCGAGTTCTGCACCCCAGCTCAGGCCGCCACCATCCCCTTGCTTTGTAGCTCCAACGACGTTGCTGTCGACGCTGCCACCGGTTTTGGCAAACCCTAGCCTTCGTCATCCCCATCGTTGAGCTCCTTTGCCACACCTCCACTCCCCCTAAACCTCACTAGGTTCACATATACATACACATATATATATATATATATATATGCAACTATACTGTCTTGAGCTATACTCGAAAAACTTCAAATTATGTAGTTCTATATAATTTTAAAATACAAACTTGTTATTTATTATGTTGACGAGCATGGGTAAAAGAAGAAAATTCAAAGTCTAATTATAGTTGTGTGTGACACTTCGGAAGCAAAAATTTGTACAACCCATATGCGAGTTTTAGCCTAATTGTTTTGTTTTGTTTTGTTTTTTTTTTTTTTTGGAGAGGCGCCCGGGGGGGGGGGGGGGGGCTGTTATGTGTTGGTTAAAAGGGTTGATTTTGGTGGCGTTATGTGTAAACAACAAAATTATTTACTTGAACAAAACCCATAAACAAATGCTGAAAAGTTTATCCAGTTGGTTTTTATGAAACACAAGCCCACATGGGGGTGGTTATTGCCTTATCAGTTGCTTTTTATTTGGGTTGGATGTATTTATAGTGCATTTGGTTTAATAGGTGAGAAAACAAAGAAGTGATTGTTGTTTCTTATCTGGCTGAGAAGTGAAAATGAAATTAATGATTGTATTTTCTCACATCATGTTCAGATGGTAAGAAAGCAAATGCGAGAAAGGACATGCGCAGGATTGCTTTTTCTTCCTTCTATTGTAATAGGCATTTTCCGTATTACAAAAATTATATAACCAATCAGTTATTTTTCACAAATCTCACTAGTTTTGGTGAAAAATGAAATTGACATAACAAAGAGAGTTCTCCTTATCTCCATTTCTCATCATTTTTCACCTAATTTATAAACCAAACATCAAAAACAATTATTTTTCTCTTCATTTCTTATTATATTTCATCAATCACCTAATCTAAAGAGACTATTAGGATTTTGAATGGTGATGTTTGATTGAGACATTTCTCAAGGAACCCCATTGATGTTCAATAAGCACTTTCGTGATACTTAATCACAGGGTTAAGACTAGTACTTATTATGGTCAATTTTAAAGGTGCTTCTACGTGTAAAATTTTCTTAAATTAACTGCATTATTTGATCAATCACTTTCATTTTGTGTGCATTTGTGAGTATTATTGTTTGCTTTGATTTCTGTTAGCTTACCTTCAGCATCGACAACAGGTAATGGGGATTATAATATCCCCCACAAGAGAGTTATCTTCACAAATATACCATGTTGCCCAACCTTTCGTTTCAACATTGTCGAATGTTAGCTCCATGCTTCTTGTTGGGGGAGCAGAAGTAAAAGGAGACATAAAGAAAATAGAGGAGGAAGGAGCAAATTTGTTGATTGGCACACCTGGAAGGCTACATGACATAATGGAACGCATGGATATTTTGGACTTTAGAAATCTTGAGGTTTGTATGCAGTCATTGGTTTACTTCAATTTTCTTGAATCTATATCTCTATGATACATTGCATTTTTAGAAAAAGAGAATGTTCAATTTTTAGTTCTATTTTACGAAAAATTGATGCTACCCTCAAGTCCATTCCTTGGTACAGATCAAATATTATTTGTAATTATGGATGTATATTTAGTTATAGGGGTGGGCAAGCATCCATCCGATCCATCAAAATTGAATGGTCTGAACCGATCTGCCACAGAATGGACGGTTTCAATGGTCCGAGTGGATGGATGTGGATGCATTTTTCTCAATTTGCCTAAGTTCGGACGGATAGTGGGTGGGAGGCTTCACGACCCAACTTGATTTGCCAACACTACTAATAAAATGAAGTTATGCTTTTATGCTTTCTGTTAAAAAAAGAACATTTTATTTAGTAATTATATTTGCTATTTATGAAATATGAAAATTGGGCCTTTATTTTTATTATAAAAAATGAACAATCAAAACTTTTGGGCAGAAAATAGTAAAGAATTACTGGAAAATAGTGAGGTCCAAAACAATAAAGTCCAAACCAAACCAATTTGGGCCCACCCCCCAACTTGCTCACAGTCTGCTCAATTCGCATCCGTTAACTAAATGGACGGATGCAGATTGATTTTTCCCAATCTGCCTAAGTTCGGACGGATAGCGGATGAAAGACCATCCGATCCAACCCGATCTGCGGGCACCCCTATCTAGATATATGTTGTTTATAAGTAAAAAATCAATGCATATTTGGTGTTTGCTCTAGTTGCAACCCCTTGGGATCTCTAGTGATTGATAACTTTACGTTATAAAGAAGAGAAAAAAGAAATAGAAACTAATCGTAGTATGTATAATGAAGATAAGTTAGTAATAAATGACGAGATTAGTGGCACAATTATGTTCTTATTTCATACATGAATATAGGATGCACGTTGTTCTCCAAGTTACAGATTAACTGAGGCTAGGTTAAAATGAAAGTAAGTCCTAGGTGAACATTGATTGCAATGACCACTAATGGAATACAATGCATTAAATTCTTATGTTATTGGTCTTGTGCCTTTCCCTTTTCTCTATCTCAATGAGTAGTAATGGAATAAAAAACAGTAAAAAAGCCTAAAATCCCCTCGTTATTGGTCTGCTTGTGCCTTTCCAGTCTCTATCTTAATGAGCAGTAATGGAATAAAAGGCCTTAATTCCCCAATTATTGGTCTTGTTGTGCCTTCTCTCTCTCTCTCTCTCTCTCTCTAGCACACAAAACGCAGTTGAAGAAGAGGCCTACAACCCTAGCACACAAAACGACCACAATCTAAACACTTAATATCATTAATTCCAAGTTGAAGAATGCAATACAAACCTAATACTTATATAGGCTAAAATCCCTAATGAAAAAGGAAACCGAATCCTAATAGGGTATGGAAACAAATATTGATAAAATCCTAACTAAATTAAAAATCTTAATTAAAAAAGAACTTTAATTAAATTATAATTAAAAATAAAATACTAAAATAAATTGGATAATAAATATTGAAGACAAAATTATAAGAACTCCATGGTGCGCACACGTTCCACACCATCCCTTCCTCTTCCTCCCCCTCCCCCGTTCTATTTCTCTTATTGCCCCCCTTTCTATTTCTCTTATTGCCGTTAAAATTTGGTAGGTATGATTTGGAGGATTATATAAGTAGTCATCAAGAGTAGTATGCTACGGAGTTCAGATTTGCTAAAGTTGAAGTCTCAACTTCATAGGTGAAGTTGGTGCATTATGGGACTAATCTGTACCTATATTAATGATTTAAACTGTTCATCTCATATGACAAACTAAGAAGCACATGTTTGCAAAGAATTAGGTTGATTAGATATAAGTAATCACATATGATCAAATTACATATATATTGTAACAAATTGATGGTCTATTCTTAAAAACATGTAGGCCTTATAGATAGAAATGATCTAATAGTATGACAAATTGATACTGGATGAATTTAATTTTTTGCATGGATAATTTTTTAATTTAGTTGTATAAGATGAACGGTTTAGATTACTGAAGTGAGTCCAAGTTAGTTCGATAATGGGTCAACTTTTTGAATCGCGTATCGTAATTTTTTGTAACACTTTTAAAAATAGATAGAAAAAAAATATAGTTATAGAAAAAACAAATATATTGTGAGAATAACACTTTATAATCTTTAAAATTGTAGAATTAAGATTCCTTAAATTAAAGATATGTATGCATTGATCCATACGCTCTGTTTGGATGAAGGGGTTTGGTGTGAAAAGAAAAAAGATGGAGACAGTGAGATTTCTTATCACTTGTTTTGATTGATTAAATAGTCAAAAATGGTGAAAAATGAAATCCTTCAAAACTTAAGTTTTGTTTCTTACTAAAAGTGGTGAGAAACCAAAATTATTCGTTACAAAAGAATTATAATACCTAAATTACCTCAAATACAAAGAAAATAAAATAAAAAGATGCATGTATCTTATTCTATTCATTGTTCATTCAAACAAGAAGGTGAAACTACTATCATTTCTTTTCTTTTCTCACTTAGGTGAGAAACTACAATCATTTCATTTCTTTCACACCTCACGATCCAAATGAAGTGTTAATACGTATAAAATGCAGTAAAATATATCGTTTTAGTACATTATTCGAATCAAATTTACCCTCAAATACCGTTCCTAGTAATTGTGTAATATGTTTTATGTATTGTTTTCACTCACAATTTAAGTCTTAATATCTTATTTATAGCTTTCAAGTTTTCAAATATCTTGTCCATAGTTGAAAATTTTAAAACATTGATGCTTAATACAATACAAGTAGATATATTTATTAAAAAGATAAAAAACTAAAATGAAAATTACCCTTCTCATTTCAAAATATATTTTTTTAAAAAAGTTAATGAAAATTTCTGACAATAGTAATTTACACAAAATAAGTTCAATTATTATTTTTTTTCAAAATTGCCAAAGAAATTTAAGTATTCATGTCACATGTATCGCATCATGTATCATGTATTCTATATCGCATCATATATCGTATAAGATACATTTAATGTAAGATATGTATTGATGATATAACAGGGTTCCTCTAAAATGTATCGAATCATAAGATATTTATCGTGAATCATAATATACTGACAACACTGGATAGAACTTATAATCTGACGAAACTGTTAACTCATGCTGTCTCAGGAAAGAATTTGTGGCTTATGAATAATGTTGCTGGTTGGACAGATTTTGATTTTAGACGAGGCTGATAGGCTGTTGGATATGGGATTCCAGAAGCAGATAAATTCTATTATATCTCGCTTACCAAAGCTTCGAAGAACTGGTCTTTTCTCAGCTACTCAAACTGAGGCAGTTGAAGAGCTATCCAAGGCAGGATTGAGGAATCCTGTGAGGGTTGAAGTTCGAGCAGAAACAAAATCACTCAATGAATCATCATTGTCAAAACAGTTAGCCTCTTCAAAAACGCCCTCTGGCCTTCATCTCGAGGTATCTATCTTGCTATCTTGTCTGACATTCTTTCATAAATTTGACTTTCTAATTGGATTACTTGTCTGTTCAATGTTTATTGTGCCCAAATGACACTTTGTTTGAGGTACGGGCAACAGTTATTTGTTAACAGTTGTTTAATTTTGTAGTATCTTCAATGCGAAGCAGATAAGAAACCATCACAACTTGTTGATCTCCTTATCAAGAACAAGTCTAAAAAAATTATAATGTGAGTTGAACATGAACTTCTTCGTGTAAGATTGCTAACATTGATTATGGCCACAGAAGGATGCAGTTTTGGGGTTTTCTTAGATGGTTTCCTTACATTCTGCAGCTATTTCATGACTTGTGCTTGTGTGGATTATTGGGGAGTTGTCCTTCCACGGCTTGCTGTTCTGAAGGGTTTCACTCTAATACCTCTTCATGGGAAGATGAAACAGGTAACTTTACAGAAATTGTTGTATTACGTCAATATCTAGCATTTAATGACAGTCATTATTTCACAATAGTCCAACTGATTCGTCAGTCCATCCTTTTTACATATTGTGTCTACTAGACTGCGAGGGAGAAGGCATTAGCTTCATTTACATCTCTTTCCAGTGGTATTCTTCTATGCACAGATGTTGCAGCACGTGGACTTGACATTCCTGGTGTTGATTGTATAATACAGGTAGCTTACTATTATCAGTTCCCCTCCTTCCTTATCCATCCCTGGTGCAGAATTTTGACCCATTTAGTTTAATACTGGCTCAGTTGATTTGGCAATTTACCTTAGAGAGCACTTGTGTCGTGTAGCCTGTTATTACTTTGTAAGTGAAGATGCTATTTCAATTTCCTGGTCAATCAACATTTGTGTAATACATTCACCCAAAAAACATTTATGTAATAGTGTTTTGAAAATATATAACCAGCTCACTATTTTTTCATGTGTCAAATACTTGATTGATTCTCATTTAAAGTGAGTGGTCCATTTTAGAAACCAAAATATTGATGGTTAGAGAGCTCCATTTAGCTTTTGGTTAGTTTGTGATATATATATATATGTATATTTGATAAGTTGGTGAGCGTGAGTGTATGAATTTATTATGTATCAGATGGTCTTTAAAATGTTCAACTTCTTTTATTTATTTGGTTATGTGAATTTATGATGTCTTATAGAAGGTTGTCTTGTACAAAATAATTAAAGTTAATTTTTTGAACTTAAACCAAATGATGATTACAAAATGCTTCAGTTGCTAGAACTGCCATAACAAGTCTGTAAAAAATATCAAATAGATTACGGCTCATAGGGGCTTCAATAGCAGTCCCTTGGACCTATGACCTAATTTATGGGTCTGGAACTTTAATGTTTGTTGGACAAAATGTGTGTTTGTTGATTGTGTGTTTTGGCATCCCATGGATTAAAAATGCTTTCCTGCATTTCGCATAGTACACTGAAGAAACCCAACAAGTTCTCCACAGCCTTTGATTAGTTGGACTTCGTCATCTGTTTAAGTTTTATTACCAACCTTCGAAATAGATATGAGGTCAATAAATTCTTGTAGTTTTGCTCGTTTTGTTATCTAATGTTACAAATACATATGTAACAACCTCTTTATCAAATTTGGAGTGTGGAAGGGTGGGAAATTACTCCCCATAGTTTGGTCAGCTGGTATTATCAAATTGGAGAAGGAAAGGACTGAACCGGATTTGGATAGTACCTACGCATTGCAGAGAATCAAGTGATCACTGCAAGAAAAGTAATTGCAGTCAGTGAGAAGTTACCCGTTTAGGTGCACTGGACATGTGTCTAAGTGGAACAAACTGTTAGGAATAAGTTGGACAAATTACTATAAGCATGGAACACATTGCATTGAATATAGGAATGAAACTAAAGGCCCTTATCTTTTCTGAAGGACCAGAAAAGATTACGCATTCAGTTTTTATGGAAAAAGCTTATTGCTTTCATTTGTTGTGCCAATCTTCTTAACTGTGTCATTAAAATGTGAGCATAAAAGCCATCTTAAGCTCAACATGCTTCTTGGTGACACAACGAAAGTTAGGAGCAAGGAACAAAATTGTTTCCTTTCCATTGAAATGAGCGAAACATTTCTATTTCTTAGGAAACCAACCTGAAAGATAAGTGTAAAACCAAAATTCTAGTGTTTCCATTGAAACATACCAAAATGAAACATTCTGAAACAGGTTGTTTCAACACATTTTAGGAATATCTAATAAGAGCTAAAACTAAAATTGAAAAAAGAACACATAAGTTTGTGCATGATAACTTTGATTTGTTTGATATTAGTCTGATGATTGTTGGCTCACATTGAATTTACTTACCCTTTATGTATAGGTATGTGTAAACTTAAAACATGTTCAATGACATAGTTATTATGCTTGTATCTAATCAAAACAACACACTGAAGTGAAATTTTGATTCTTGGTTAGGAGTTAAATTAAACACTGCACTACACAAAATTACTAAATTAACCACAACATAGAGTCTGGGAGTATAGAGGTCATGACATAAATTAATCTCCAGCCTTATGTTGCGGGTTCAAGTCATAAGAATCAGTCTTTTCGTTAAAAGGTGGGGTTATGGATGTCTACCTTTAATCGCTGTCTGACCCCACTATAAGTGGGAACCTTGGGCACCAGATACAATATTTTATTTTTATTTTTAAGCAATATCTTCATGACTGAATAGAGCTCAACTGAAAAAATTGAAGGTCATTCCGCTTTTATTTATACGAACTTGATTTCAACAGGCATGGTTGGTGCTTAGACTAACCAAAACTTCTAGTTTGGCTTCATGGACCCCTAGATGCTTATTTGTGCTTCCTTTTATGATTTCATGTGCAACCAACTGCATCATGATGCCTTCTGCATTTCACTGTTTGTTTATTATTTTTATTTTTATTTTTATAATTTATAAAAAAATCATATCATTATTATATTCAAGATGGATGGAGAGTGCTTGTCCCAAAAAAAAAAAAAAAAAAAAAAAAACCCAACTCTGAGAACTGATAGAAGATTTCATTTTGTGGTAATGCAGTACGACCCCCCTCAGGATCCTAATGTATTCGTACACAGAGTTGGTCGAACTGCTCGGATGGGACGGGAAGGAAGTTCCATTGTCTTTCTATTACCAAAGGTTGTAAAATCTTTAATTTTGTCACAGTTAATTCCTTGTTTTGCTCAGACTATGTTATTACTATTACGTGCAATGTTATCCCTTTTTTTTTTAAACTTATTATTTTTGCATCTATAAATGTAGGAGGAAGCTTATATAGAATTCTTGCGTATAAGAAGGGTTCCACTTGAAGAAAGAAAATGCTCTGATGAAGCTCCTGATATTGTGTCTGATGTGAGAATCTTCCTTATTACTGTATATTCTTTCTTTTTCTTTTTCCCCCTTCTGTTTATATATGTTTTCTTGTTGTCTTTTAATTGTAGTTTTTTGCTATATTCATGTTTTTTTCTTTGTTTCATTAACCGGTTTCGATTTGTCTTTTTACTGATGCTATATCTTTGCTTTCCAATCAGTTTGTCTGGCACAAGAGGGAGTTTTGTGTTCATTTTATAAGAGTATTCGTCACCCCCTTGCATTCAATGTACTCTTTTGGAAAAGTAATATAAGTTTTATTAGAAAAAGGTGACAAGGGCACTCACCCAAAATACAAATAAAGAACGAAGTCTGCTGAATCTATCCTTCTCTATGCCCTTTCATTAAACTACTTGATTTAGCATTATTTAGTTTTCCTTTGTTAGTTTACCTATCATATTATAAGTGTTGGAAATTATTTGTTTCAGATACGGTCTGCTGCAAAAAAGGACCGCGATGTCATGGAAAAAGGGCTCAGAGCGTTTGTTTCTTACATCCGTGCTTATAAAGAGCATCACTGCTCTTACATTTTCAGGTATTAGCAGGGTCTCTTGTGATCTATACTATTATTATACTATTATATAGAGCCAAATGGTCATTGGTGTGAACATGGAAGTGAAGTTGTGTAACACTATTCTTAGTTCCAAAATTATTCAATACATTTCCTGTATGAATTGTTTTTCCGTTCTATAACTGTTGGTCGGAATGAGAACCCCATACGCTTTACGTTAAAGTCCACAATATTCAGTTTTTGAACCTAAGAACTATCAAGTCAGTTCAGCTGCCCACCATATTATCTTCTGCACTTGTTCTGTTGCTTCCACAACCATTTGAACGAAGTTAAGTTGTTGGCTGTTGGAAAATGTACACCACAAGACTAAATTTGTTGAGGTCGATTGGCAGACTATTTTGTTCTTTGCTTTTTATGTGACTATATTTTTCATTGGTGGGTTGTGTCTTTGAGGTTCAAGAATTGCCTAAGTTTGGTTGTCATGGATGGTATTTTGTGGGTAGGGCTATACAAATGGTATTTGTATACAAAATGATGTGGTCCATTTATATTCATTCATTGTAAATAAAAAAAGTTAATTACTGTGTTCTATAATTCAAAGATATCATTACCACCATATCATTATGTATGAAAATTCTGTATATTAAATATTTTTCATATTTTATTGTGCTAAAAGAATGAGATACATTTATAAAATTATGACAATTAATATGAAAGTCCACCAATTTTGTATAAGAAAAAAAAAAAAACAAAAAAAATCTAGAAGGTAGTGGAAAAGGCAGGGGAATTACAAATCAGTGAGAAGTAGATAAAGTAAATACAAAACTATAGAGGTATAAGTGAGGTCTGTGCTCTGGTGCAAGTAAAGCTACAATTTTTACTTGCATTTCCGTGTTTTCACAATTACTTTATCTACTTTTTATTTATTTGCAAATCTCTAAAAAGGTATGTATATATATATATGAAGTATTGTGTTTATTTATTTATTTTGTGTGCGTGTGTGTGTGTGTTTTATTTATTTATTATTTAATGAGATTGGTGATTATATTGAGATTGTGTGTGCTGGAAGGAGTTGATATGGCTGCACTGGTATTATAATATATTAAAATAGGTTTGTGATAATTGTTTCTGGTGCATTTGCACTGATTGCAAGCACTTGAGAAATTTAATGTTCTCTAGTATCTGTGTTTTTAATTGTCTTCTATTTTCTGCAGGTGGAAAGAACTTGAGGTAGGGAAGTTGGGTATGGGTTTTGGCTTATTGCAGCTCCCTTTGTTGTCTGAGGTGAAGCGCTACTCACTTTCTACCGCGGGCTTTGCTCCAGTCGAAAATATCATTTTGGAGGAGATCAAGTACAAGTGAGGACACTCAAATCTTTTGCTTTATTTTATCTGGAGTCAGTGGCTCCTTAACCCCTATTGGCAGTTTACTTTGAAACTGCTATAGATGTTGGGACCTCCCATATGAAATGAATGGACATCTCTCCTTAACAATCTGTTTAAATTGAGGGCTTTGGTGAGAAAGAAAAGAAATGGAGAGAATAAGATTTCTCGTCACTTGTTTGAATGATTAAAGATGTGAGAAATGGTGAGAAAGATCAAACTTAAGTTTTGTTTCTCACCAAAAGTGGTGAGAAACCAAAATCAGTAATACCTAAATTACAATTCTAAATACAATGTAAATAGAAGACACATGTCTTCTAAATACAAGAAGATGAGAAACCACAATCATTTCTTCTTTTCTTACCTAGGTGAGAAACTACCATCATTTCATTTCTTTTCTCACTTCATGATCGAAACAGTGTAAATTTTACTAAAAGGCCTCACTTTATGAAATGTTGAAAAAGTTTGAAAACAGAAAGAATGAAACATGGTGCCTTAGTTTTATAGTTCAAAATGTTTCATTTTCCTTTGCAACCAAAATTGCATCTGAAATCTTGTTTTGAGACTTTTCTTGCCTTAGTTTACTTTGTGTGCCCTAATCGATGCATGTAATTCTTTCTTTCACATTTGCTAACAATCGGAAAGAAAATTATAGATGTCATGGCACAATTATCACCTAGGTTGTTTTTTACACAACTGTTGTTTCTTTTACACGTTCTTTTTTCGAATGTTGTTCTGCATACTAGCTAATAATACTACCATTTAGGGATAAATCTCGGGAGAAACAGAGAAAAAAGAACTTGCAAGCAAAGAAAGCTCGGCAACAAGAAGAACCCAAACCACGGAAGCCCAAAGCGATTGCAAATACTGCAGCAGCTTCTGCGACGAGGAAGAAGACAGCAAAACAGAGACGTACTACTCAGACTATGGAAGATGAAGATGAAATGGCACGGGAATACAGCTTGCTCAAAAAGTTAAAAAAGGGTGCAATAGATGAAAGTGAATTTGCAAAATTAACAGGAACTGAAGATTTGCTTTGAAAATGCAATTTTGTGTTATGAGAAGGACTTGGCGGGATATGTAAGTGATATACTTTGGAAGTTCCAGGAGGCAAGAGCCAGATATATGAAGTTGGATTGGTTTGTTTGGGTTGGCAATTGATGAGTTACGAAGACATTTTGGGCAACAAACATGTGCAATTGCAGCAAAAGAATGTTTCAGGGTAAAAGATTAGCAGTAAAATTTGAAGTTCCTACTTCAACACCAAGTTAGAAAAATCTAGGTCCACTTGAATTTGAAAAGTTTAAATCATATCAACTTGAAAAATTGCTACCACTCTGCCTTTGCCTGTTTCAATTCAAAATAAAGAATAAAAAAAATATATATGTATATTGAATTACTCTCTTGTTTCTTGTAACATTTCATTTCTTCAAGATTAAACCAAAGGGTTAACCACCCTTTTAATCCCTATAGTTTAAATTCGATTAATTTAGTTCCCATTGTTTTAAAAGTGTTCAGAATTGGTCCCCCAAACCTAACTCTGTCCATAATAACATGCATTTAAATCTAAGAGTAAATATATAAATGCAATTAAAGAAATTATATTTTGTCCCTAAAGTATGCCATTTGTATTATTTTAGTTCTCAATATTTAAATTGTACCAAATTAATCTCCAATGTTTAAAAAGTATTTTGAATTAAGCTTCCAACCTAACTCTGTCCATGGATGGAGTTAAAACCCATGAGTAAAATGTGTAAATGCAATTAAAAAAATTACATTTTTAGTCTAAAAAATACGCGATGTGTTTTTTCGGTCCCAATATTTAAATTGCGTCAGTTTAATCTGAAATATTTTAAAAGTATTTCAATCTAATTTTGTCATTTTCCATTTCAACTAAGGGTAAAACATAAAAACCATAAATACACACCATAGATAAACGAAGGGAAAAAAAAAACAAGACCAAACATTTAAAAAAAAAAAAAAAAAATTCTCATCATTTAATATTTATACACATTTTTTTGGGTAAGTAAAATATGTATAAACAACACACACACACACACACATATATATATATATGTTATTAAAAGTAGTGTTTGTTCTCAATTTTTCTCTTTCTTATGTGGCACGTCTCTCTCTTTTTCGGTCCTTTTTATTTATTTATTATTATTTATAATTAAAATGCCACATCAATATATCATCGAGAAAATTGGTGAGAATCTAATCTAAGGAGAGTATAAGACATTAGATCTAATGGATATTTTTTTGTTGAAAAGAGGTCCACACTTTGCGAAATAATTTGGTGACAAGTCCTAAAGAACATTTTGTTTTCAATTTTACGCCTTGATTTTTTATTTTATTTTATTTTATCTATTTGACTTTTTGTTAACTATCTATTCAAATTTATATCTATCTGTTCAATTTTTTCTTATATGTTCAAAATTTTCCCTATTTGTTCAAAATTTTCAAACTATATATATATATATTTTATCTATTTAATTTTGTAACTATTTGTTCAATTTTTTGCTCTTATCTGTTCAAATTTATATCTATTTGTTCAAAATTTTCAGCTATATGTTCCAATTTTTCAACTAAATTTTTTTTGTTTGTTCAATTTTGTAATCTATTAAAATTTACTAAATTTTTTTTTTTCACCTATTGAAATTTGCCAAACATATTTCCCTTATCTGTTGAAATTTATCATCATCATCAACAATAACAAAACAATCTATATGTTCTCCACTCTCTTCCAAACCAAACAAAAAGAAAATCTCCAATGAGATCTTATCAACAACAACAACAACAACAACAAACACAATAACAATCTATTTGTTCAAAACATTTCATCAAATAACCACGTACATAGAGGTATAACTACACATACACATTTTTTGCCATTATCTGTTGGAAACATTATCAACATCAATGAAAAAAATAGATAACAATAATCTAACAACATATCTGAAAAATGAACAAACCATATCTCTTAATCCAAATCCAGATTCAACAATTCAACAACAATCCAGATTGCTTCCCCCTAAAAAAATGAGAGAGAGGAGGAGAGAGAGAGAGAGAGAGAGAGAGAGATCAGTCGGTATATGTAGATACCACATTTTGACCGCTCCTAAGACTTGGGCGCTTTATTCCAAACACCCGATGATGAAAGTTATACTGTGCAATCTTTTGAATTCTCAGCGAAGAAATTTGAATTCAAGCTCTAATCCCAAACCTTACACCCCATTTGGGTCAAACTATTTTAGACTTTGAAACCCTCTTTTCAAAATATTTTTTCAAATGTTTCTACGATGTTTCGAGGCTCGTATTTCGATTAAAATATTGCACTTTTCAACGAGTAAGGACAGAGTGGAAATAAATGGAAGGTAGGTGAACTCTTTGAATTTTTTTTAAAAACATCTTATTTATAGGTTTGGAGTTGAAGGAAATAAGAGGGGATGGAAGAAAACTAGTTTAGGAAAAGGTTGAGCATCAAACCGTTAAGAAAGAAATGAACAACCTTTACTAAATTAAGCATATCTCTTTATACACTTAGAATTTAGATGTGAGACCACCATCATTGGAATTTCGACTTCTGCGGCTTTAATTTAGACTCAAGAATCACCTTAAACTGTGTCTAGATGAGGGAGATATACCCATTTAAAGTCCAACTTGAAAGTAATTTTTTGGACACGATCGGGTTTGTTTAGATTCGGCCGTGACTTGTTTAGACCCGGTCGGGTTTCAATTCCTTTTAGACCCGACCTTTTATTTTTGGACCCGACCAGGTCTCATTAACGATAAATAGGACAACTGATGGAAATTCGCCAGCTGTTGTTTTTTTGAAGATATTTTTGACCTATTTGCCTCAAATTCTATAAATACGAGGCCTCACCTCTGTTTTGAGGGTTAGAGAATTTTCAAACACCCTAAATGACATTTGAGAGCTCCTTCTTCGATTGCAAGGCATCCTTTTCTCTTGTATTACCTTTGAGTTATACTTACAAATTAGATACACCATTAGAGCTTAGACTTGGAGCTTTTGTTGAGACTTTGACACCATAATTCAAAGGCTTGAGAGTGCTTTGGGTCAAGTTTGATTTGCAACAATACATCCTCTTTAAAGAGGTATAACTCTTACCATCTTTTTCCTTTGTTTATACTAATCCTTTTCTTCATTTTCTTTGAGTTTGTGCACTGTTGGAAGCTACTTTCAAGGGCTGAAATATGTGATTTAATTCACAAAAAGTGGAGGGGTTAGCTACCCCTCCTTAGGCTTGCTTGCCTAACTTGTCCTCTCCTATTTTCATTTACTTCTTCCACCATTTTTAAAGTGTTTTAAATATTATTTTTTTGGTTTTAGGGATTGTTTAATTCGCTTAATTAGTTTATTCTTTGAATATCATGTTTGTAGTGTTGTAAGTT
Organism: Camellia lanceoleosa; assembly: GCA_025200525.1. Lineage (NCBI taxonomy): Eukaryota > Viridiplantae > Streptophyta > Magnoliopsida > Ericales > Theaceae > Camellia > Camellia lanceoleosa. The sequence goes on from CM045764.1 coordinate 40,089,469, forward strand.
CTTATGGATTTGGTTGTTTAGGCCTTAGATACCAATCCATTTGAGTTAATAGTCTTGTTTACTTAGTTTTCAAGTGAATAATATCACTTTTGCAATAATCAATTTCGCATAATCATCTCTGCAATCTCCCTCATTTCTTTGCTTCTTTTGACTAAGAGTGGTATCTGACACGGGATTGCCGTTCAAAGTATAAGAAAGAGACTCCTCATGTGGTAAATGGTTTAATCTCTTTTGAGATTCATTACCAGGGCATTACATCTCTCTTATTTTGAGAACGATCCCTTGTTTGATACTCCTCCTAATCGCGAGTGCATTGTTTCTAAGGGACTAGTTTTTAACTTAGACCTTTGGAAATCTCAAAGAAAGGTTTCATTATAGCTTGTCGTCAAGTTGGATTTGAGATCATTATTGCCCTTCTCGGATTTGACTCCGAGTCCATTATTGCTCAGGAATAGGTTTGATTCTTTCTTTGTGATTTCCCCTGTAGAAAATGGCTTGAAAAGTTCATTTCTCAAGTTAAGCTATGCTTGTTCATCTTTATCGCTTTTGGACTTAGTGGACGTAAATATTACTTTTGGACAAAATGGAATAAAAGATAAGAATGAAGAGGCAAGATAAAATTGGCTGAAAAATTGGATTGAAACCGGCATAAAGAGCTAATAAAATTGGTTAGATTTGGTCAGACGTTATACTAAATCCGTCGCTTCTAGAGTCATCACATACTAATTTCTTGATGTTTGATGGTTCTTAAGACGTGTCTACCCCCTTTCTTGAAATTGGCTTCATGATAGGAGGGAGGTATTGTTAGTCTTTTAATTTTTCGTAAATTCTTGTCCGGTTGCTTCTCCAATTATCACGCAATCAACTTGCGATACTTGATGGTTTGGGACTTGAATCTGCTTTTCCCTTGAACATCTCTATGACAGAGAAGGGCATAAAGGACAAATATGGTTTAGGAACACTCTGTCTGTACTATTTTTACCTTAGAGCACAAAAACAGTCTTCTGTAAAAAAAAATAGGGCACGATTGGATTTGTTTGGACCCGGCCGGGCTCCAAAGTTTGTTAAATAGAGCTCTTTTGTTGAAACAGAGAGTAGTGGCTGAGGGTAAAACAAAACAGTTTCCCAGGAGGCAGATAGAGCAATTTCTGAGGGCTGTCTTCGTCAGCGCGTGTGGGATTCTTGTTCATTCTTTACATATTATTGTTGTAATTTTTGTAATAAATTAGATAGTATTCATTTGGATTTGTAATAAGTAGTTAATTTCGACATTTGGACATTCGGACCCTCTTGCATGAGGGTACATTTGTAATATTGTGTATGCTTTCCAATCCCTATTTCTTTCTCTCTTTTATTTACATGCTTATAATAGTAGCATTATGTTTTACATTTTCATGTCATTACCATGTCTTGTATTCATTTTTTTTGTATGCATAGGGTTCGGTTCATCATTCTACCATTTTTACCATTTCTTACTGACTTGAATATGTGTGCTAAACGCATGTTTTGAATTAAGCCATATGTCATGTAATAAACCGAATCTAGTAGTTGCATTTTGTATGTGTTGCATTGGTCATTTGCATATTAGGACATGCATTTTTCTAACTAGTTTCTTCTATTTTGGCTTGCCTTGGTTAAGTATTAGGTGAACGCTTTTGTTTTAGTATATTGCATGTATGTTTGTGTTGCCATAATCAAGCATGTTACCATGAGGCTAAGTGCTAATTTGATATATCTCTTGAGTGCCTGTGGATGAAGGCTATTTTGCTTAAGTTGGCATGATTTGATTAATGTACATATGAGTTCACTTTTTCAAATGGTACATATGCAAGACACTTTTTAAAACAAACACCTTTAAATCAAAGCATTCCGAAGTGAGTAAAATAGTTTATACTTGTATGCTTCATATAGTAAATTAGCATTAATAATCAGAACAAGAGCATATAATGTACATAAAAATCACATCATGATTAGTAAAGGTGATCTTTGATCGGGTGAGTGGGGTGCTTAATCCATGACCTTCCCCTTTCATACCAAAGTTCTCGAGTTGAGACACTTTGGTGATGACGGATAAGTGCCTTTGGCACGAGTCACGGGTTTCCTAAACTTTTCGAAAATATTTAGGTGGCGACTCTATAATCTGACAATGCAGTTCGTTTTTGGCATCTCCGATGATAAATGAATTTTCTAAAGATTCGTTGGAGTTGGACTCATTTGTGTTTATTTGTTTCGTGTTGCACTCGTGAAACCAAATTCAAAATCACGAGAGTCCAAACTGTAGGGCTATCATATCCGAGGAGGCTAAACTCCTCCGAGGAGCACAAAAAACAAGCTACAGCATAGAGAGAGAGAGAGAGAGGGCGGTGGTGATGGTAGTAGTGTTGTGATGGTATAGGGTAGGCAGATCTAGGGAGACGTCGATGAGGGATGACGGAGACGATCTAACAATGATGGTGGCGGTGGAGCTCTAGTTTGATTGCCGATCTCAACTCTGGTTCATATCTGCCGATGATGAAACCCTAAGGGAGATCTAGTGAGACCACGACGGAGGAAGAGGCGGAGGTGATGGGTGAGGGATGGACAGTGCGTATCAGTGGTGCCAGATCGGAGAGTAGAGAGAGAGAGAGAAGAGACGGCTTGTGAGGGATGTGAGGGTTTGGTTAGTATATATAACATATATATAGATACGGCATTTTGGTCATTTTATCTAAGCTTGTCCTTCTAGACAAAGGGGGTGTTTGTTTGGATGTTTTTGAGTCAACTTATAGCTTTTAGTTTTGGAAAAGTTATTTTGGATTGTTTAGTTAAACTTATTTTAAACAAATTTTGATTCTAACAACTTATTGTAACTCAAAAAAATTGATTCTGAGAAACTGCTCACCCCTTGTTTCTGATTATCAGCTTTTGCTGTGGACATGTTAATTTACGGTTATACTCTTAGATTTTTTTAAATTTTTTTTTAAATAGAAAAAGATCCAAATAGACTATAGATTATTATTATTATTTTTTGTGAGAAATGTAGACAAGTAGTGAATTACAAAAAATAAAAGTTAATTGAAAAAGTTACTTTACAACTTATTTAACAAACACTACTCAACAACTTAAATCTATAATCCAACAGCTACACCAAACAGATTAACAGCTTCTGATTAAAGTTATAATCTATAATCTATAATTTGTTTTTATAGGTACACCAAATGAGGCCAAAGTATTTGAGTGGCTGGACTTCTAACCAAACAAAATTCAAAATTGGATTTATGGACTGAATATCCTATATCATTTTACCAAAATTCTTTTTAAAATGTAATATTTAAAAGACTTCTACTTAATCTAATTACTCATAAACAAAACCTAATAGAGTTATACATACTAAAAATACTTTACCAATTAATTTTATTGTACTTTATTTCACTTTTTTTAAAACAGAATATTAAAATTATTTCTTATTTTTTTTGTCTATCTTATTTATAATATTAATTATATTGAATTTCTTAAATAATTATAATCATTTTTAATTTTATAACAAGTATTTCTAATATCAAGTTATAATTTAATATCATACAAATTTATATATATTTATTTAAGTTACACTTTTGTAGCACGAAAGGTTAAAACTATTAAATGAATGTTTCTTTTATTGTGTTAAAATTTAATATAATTTAAAATTATTATATATATTTATTTAATTTATATTTTTATGGTACGATAGAGCTAAAATTATTAAAATATACACAAATAATTTATTTAAAATTATTATGTGTTGATTTAAATAACACTTTTTATAAAATGATAGGATTAAGATTATCAAAATAAATAAAAAAGTATTGTTTACCTTTAACTTTTTTGTCTCTCCTATGTAACAAATCTTCATTTTTTTTAATATTAAAATTTCATATCAATATACCCTTACGAAAATTCTTTATAAAATTTAATATTTAAAAGACTTCTACTTAATACCCATAAACAAAACTTAATAGAATTATACGTAATAAAAATATTTTACCAATTAGTTTTATTCTACAATTTTCACTTTTTAAAAAAAATTCAATATTAAAAATATTTATTTTTATGAAATTTATTATATATATATATATATATGTAAGTTACATTTTTATAACACGATAGAGATAAAATTTTTTGAAATACATATAAATAATTTATTTAGAATTAATATGTGTGTTGATTTAAGTAATACTTTTATGGAACGATACAACTAAAATTATTAAAATAAATAATTGGAATCATTATTTAAATTTTAAATTATTGCTTCTTTTTTTTTTTGTTTTCTCCAATTCAACAATTATTTTATATATTCAAAAATATAAATAATTGAACAAAATCTTATAATTTTTTTTTAAACAAATATGTTTAGCCCATGCATCATACGGGTTAGCTACTAGTGTTAATTATATATGAAAAATATTGAATGCGCAATATTAAACATTTTTGGTGATGAAAAAAATCATTGACAAGAAACGAGATTTAGGCTTTTTTTTTTTTTTTTTTCCAAACATGTTTTTCTTTTAATTTTATTTATTCTTAGTTTTTGATAATGTGTATTTTTTTTATTCAAAAAAATATATATGCAGATAGGTTACTCTACATACCTGTCAGGGAGTATTGTCCCTTAGCATCTACAGCATATCTGCAGGAAACCTCACCACACCTACATCGGAGCCTAAGCTAAGGCCCTCGTGTGCTCCAGGTGCTAAAGAGTATGTTTAACTCCAACAATGAGCTATAAAAACTCAAACCCAGGCTTTGAGCGAGGGATTCAAAAGCCTTACCACTGAACCAACCCCATAAGAGTAGAACAGATCAACCGTGAAGGAAACAACACGGCTGATGAGTTGGCCGGGCTCGCTTCTACTCAAACAGCTTTTCCTAACCCCTTGATGATAGAATTTTTACCTCGGCCAAGTATAGAGGAACCGGAAGTGACCGAGGTACATTGCACCGACTTGGGTCATTCTTAGATGGATCCCATCATTGCCTTCCTGAAAGATAGAATTCTGCCGGAAAAAAAGAAGGCGGCCCACAAGATCCGGGCAAAGTCAGAGCGGTTTTGGCTCTCCCCCTCCGGAGCATTGTATAAGAAGTCTTTTACCGAGCCGTATCTGAAGTGTGTACACCCCGCCAAGGTGGAAGCTTTTCTCTACGAGATCCATAAAGGCATCTGCGGCAACCATACTGGGGGCAGATCCTTGGTTTACCGAGCGATTTCCCAGGGTTATTGGTGGCCGTGCATGCAGGCAGACGCGCAGAAATACGTTTGCAGGTGTGAGAAGTGTCAGAAGTTCGCTCACCAGATCCACCAGCCGGCTAGAGATTTGCTCCCTCTTACAAGTCCTTGGCCTTTCGCGCTTTGGGGGTGGATATTGTTGGACCACTCCCTGCGGCACCGGGCAATCGCAAGTTCTTCATCGCTGCCACCGACTACTTCACTAAGTGGGTCGAGGCCGAGCCACTGGCGACCATAAAGGAAAGGGATGTAAAGAAGTTTGTCTGGCAAAACGTCATCACTCGCTTCGGTATACCCAGGGCCCTCATCTCAGATAATGGCATTCAATTCAATGGGAAACTCTTTCGCGGATTTTGCGAAGAGTTGAAGATCGAATTCTACAATTCAACGTCAGCCTACCCTCAGTCAAATGGTCAAGCAGAGGCCTCAAACAAGACTATCTTGGACGGGCTGAAGAAGCGGCTTGAGAAAGGTAAGGGGAAGTGGGTTGAAGAACTCCGCAATATGCTCTGGGCATACCGCACTACGCCAAGGCGGTCGACCGGAGAGACTCCGTTTGCCTTGGCCTATGGCATGGAGGCCATCATCCCTCTTGAAATTGGCATGCCAACCATCCGGTCTAAGAGTTTTCAGCCCAATTTGAACAATGAAGCGGTGGCTCTGGAGCTGGACCTAGCCGAGGAAAGAAGGGAGCAGGCACTGATCCACGTAGCGGCTTATTAGCAGGAACTCTCCAAAAAATACAACAAGGCAGTGTACCCCAGACTGTTCAAGATCGAGGACTGGGTCTTGCGCAAGGTGCTGGGTAACACGGTGGTCCCTGGTGAGGGAAAGCTCGGTGCAAACTGGGAAGGACCATACAAGGTGATTGGCCTTGTTGGCAAAGGGGCATATCATCTGGGAGATTTAGATGGCAAGGCCGTCCCCAGACCGTGGAATGCAGCCAACCTTAAGATCTTTTACTTTTAGGATGTAATTTGCCTTTGTTGCTTAGCTAGAACTGTGAGCCTTGTGGCATTTGATGTAAGAAATAACATATTTTCTTGTAATGAAAAATAGCCTTTCTCTTTGTTTTGTATTACATCTTTCTGTACAAATGACACCGCAAGGATTTTGGGCCACTATGGATGCTAGGGGCAAGAAGACCGACCTGAACGGGGCCAGGCTGATTTTCTCTTGCCAGTATAGACATGGACCGCACGAACAGTTGGTTCCAGTGAACTAATTGGTCTATTGACGAATTCGCATAAGGGCCGAGCTGAATTTTGCTCGCCCAAAAGATATGTTGGTGAATTGCCCAACTTACAAGATCTAAGCTGGCCTTGCTTGGACGAAGGCAACGTTGGCGTCCTGTCCAACCGAATACCGAGCTGATTTTGCTCGGCCACATTGGAATATTGGTGATTTGTCCAATATATACTGAGCTGATTTTGCTCGGCCGAAGTGATAGTGATTTCCCCAACTTCCTGTTAGGGCCGAGCTGATTTTTGCCCGCCCAAATACAAGACTTAAAGTGTTGTTAAAGCCAGAATGGCGGAGGTTATTTTTACTCGGCTCCTGAAAATGTTTGGGTTCAATTGAAAGATCAAAGAGCCGAGCTAGTTTAAGTTCAAACAATTTTGATTTTTGCTCGGTGTATTGCGCGGCGAAACCGACCTACCAGTTGTGATTTATTGGAGTTTGAATCAAGAAATTTTTGCACGTGTTAACCAAATAGAAATAGAAGATAAACGGGCAAAAAGTTGAGTTTCATTGATTCAGAGAGTTACAGTACAAAAGGGGGGCCTAGCCCAGTTACATTCAAAAACAAAGGAAAGAAAAGAAACAAGAATAAAGCAAAGCAGAAAATACAAAAGGAAATCATCAATCCAATAGGTCGATGGTTTGCTCGGCGCCCTCTACCGTCTGCTCGGTGATCTGAACATTCTGCTCGGGCAAGTTTTCCTCGGCCTCATCGTCAGCTCCATTCACCATGGCAACATCCTGATCAGCCACTTCATCTTCTGCATCTTGGGATGCTTCTTGAGAAGTTTGTTCGGCCTGTTACGCGGTGGCGGCTTCTTCCTCGACCTTTTTCCTTGCCTTCGCGATGAGCCAGTTTTGAGTGGCACTGGCGTATGCCTGCATATAGACCGGGATATAGGCTGCAGGAGGATTTAGGAACATATCAGCGTCCTGAGCAAGGCCAACTTTTTCCACAGCCGCTTTCCAACCGCACTGGAAAAAGATGTCCTTGGTCGTCTGAACTTGACGCTCATAAGTCCTCTCCCCCTGCGCGTATCCCCAGTCCTCTGCGTCATTAACAGCCTTGTCCTTCTTCGCCTTGTGGGCATCACGCAGCTTTCAGAGCTCGGCGAGGTATCGAGCTTTGGTCGACTTCACGGCCCGTTGTTTGTTAGATTCAGCTCGGTCGACTTTCTAGCTCAATTCATCCCGCTCCGCCACAACTACCTCTTGCACGGCCTTGAGCTTTGCTATTTCGGCCGCTTGGGCCTTGTTCTCGGCAATGGCATCACGCAAACTCTGCCGCACGGCGATCATACGCTCGTGGGCGAGATAGTTCTTTTGCGCGGCCTGCAAACAAATGAGAGATCATGAGTATTAAGACAACCGAGCAAAAAACGGGCAATGACTTGAGTAGAGAATGGGACACTTACCAACACTATCAACTTGGTATCGGCGAAGCACTTCTTCAGACGGTTAAATCGTGCTTCTTTATGTCGTGACGAGATTAGCCCCTTGGTCATGTTGAAACCAAGGGAGTAATCCTTGTCAGCACACACTGAATCAGCAGAAGAGACAGCCCGGCCCTTGTATTTGATCTCGGGTGCCCAGACCGGGGGGGTGGCTGGGCTCTTGGATGGCCCGGTCAGTGGTTGCTCGGTCTGGTCCCCGAGCTCGGTGGAGGCATGATCAGTGGAGTCCTCATCAACGAGGAGTTGCTCGGCTGGGTCTTTCCTCGGTCTTTTCTTAGACCGAGTAGCTGGTTGTTTGTTGGCAAGAGCCAACACTGCGCCCTCCGTTTGCCCGGCCAGAGTGGAGGAAGTCCCTCCAGATGCTTCTGGCGGTTGAGAGTCACTCGGCTCGCCAGTGATCATGGATTTGATAGCTCGAATTTTAGCCATTTCTTACTTGGCTGTTAGCGGGACTAGTTTGATCGGTGGAAGATTAGGGTTTGGCTCTGGGGAAGGAGCGCAAAGGAAGTCGGTGACCCGGCTTTTGCGCGGTGCTTGGTAGTGGTAGGTCGGTTCAAAGCCGAGCAGTTTTGAGGACTCCCGCTCCTCGGCCGGATGGCACAGCAGGGTTCTAATGGCTTCTTGGTTAGCCCGGTGGTAGTCTGCTGCTAGGTGCTTATCTACAAAAAGAAGACAAGTGTTATATCGACATAAAAAGGAATTGATACACAAAGAAGATAGTGCGGTTAGCCGAGCAACTCACTGGCACTACCAAAATCTTTTCTAATATACCAGCTTGGTATGGGTGGCTCGGTGTCCTCATAATGACCGGACACCCACAAGAAGTCGTCGTCGTTTGTCTCTTTGTCTGGATTGCCCTCTATGAGCTTTGCTTGGCCCTTCTTGACCTTGAGGTACCAGCAAATCCCGCTCTTATTTCTACTAAGACTATACTAATGGAAAATTTCAGCCAGACCGAGATTGAGACCGAGCCTCCGGTTCAGCTCGGCGACTCCGTTTATTATTTTGTATGTATTGTTTGATACTTGGGTTGGACAAAGCCTTGTCTGCCTCAAAAATTCGTAGATCAAGGGCTGGACCGGGAAGCGAAGTCCTCCCTCCACTATTGACACGACCGTGAAGAGGCACCGGTCTAGGTCGCCCCAAGGGGTATCTCCCTGCTTGGCCAGCTCTAAGATGACGTCATCTGGGATGTTGTACTCCCTACGAAACTCGGCCATCGCACTGGGCGAGCTAACCATAAATCGGTACTTCCCCATCTATCTCGGTTTTATTTGATTTAGTGTGTATCTCGGTAAAAAATGTTGGTGTATTCGCTCGGACTTTGAGCCCCACCAGTGATGGTTTTGGACTGGCCTGGACGGTCCTAGTGTGCTCTGCATTGTTGAAAAATAAAGCCCAAGGGTTAGCACGACATAAATTGCTCGGCTCATATTAGAATTCCTAGCTCGAAGGTAGGTTTTTGGGCGTTTGGCCGGTCTAACCCCTATCTCAACTCAACAACATGGCTGATTTAGCCTTCCTGATTTGGTTCTTGTTTTGGCCCGGTGAAGGCAAGTTTTAGTTCGGTTCGGTTCTATTTACGGATCTAATTGAGCTTTTGGCTTGGTCAAGGCCCCAAGTAAAGATCTCAGGCTTTTAGCCCGGTTCAGTCCTATTTACCGATCTAATTGAGTATTCAGCTCGGTTGCGGCCTCAGCGAGAAGCCACAAACCAGTTTTTGCTCGGCCGAGGCTCTACCTATGGATCTAAATGAGCATTTAGCTCGGTTCTATCCAAATTCAAACTGTTCATATGAAATGCAGAGGTTTGGTTTTGAGGCTGTGGAAATCAAGGGGCACGAGGACCCCAGACACTCCCCCCCAGTTGCAGTTTTCCTTAAGGTGTGCCAATACTACTCCATGGAGGAGGTATTGGTAGATACCTAACACTCCCCAGCAAGAACAGAGGTATGAAAGCTAAGAACACCAAGAACTCGAGTTTGAATACACAGGAAGGGAAGAGGGGACTTACCAAATACTAGAAGTGAGGCAAATAGGGACCTCTCGAGCTTGGTTGTAACCTTTGAAGGGACAAAAATGGGCTCAAGTGGCGATTGAGATGCAGCGGCGGAGAAGGCAAGAACGCAGAGCTATGGTGGCTAGGGTTTTGCTCTTTGGCTTGAGAAAGGAAATGAATAGTGAAGGGGTAGTAATGACCCTTCGTTTGTGCATAAAAATGAGGGGAAAAAACCCAAACGGCTGCGCCGTTTGAATTCTGCGCGTGGAGGACAGCTGCGATGTACGGCCCAATGACATGAGGCCACGTGGCACTGTGAACGCAGCTGTCAATACGGCTGTACGACCCTTAACAAGACTACCGAGGCGATGACCGACCAAATGGGATAGCTCGGCAACGAATTTGTCCCAAATTATGCTGGTCTTGGCACTAGCACAACTGATGGACCGTTAGCTCGGCCATGGTGGTAACCCCAATCACGATTAGCTCGGATGGGGTTAAGGGGCAATTGAGAGGGAAGATTTAGACTGGACTGTACGGTCGAGCTACGATAATGCGGGTTGGCCAAATCTCATAGTGCCGAGCTCCATTCTCAGTTGGCACGGCGCTCGAGCTGTTATGCGCGTCCGATGAATTTGGCCGACCAGACATGGATTGAGCTCGGCCGAGCTGTGACGGAGACGTTCGACTAGATGCACGGTAACGTGAGGAAACCGAGCTGAAGTAGCCCGGGCTAGACTAAGGACGGGTGAGGGCCGGCATGCCCCCGACCGGACAGTCGAGATGGCCGGACTTCATGCGACCTAGAGTGAGGGAGGAGTAGGGAAGGGCTGGTCAACCAGGAAGGACAATTATGAGCAGCCTGGTCATGAGAATCAGCCATTTGCCCCTTCGCCAAGGGACAGTTCGGCGGTTCATAGCTCGGTTGTGAGCTTGTGGCAATTTTCCACAAGGGATAGGCCGGTCGTGGTACTCCGGTTAAGTGTGCCACCTGGGCCAATGGCGTAAGGAAGAGGGAATCTGCTCCAGGCATGCGCCAATACCGTTTGGCAGTTCTGTATGTACTGGTTGGAGGACAAAACCTTTACATGCATAAGGTGGTGAGAGGCGAGCACTGCCACCTGTCCATGGAAGGACAACAGAGGTGGTGCGCGCACGATTTTGAGGCTGCATGGCCAGCCTAGAAATAGTGGAGGACGATGAACGTTAGAGGTATGCAACTTGAAACCATTTTTGCCATCTGAAATACTCTCTCCCTAACAGTCTCCCTCTTCCTTCCTCATGTGGTCTGACTTGATCATTGGGGGGTCTATCCGGCACACCACTGTCGGGCAGCTCACTGTTTCTATGTTGGCAGGTTAGACGTTATCAAGAGAAGCTTGGAGTACAAGGAGTATGGAAAGCAGAGAATATTTCGCTCCCGTACAATTGGAAATGTTTTTTCCTCAATGGATAAAATATTGTTTAAAATATGAAGAGAATTGTATCGAAATACGAGTTTAACTATAAAAACCTAACAACTAACTCAAGGCTTCCTTTGACACTCACGGTGTTTTGGGAAGTACTTAAAATAGTCAAAAAAATAAAATAAAATAATCATTATTAAAAGTCAAAAAAAAAAATTTTAAATATTTTTTTACATGTATTTTTATAAGAAGGTAAAAAGTTAACTAAATTAACCATTTTTCAAAACAAACCTCAATTTTTAAGTTAACTTATTGACTTAGAATTAGTCCACAAAAGAAATTATTGTTTAAGAAAATGAGCTGTGTTTGGTGAAGCTTTCCAAACATGATTCCACAACATGATTTGAGTATTCTATTTGTTTACAATTTTCAAAAATTGATTTCACACTTACTTTTCAAAACACGTCTACCAGATCATCCTTCCGGACGTCCCTCCAAATGTCCTATCGGTTGACCAGAACAGTGTTCGTGTTTTTATTTTTTATTTTTTTTGGCACCTGTTATTTTTATATTTTAAATAAAAAATATTTTGAGAATTTTTTTAAAAATTTTTTATGAGTTTTGAATAAAATTTTGAATTGTGTGTTTGGTTATGAGTTGTAAATTTTTGAATTAAATATCATATGTCATATCACTCAATTCAAAACTTTTTTCAAAACTCATAACCAAATAAATTTTTTATACTCAAATTATAATTTTAAAACTTAAAAACTCAAAATGCAACTCTATTATTAAATCATAATTCTAAAACTCTATAAAACGCAACCAACTTTAGGCCAAAAAAAAGGCACATGTCAAACCTAACAACCAACCCAAGTTTTTTTTAAAAATATTTTTAACAAAATAGGTTTATAAGCCCAACCAAACAAAATCTTAGGAGAGATTCTCACAATATTTCACCTAGGTCCAGTTTGTTTAGAATGAAATACGTAAAAGTGAGGAAAAGAATTTTTTTTTATAACTTTTATGAATCTGTTTAGCTTGAAAGTCATGAAATGTAGAAAAAAAAAAATTAATTTTGTTGTACAAAATTTTCAATTTTTTTCTTATAAAATTTTCATATTAATCAAATATTTGCAAGAAATTATATATATATTTTTTTCTATTTCTTTTCAATCACTTCATCATTTTCTTTTACTTTCACTTTCTATCAAATTTTCTTTCTAATCAAATGGGAGCCTTAGAACATGTTTGGTACCAAAGAAAGAAATGAAATGAAAAAAAGGAAAGAGAGTGAGAATGAAATATAAGTTTGAATGGAGTGAAATGCCTATACCCATTCCATTATTTGGTTGCCAACACATAATGACAACAGAATGAAATAATAATTTTTATTCTCATGCTTGCCTATGTCTATTAAACTAATAAAATAAAATATATATTTTTTAAACTTTTGATTAAGCTAGTAACAATCAATTTAATTATTTATGTATATCATAATAGTGTTGATAGTTGTGAAAGTGATAATGTAAGTAGTGGTAGTTTTGATAGTGGTGATGACATCGATGTTGGTTGTAGTGTGGTATGGTAGTGGTGATAGGCAATGGTAGTAAAATGGTGAAGGTTATAGGTTGTTGTCTAGTTGGTGGTGGTAGGGTGAAGGTTGCAATAGGATGGTGGTATGTTAGGTGGTAGTAGTGGTGATAGGGTAGGGATGGTAGTAGTAAGATGGTTGCGACATTGATAGTAGGATGGTGGTGGTAGTGGTAGTGGTAGTGGTGGTGGAAGCGGTAGTAAAGTGGTGGTTCTTGCGATGGTGGTGGTGGTGTGGTTGTGAAGATAGTAGTAGTGGTAGTGGTTGTTGCGATGGTTCCGGTGATGGTGGTGTAGAGGTGGTGGTGGTAGCGAAGGTAGTAAGGTGGTGGTGGTTGTGGTAGCAACGGTGGTGGTTTTGGCGACGTCAGTGGTGATTGATGGTGGTGATAGCAGTGGTGGTATAAGGTAGTGAAAGGGGAGTGATAAGAGAAGTGGTGACTGTAGCTAATTGATATTATTTTAAAGCAAAAATAGAATAGAATGCATATTTCTTAACTTAAAAGAAGGAATATACATTTCTATATTTTATTAGAATAGTTATTCCATTTTGACCTATTTTGTCATACCAAACAAGAAAAGAAATGAAAAATTAAAACAGACATTCTACTTCAACCTGTTCAACATTATCATGCATGCTTTTAGGTTGGTGGTTTCAAAAGTTTGATACACAATCAATTAAGATTAGCTACAAAAATAAATAAATGAATGAAAAAAGAAAAGAAAAGAAAAAGTGAGACTTTAAGATTCTATTATGTCAAAACTTGATTTCTCAAAAAATTAATGGATATGCTATATTTTTAATTCAAAAGTTATATTTATTTTTTAAAATTTAATTATGTAACAGTCTATTAAAATATCTTAGATAAAACTCTCTCTCTCTCTCTCTCTCTCTCTCTCTCTCTCTCTCATGTCTTATCTAAAATTATACTTTTTTTTATATATCACTATGTCTAAAAAAATAAATTTATATATCATTTTTCAAAATTAATAATGTGCACCTCAGGACCCATTTTGTTTATTGCTCACACATAGGGGGATCATGATATACATTTTGGATTACTTTTGTCATTTTCCTTCGGAAAAGCAGATTTTATGTTGGCACCAAAAATTGGTTTGCTTTCTGTCTAGTTAGCAAAGATCATGAAATTATTGCAAACTATAATGAGAAGTGCACCATGTTGCACAAACGGCCGCATAATGTTATTTTGTTTTTTCAAACATGACACTCACATTAAAGGTCTAATTATATAAGAGTGACTTTTAGAATTAATCTTAAAGAGTCAAAATTTCAAAAGTGACTCTTAAGTGGTGCTATGTAGCAGGCTACTCCACCATATAGCAATAAGTTACGGATTCGTATATGGGTAGAGGTTTGAATCCACATTGCTACATTGAGTACGATTTACTTAAGTTTGAAAGATTTATCATACCAACCGTATAAGTTGTCGCCCAAATAACTGACCTAAAAAAAAAAAAAAATCTAAAATCTCAAAACTTACACTTCAAAACTTTGTCACGCCTCCTTGAGTTGACATGAAACTCACGTTGCTATTTGCTATATGGAAAACTTGTATAATTGTTACTTCTTGATTCCTATCAATCACTTTTCCACCTTTTTATTATTATTATTATTTTGTATTGTATTGATATTGAAGCAAAGTGCCCCCAATATCTTTAATATGATCACTTAGATGGGAAAAAGAATAGAGAATAAATTAAAGAAGGAAAACAACCTAACGAACAACAAATTTTCCCCCCATAAAGGTAGGGGCAAAACAAACCACTTTTTTCTTTTATTTTTACTTTTTTGGAACAATTATTATTATTATTATTTTCTTAATTTTAGTGTGACCATAAGAGCCCTATATATTGGGATTCTAGAATTGGAACCTGTTTGGGAATTTGAGTTTGTGGCTTTTTTTCATTAAAATAGTCAATAAAGATAAAATAATTAATAAAATAAAATATTATATTAAAGTCATAATCATTATCAAATCAACTATTTAAAAAAAAAAAAAAAATCGACTATCATTCTAAATACAAATATTTTAGTCAAGAAAAGTTATGGACCCAGACTTATTCATCTAGAATTTTTTGAGTTGGTGATTATGTGGTGAAAAATAAATTTGTATAATGTGAAATTTATGTGTAGAATAAATCTGAATTATAAGTTGGAGATTATGAATAATTTCTGAATTGATAAGAGTTGGCTAATAGTATTACTTATTTTAACCAAGTTAAAATAGTTAAATAATTAAAAAATTAACTAAAATAATCAAATTTCCAAATGAGTTGGGGAAGGAAAAGAACCGTAGTTTGATTAACCCTATCAAGGTTATGAAGAGAAGAAGCCTTGAGTAGATGAAGAGAATTACATGGCTCCTATAAACAATTCATTCAGAGCACATACTCGTAGTGGAAATGAGCCATTACACACTAAAGCCCCGTTTGGAAATATGTATTTTTAGTAATTTTTTGATTTTTTAATTAAAATATAATGTAAAAAAATTAGTATGTTTAGAATGATTTTTTAATTTTTTACGAAAAGATGTGAAAAAAAAGAAAAAAAATAAAATTTTTAATTTTTTGATATATATTATTGATTTTTTATTTTTTAATGACTTTTTAATTTTTAAATTAAAAAATAATTTTACCAACGAGACCTAAGCTACCTCTAGTACCTAATAAAAAGTTAGACACTGAAAACGTGTAAAAAAGTGCATAGAAAAAATGTTGAATTAATATTCAAATCTAATATGGTGTTTATCACATTTAAATAAATCTCAACTATCTATATATATTTTCGATAATGATACGTAATTTAAATTTTGTGGCTCAAATGATTAAAATGATGTCATTTTGGATACAGAACAACATAAAAATATCCAAAACAATATTATTTTGACTATTTAAATTACTTTTGAACCACAAAATTTGAGTTACGAGACATTTTCTATATATTTTTTCCTTGTTTGTTCTGTTGAAAATCCAAAAGAGGGAATGAGGTTGGAGTACAATCTAACTAGCCTTCCTTTTTTTGAAGCATTGCCTCGAGCCCTCAATATTGAAATTGATTCCACACGTCTATTCCTTGTCTCCGAACAAACAAACAAATTTTCAAAAAAAAATCAAGGTTGGTAGATAAAATGGTTGATTGTTTTGTCTTGTTATGCAACTTTCCATCACTTTTAGGGGTTATTTGGGGTATCTTAAATAAATACATTTTTTATCTTTTTGGACTAAAAAATTAGAAAGAAAATATAGATATTTGGGTTAATTTTTTGACTTTTTATAGAAAAATATGTAATAAAAAATTATAAAAATTAGTTTGTAGAAGAAAATTAAGATTGGGAGTTGTGCAGCCGTAATTGTTGACTTTTGATGAATAGTATTAACTTTTTGAGTAACTTTTTGATTTTTTAACTTTTCCTGAACATGTCAAACTTGACTCTAATCTCCTCTTATAGTGAAGGATTCGTTTAGGAACAGCGTTTGTAGCTTTATTTTTTAGTTGTTTTTGATTAATCTAGCATAGCTAAATTAATTCGGTTTAGAAATAATTATTTAATTTTTTTCAGCTAAACATTTTTTTATCTTTTAGCAACAAGTTAAAAAAGTTAATTTTTTGACTTTTTAACTTTTTTACACAAAAAAAAAAATCAGTTTTTTTAGTCAAAAAAATCAACTTTTTTGGCAAAAAAATTAATTTCTTACCAACTTTCTAAAATACTCATTTATCTTATATTTAATCTATTTTATCTTTTATGTTTTTTCTTTAATTTCAATCTAAACTCAATTCACTTGTCAAGCGACAACTAGTTTCATCTCTCTCCTCCCCCTCTCTGTATCTCTCTCTCTTTTTTTTTCTTTTTTTTTGGGGTCGGGGGAACAAGTACTAACCTTACTTTGGTCACAACTTTTAACTGACTTTTAGATAACCGACAATGTGGTCCTGACCCCACTACACAGACGACCATCGAGCAAACTGCTATAGAATTACAAGCGAACTAAAATAAAATATTGAGAACATAGTTGGAGATGTTTGATAAAATTAAAGATTGAGTATTAAAAATTGAATGTTAATTTTTTTAAATTAAATAATTATTTGATAAAAATTTAAGTATTGAATTAACAAGAAATGTTGCAATGTGCATTTGTATATTGTAAGAAGAGTTACGATTTTTGTTATAAAATTTATGATTTTTTTGTGATAAAAGTCATAAATGGTGAATTATGATATTCGCCTAAAAGTTATGCATAACTAAAGTTATATTATTTGTGATAAATGGGTGCAAATAGTAGCCTTTTCCTGAATTAAAATAAATTATTTAATTTATAAGGTTAAATTTAAAATTTATTAGTTTTAAATTATATTTTCTAAATTTTATATTGTGATAGTGAGATAGTGGTAGAGGTGGCCCTGGCGCAAATGACAATAGTAGTGGACATAGAAAGATAATGATTATAGTTATAGTAGAGAGATAATGTTGTGAAGGTAAAAAAAGGGTGGTGGGGGTGGTGGTGTCGTGATGGTGGTGATTGTAATGATGAAATGATGGTGGTGATTATGGCAACGGTGGTAATAATTGTGAAGGTGAAAGGTTGTATTAGTTGCAATGGTGGTAGAGAGGTGGTGATAATAGCAGTGGCGACTATAGTAATAGTAATGAAGCGATGATAGTACATACGACAATGATGACAATAGTGATAGAGGTGACATTGGTAGCAATTGTAGTGGTGGTGTGATGGTTGTACATAATAAAAGTGCACCAACTACCACTCCTTACGGTAAACAAAAGTAAATTTCCAATATCCACGTCAACCCTAAATCTCCAACATTTGTATACATAATCATAAGAGATTTACAAAAAATTCCACATGTGAATAAACGCGTGAAATAACCAGTCAAAAATAAATAAATGCCCTCAAAGGTTACAAAGTCCAAGGCTTAAGCCCGGTTACACAAAATGATTGCTCGAATCCACACACATATAGCCTTTGGCTTACAAAAATAATCATAACAAAACAAGAGCCTTGTGCTCTCAAAATGCACTCCATGCCCTTAGTTTGGCGGAATTACCATATATTTTCCTGCACAAAATCCTATAGAGTGAGCATAAAGTCTAATAGGAAATTCTTAACAAAGTATATACATTTTATATAATTCTCATGATATGAAATGCATATTCCATGTTATGCTTTAAAAAGCAGGTCGCATCTTCATTTTTAAAAAAAACCATCATGTACAATAAAATCTTGAAAATTCAACAATTCCATAATTTTGAATCAAGTTCAAAGGGCGATAAATACGACTCAGGAAATCCCTAGGTTGGTGTCTGCAAGTAGGCATAACTAGCACTATCAAATCTCCACTTATTGGTAGCTAACCGGAAGGCACGTGGTACCTCTTTTGTGCGTGTTTTCGGTCTTTCACCTTGGACACTAAGGCCAATTTAACCAATATCAACTACACCCCCTATCCGGATTTATAAACGTATTTATCCTAAAAACAATTCAATGAGATCTTGTTTCACAAACATTTCTTTTCTTAATGCAAAAGTTTTAAAATTTCAATTCAAAATTCGTAACAACCAAATGAATTGAAATGCCAATGCAACATATATCAATGCATTATAATATTCTTCCATTTTCAATTCTTCCATACAATTTTTCCATCGTGATCACAATTCTCATTTCTCTTTCCAATGTAATTTCACAAGATAAACATATACTCATTTATATCTATTGAGGAGTAGCAACATTTCTATATTTCATGCATTCTCATCCACTTAGTCATTTTATGACTATATCAACATTTTGAACAGCAAACTTCAAAACGAACTAATTCTCATATACCATGGAATTTCTCATTCACATACAACAATATGAAATTCCCCATCATTCATTCACTTTAACACTTTAACGAGCAAAAACTCATAAATTCTCAACATCTCTCAAAAAATTCCCAAATTTCTAGACATTTTCTCATTTTTTTTAAAAGAATCTCTCCAACACAATACCCTCCCTTGACAATGTAATTCAAACCCTCACAATTTTTTTTTGAAAACAAGGTGTGAACCCACCTTTAAAATCATCAAACACTTTTGAGCCAAAATCGAATTTTAATACCACAAGTGAGAATCCCAAAATCAACATAATCTTGCATATATATATATATATATATGACTCTAAGAAAATTCCTATCTCAAGTTCTTGAAGGAAAAAGAGAAGAAAGCCCTAAAATCAACGGTGTTGAAACTTGATCTCCACCGCACACAACGTAGCCCTCGAAGAGTTCTCCAACTTTGATAAAGGAACTAGGGTCAAAACTTGAATGGATTTAGAGAAATCAAGGATCTAGTGAAGTTTGATGTAGGGAAAATAGAGAGAAGGATGAGAAATGTGTTTTTAAAGAGAGAGAGAGAGAGAGAGAGAGAGAGAGAGAGAGAGAGAGATAAAGAAAAAGTGACATACACACAGCCCAAGGAGAAGAAAAGAAGGAAATTTTTGGACTTAGTGTATTCTTGCGCGTGCGCTGCGCTCTTTTTCCCGCACGTGCGCCACGCCCTTCACCGCACGTGCGGCCTCCTTCCCTGCACATGTGACCTTCTCCCCACACTTGCAATTTCACGTGCCATTATTTCAGTCTTACACCTTGATGTTTCGCTCACCATACTTGCGCCCTCTTCGCAGTAATGCCCAACGCTCTCGCTTACGCCTTCCAACCATAATTTCCACTAGCTGGACTAAGACATCTCAGATCCAACCTCATGCCTCCCAAAACATGTGAACTTAACATCGAAATAAAATAAGGACAAGAATTTAAAAAAAAAAAAAAGGTTTTTTCAAAAACGATAAATCCAAACAGTTGACAAGGCTTCAAGTTAAACCTTGACACTCTAACATGAGTAATCCCAACACAAATAAAAGAAGAACAAGACAGGTTACGTACCCGGTCATCACAACCTCCCCACCATAGGAAATTTCGTCCTTGAAATCAAATCAAGCTACTAAAACAAATAAGTACTTCAAGCGATCAAAATCATGCTAAACACAATTTCAATTCAACGATAATAATAACTCCCATATTAGTATGGAAATCTCAATTCTCAACAAAATTTGCTGCTATTAACATGGTTTCCATGTGCCTTATCCACAATATTAACAACAACAGTTCGTGATGAGCATAAGCATGAAATTTTCCAACAACAATTATGACAATTCATAATACTCTCATGCTTTGAAATAACAATATATACAATATCAAGCGGTTAGCAATTTAACACATTTCCCTTAAACACTAGGAAATAGCACAAATTAAAACAACTAAGTATTTTCAAGCAAATCCGAATACTTGGAGTGGACCTCAGCCTCCCACTTCCAAGTCACTTCCTTGACCCCATGGTGTCTCTACAACACCTTTACTAACGATATAGTCTTTTCCCTTAACACTTGTTCCCTGGTGTCTAAAATTTGAACCAATTGCTTTTCATATAAGACATTCTCGTCTACCTCCAATTTAACCCAATCTAGTACATGAGAAGGATCGGGTTCATACTTCCTAAGCATAAATACACGAAACACGTTGTGAACCCCCAAAAGCTATGGTGGTAAAGCCAAATGGTACACTACTTCCTCAATTCGCTCTAAGATCATGATACATTTTGGTGCTTTTCGGATGTACTGCAAGGCGTGAGTAATGGAACTCTCGAAGTACCTCCTCTCTACAAGATTCCGATATAAACAAACGGTCTAGATAACGTACACTCAGATTCGAGTGAATGTTAAAACCCTTCTTTTCCTTCTCCTTGGACGTCCTATCACAGATTGACTTTACCTCACAGTCACCCTGCTGTGCCTCTATGACCTTACTAATCAAGGTAGGTTGAGCAATCAATGTAAACAAGGTAGCACCCTCGCTGGACTCACCCAAATGTAAATCAAACTCACCGATATCGGCTAGCATATCCCATTCTCGAATGGCCACACTTGCCAAACTATTCACAGGTTTCTGACTCAAGGCATCGATCACCTCATTGGCCTTTCCCGGATGATAGTGTAACTCGAAGTCATAATCCTCCATAAATTCCATCCACCACTGTTGGCGTAAATTCAAATCTTTTTGTGAAAACAAATACTTTAGGCTCTTATGGTTAGAGAAAATATCAAACTTCTCACCATACAAATAATGTCTTCAAATTTTTAGGACAAAAATTACCGCTATTAACTCTAGATCATTGTAACAACCCTCGTACTGATTATCGATAACCCTCTTGAATTACGTCTTGATTCTTTGTTAAACCGAATCGATAATGGTGACGATAATTGGATTAATCAAATCTTGAATGAACTGATTGAAATCGAAACTGAAATTGAATAAGTTATCTATTGAATTGCATATTGCATCTGTTTGGTTGATTGATTATCTGTTTGAATTTATATGTTTAAACTGCTAATTGAAGGCCTTATCGGCGGCCGAATTAGGAACCGTTTAGAGTTTTAGAACCAGTAGAATATTTGTGATTTAATGGTATATTTATCTAAATTGTGATTAGGTATGATTAAATTAGATTAAATCGAGCTAATTAAAGACTTAGGCCTATTTACGGTTATGCCATTGGTAGTGGACCTTTATTATATTATACTTGAGCCTTCATTATACTCCTACACAACTCTTCCTCAGCCATTTTGTTGCCTCATAGCCGACCAAGAAGTAAGAGAGAGAGAGAATTGAATTCACCTTGAGAATTGGCTTGTGGACTTGAAGAACTTGTAGGAAATTGGCATAATCTAGCCTCCACACCTTGAAATTGAGACTTAGATAAGTGACTTCATCTCCATCTTGTTGTCTTTGAGCCTCATTTTGCATGGTTCATGCCCAATTAGAGAGCTAGGCCATGATTTAGTGCAAATATGTTGAATTGGACCTTGATTGTTTCATGCATGTTGAGTTTAGTGAGTTTGGAGTTGAGTTCTTGGTTAATGGTCACATGCATGTCCATGTTTGTATATTAGTCCATGTTTTCAAGTCGTTTTGAAAGATTGGAGCTCTTTAGAGCAAGATTTGAAGATTGAATTTGGTTAAAAACTCATGCATGTCATGCTTGCAGGTTATTCTTGAAAATTAGTTTGAAATTGAGTTTAATTGAAACACCCTTGGGCCTTGATTTCTTAAATTGAGCTTTAAAACGTGTTATTCTATGTGTTTGAAAGAGTTTTCCAGAAAATGGGCCCAAGAGGATCGAGTTGGGAGCATCAAAACTTGGTTTGGAACTTGGAGGTTGAATCTGGATTTTCCAGAATTTTGATGTCCGCTCGAGCGGGGGAAGTGCCGCTCGAGCGGGGAAATCATGCTCCCAGCATTTTCTTCGACTTGTTTTACAGTCCGCTCGAGCGGAGTGTTTCACGCTCGAGCGTAGAAATCGAGCATCCAGCATCTTGCACTGTTCATCAGTCCGCTCGAGCGGAGTAATGTGCGCTCGAGCGGAGAATTGTGTGTCACGCTCGAGCGGGGAAGTTGACGCTCGAGCGGGTATCTTTGTTTGCTTGTCCGCTCGAGCGGGGAAACCTGCGCTCGAGCGGAGGCCTTGTTTCACTGGAAATTCTGAAACTGTTTCTGTGCGCATCTTTGCATCCTCATCCCATCCTAGGCATTTTTAGGCCTAGTTTAAGACATCTTAATGAGGATTTAGACATAGAACCACACCGAGGAAATTTAGGGATTTAATTATCACCCTTTCGACTGTGAACTTAGTGTGTGTTCTATTTGTTAACTGTTTAGGGTTGGCTCTCGGGGACGCGCTCTAGCTGCTATTAGCCCAATCTCTGTGAGTAACAATTGTGTAAAGATATGTTCAAAATGGTTATCTTTTGAATACCGAATTGAATTGTTTATTGAACTGATATTGTTTACTGAATGAATGTATGTCCTGTATTCGAATCAGACAGGCATCCTTAGCACTTCTTATTCTTTATCACTGAGCTCTCGACGGTCCCCTTGTGGAACCATATCATTATTGGTGATGGCCATCATTCTTTGTTGGGTGCATAAGACCGGTCCTTTGGACCTACTGTTTATAGGCTAATGGATGTACCGCATATGACTGATTGATTGAAAATACTGAAAGACTGAAATACTGTTTAATGAACTGATTTCATTACTGTAAGGACATTCATTCATAACCTCTTTACGCTGTATGTTATTCACTGGGCTTGAGCTCACTGTTTATATATATATATGTAGGTTCTCAGCAACCAGACCGGAGCTAAGAGCGTGGGTTGGTCCCCAGTTTTGTCAAGCCAGCCTATGTGCCTCACTGCGAGGTTCCGAGTTGCCATGTTATGGCTTGGGGTGTTTTTATTGTCCCCACCTGTCTCCTCACTGTTTTGTACTTTTGTATAGACTGCTTACTGTACTGTTATCGAGGGATTCGGTTCCCGAATTGACTGTTTGTAAATGATTGTATAGATTGTACTGTTTTGAACTGTTTGAATGCATGAAAAATGTTTTTGGCATACAGATTTTCACAGCTCAATGGACACTAGTTATTTACTGTCTTGGCTTCCGCCAGGCCTTGTACTCTGTTTGACTGTTTTTCTTTGTTCGTGAGCCTTGATAATCTCAGATTCTTGGCGATTCTGATGCTAAACCCATAGGGCCGAGTTTGGGTCGTGACAATCATAGATGGGGTAGTTTTTCTCATGAGTTTCAATTTCTAGGAACCATAGGCCACAACTTTCCCCTCTTACATCAAGACACAACCAAGTCCATCCTGGGACGCATCAAAATAGACGGTATAACCTAAACCTCTTTCCGAAATTATCAAAACTGATGCTGTGGTCAATCTAGTCTTAAGTTCTTGAAATGACTTTTCACAAGTCTCATTCTATACAATTTGACACCCTTCCTTGTCAACCTGGTCAATGGTGCGGCTAGTCTAGAGAACTCCCTTACAAAATGACGATAATACCCAGTTAACCCCAAGAAATTCTGGATCTCAAAAATATTTTTTAGTTGTTTCCAATCCTGTACAACATCTATCTTAGAAAAGTCTATAGTTACTCATTTTCTCAATACTACATGCCCCAAAAACCTCACCTCGGTCAACCAAAACTCGCATTTGTCAAAATTGGCATACAATTGGTGCTTCCTCAGCAAATCAAGCACAAACCGCAAGTGGTTCTCGTGTTCCCCCTCGGAGGCCAAATAAATCAAGTTGTCATCCACAAAGATGACTACGAAGCGGTTTAAGAATTCTCGAAAAACTCAATTCATCAAATCCATGAAGGAAGTAAGTGCATTGGTCAAACCAAAAGGCATTACAAGGAATTCATAGTGGCCATAACGCGTGCGAAAGGCCGTTTTCTAGATGTCCTCCTCCCGGACTCTCAACTGATGGTATCCCGACCTCAAGTTTATCTTCAAGAAGTAATGAGACTCTCTAAGTTGGTCCAATAAATCATCTATTCTGGGTAGAGGATATTTGTTCTATCGGTAACTCGATTTAACTTGTGGTAATCAATACATAACCGCAACGACCCATCATTCTTCTTTGCAAGGAGAGCCGACGCTCCCCAAGGTGATGTATTAGGGAGAATGAAGCCCTTGTCTAAAAGTTCTTTGAGTTGAATCTTCAACTCATGTAATTCGGCGGGTGCAAATCTATAAGGTGCCATGGAAATCGGCGCCGTGCCAGGCACTAAGTCAGTGGAGAACTCGATCTCCCAGTGGGGTGACAAGCTAGTAAGATTCTTAGAAAAGACATCCGAGTATTCATAAATTACTCTTAGCAATTCAACACGGGCCTCGTCACTCTCACTATCCAAGAAAGTCGCAAAAAGACCATTAAGCTCGCCCCTACCATAAGGGTAAAAAACTGGCGACAAGACCCTATTAACTTGGTCCCCCCGAAAATAAAAACAATCACCAGTCGAGGTGCACACTGTAACTCTCTGACGATTATAATCAATCACAGCATGGTACAAAGATAAACAGTCCATGCCTAAAATGACATCAAAACCAGACATGTCTAGCAACACAAAAGAAAATGGAAGTCAGCGCCTGGCAACCTCTATCTCACAACTACGAGATCCTCGGTCTAAGTCAACCGTACCCCTAACTGGTGACTCTACCCTGAGCGGATGCGGTAACTGTGCCACCTCTAACTCCAATGTAGAAGCAAAAATAGTAGATATAAATGAATGTGACATACTCATTAGCCAAAGAATTATACACAATGAAAATACCTCTCACAACTTAGGATCTTGGTAACTGCTCTAGCGTGGTAACAGCATATATGCACCCTTGTGGCCTCTGATCAACCTGCTCATCTCTCGGAGCATAGGCATGCTACACTAATTGAGCCGAAGTGGCTCTCTGATTAGCTCGTGAAGTCTGAACTGAATGAGCCAGCTAGTGGCTCTGAGTCTGCCTCAACCCTGATGTGCTAGATACGCCTCTTAACTGCGAACAAGCTCCCCTCATGTGCCCCGACTGACCACACTAAAAACCAGTAAGTCCTTGCCCTCTATTCTAGGACTAACTCTAAGATCGGTTAGGTGGTGATGGTAACATTTGTTGCCCTCCTCCCTTTTGCGGGCAGGAATTGGCCTTGTGACTCAATTGGCCATACTTGAAACATGAGAAACTACCCTGTGCATTCTTTCTCTGGTCCGCACTAGGTAAGGGAAAAGTAGATCTAGACTATTGTGACTGGGATTGTGATGAAAATGTGCCTCTGTTCTTCTTGAGAGGTCTATAATTCCCTTGTGACTCCTGACCCTTAGAGCTCGAACGCCGAAGTCTCTCCTCATCGGCCTGTATAGTGATCTCTACGCACGTCGCCACCTCCACAAGACAGTCATAGTTCTGAATCATATTTCCGGCAACCTCGAACAAAATCTTAGTTCTCAACCTCTTCTTAAATTCTATGCAAGGACGTTCTTCCGTTGCCACCAACTTTGGCGTAAACCGGGACAAACTAGTGAAGGTCACCTCAAACTAGGCCACAGATAGGTTAAGTTGCTTGAGGTCTTGAAATTCTTGCCTCAATCTCTCCCTAGTAGTGGGAGGTAGATACTTGTCTTGGAAAGCAACCGCTAAGGTTTCCCATGTCGGCTCCACTCTACCATTGGCGTATTTCTACTATTGGCCCACATCCCCCTTGGGGTAGTAACTTGCTAGAGTCACTCTTAGCTCCCTATATTCGATGTGAAGCATCTCAAATGTCTTCACCGTTTGTTCGAGCCACTCATCAACTTTCTTGAGCTCGGGGCCACCATGGAACTCATCGACTTGGCCCGCAAGAACTCTTTAGTGAGAAAACTTGCCCTTGACTTCACGGCGTTCTCTCGGGCTTAGATCTCTGCTCTTAACAAATTCATCGATTCCCTCAAATCCCTCACCATTTCTCAGGCTAGGGCCCTCATTACGGCTTGACCCGCTTACTCCGGAATCCCCGCTTGCCCTACTTGCTTGACCACATTAGCTTGGCCAGCTTGCTCGGCCACATTAGCTTGGCCGAACCCTTCCTTTTGCATCGAAACCTTATGGACCGGTACGTCATGTACACCTTGGCGAGTCCTACCGCGCCTCTTGCCTCTACCACCACGGGCTTGACCCCTTTTTGACATCCTAATTAAGGAATAAAGTAAACAATTTAGCACACGAACTAAAATGTACTCGCAACTTATCTCACACGTTCGATCACAACAACTCTATATATTTCCTTACCACATAAGCACTTAGTTTCACTCCATATAAGCACTTAGTCACATAAACACATACGGATTATTCCTATACGATGAAATTTGTCCCATAAAATACCAAGAATTCTCAGTAGAATAAGTATTGATCAAGTACCCTTCTAATGAGATCTTAAGGAATTTAATAGGCACAAACCACATCCCAAAGATTCAATCTCATACCTATCTAGTCATATAAGCATGTTATCATATAATTACTAAAATATGAAACATCTCCTAATCAAGTGAAATGAACCCATTGTGGCAAAAATGACCACTTCCCACGAGCCCCAACTATTCAAACCCGATAGCTCTGATACCAAGTTGTAACGCCCTCCAAAAATTGACATAATAAAAGTGTACCAACTACCACTCCTTACAGTAAACAAAAGTAAATTTCCAATATCCACGTCAACCCTAAATCTCCAACATTTGCATACATGATCATAAGAGATTTACAAAAACTTCCACATACGAATATACATTCCACGACTTTAGTATATGAATTTATAACATGTGAAATAACCAATCAAAAGTAAATAAATGCCCTTAAGGGCTACAAAGTCCAAGACTTAAGCCCAGTTACACAAAATGGTTGCTCGAACCCACACACATATAGCCTTTGGCTTGCAAAAATAATCACAACAAAACAAGAGCCTTGTGTTCTTAAAATGCACTCCACACCCTTAGTTTGGCGCAATCGCCACATCATTTCTTGCACAAAATCCCATAGGGTGAGCATAAAACCTAGTAGAAAATTCTTAACAAATTATATATATATTATACAATTCTCATGAGATAAAATGCATATGTCATGCTATGCTTTTAAAAGAAGGTTACATTTTCATTTTTTTGAAAACCATTATGCACAATGAAATCTTGAAAATTCAACAAGTCAATAATTTTAAATCAAGTTCAAGGGGTGGTAAATACGACTCAGGTAATCTCTAGGTTGGTGTCTGCAAGTGAGCATAATCCTCACTTTACCAGTAGCTGACCAGAAGGCACGTGATACCTCCTTCGCGCGTGTTTTCGGTCTTTCGTCCTAAACACTCAGGCCAACTTAACCAATATCAACTACATTCCCTATTCGGACTTACCAACGTATTTAACCTAAAAACAATTCAATGAGATCTTGTTTTACAAAAATTTCCTTTCTCAATGCAAAAATTTTTAAATCTCAATTCAAAATTCGTAACAACCAAATGAATTGAAATGCCAATGTAACATATATCAATGCATTATACTATTCTTCCATTTTCAATTCCTCCACATGATTTTTCCATTGTGATCACAATTTCCATTTCTTTTCCCAATATAATTTCACAAGATAAACATATACTCATTTATATCTATTGATGAGTAGCAACATTTCCATATTTCATGCATTCTCATCCACTTAGTCATTTCATGACTATATCAACATTTTGAACAACAAACTTCAAAGCCAACTAATTCTCAAAACCATGAAATTTCTCATTTACATACAACAATATGAAATTGCCCATCATTCATTCACTTTAACACTTTAACGAGCAAAAACTCATAAATTCTCAACATCTCTCCAAGAATTTCCAAATTTCTAGGCTTTCACCAAAAACTAGACATTTTTCCACTTTTTTGAAAGAATCTCTCCAACACAACACCCTTCCTTAACAATGTAGTTCAAATCCTCACAATTTTTTTTGAAAACAAGGTATGAACCCACCTTTAAAATCATCAAATACACTTTGGCCAAAATCGAATTTCAATACCACAAGTGAGAATCCCAAAATCAACATAATCTTGCAAAAAAATATATATGACTTTAAGAAAATTCCTGCCTCAAGTTCTTGAAAGAAAAAGATAAGAAAGCCCCAAAATCAATGATGTCAAAACTCGATCTCTATCGCACACAACATAGCCCTTGAAGAGTTCTCAAACTTTGATAAAGGAACTAGGGTCAAAACTTGAATGGATTTGGAAAAATCAAGGATTTAGTGAAGTTTGATCTAGGGAAAGTAGAGAGAAAGAGAAGAAATGTGTTTTTAGAGAGAGAGAGAGAAAGATGAAGAAAAAGTGACATATACACAACCCAATGAGAAGAAAATGAGGAAATTTTCGGACTCAACGTATTCTCGCATGTGTGCGCCTTTTCCTACAAGTACGGCACGCCCTTCACCTCACCTGTTTCCCCCCTGAAATAAAATTACTATTATACCCCTCAATCTTCCATTCATATATATATATATACCCTTAAGGCTGTATTACACTTAACGCCTCTCATCTATATCTCTCTCCCCTCTACTTTCTCTCATCTGTCTATATCTCTCTCTTCTCTCTCCTCTTTTCCCTCTACTCTCTCTCTCTCTCACTCTCGCTCTCGCTCTCGCTCTCACCTTTGCACCTCTCGCAGTCTGCCATCGCCCACTGTCCGCGACGCCTCCAGCTCGCACTGCCGCTTCACCTCCGCCGACGTTGCACCTCGGTCCACCTTGTCACTCCCTCACATCTCCTCCACCTCTGTCCACATCGCACCACCGCTCCACTTCCTCCGTCGTCCATCGGCGCCGATCTGAGATCTGTTGTTGCCGCTCCACCTCCTTCGTCGTCCATCACTACGGATCTGAGATCTATTGTTGCCGCTTCATCTTCTCTGTCGTCCATCGCTGTGGATCTGAGATTTATTTGTTGATGTTGATATTTTATTGATGATTTTGTTGATTTGAGATGATGTTGATGATGATCTGTGACTGTGTTGATATATATATATATATTTATTTTTTTTAGACTAGTGAGTTTTCGGGGTCTGGGAAACCCGATCCCCGTTAGGGGATGGGGACGGGGACGGTGATAGGTTCCCCGTCAGGGATTGGGGTCAGGGACGAGGAAATTTTTACCATCGAGGATCGGGGATAGGGAGTGTGATCCCTGGCCCTGCCCCGCCCCGTTGCCATTCCTACTCACGTGTGGCTCTTTTCTTGTACCTGCGATTTCACGTGCAATTATTTCAGTCTTGCACCTCGATAGCCGCTACTCACCGCACGTGCAACCTCACTTCCCGTACGTGTGGCCCCTCTTTCGCAGTGCAGCCCAAGCCCCCGTACGTGTAGTTCTGCCTTCTAACTATAATTTCCACTAGCTGGACTGAGACATTTGGGATCTAACCTCATGCCTCCCGAAACATGCGAACTCAACACCGAAATAAAATAAGGATGAGAATTTACAAAAAAAGAAAAAGAAAAAGATTTTTCAAAAACGATAAATCCAAATGGTTGACAAGGCCTCAAGTTAAACCTCGACACTCTAACATGAGGAATCCCAACATAAATAAAAAAAGAATGAGGCGGGTTTCGTACCCAGTCATCACAATGGTAGTGGTAGTGATTGTAGCGGTGGCAATGATGATGGTAGTGATAGTGGTAGTGGTTGTGGTTGTGGCAATAGTTATTAGTGGTGGCATGATGGTAATGGTGGTGGTGGTGGTGGTGGTAGTAGTGGCAGTGACAACGACGACGGTGGTGGTGATAGTGGTTGTGGCTGTGGTAATACTTATTAGTGGTGTCATGATGGTAATGGTGGTGGTGGTAGCAGTGGCAATGACAACAAAGACGGCGGTGGTGGTGGTGGACGTGGTGGTCAATATTTTAAAAATCGAACTGGTGAGCGAACTGAAAAAGAGATCCGGTCGATAGGTCACTAGTTCAACCATCAGGTTGAACCAGAATTGAACCATGATATCATAATTATTTTATAAATATTTTTATAATTTAAAAATAAATATAATACATTCATTTAAAATATTTTTTTATAATTTAATATATATATTCATCAAACATATATGTTTTATATATATTTTTATATTAATATTGTTTGTAGAAAATATTAATTATACATATGTTTAAGATAAATTAGTTTGAATACGATAAATATTATATATCTCATATATATTAACAAGTAACTTCGGTTATAGAGTAGTAATTCATACTCTTTGGAACTTGAAGTGTTGGGTTTATGTCCTTATAATATCGACTTTTTCAATATTGGACCAAACATAGCAAGCCAGTTCGGCTTGCTTTAACCCGGGCCAGTTTGTCCGATTTAGTGGTTCGGTTTAGCTAAAAATGACCAGTTTCAAGGAAGAACAGTTTAGAGGGTATATTTAGACCGAATGCTAGACCGGTTGACTGTTCAACTAGTCGAACTGACTGCGGTGGTAAAGTTATGACAGTGTATATTGATACTTGTACATAAGTATTTATAAATTCAGACAACATTAAATTTTCTATCACTTTAAATTTTCTTAACATTTAACATGCATTTTAAGAATCACTTAAAATTTTAAGTAACACTAATTGTGATTATCAAACAATCTTAATTGATTTTTATTTATACATTCAGTTTTAAGCGTTGAATTAAATTATCAAATAACATACATGAGAGGGTAATTTATATGAAAATTGGGCCGAGCTAGGTAATGGGCTGTTATGGGCCGCAGTACAAAGGGCCGAGTAAAATGGCCGTATAAGTTACTCCGGTCTTGTGGATGTTTTGGAGTTAGTCCGGTCCCAAAGCCCAGAAGTTAGTCCGGTCCAAGGAAAGATTGAAGTTAATGGTGTAAAGATGCTTTGGAGTTAGACCGGTCTTAGAGTTAAACCGGTCTTGACATGTTAGTTCGGTCTAACCACACCATGAGTTGTACATGAAAAGCCGAAGTAAGAGTATTAGAGGGGAGAGCCGAATTAAGGATAGTTCGGCCTATTCTACGGCTAAGCATAGTCATGTTTACTTCGGTCATATCGGAGTTCGGCCGTGGTAAAACCATCTCACTTGGTTTAAGCAGTGAGGGGGGTGTTGAAGGATAAGCATTATCCTTCAGGAATATGAATCCTAGGAGGACTCTACATGGAGAAGTAAGAATCCTACTGGGATTGTGCCACACGGAACCTATAAAAGCTCACAGACATCACCTATGGAGAGGTAACACAACTTTGTTTTCTGAATATACAGAGCTTTTGTCTATTTGTCAAGCTTACTGACTTAGGTATCGGAGAGGTTTCCGGCACACACCCGCCGGCTAGCTCACGTTTGTGTTTTCAGGTAATAAAGCGACGACGTACGGAGAAACGCAGACTTGATCAATAGGATTATACGAGAAGGTTTATTTCTTTCCCGTACAATTGGCGTCGTCTATGGGAATTCAGACAAGAACAAAACCTCTTGATCAAGCTTTGCTTCTTTAGAATCAATGGCGCACAACGACAATTTGCCACAATCCGCCATTGACGGACAAACACCAGAGGGAGGTGCAAGGCGCGAGGGTCTACCTCTTGTCCCTCCCATGGGAGATTTAGAGCCACGAAGGAAGAATCCCAGGAGGGATACAAGAGGAAGAAGGCAGACTAACAGCCTTCGTCACTCCCGTTCATAGAGTCCAGACAGACAACGGCGAATGATTGATCCTCAAACTTTGGAGGATCGCATCAAGGAACAAGACGAATTGATTCGTCGGATGGCGGCAGACATGGAATCTCTAAAGCGCCAGGTGAAAGGAAAAGGAGTGGCGACAGGAGAGGGGTGCACAAGCAAGACGCCCCCTCACCACTCGGAAAGTCGTAGTAGGAATACTACACCCTCTCAAGCAGAGAACAAGAGCCTCGGGGCGAAGCGTCACATAATCCAGATCTTCCAGAACTCGTCACTCCAGGTCTGAGAGGACGAGATCTGAAAGGTCGTACATCGAAGGAAGCACATACTGGCCCTCGCATACGCACCAGACAAGGTCTAGGAAGACAGAGTTGCCCAGATCGTCCGACCTACGATCCATGCTAGAAGAAAAGGCACGATGGAAGGAGGACGCCAGGGCACGTGATCCACATAGAGTTTCTGCCTTATAGCGGTTGGCTCTTCGGACGCACGGAAGCGTCGAGGTTGGAATGCCAATACCACGCCCTGCCTACGAACCAACGGACAAGGCATTGGCGAGACTACAGACCTCACCGTTCGTTCCGGCGATAGAGAATGCGCCCCTACCATCAGGCTTCCTACAGCCCAAATTTGCCACATACGAAGGGAAAACGGACCCCTACTCACACCTGAGCCACTTTCGCCAAGTCATGGCTGTATACCGACAGAACGAGGCCTTGATGTGCATCCTCTTCCCATCTAGCCTTGGCAACCTAGGCTTGACTTGGTTTGAGAAACTTCCAGAGGACAGTATAGCCTCTTGGGCACAATTAGCGGAGGCGTTCGTAACAAGGTTTCGAACAAGCACTAAAACCCCGGTGGAGATCGACCAGCTACTCTCCATCGACATGGGTGACAAGGAGACCCTAAGATCCTATAACAGTCACTACTGGGAGACCTTCAACCAGATTGGGGACTGTCCCACCAATCTCGCCATTGCACAGTACAAAAGAGGCCTTCCAATCGGGAACAGACTAAGGAACTCTATCACCATGACACCGCCCCTTACCATGGAAGCCCTGATGGAAAGAGTACATCAGCACATCAGGGTGGAAGAGGATAGCGCACGTGCCAAAGCAAAATCTGGCACGACCGTAGCACCAGAAAAGAAGGCCTCAGCAAAGGTCAACGCTGTAGACCGTCCAAACAGAAACGGACGTGGCAGAAGAGACAATGGAGAAGACCAGGACAAAAGATGGTTAAGAGTCCGCACTGCCACAACCACGGTCTTCAAGAAACCGATCTACCGAATACTTAGCGAGATTCGAGACGAGCCTTTCGTCAAGTGGCCAGCCAAGCTAGGCAAGGCTCAGAAGGACTACGACGACAGGTCACGGTGCACCTTCCATAAAGAAAAGGGGCACCGCACTGAGAATTGCACGCCATTGAGACAGCACCTGGAGGAATTGGTGGCGGCAGGCCACCTGGATAAATACATTGAAAGAGGGGCACAGACAGCCTCCCAGGACCATAATAACCCTAACGGAATGCCGATCGACGCCCCACCTCAAGGCGTAATCAACATGATACATGGAGTCTTTGAACCTGAGCGTGTATGCGAGCTCAGAGGATCAATTAAAAAGGCTGAGCACTTGAGAGAAGTGCTAAGTGCCCAACCTGCCATCAAGAAGGGAAAGACAGAGGCCACGAATGTCATGTCTTTTTCAGATAAAGACTTGGCAATGATATATTGCCCTCATAATGATGCCCTGGTCGTCACTCTCCGAGTTAAGGATTTTGACGTCAAGCGGATTCTGATTGACCAGGGTAGTTCATGTGAAATCATGTACTACGAAACCTTTAAACAATTGAAGTTACAAGACAAAGACTTGGCACCGGCCGTATCTCCCCTGATTGGATTCAACTCTATGCCAGAATGGCCCATCGGCAAAATAATCCTCCCAGTCAGAGCTGGGAGTGTGACGAAACAAGTGGAGTTCTGGGTGTTGAAGGTCCCCTCCACCTACAATATCATCTTGGGCAGAACATGGCTGCATGCTATGCGATCGGTGGCGTCATCCTACCACCAAGTAATGCAGTTTCCCAACGACACCGGAGTAATAGAAGAAGTCTATGGAGATCAGATCATGTCAAAGCAATGCTTTGTCACAGTGAATGGCAGCCGCCCTGCCAAATGATACGTTCATTCGGTAGAGGAACCTGAGAGTAATGAACTATTCGCAGATGATGGCAAAGCGGCTAGTCAAAAAGCGGTGGAAGACTTGGTAGAGGTAAGAATAGACGAAAAGAACCCGGATAAGTTCTTTTTGCTCGGTTTGTTGTTGTCCAGCACTGAGAGATTGGAGGTCTTGGAATTTTTGACCTCTAACATCGAAGTGTTCGCCTGGACACCATACGACATGCCAGGCATTGATCCCAACTTCATCTGTCACCAACTCAATGTCCACCCATCCGCCAGACCAATCATCCAGTGCACCCGCAGATCGGCATTCCACCACGCCGAGATAGTGGCGGAAGAAGTAGGAAACCTGCTGGAGGCAGGAGCGATTAGAGAGGTGCACCACCCAAGATGGATCTCCAACACAGTCGTAGTGCCAAAGAAAAATGGCAAGTGGCGTATCTGCGTCGACTACAAAACGGTCAACAAAGCGTGCCCAAAAGATAACTTTCCTCTACCACGGATAGATCAACTGGTAGACCTAACGGCAGGGCACAACCGACTTAGCTTTCTGGATGCATACAGAGGCTACCATCAAATCACCATGCATGAACTAGATCAGGAAGTGACATCCTTCACAACTCCAAGAGGACTATACTGTTACAAGGTCATGCTCTTTGGCCTAAAGAACGCAGGGGTGACATTCTAGAGAATGGTCACCAAGATGCTTGAGCCGTTGTTAGGCAGAACAATGGAGGCTTATATCGACGATATGGTGGTCAAGAGCAAGGATGAGAATGACCATCTCAAGGACCTAGGTGAGATATTTGAGATCCTGAAAAAGCACAAGTTACGCCTCAACGCGTTGAAGTGTGCATTCGGAGTAGGATCTGGCAAATTCCTGGGCTTCCTGGTGACCAACCGGGGTATTGAGGCCGACCCATCTAAAATCAAGGCTATTCAGGATCTGGAGAGACCAAACTCAGTAAAAGAAGTGCTGCATCTCACCGGCATGGCAGCTGCGCTCAATCGGTTCATAAGCCGGTCGTCAGACAGACTACGACCATTCTTCCATGCTCTAAAGGCCAAGTTTGAGTGGGACGACGAATGCGACTAAGCTCTGGAAAGCTTGAAAGAATACATGTCTTCTCCACCACTACTTGTAACCCTAATTTTCGGAGAAGAACTATTCTTGTACCTAGCAGTCTCACAGCACGCAATTAGCGCAGTATTGGTCCGTGCAGAAGGAATCCAACATCTGCCCATTTATTATGTCAGCAAGACATTGCTGGGCGCCGAAACAAGGTACTTGCCACTGGAAAAACTGGCATTAGCCCTGATGATGGCCTCAAGAAAGTTGTTGCACTACTTTCACGCCCACACTATAGTTGTCCTCACAGCCTTCCCATTAAAAGCTCTGTTTGATAGGGCTAACTTCTCTGGGCAAATCCTAAAGTGGGCAGTTGAGTTGGGGCAATACGACATCAAGTTCCAACCCAGAACTGCAATAAAGGCACAAGCATTGGAAGACTTCGTCGCAGAATTCACCCCAGGAAGTCATCATATCTGCCCAGTCGACCTGACTGAAGCAACCGAACTAGGGATGGAAGTTGACGTCGGAATAACGCAACCCCTAGCACTGGTTACTCAGTCAGGCCCCAAGGTAGACCAGAGTAAAGCAAGGAAGGAAAAAGCAAACCATGCTACACCAAGTCAAGACTCACCAACAAAACAAGACTTGGTACAACCAGATGGCGAGGGGCATACAGCAAACATGGACCTTGAAGAAGACACCAGTAACAAGGAAGATCCAAAGGCATCATCTGATCCCTCTACTTGCTGGAAGTTGTTTGTGGGAGAGATGTGAAAGCTCTTCGTGGATGGAGCATCCAACCGGCATGGAGTAGGGCTTGGCATAGTCCTCATCTCTCTAGACGGCTTAGTAGTGGAGCAGGCGATCAACCTTGGCTTCCCAGCATCAAACAACGAGGCGGAGTATGAAGCGCTTCTTGCAGGTCTCAAGTCAGCATTCCACATGAAAGCCACCGAGCTAATGGTCTACAGCGACTCACAGCTAGTGGTAAACCAAATATCTGGCTACTACAAAGCGAAGGATGACAGGATGGCCAAGTACCAAGAGTTGGTCAGAACAGAGGTCAAAAAATTTGATGTAGTCAGGATAGAACAAATCGGCAGGGAGGAAAACAAAGCATTTAACTAGCGAAGCGCTTCAATGGCAGACACCTCCATCCCTCATCCATTGCTGATCGACTACCTATCTAGACCAAGCATTGAAGACCCCGAAGCAGAAGAGGTATGTTGTGCAGAGTTAGGCCCTTCTTGGATGGATCCCATCATACTGTTCCTAAAAGACGGCACCCTATCGGAAGAGAAGAAAGAAGCCAACAGAATAAGAGCAAAGTTGCATTGATTTTGGCTCTCTCCATCATTGGCATTGTACAAAAAGTCATTCTCAGGACCTTACCTAAAGTGTGTTCACCCCAGCAAAGTGAAAGCATTCCTGTTCGAAATACATGAGGGTGTATGCGGCAGCCATCAAGGAGGAAGATCACTGGCATACAGAGCAATCTCGCAAGGATACTGGTGGCCATACATGCAAGCGGATTCAGAGAAATATGTCAAAAAATGTGAAAAATGCCAAAAGTTCGCACATCAAATACACCAACCTGCCAGAGAACTTCTACCTCTAACTAGCCCATGGCCCTTCGCAATGTGGGGATTGGACATAGTAGGGCCACTTCCAACAGCACCCGGCAACAGGAAGTTCTACCTTGCAGCAACCGACTACTTCACAAAATGGGTGGAAGCAGAAGCCTTGGCGTCAATCAAGGAAAAAGATGTGAAAAAGTTTGTCTGGCAGAATATCATCACTCGATTTGGCATACCAAAGGCACTGATATCAGACAACGGGACTCAATTCGACGGTAGGATTTTCAAGGGCTTTTGTGAAGAGTACAAGATAGAGTTCTACAACTCTACACCGGCATATCCCCAAGCAAATGGTCAGGCAGAGGCATCAAACAAGGTAGTCTTGGATGGATTGAAGAAAAGGTTAGACAGAGCGAAGGGCAAGTGGGCAGAAGAGCTCCCTCATGTTTTATGGGCTTACCGCACCACACCTCGCCGATCAATAGGGGAAACACCATTCTCCTTAGCTTATGGCATGGAAGCAGTCATCCCATTAGAAGTTGGCCTCCCCACAATTCGAAGCGAGAACTTTGACCCAGACTTAAATGGCGAAGCCATAGCATTGGAGCTTGACCTTGCGGAAGAAAGAAGAGACAGAGCATTGGTTCACATCGCCTCCTACCAACAAGAATTGCCCAGAAAGTATAATAAAACAGTGCATCCAAGGCAATTCAAGATCGGAGATTGGGTACTGCGCAAACTAATGGGAAATACCTTGGTACTAGGAGATGGCAAGCTAGGACCTAACTGGGAAGGACCTTACAAAGTGGTCGGATTAGCAGGCAAAAGGGCATACCACTTAGAAGATGAGGACAGTAAAGCAATTCCCAGGCCATGGAACACTGCCAATCTCAAGTTATTTTATTTTTAGCTTTTTTCTTTTAAGCATGTGTAATTTTTTACTTTCTTAATAAAACAAGTCGATTCTTTTCAGCATAATTGTTTTCAGTAGAAGGTAACTTTAGTAAGTTAGGAGCATTGTAAACATAGTTGGCCGGAATAACCAACTACGAACCCTTCTTAAGCCCAGGATAAGGATTCAGGCTGCAGGACGTTTGGTTGGAATAACCAAACATATTATTCTAAGTTGGCTGGAAAAACCAACTTAGAGGTTGGCTGGATTAAACCACCTCTTGTTACTCTTTAGCCGAAGTAAGTTTATGGCTGAAGAGTGGTTGGCTGGATTAAACCAACACCCTTCCTAAGCCCAGGATAAGGATCCAGGCTGCAGAATGTTTGGTCGGAATAACCAAACATATTATTCTAAGTTGGCTGGAAAAACCAACTTAGAGGTTGGCTGGATCAAACCACCTCTTGTTACTCTTCAGTCGAAGTAAGTTTATGGCTGAAGAGTGGTTGGCTGGATTAAACCAACTCTTGTTACTCTTCAGCCGAAGTAAGTTTATGGCTGAAGAGTGGTTGGCTGGATTAAACCAACTCTTGTTACTCTTCAGCCGAAGTAAGTTTATGGCTGAAGAGTGGTTGGCTGGATTAAACCAACTCTTTGTACTCTTCAGCCGAAGTAAGGTATATCGGCTAAAGAGTGGTTGGCTGGATAAGCTTAGATTGACCAGCTAAAATACCGAAATAACACATGCAGCAAGAGAAGCAATCATTCAAAGAAAGCAAGTACAAACAGGGCAGTAAATCGAGATAACACTCGGGCTCAAAAGAAAATTTTCATTAAAGTTCAAAACAGTCATCATTACAGAGCAGGGGACTCAGCCCGATTACAAGCCCAAGAAAGGAAAAAATTACAGAACTAGTTAAAAAGATCATCGAGATCGGCCTCAATATTAACACTGACTCCAGTTTCAGAGGTTTGAGCAGCCTTGGTTGGAAGCCCGGTCTCTGTTGGAAGCACATTTTCGGTCGTCAAGTCTTCGACCACTGGCTCCAACCGAGCCGACTGATCATTGGCAGGCGCGTTGACAACCGAAGTCTCAGTTTGATCATTTTTTTCATCATCGTCAGACACTTCAAGAAATTGTTTCTGGAGGTCGGCAGCATACTCCGCCAGTGAGGCCGGAATGAAATACAGTGAAGCATTGTAGACCTCGGTGTCAGGCCCACAACCGAAGCCGCTTCCACGCACTCTCCAACAGATTTGAAGAACAAGTCCTTCGCAGCTTTACACTGCTGGATGTATGCAGCCTCACCATCCTTGAAACCCTTCAGCTCGGCGTCTTCAGCCTTCTTCTTCAGAACTGATATTTCGGCGTCCTTAGCGCCTTCAAGCTGTGCTATCTCCCACAAGTATTTATCTTTTACTTCGGTAACGGCTCGCTATTTGTCACTGTTAGCTGAGGCAACTCTTAGCTACTAGTCCGGTTAGACGAGTTACCTCGGCCTCCAGCTCGGCCGTCCTTTGTTGAGATCGTGTTAGTTCAGCGGTCTTGGCTTCGGCTTCCGTCATTGCCTGCCTTGTTGTTCTCCTGAGCTCCAACACTT
Organism: Camellia lanceoleosa; assembly: GCA_025200525.1. Taxonomy (NCBI): domain Eukaryota; kingdom Viridiplantae; phylum Streptophyta; class Magnoliopsida; order Ericales; family Theaceae; genus Camellia; species Camellia lanceoleosa. The sequence continues at coordinate 40,128,874 of CM045764.1, forward strand.
TCCTATACGCAATGTTGTTCTTCTGAATGGCCTGCAAAAGAGTAGTAAACTCCCTTGAGCCGGACTGACAGTTGGAAAAAGTTAGACAGAGAAAACAAAAAGCTACTTACCAGGATCATTGATTTTGTTGATGACCGAATTGCCTTCAGCTCGGTGTTTAGTTGCTTTTGGTGGTGCTCCAGGTCCTTTGGAAGGCAAACACTCTTGGCAAGGTTGAAAGCCAACAAGTGATCCTTCTCAGCAACCACCGAGTCTGTATCTTGAATATCTCGGTTGGCAAAGGTGAGAATTGGAGCCCATTTAGAGGAATCAGCTCGGTCAGATTGCTCCGGTTGAAGGCTGGGTTGTGGGCTCGGTGGAAGAATGGGCTCGTTTTCGTCAACAAGGCGTTGCTCAGCTTGGCTAGTCCGAGCACGCTTGTTCGCCCGAGATGTTGAGGGCTGTTGAGAGGGGAGAGCCACCACGGTTTCTTGGGTTTGACTTTGTGGCGGTACTTCGGGTCTGTTAGTTTCGGTTAGAAGTGCCCTTACTCTGCTCCTTTTTGCCATTTCTTGTTCGGTAGTCAGAGGGACGAGGTTGATTTGGGGCAAGGTTGGATCCGGTTCTGATGCGTCTTCAAGAAGGAAATCGGTCACTCTGGCTTTCCGGCGACCGCTGTATCTGTAGGTCGGCTCAAAATCTAACAGCTTATCCCAACTCTGTTCTTTATAACGTAGTGCGGCGCGGAGAGTGGCAAGGTTGGGGTGACTGTACAATGAATAAATATGGGCTGGATCTGCATGAAGACGACAACTGTTAGCTCGGCTTAAAATTGGAAACCGAAGTAAGAAGAGAAGAATGCAAGGAAACCGAAGTAATTATACCAGGTATCCCTTTGTTCCAGTTTATACGTCGGCCAAGAATCTGGGCTTGATGATCTTCAAAGTTCTCAGACACCAGAAAAAATCGTCATCATTTAGGTCTTTATCCGATGTATCCTTAATTATTTTTTCACGCCGGCGGTGTATTCTCAAATAATATACCCACCCATCCTCTTTTGAACCTAAGGAATATTGGTGGAACAGTTCGGCTAGACCGAGGTTTAGACCGGCTTGGCGGTTTAGTTCGGCTACACCCATTATTATATGGTATGAGTTGGTGGAGAGCTGGGTTGGGCATAGTTTGGTTTGTCTAAGGAATTCACAAATCAAGGGTTGGACCGGAAATCTTAGTCCGGTCTCAATTATTGAAAGAAGGGTAAAGAGCACAAAACCTTCATTCCCCCATGGTGTGACATCTTTTTTGGCTAGGGTAAGGTGGACATCGTCAGGAATTTTATAATCCTTACGGAATTCGGCTAGGCCTCCAGGGGTTTCTACCAAAAATCTATATTTACCCATTTATTTTATAAGTTATAAATAAATTAGTTCGGTCGGAAGAATGTGCTTAGTAGCTCGGTTGAGCGCGCAGAGGAGTGCCTGGGCAACCTAAGTCTGCAAAGTGAAAAAAAAAGGTGTTAAGCACAGATCGTTGACCGTGCTACAAAATCAAAGCAAAGATAAAGAAGTCCTACTTCGGCCATGGGGGATGCTACAGGTTTTATCTTGGTTCAACAAAAATGGTTGGTGGCTCGGATTGAGTATGGGGTTCGCTAGATCGGTTTGTGTATGGGGTTTGTTATCTCGGTTTGAACTACGCGTTTTGTTACCTCGGTTGAGCCTCTAGGGGCAGCTTTCTTAGTTCGGTTCAAACTAAGGAAGCTGGCTTAGCCCCTGAAGACTTAGCTCGGTCGAAGGCTAAGGTTTCCAGTTTTCTAAGTTCAGACTTAGTTTTGTTCGATTATATCGGCTAAGATAAATCAGAAGATGGTGACCTATTGGAATTGCTATTTACGCAAGTTTTAGTTCGGTTATGGTCTGGCTAGATATACATATAGCGCAAACAGTATCCTAGTTCGGTTGGGGCATATTTATGGATCAAACCTAGTGTTTCTCGTGTTATTACATGAATTCAAGTGTTCTATGGTTGAGTTTTTTTTCCAGAAAAGTGTTTTGTAAAAACACGCGAAACAAACTATATTGGATTGAACAAAAGCAAAAATAAGAAAAGAGAAACGGATTCTGGATGCTTACCTGGTAGAGAGGAAGAGCTGGAGATGAAAGCAAGAGAGTGGAGAACGAGTTCTTCAGGTTGCAGAACGAAGAACAGGAAACCACAGAGCTCAAGAAGAGAGAGAGAAGACGGAATAGTAAGGTAAGTGATTTTTTGAAAAGTGAAAGGGTTTTTGTTTTTGTGAAAGAGATGGAGGCGGGAACTGTTCAAATTTTTGGTCTGAGTAACAACCGCGTCTTGATTCAGAATAACCAACTTATATCTTGATTAATGCTAAACCGAATCGATAATGACCGATAAGTGAATCGATGAACTCTTGAGCAGAATTGAATGGAATCAAATAAATTGAATAAGTTTGTCTGTTATATTGCATATTGTATCTGTTTGCTTGAATGATTATCTGTTTGAGTTATGTGTTTAAACTGTTAATTGAAGGCCTTATCGGCGGCCGATTTAGAAACCGTTTGAAGTTTTAGAATCAGTAGAATATTTCTGATTTTATGGTATATTTATCTGAAAATTGATTAGGAATGATTAAAGTAGATTAAATATTGATCAATGGCCAAGGTTGACCTATTTACTAAAATGCCACTTAGTGGCCACCAACACACACACACTTAGAGACCTTATACATGTTGAATCAAATCTCTTCCTCAGCCATTTGAGAGCTTAGCCGACCAAAGAGTTAGAGAAAGGGAGAGTTAAGAGAATTGGGTTCAATTGTTGAATTGTTAGAGACTTGGTATAATTGAGCTTGCTAGACTTGAATTTACACTCTAGGTAAGGGAATCATCTTCTTATTTTAGTGTTTGAGCTTAGTCTTGCATGATTCATGCCCATTTAGAGAGTTAAGTCATGATTTTGCTCATATATGTTGAATTGAAGCTTAATGGTTGCATGCATGTATGTATTTGGAAGTTTTGAGGTTGTAAGTTCATAATTCCTCACATGCATGTTCATAATATTGTTATAGTTCATGATTTCATCTTGTTTTTGAAGGAATTGGTTCATTAGAGCATGTTTTGGAACTTGGAAGTTGTTTAAAGTTCATGCATGTTCATTTGAAATCATATTCTTGAAAATGGTTTGAAATTGAGTTTGAGTTAAACACCCTTGGGCCTTGATTTCTTAAATTGAGCTTTAAAACTTGTTATTCTATGTGTTTGAAAGAGTTTTCCAGAAAATGGGCCCAGGAGGATCGAATTTGGAGCATCAAAACTTGGTTTGAAACTCAGAGGTCGAATATGGATTTTCCAGAATTTGGACGTCCGCTCGAGCGGGGGAAGTGCCGCTCGAGCGGGGAATTCATGCTCCCAGTATTTTCTTTGCATTGTTTTATAGTCCGCTCGAGCGGGGATTTTAACGCTCGAGCGGGAAAATCGCGCATCCAGTATTTTTGTACCTTTCATCAGTCCGCTCGAGCGACGGAATGGACGCTCGAGCGTGGGACTTTGTTTGCTTGTCCGCTCGAGCGGGGAAACCTGAGCTCGAGCGGAGGCCCTGTTCACTGAAACTTCTGAAATTGTTTTCTAAGTGCATTTTCACATCCTCATCCCATCCTAGGCATTTTTAGGCCTAGTTTAAGACATCTTAATGAGGATATAGATGTAGAACACACCGAGGCATATTAGGAAGTTAATTATTGTACTTCCCCAACTGTTAAACTTAGAGTGTGTTCAACTTGTTACTGTTTAGGGTTGGCTCTCGGGGACGCGCTCTAGCCGCTATTAGCCCAGAACACTGTGAGTAACAGATTGTGTAAAGATATGTTCAAAATGGTTATATTTTGATTACTGAACTGAACTGTTTAATGAACTGATATTGTTTATTGAATGAATGCATGTCCTGTATTTCGAACTGTATTGTGGCATCCTTAGCACCCACTGTTATTGACTGTTACAGAGCTCTGTCGGTTTCCTTGTGGAACCATACTGATTGATGGCCATCATTATTGTTGGGTCTGTTAAAGCCCGGTCCTTTTGGATCTACTGATTATAGGCTAATGGATGTACCACATATGACTGATTGATTGAAACACCGATTGACTGAAATACTGTATAATGAATTGATTTCATTACTGTAAGGACATTCATTCATAACCTCTTTACACGTTATGTTATTCACTGGGCTTCAGCTCACTGTTTATATATATATGTAGGTTCTCGGAACTGCATCGAGCTAGGAGCGTGGGATTGGTCCCCAGTTTTGTCAAGCCAGCCTATGCGCCTCACTGCGAGGTTCCGAGTTGCCATGTTATGGCTTGGGGTGTTTTTGTGTCCCCTATCGGTCTCCTTACTGTATTGTACTTTGTATAGACTGTTTACTGCACTGTTATCGAGGGATTCAATCCCCGTACTGATAGATTGTATATGGATTGTACTGTTTTGAACTGTCTGAATGCATAAAAATGTTTTTGGCATACAGATTTACACAGCTCAATGGACACTAGTTATTTACTGTATTGACTTCCGCCAGTTCCAGACTGCTTGACTGTTTTATCGTTTCGCAGCCTTGATAATCTCGGATTCTTGGCGATTCTGATGCTAAACCCATAGGGCCGGGTTTGGGTCGTGACAGTGACAGCTGCGAAGGACCAATCAGAGCCTGCCACGTGTCACTGGAAAAGGAAGCGATTCAGTTTCTGTGATTGAAGCGACGCTTTGACCGGATAAGTATAGTTCGGCTTGAATGTGGCTCGGCTCTAAAGGCTTCAGAGTATTAACTCGGCTGGAAAGGCTAAAGATTTATTTTAGCTCGGCTGGAAAGGCTAAAGCTTTAGCCCGGTTTATAGACAGGTAATCCCTATCACGCTACGCAGATGAAATTAAAGGGCAATTGAAAGGGTAATTTATATGAAAATTGGGCCGAGCTAGGTAATGGGCTGTTATGGGTCGCAGTACAAAGGGCCGAGTAAAATGGCCGTATAAGTTACTCCGGTCTTGTGGATGTTTTGGAGTTAGTCCGATCCCAAAGCCCGGAAGTTAGTCCGGTCCAAGGGAAGATTGAAGTTACTGGTGTAAAGATGCTTTGGAGTTAGACTGGTCTTAGAGTTAAACCGGTCTTGACATGTTAGTTTAGTCTAACCACACCATGAGTTGTACATGAAAAGCCGAAGTAAGAGTATTAGAGGGGAGAGCCGAATTAAGGATAGTTCGGCCTATTTTGCGGCTAAGCATAGTCATGTTTACTTCGGTCATATCGGAGTTCGGCCGTAGTAAAACCATCTCACTTGGTTTAAGCAGTGAGGGGAGTGTTGAAGGATAAGCATTATCCTTCAGGAATATGAATTCTAGGAGGACTCTACATGGAGAAGTAAGAATCCTACTGGGATTGTGCCACACGGAAAAGCTCACAGACATCACCTATGGAGAGGTAACACAACTTTGTTTTCTGAATACACAGAGCTTTTGTCTATTTGTCAAGCTTACTGACTTAGGCATCGAAGAGGTTTTCGGCACACACCCGCTGGTTAGCTCACGTTTGTATTTTCAGGTAATAAAGCGACGACGTACGGAGGAACGCAGAGTTGATCAACAGGATTATACGAGAAGGTTTATTTCTTTCCCGTACACTACATTTATTAATAAGAGATGATTCTTATATTTGAGTTTCATCATCGCATGAATAATTTTTATTTTTTTAATTTCCTCCTACCAATTAAAAATAATTATACACAAAAAAGGGTTGGAATATTAAGCCATGTTTGGTTTTGAATTTACGAAAAAGAGAGGGCGACAACATAAACTAAATTTATGTATTTTTTTAGTTGGGCTAAGAAAATGAATTAATTATTTTTGTGAAATAAAAAAATAGAAGACTGTCAAAGATTAGATGGTGCGGTATTAAATACATAACTCATTTTGAGTACTACCAAATAATAACAAATTGACAAACCGAAGCAACCAGCTACTGGAAGAATCGAATAATATGAAAACGTAGGACTCCAAGGCCTTTCTTCAGACAGCTATAAGCATCTCTACCCTCCACAAAAAAATAAAACATGAAAAACAAAAAGAAACAAAAGGCTACTCATCAAAAAGGGGTACGATTGACATGGGAAATGCCTTCCACATTAAACAAAGTAAAACATGGAATCTTTTTTAGTTAACTCACTTGTTGCCTTTTTTAATTTTTAATTTTATTTTATTGTTATTTTAAAATATATCTACTATTTCATTTAAAAAAAAATAAAAATATATTACATTGGTTGGACACATAATTGCGCTGAGAGATGGATTTAGATAAGAAAATTATTTATTCACGTGATTTTTTTCTCTTCAAATCCCCTCAAATAATGTGACAAATAAAATTTAAAAAATTGGCACACTCTTATATTCTCTCAAAACTTTTTTTATATATATTTTGTCTTGCCATTTCATTCGAAAAATTGTGTGAGAAAGAAATTTTGTGAATTAGCTATCCTAGTTTGGTCTAAAAAAGTACAAAAAATAAAATATACTAAATAAGTTAATAAGATAAATTATTACATTCAAATTATAATCATTATATTTTTTTTTTCCTCACAAAAATATTAAAAAAAAAATCAAATTTTTTTTTGCCAAATGAACTTTTTAGTCCCAAACTTAGGCTTCGGTTGGGATGTAGAGTCTGGGGCTAAAAAGTCTTATTTGGTTTAGGATTTTTGACTTTTTTATTTTTTATTTTTGTGAGAGAAAAAATAAAATGATAATAATTTGGATGTAACATTTTATTTTATTGATATTTTAACATATTTTATCTTTTTATGATTATTTTAGCCAAAAAATCTCATTTTAATCTACACCAAACGAGGGCTGAAAAAATCTCCAACTCTAGGAAGTGAATTAAATTTTTTTTTTGCTAAACGACAACTTAGAAAAACAACATGTTAGTAGATAGAAGTTGGTCCTCACGTGTACCACCAATTCCCATGAACTCAGCACTTTCTTGCACTTCCTCCCCACGTGTACAAGAAATTGTGATCATCTTAAGACTTTGAAAGATTTGTTTACCACTTAGCACTTTAATAATATTGGAAAATGTTTTTTAGATAATCTAATGTAAATAAATAATAAAATAAAATAACAAAATAATTTTTTTAAAGAAATTCTAATTTACAAAAGTTAGAACAGGGTGTGATTGAAATCAGTGTTTGAACATTGTATATTTAAGACAAAAAATTGACCTTTCCTCTTATGCTTGCGATTGATAGACGTCTTCCATCATCTAGAGTCACTCTCATTAAAAAAAATAATAATAAAATAAAATAAATTCCATTATATTGAGATCTAGATCCTAAAAAAGTAAGAAAATAGGATTTCAAATTTTACATTTATTTGTGTGGCTGATTATGAATAATTGAGGGTTCTTGAGACAAAAATAACGTGGGATAGCATTGGTTGTTTGCCATGCAGCAGCTGCTGGCTAGATATTGAATTTATGAAAATTAATTATAACTTCATCCACTTCATTTTTATTTTATTTTTATCTTTTTTCTTTATATTTTTTTTTGAAAATTACAACAAAAAAATTTCAGAGTTTGACCTTTATAACAACATAAATCCTGAGTTTTTAATTTTTATTAATTTAAATCATAATCTTTTAATTTTTTTAATCTAAACTATTTGGATATTTTGTTAAGAAAAATAACATTTTAGGTAGTAAACTCTGCACATAAAATGTCTAAATCTTCATTTTTCATTTAGTTTAACAAATAAAATATATTTTATTCCATTTGTTTAACTTAACGAAAATATGTTTAAATTGAAAACAAATCAAAAGTTTTGAGTTTGAATTAACAAAATAAAAATTAAGGGTTTATTTTGTTATAAGGGTCAAACCTTTTTTTTTTATTGTAATTTTTTTTTTCCCCCTCTATATAAGTAAGATGGGCAAAATATACACATGATCCTTATCATGTGTTTTGCTTTTAACTTTTTACATTGTATCAATTTCGTCCAAATGATAATATTTGAACTAAGGATTAGGTTTCTCTCAAGTTTAAAATCTCAACATGAGAGAATTTGAGGGGCTCATGGGGCCCACCATGGATATTATTTTTGATGATCTAAACTGTTCATTTTGTAGGGCTCTCCATGCATATAATTTATGAAAAAAATTAATTCGATCCGATAATCGTAACAATTTCATTTTGTTATATTTGTCTCAAAAAAAGAAAGAAAGAAACGAATTAATGGTATATTTTTAGAAAAATACTTATTGTCTATTTTTTCAGAGACAAATGTGATAAATAAAAAATATTATGATTATCAGATAAAAATATTTTTTAATGAATTATATATACAAAAAACTACAAAATTATATAAGCGATTTGGAGTATCGAAACGATACCCATAGTGAATTTCGTAGGCCTCTAAAATTCTCTCAAATTAAAATTTATACTTTTAAAAAAAAAAAAATCTAACCGACTATAATATAACCGTTATACAATACAAAATTTGGGATACTTACGTATAAGTCCTAATAAGTAGATTTATTATCTAATAGGTCTTATAGAAAAAATTTGTCATAAAAAAAAGTTACTAATTTTAAATTTTAATGACAATTTATAAAAATCATGACAAAAAAGTCACTAATTTTTAATTTTTAGCGACGTATGTAAAAAATTATCACAAAAAAATTATTTTTAGTGATAATTTTATCAAGACTTATTTTCAATAAGACTTGATAAGAATTAAGTTTAATTATTAAGATTTATAAGTAGTTTACCTTACAAAATTATCTATTAAGATGGTTCTGTATAGATAATTTTGTGGTAAATAATTGTAGTGAGCTACAATTGGAATTTATCTCCGACAAAGATGGAGATATGTTTGAACCTTCGTGAGGGAGAGGGAAGAAGCTTCATTTGTCTAACCTATTTAATACTAATAATAATAGGGAGAGAGAAGAAGCTTCATTTGTTTAACCTATTTAATACTAATAATAATAGGGAGAGAGAAGAAGCTTCATTCGTTTAACCTACTTAAGAGAGAGAGAGAGAGAGAGAGAGAGAGAGAGAGAGAGAGAGAGAAAAGAAGCTTCATTTGTTTAATAATTTTAGAAAACTCCTATATTTGCTCCATGTGCCACATGCTAACGTTGACTCCATCAATTACCCTTGTTTTCATACTCATCCCTTACTCTCAACTTGTCAGTATTTCATGAATAATAATACCAATAACTACACATCCAAAATAATAATAATAATAATAATAATAATAATAATAATAATAATAATAAATATGATAACTATATAATCAAAAAAAAAAAAAAACCTATACAATCATAACTTGATTGTTATATAACTTATCACCACTGCATAAAAAATAATACAATAGTGGAAAATTATATGACACGATAATTACATTTTTATTGCATTTTCTCATCTGTAAACATAAATGAGTCTTATATATATTTATTAGTAGGAAAAGATTATGGTGCACACTCCTCAGATGGTAGTAGAGTATGTACTATATGCACCTTATAATTATAGAAGAAAATATCATAATTTCATACTTTATCAATGATAACTATAAAAATAAAATAAAAAAAATAAAAAGTCATAACCAAACACTACTGAGGCATAGCTAAAGATCTTATGAGTCAAAATTAAAATATTATCATAACTAAAGAAGAAAGGTAGTTATAACTAAAATATATGATACACCTCTTTCAAAGAATATGTATAATAAAATTTTTCTTATTAATATGAGTCTTAGTATCTCGTATGTAAGAGTGAAAAAAATAGAATAATAAATAAGATTGTGTATAGCATTATTCCTTTTTAAAAATACAAGCCATTCTAATGGGTTTTTTATTTTAAAATATTCACCTTAGCGTCATCAATTTTGGATAAAATAAAAATAAAAAATTAAATAAATTTTTTATTTTTATTTTTATTTTTATAACACTACTCTCTAAACAACACAAATAAAAAAAAACGAATATCAAAACATAATTGTTATTATTTTGTTGCAAAACATAATAATCAATGGAAAGAGGTAAATGGCCATTCGCTTCTCAATATGATAGGTTGAGGTTAATGGTGGCATCTATACTTGTTTATCAAAATTTTATGCAAATTGCGATAGTAGTTTTTATACTTTAGTTTTGTATTATTTTGATTTCTATAATTTTAATTGGTTTGATTTGTGATCTTCAATTTATGATTTTGTTTTAATTTGATACAATTAGTTACAACTCTTAACATTTTTTTTTAATGAAAAATATACATGTAAATGGCATGTATCATATTTTTTAGAGTAAAATTATAAATTTACTAACCCCAGTAAGTTAACCTTAACTAATTTAGTGATTATTTTCAGTCAAAAATACTAACAACATTATTAATTGGATTAAATTGGAATAAAATTTAAAATTAAATATCAAAATTGTGCCAATTAAAATATATGGACCAAAATTCTATAAGGGACAAAATGTAGGGACCACCAGTGTAATTTGTCCTAAAATTTTTAAGAAAAATTCAATTTACCATTTTGTGGTTTGGGCTCAGAGCAATTTATCCCTTCGTGATTCAGAAATATGCAATCAACTCCATTCTCAACTAATCATATTTAACCTTATGTACTTCCAACAAGATTTTTAATAAGAGTGTAAATATTTGTAGAATTATTCATACTTGTTACACCTTTTAATGAGATTATGCCAAAGAGATTAATAGGTTTGACTTTGTCTTGTACCTATATGAGTTTCCATCATATGACTAGTGTTCTCATTAATTCCATAACACAATATCAGCATGTTAAGTTAGTATTTCTGAATAATAATCACTCAATCATTAATATTATCATTTAATTATTATTTAACAGATTAGAAAGGTCTAAAAGATGAAAACATTTTTATGATTACTAAGAAGAAATCATGTCATGATGTCCAAAGAGAGACTCTCTTTTAAGAGAGCCCTGCATTACATTGCTAGAAGAGGCAAAGTCCAGGTACTGATGATGATGAGGGAGGTTGTTGTGGAGAAAATATGATTTGTCATCTGGGTCAACCAACTCCAACTCCAGCTCCATCTCGTGCTCGTCCTCGTGCTCGTGCTCGTGCTTGTGCGGAGTCTGCATAGGCAGCTCTTGCTGCATCTGGATGCAAAATATCTCGGCTTGAGCCACTGCGAGCTGCATTTGGAGCTGAGAAACCTGGTTTTGGAGGTAGGATATGGCTCCAACGCAGCCGTAGACAGGGTCTCTCATCCTTGCATTTGCTTCGTACACTATACTGCTCACTGCATCTGCTCTTTGATGAACTGGAAGATCCTACATTAATCCCAAAAAACAAAGTATAATGATATGTATTGAGAATCGGATGACATAATCTTTATTTTTAAACATCATTCATGATAAATAAATAAATAAATAATAGCTAAACTTGTCAGCTATAAATATAAATATACATACTATAAAGCTTAAAATCTCGATATTAAAAATGAATCTAATTCACATATTTTAATTTTTTGATAAGTTAGAGTTTCCTAGCATTATTGATATATATTGTCCAAATGAACAAAAGCTTAAAAACATATATGTGCAGATAATGACATGTCTACATACAGAGAGAGAGAGAGAGAGAGAGAGAGAGAGAACCTGCAACATTTTGCTAACATTGCTAGCACCAAAGACCTTGTGAACGATGGCGAACTTGCGGGGGTCATCGGAAGGGAAGTAAGGAGCAAAGATGCAGTCCTTGGTGCATCGACGTCGCAGCATCTTGCAGGAAGCACAGGGTGAATTTCCACCCATTTTTTTCTTTTTCTTGGGAAAATCTTTGAGAAAGTTGGTGGTAAAGAAGAGAAAAAAGATGAGAAACAATTATATAAGCTAGGAAGAGAACACAAGCTTTTGGAGTTTGTGGAGAACGAAGGGGACTAGAGTGTGGATATTTATAATAGCTAGTGTACATGCATAAGATCAACAAATTGTTAATTATTTAGGAAAATGTCAAATTAAATAAATAATTTGCAAAGATCTCAGTTATTTATTTATTTTTTAAGGTCTTAGTTATCATTGAGTTTCGAAAAAGATTTGGAATCATTTAACAGAACCCTGTGGAATGAACCAAATTTAAGGGCAAGCTATACTTGTCCTTTTAGAAGTACTAAAAAGGAATTCAAAGCGGTTTGATTTTGTCAATAAAAGAAAGTAATCAAAGGACTTATCATTTATTATGTCGCAAGTTTAAAATTTATAAAAACTAATTATTTTAAATTTTGGAGTTATTGAAAGTTTTTCTGGTCGTTAATTTCAAAAACTCAAGATTTAGTTGAGGTATGTGTAAGTTGGTCTAGATCTGATAATCAAAAGAAGAAAAAAATACCAAACATCTCAAACTTTGAGGCTATTAAATATTTGCCTGATCGTTAATTTTAGAATCTCAAAATTTTGTCAAGATGTGTGTAAATTAATTGAAATACTTGATTATCAAAACGAAAAAAAGAAAAGAAAAAGAGGAGAGAGAGAGAGAGAGAGAGAGAGAGAGAGAGAGAGAGAGAGAGAGAGATGTTAAGCTCCTAACTCTAATTGACAGTACTTTTTGATCATCTTGTTGCTGGAATAAAATTTGGTAGGTCCAACACTAGGCCCGAACCCATGAAAATTTTATTCTCTCTAGCCCACATTTTTAATTGGGAAAATTACTTTTCAGTCCACATTTTAAAAATAATTACAGATTTATAGAAAGTTAATGTATTTAAATCATTAATATTTATAAAATTTATCACTAATTTATAATTATTTTTTGTAAATATAATTAATTTCATATTTTTCCACTTTAATCAAGGTCAACAACTGCTATAGGTGTGTAGACACTTAAATTTTTTCGTGTCTTGATTACTGTTTGATTAATCAAGGAAAATAAATTTTTTCGGTTGATCAAAATTAAGATGGTCAAAATTTTCAAATGGATATGGGTCCTATTAAGATTATGGATCTTAACTCATTTAAAATTATGAGTCACATCAAAAGAAAAGTAAACTTATTTTGATAATTGGGTCAACTCAAAAGTGTGAGCCCCATGAAGATATTTTGTCAAAAATATTAGTGGAATAATTCAAATTCAAATTTAAATTTAAATGCAAATCATATCCATAAATTAAGAAATAAATTGTCATTTTCTTAGAAATTCAAATCAATTTTGGCGTTTTCAAAATTAACTCTCCCCTCCTAAGCCATTAAATAGAGGCTCTCATTAGGGGAAAAGGAAAACATTCTTTGGCTAATGGTCTTGCAAGCTCCTAAGCAATTTCGGGACTCTGCCAAATTCTCTCCTTAAAATTATCTCTAAAGTTCCTCAAACATAGAAGAAAGGATTACAAAACACTTCAAACTTGTGCCAATCCTTTCAAGTTACAAATATAACTTTGATCTCTTTTTTCAAAGATATCATTTCAAGATTTGTTCGAGATCAAGCCATTCAAGCCCGAGATCAAGCCTTTCTTCTCCAAGTTTCTCCATTCGAAGACTTGAAGAAATTCATCAACTTGTCTAGTTCGACAACAAGCTTTTACAGTTGTTGAATTACGTCAATTTCGGAGATCAAATAAGAGGATCTGTTCTTTTGTAATAAAGCAAACAACAGAAAATTGTACCTATTTATTATAATCAAATAAAATTAATTATTTGTGCATTTATTCCGCATCTTAATTGCAGGATACGAAATTTATGTTTACAAATTTTTGGCAAGCCCAGTGGGACCTCTCTGCCTCTCATCTCTTTCTCCTAAGGCACCTTCCCGGAGCCTTGTTTGATCAAGCATAATGGCTTCAAAGAAAGTTCAAATTATTTCGATCAATAAGAACGTCTATAAGAATGTTGCTGTCATGATCAGTAACAACAACACTTCTTCGATCACTCGTAGCAAGAAGGTTTCTCTCCATACCCAACACCCGTAGCTTCTGATGTAAACTCAAGTACAGGCTCACACTCGAGATCATTTCCTAGTAGTCCTTAACATTCAATTTCATCGAATCACTCAGATTTGTCTCGCTTGGTGGCTATGCAAGTCATGACCACTGGCACCACTTTAGTGGAAGAACAATTGGTGACTATGGCTTGTGCCATTGACAAGCTCACCAAAACTCTAGAAGAGAAAGATCTTTAGATTTCCACCTTGATGAACAAGTTAGAAACACGAAATACTGACGAGGCAAGTCAAGACAATTCTCATCCACCTGGCTTTACACCACAAGGCACGTTTGTTGAAAAGGTGAACCCTATATCTAAGTCCAAGCAAGTTGTTGGTGAGGAAACTTGCCATATATCTATTGCGAGGCAAGCGATTGGCACAAGTAGTTAACCAAAATCTATTGCTTCTTTGTCTAGTTCAACAACAAGGTTTTAAAATCGTTGAATTATGCCAATTTCGGAGATCGAATAAGAGGATTTGTTCTTTTTTAATAAAGCAAACCACAGAGGATTATACCCATTTATTATAATCAATAAAATTACTTATTTGTACATTTATTTCGTGTCTTAATTTTATATAGATGATATTCTCATTAAACAATTGTAAGTTTATAGTGACCTAGAATTGTAAACTTATTTTATCTGAAGAAGCAGGAAGAAACAGGATTAGCACTAAAATAATAAAACAGTTTAAATACTAAAATAATAAGACAGTTTAAATAATAAAGTTTAAATAAACATTAAATAAAACATTGGTAATGAAACTTACAATTGCTTAATAGAAGTAGCTGCAAAGAATTGCTTTGAAATACATAGAAAATAAATTACAAAGATAGCTAATTTTTTGAGGAAGGAGTGCTCTCAAATTCTTTTCTAACTCTGCCTTATTCTTGACTGAAAAGACTCTTTTATAATCAAAAGAGACTACTGTTAGCCTTGTGAGTGAATGATTCTGACTTGAAAGGAGCATCAAGAGCACATGGGAGCTGTCTGCTGCTTTCGCTGAGTGACTAAAGTTGATGGCTGCTTTTTTCTGTGCTGAATTTGTCGGTTGGATGAATCATGATGAATAGTAATGTTGACTTTTTGATGAATAGTGAATAGTAAAATTGACTTTTTTCATTATTCATTGCTTGGAGGTATGTGACTAAGGGAATCAATATAGATATATATATCAGCAGCTTTTCTCAAAAGACGAGTATTTATTGAAGCTGATAATTATAGCTATATAGAATCCAATGACTGAATTAAGCATATGGGTCCTGAACATCTTGAAACTTGGGTCCATATGGATTTTGAGTAGTTGAACCTTCAGAAGAGTTTGAATTTTCTAAACCATCTTCTAAACTGCTGTTATTCGAGTCTGACTTGGCTTGGACCATGAGGAGACGAGCCATTTGGAAGAGCTCATCTTTGGATGACTTGGACTTGGGCTTAACCTTTGATTTGGACTTATCCATACTAGGCTTTGCTGACTTATATTTAATTTTTGATTTGGATGACTTGGGCTTGGAAGAACTGGATGTTGGGCTTCCAAGATTGACTGGAGGAAATTGGCTTCCTTATGTTAATGGCGCAGTTGGGTTTTGCTGAGCTTTAATCATGGCAAGTGTAAGGGCATGAATGTTAATTGGGAATTCAATTTGAACAATTTCAACAATGCGTGGAATCTTGAAATTATCTCTCCATTTAACTATGTGTTGTCAGTAAATAACATCATCAGAAATACCATATTGCCATTTGAATATCCAAGGGATTTTGTATTTGGATATAAAAATAAGCAATGGAGGGAATGTTCTTTACTATGGAGTGAATGAGAAAACAGTGGAGAAATAGTTGACTTGTTCCATAATTACGGATGGGAAGATTTCTAGGATGGCGCCATGCTGAATCCACCATCGTAGAAACCAAGTAGGTAATTCAGATTTGAATTTTTGATCAAACTGGAGAAACCAGGAGTGACTATTTGTCTCATTTTGATACAAGAGAACTTTGAACCAAGCATCAATGTAATCATAGTAACTGTATTGAATTGAATGATCAGGCAAATCTCTTAGTTAGTAAGGAGAACCCAAATCATCTAGAGAAACAAAGTTATGAATATAGAGTGAATGATACACAATTTTACTTGTGTAAGTGCGGTCATAAATGAGTTTAATCACAATAGATTGATGATTGAACATGATATCTTTATAGAAGGTAATTGTCTTTTCTAGATGGAGAGGAACAAAATGCCATCTAGGAGGGAAATAAGATTTTACCAAATCATGAATAGTATGACTCTTTGGGTGACTGGATTCTTTGAAAAAGAGATTAGTAGTAGTAGATTTAACATAATCAGACCGAACATATTTAATAGGGTTAGGAGGGTAAGGAGTAACCGCTTGACTAGATGAAGCGAAGGGATCAGTAGCCAAAGCAGATGTATAACTGGGCTTAGGAATATTACCAAGAATTTGGTAACGGTTAACCAATTCAGCAGGGTGATATTTGGTGACCAACTCCAAAGGAGAAGGAACAAAAGGTTGACTGGATGGGACTAAGACTTTAGAAGGAGGCCTGGGACGAGACATCTGTGAAATAGATAAATGAAATTAGCATCCACAGAGGATATCTAATTGATCAGTATGTGAATGTAAACAATTAATATAATGAGAAAGTTGTTGGCGTTGAGCTTTAATCCGATGGAACTGAATATATTGAGCACATTTAGTGGGTGAATGGGTTGATTTAAGTAAAGCAAGGCTAGAAGCAGTATGCTTAATCAAGGATTTGTAGTGCTTAATTTTCTGTTTATGGTATGAAATAGAGGGAATAGGCATTATTATCCACCCTGTAAAAATTCTCTTGTAAGAAAATCAGGAATAGAATTTTGACAACCAGGAATATATTCAATGTCAAAATCAAAAATACTTAATATAGGTTGCCATTGGGCAAAAATTTGCTTACTAACAAGATTTTGAACATCTTTTTCTAAAGCATACTTAGCAGATTTACAATCAACACAAAGTAAAAATTTTTGATTTAAAATATCATCTTGAAATTTACTAATACATAAATCAGTAGATAAAATTTCTTGTTTAATAGTACTATAATTCTTTTGTGTTTTATTCCAGACACTAGAGTGAAATCGAACAATTTGTTTAGATGACTGAGTAGTGACTTTCTGGAGGAGGATACCACCATAACCAATATCAGAGGCATCAGTTTGAATAATTTTAAAGGAATTTTCAGTAGGAATTCCAAGACAAGGAAGAGACTTGACATATTGTTTAACTTGTTTAACAATAGTAGTACGGGTAGGAGACCAAGGGGGAGGATTGTCCTTTAATCGATCAAATAAGGGTTGACAAGTTTTCCTAAGGTTTTTATAAAATTCAGCAATATAATTAAGTGATCCTAGAAAACGTTGTAACTGGGTTTTCTCTAGAATTTCATCAGGAAATTTAGAAGCAAATTCAATAGATCAACTAATTGGTAGAATTGTATTCTGGTGAATATCATATCCTAAAAATCTGACTTTAGTTTGGAACAATTTAATCTTAGGAGCAGATATGACTAGACCATGACTTTTAATAGTATAAAAGAAAGCGGTAAGATGTTTCCAATATTCACTAATTGATTTTGAAAAAATGAGAATATCATCTATACAAACTATGGAAAAATGACTAAATGGATTGGAAATATCATTCATTATATTTTGAAATTCACTAGGTGCATTTTTTAATCCAAAAGACATGATATTCCATTCATAGTGACCAAAGAGTGTAGTAAAAACAGTTTTATATCGGTCTTTAGGATGACTTTGGATTTGCCAAAATCCACTTTTTAAATCAAATTTACTAAAAATGACAGCTTGATTAAGTCTTTTGATTAAATCTTTTTCATTAGGAATTGGATATCTAATACATTCTAAAACTTTATTTAATAGTTTATAGTTAATAACTAGGCGAGGGACACCTCGTTTTAATTCAGCATTTTTGTTAACATAAAAGGCAGGGTAAGACCAATATGATTTACTATGACTAATAATCTTATTTTTTTAATAATTCATTGATTTCTTTTTTACACATTTCAACTAATTCATGATTCATTTGAATAGGTCTAGATTTAGTAAAAATTTGTCGTTCATTAAAAATTTTAATATATGGAAGTGCAACTACATGTTTTTTCCTATGCCAGAAGGCAGTGGGAAGAGTTGAACAAAGAATTGTTTCTAATTTTAATTTAAATTCTTCAATTTGAGATATAAGAATTGGGTTAGCTAATTGTTGATCAATTCTTTTGTAATTAACTTCTTCTTTAAGAAATCTTAACTGACGAGTTAATCTATTAATAGTTTGAAAAATAGAATAATCTTTTAATTGATGTAATTCAAGAGTTTCAAGGGGAGATAAAAATTTAAAAGTAACTATTTGGCCAAGGGCTTGAGTAGTTATTCCTTGATTGGAAGTAGTAAAGGGATATAGCAAAAATATAAATGGTGTTCCTAAAATAACTTTATCAATCATATTTCGAAGTAAAACAAAAGATGTTTTAAAACAAACATTATTCTAGCAAATATGAACTTTTGGTAATTTATACTTAATATGCATTTGACTACCATTAGCAGAGGTTAATTTTTCACTAGTTTTTTTTGTAATATTTGTAGGGATTAATCATTCTTGAATACAATTAAGATCAGCACCAGTATCAATAAGAGCAATAACTTCTAATTCGAAATCATTAATTACTAGTTTAATTTTGGAGTACCATTTTTGAATATGTATTTTATTGAGAAGATTTAATCTTTTGTTTTCAAAGGAATGAGTGGATCGATTATCAAATAAAAGATTATTAGGATTAGTATGTTCGGATTCATTATCAGATTTTTCTGGGAAAATGGCATCATTAGCTTGGAAATTATCTAAACTTTTATTAATTTTTAAAACAGTAATCTCATCGTCTAATAATTTATCTTTATTTTGTAAATCTTTGATTAAATGTTTGATTTGATTAATCTCTTGTTGTAAATCTTGAAGAGTAACTTCTTTTGATTTATTCCTAAATCTTTCTAAGGTTTTAGATAGACTAATAATTGGTTTGTCAGGTTTCAATTTCTTATCAATTAATAAAGATTTTAATTTAGCAATATATTTCTGTTTTAATTCTGGATCTTCTAATCGACTAATTAATTCAATAAGAGCAGTTTCTTCTTGATTCTGTTTAGTAAGAACAGTAATTTGTTTAACTGATTTACAACAAACATCATTACATCCTAGTTCAATATCATTATCAGAATTATCACTAAGTGGATGGTAATCAGAAGATGTATGTTAAGGATCATTATCAGAATTACTAGCAGATTGGTTTAATTGGAAAATTTCAAATAATTGATTCTTGGATTCGTCATTAATTTGGAGTTGATTAACCTTTTCTTTTAATTTTTGTTTGTCTTTACATTTATTAGAATAATAACATTTTTTACCACAATTATAACAAATAATATCTTTAGTAGACTTTGATTTTGGATGTGATTTCTTATAATATTTCTTTTTAGGTTTAGTATAAAATTTATCAGTGGATTTGGAAGGTGAATAATTCTTTCTATATTTAGTAGAATATTTTGAAAAAGACTTATGTTTGTTGTATATATGTTTTTCACGGCGAGAAGGTGCTATTGGAAGCAAACCATATTGTTCACAAAAGTTACCTAATTCATATTTAACTTTATGTTTATCTTTAGCAGCTTTTTGACTAAGTTTAAGATCAATACACATTTTTAAACCTTCTTTTTGAATAGTACTAATAATATCATTATAAGTTAAATTATCATATTCAATAACACCTGTAGGTTGACTAAGTACATCCTTGATTTTATAAGCAAAAAGACTGGATAATCCATTTATAAATTTTTCTTTCCAAAAGGATTTAATACAATCTTCTCTTAACATAACTCTAGAGGTAAAAGCATCTTTATACCATCGAAAATTACTTAATGTAGGGCAAGTAAGATTACTAAGTTGATCATGTATGTGAGAATAAATATTAGTAGGGGTACCTATGAAATGTCGGACTATGGTATAGATTAAAGTATTAATACCATCAGGTATATAGTAGCCAATATTTTCATCAAATATAGGTAAATCATTTTCATCTTTTTGACTTGCATGTAAAATGGATTCTCTTTGTTCGTTAGTAAGATATTTTTCCTACCAAGATTTGAGCATACCAGTAAAACCAGAGGTGATCAATGAGACAATTTCAGGTTGAGTATAATCAGGGTAATTACCAAGATAACTATTTGCAACCATAGATAAATGATTTAATTTTTGAAGGATTTGATCTTCACTAAGACCATCGATATTCCATTCATATAATTTTTTAGCAGATACAGAAAATTGATTACTAAGATTAGTTTTTTCATATTGGAGATCAGGTAGTGTGGGTCGAGAATGCCAATTTTTTGTAAGAGTGGTTGGAGTTGGTTTAGGATAATGAAGTTTATTAAGATTAGTCGATTGAAATTGTTGGGCTAAGATATTAATTTCATTATCAGTTGTATCAGTTTCTGATTGAGTAGAAATAGGTTCTAGAGTAGGTTGTTGATTTAAAACAATAAGACCTTTTTCAGTAGAAGGAAAAGCCTGTTTAGTAGTTAATTTAGAAAATAATTATTCTATAACTTTGACAGTAAAATTATCTTTAGTTATTAGACTGTCTCGTTTAGACCGATTACTAGGTAAATTTAATAGTGGTTGGTCTAAAGTTTGTTTACTAGAAGAGGTATGGTTGGCTGAATAATCTTTTAAGTTAGTTTCTATCTTATTTAATTGTTTACCAATCATTTTAAACATTGATTAGTATAATTATTTTGTTCAATAACTTTTTTGATTTCAGGATCAGTGCTAGTTAACTTAAAGGGAGAGGCCTGTATAGTAGATCATTAATGTTCAATGAGTATAGTGGATAAAGAAGGGTGACTAGAACGAACAGTAGTATTAGGAGAAGTGTTCCATTTATGTTTTGTGATTGTTTTAACTTCTTTGTAATGATCTTCTAAATATTCAAAGAAAGGAATTTCAATGTTATATTTAGTCATAAATTTGTACCATTTTCGAGTGATTATGGATTGTTGATTAGAATTATATTTAAGTTGATAAGCATGACGTTTGATTTTATTAATTTTAGATTTAAATTCAATGTGTAATTTATCAAGATTGAGAGCAAAGGTTTACTAATAGTCATTAATTGAGGATTAATTGGAGGTATAACCTCGAAATCAGTTTGGGTTGGGGAATCTTGAGATTTAGTGTCATCTTTAGGTAAATGTTTGTGTGTTGAATAAACAGGTTTACTAATTTGAGAAGTGGGGGAGTTATCTACGCCTTTCATTTTACTATGGGAAGTTTGACCAATATGAATTTGACTATTTTTCCTTAACAAAGGTGTATTAAATATTTCGTCTTCAGTTTCAGTATCAGTAGGTATATTAGAAGTGCTATGACGAGAAGATTGAGATCGATTAAATTTAATTCTAACAGATCCATCAATAAATTGCTGTATATCTTGAATATCTTGACAAGTAGATTGTCTTTGATTATGTTTGTAATTTTCATTAATTATAACCCCATTGGTCGGGGAGAGTAATGTTTTTCCATTCAATCATTTGAGGAATATTTATATTAGTATCATTATTACTACTTTGGATTAGTAAGGTTTTGTTTTTAGGACTTTTATGTAAGGCTTGAACATTTAAATTGGTTTTAATACATTTGTAATGAACACGATAAATTAAAGCAATATTATGAACCTTTTCTTTTATATTTGTAAATGAGCCATGTAATTGAATATTTAGAGTTAAAGCATCTAGTATATGAGGGTCTCTAAGACTAAGAGTGAAATTAGGAAAACAATTAAAATGGACGGGTCCTTTGTGAAGACCAGTTTCCAACATACCCATTAAGTTATCATTATAATAAAGAAAACGGGCATCTCGTAAGCATAGTAAAACAAAAGTATTTTTACCTTATTGTTTTAATGGTTTGATTCCAACTTGAATTAACCCTAAATGAATAAAATTATGACCAGTTTTCAAATGACGTTTAATAGTATTAGCATCAAATAATTGACATGTTTCTCTAGGTTTTTCTAAAGCATAGACTTGTTCTAAAGTTTTAACATGGAGATTAACATTAAATGTATTTTGTATAAAAGTAGTTTTATAAATTTCTTTAATTGGTAAACGTGGTATATTCCAACTTAAATTAATTTTATCATTTTGTGTTTCTACATCTTCTTCATTGATTACTAAACCTTGATTTGGTACCAGAGCCAAGTTATGTTGCATTTTGTTTCTAACTGAATCATTATTTTTGTGTCTTCTCATTCCTGTGTTGAAATTATTTACAGTCTTTTGTCTTAATCTGTCCAAATTTCTTTCTGTCTTTTCACTTTGCTAGTAGCTGCCCATCCTTCGTCCCAAGTCCTAGGTAAGTCCTTTGGTTAGGCAATATTGGATCTTAGGGGTTCTCCAATTTGGGTATGTGTGAACACATAGTTTGTGAAAACATGATAAAATTTGACAATGTATTGAGATCACTGTAAACTATTTCAAGATAAAATAAGTAATTTTATTGATTATAATAAATGGGTACAATCCTCTGTGGTTTGCTCTATTACAAAAGAACAAATCATTTGATTCGATCTTTGAAATTGGCATAATTCAACGGCTTTAAAAGCTTGTTGTTGAACTAGACAAGTTGATGAATTTCTTCAAGTCTTCGAATGGAGAAACTTGGAGAAGAAAGGCTTGATCGAGGGCTTAAACGACTTGATCTCGAATGAGTCTTGAAATGATCTCTTTCAAAAAAGAGACCAAATTTGTATTTGTAACTTGAAAGGATTGACACAAGTTTGAAGTGCTTTATAATCCTTTCTTCTAAGTTTGAGGAACTTTAGAGAGAATTTTAAAGAGAGAATTTGGCAGAGTCTCAAGGTTACTTAGGAGCTTGCAAGACCATTAGCCAAAGAATATCTCCTTTTCTCCCTAATGAGAGCCTCTATTTATAGGCTTAGTATGGGAGAGTTAATTTTGGAAATGCCAAAATTGATTTGAATTTCCAAGGAAATGGCAATTTATTTCTTAATTTATGGACATGATTTGCATTCAAATTTAAATTTAAATATGAATTCTTCCACTAATATTTTTGACAAAATATCTTCATAGGCCCTACACTTTTGGGTTGATTCAATTGTCAAAATAAATTTACTTGTCTTTTGGTGTGACCTATAATTTAAAATGAGTTAAGATCCATAATCTTAGTAGGACCCATATCCATTTGAAAATTTTGACAATCTTAATTTTGACCAATTGAGAAAATTTATTTTCCTTGATTAATCAGGCGGTGATCAAGACACATGAAACTTTAAGTGTCTACACGGTGATTTAAAATAGAAAAACATATTTGGTGAATTCTTGAATGATGGTTAGTAGTGAGGATATGTAATTAGTGAAAGTTATACAATAATCTCAGAGTATTATGTGGTTATATTCTCTCGTTAATTATCATTCATTATTCTCTCTCATATATTTCTCAATCACTCAATATAAATAATCAATACTCCATCTTATCCATCAATCATACTGCTATAGAACATGACGTGATTTTATTTTTGAACTACCGAATAATGACCCACTAGTAGGTTACTAAAGTTCCACCAATGATGGCTAGTGGTCAGAGTTAGTCAATGACATTAGTAGGGGTGGGTGGTCACAGAACCTTCAATCCGTCATCCATTTGCCAATCTGGCGAATGTGGATTGAGCGGATTGACGAACGGATGTGAATTAGTTTGGCGGTTTAAAATTTTACAAATTTTTAACATAATAAAACCTGTTGACATAATTTTTTTATTTTTATTTTTTAAGAATAACAATCAAATCTATATTTTACAAACATGATAACAATCCAATCTATCTAACTTTAGGAAAATTAAGGCCTTGATACACTAATCCAGCATATAATTTTAAGGCCCACCCTTGAAAAGCTAGCAACCCTGCAAGTGTAGGCCATGAAATGTGCACCGAAATTCTAAATAGGCTCATTTAACAACCATCCCACTATAAAAAATGGGGTCCAAATGGGCCCTCCATTGAGACTAAATTTAATAAATAAACACTTACCCCCATTAAAGCCCACACAGCAAGCTATGTAAGTGATTTTTTTTTTTATTTTTTTAATTTTGATCAACAAAAAAAACTTTATTGATGAAAAAAATATAAACAAGCATATAAATATACATCAAATAAGTGGAGTGGATGCAAAGGGTATCAAAGCAATGTTAAGCCATTCCAACTAGGTTGGTATTGCGAAACATGCCCAATTATTTACTAGCATACCACTAGCAAGATAAGGCATCAACCAACAAAATAAAAACAAACAGGAATGAAGAGACTCAATGAAACAGCCAAGTCCCTAATGCACAGCAAGAATCACACTTGCGCATTGCCACCAATGCAAACTCTGATTTGCTTCATGTTAAATATGAAGTCATTAACTGAAAACTGAGCTAGTTTAGGTAATGTCTTCGCCTATAAAACAACTCTAGTCTTGACCAACTCAATGACTTTGTCAAGGCAAGGATTTGAGTTATTGAATTTACACTCATTTCTAAGCTTCCAAATAAACCACAACACTGTTAGAGGTATACTTCTTCCTATCACATTCTCTAATTTCCTAACTTTGGCTCCATTCCACTAGAGAAGCAACCTTTCCATTGAATCCGACAATGCCCCAAAAAGGCTCCACCACTTTAACATAGTGTAGCTTGACTTTTCGTGCTCCCTTTCGGAAGACGAATAGCCCTACAGTTTGGACTCTACCTGTGGTTTTGAATCTAATCTCACAAGTGCAATGTGAAATAGATAAATACCAAATAGTCCAAATCTGGCAAATCTTTTGAAAAATTAATTTTGAATCAAAATGTCAAAAATTGACTACTTTGCCAGATACAGAGTCACCACCTAAATATTTTAGGAAATTTAGGAAATCCATGACTTGTGACAAAGGCCATGTGTCCATCATCACCAAGATTGTCTCGCCTTAGGAACTTAGGTACGAGAGGGGAAGGTCATGAATTGGGCACCCCGCTCACCCGATCAAAGATTGACCTCTACTAATTATGATATGAATCTTATTTACATTATATGCTCTTGTTCCGATTATTATGCTGGCATTACTATGTGATGTGCACACACAAAAGTATAGACTAACTTGCAAGAATTGGAACATTTCGATTCATGTTTGTTTTTGAAAAGAATTTTGAATATGTACTACTTGAAAAAATGATCGTATATGAACATTACTCAAATTATTCCAATTCAACCAATTAGCCTTCATTCACAGGCATTCAAGCAATTATAGCATTTAAGCAACTAGCCTCATAGCAAGCATGCTAGACATGGCAACAATCACACTCATGCGATTATGCTAAAGCTAATAAAAGCTTACCTAGTACACGAAGAAAAAAGAGAAACTAGTTAGAAAAATGCATGATTCCTAACTATACGATATGACTAATGGAACACATGCGATATGCAATTAATAGGCTTGACTACTAATATGGTATATGAATCAATTTGATAGCATACAGTCTAAGCACGTATTCAAAGAAGTATTTAAATGACAATGCAAGTTAGAATGGTGAATCAAGCCTCGGTGCATGCAATACAAGTGGATACAAACATGAAATATGCTAAACAAAATATGATGTCCCTAAACTAACCATCATAAGCTAGTAAATAAAAGGGAAAAAGACATAGGGTTAAAAGACATACACATTATTACATTGTACTCTGATGAATGAGAGTTTGAATAAACTAACTAGTTAACTAGCTAAGCTAAGCTAATTAATTAACCATTACAAAACAAAATGAATAAATAGCTAAACTACTTAACTAACTATTACAAACTGAAGTGATTAACTATTCTAGCTAATTAACTATTGTAACTAATTAAAATAATTACAACGCGAGACAAATTAGCTATTCTAACTAATTAAGTACAAAGCCACTATTTAAAGCACAACACTAATATATACAACACGGTTCCCGAAGATCGATGGAAGGCTCATGCATGAATGCGGTTTTCTCTAAAAAAAGCCATTGTTTCTACTGCTAAATGTCTCTGTTGCACAGTAGAACACTTCCACTGATTTTCATCTCCAAACTAACTCTGTTTTACTTTAGGAGAATACTACTGGATTTTGCACTGGTGGCCGACAGAGGGCCTGCCATCCACTGATGGTAGCCTGTCGACCACAAAAGGTAGCCTGCCGGTCACTATTAACATAACTTCCCTGCTGCAACAGAGAGCAAATAGAGTAGAGACAGTGTATTCTCAAGGGTTTGTTTGCACAACTTACCCCTCCTTATCATTTGAACAGCTCAAAGGAGTAGTAAGTTTGATTCACAAACCACCAACAGATGCAATTTCATTGAATGATGGCTTATGAATCAAGTGTGCAAGTTCAATGAATCCAACCAAATAAGACTCTCAAAATCACCTCTTTATCATGAAAGATTAAGGGAAGTAGTTAACAATGAATCTTGAATCGTTTTCATCACTATGAAGTATGAAATGACTAAAGACTCAGGGGTTCAATTAATGTCCAATTGAACTCTAAACCAAATTATTATCTTGCTCTATTTTTAGTTCAAGTTTTATTGCTTCATTTTAATTATCAAACATTCTTTAACCAATTGAGTCCAAAAGTGAATTTAAGTCCTCTAATGGAAAGAGGGCTCAAACCAAGAATTGCTTTGGGCATGAAAGAGACATCATACTGGTGGTAATGAACCCCCAAAGGGATTAAACCATTAAGGATGACATCTTAATCTCATGTTGAAACAAACATGTAGTTTGAAACCACTTTTAAAGCAAAACAAAAGCCAAGAAAGGAAGGAGGTTATAGAGATGATTAAAAGCCATAAATAAATGCAATCAACTCAAATAAGATGGTGTCTAATGCCTAAAACACCAAACTCATGAGGACAATTACACTATAAGTATGCAAAACAAAGCTCAAATGTAACAAGTAGCTAAAAACAGTCCTAAAACAGTACTAAATAAGTCTTAAAACACACTGAAATTAAGACAAAAATAGCTAGAACAATAAGTTAAAATATAGAGCATGTTAGGCTAGTAAGCAAGATACAAGGAGGAGAGGCTAACCACTCTGATTTTGGATTTCAAAAAGTATTTTTAGCCATTGAAATAACTCTGAAATTCAATATTTAAAAGATTAAAAAAAGGTGACAACAAGGTGGGAAACACAAAGGTAAAGGCCTTGGACGTTAGGTAGAAGGAATGGTGAGCCACCCCTCCACCCTTATTGGCCTTAAACCACAAGTTTCGGCCCAAAATTTTAGAGTTTAGACAGTCCAAAAATAGCCCAAAAACAGTACAAAAATTTTCTAGAATGAAGTCAAAAGTAGCTAAAACAATAAACTAAAACAAGGAGCAATTTAAGCTAGTAAACAAGGCAAAGGAGTGGTGGCTAACTCCTCCATTTTTGGGACTTCAAAACTACTTTTTTTAGCCTCTAAAAACTTCTAAAAATCAGTGGTAAAAAGTTCAAAAATGGTTAAGAAAAGAATGGGAAACACATGGGCAAAAACTTAGAGAATAAGGTTCAAGGAAGGGTGGTTAACCCCTCCCCCTTTAGTAGCTTTAAACTACAAGTTTCAGTCCATAAAAATAGTTGAAAAATAGTTCAAAATCAGCAAGAAAAGATAAAAAAGAAATAGTGCAAATGTGCTCAAAATTATACCTCTTGAAAAGGAATAACACTTTTGTTCACAAACCAACAAGTTCTCACTCTCAAGGGCTGAAAATTGAACTCAATAATCTCAACAAGGAGAGCTCCAATATTGGTTTAGGAAGTGTAGAGAGAGGGTGTATAGGTTGCAAGATAGAGGTAGAGAGAGAATTTCAAGTTTTGGCCCTTAAGGATTTTTTTTTTTTGCCACCTTAAATCATGAAGGAAGGCTCTCTATATATAGAAAAACAACCCCTCATGTCAAAAATATCAAGCTTAGAACAGCTGGAGCTTTTGGGGGACAGCTGGCCAAAAATATCTGTGTTTTTCACCAGTGGCCGACAAGCCAGAAGTGTGAATTGCCGGCCACCAAAAATCTTCTTCCAGACTTGACTTCAAATGAGTATATCTCCTTCATCTGGACTCGGTTTTAGGTCATTCTTAAGTTTAAATTGAATCCCCAGAAGTCTACTTTCCAATGGTAGCAGCCTCACATCTAAATTCTAAGTGTTCAAAGAGATATGCCTATTTAGTAAAGGTTGTTCATTTTTATTTTAATCGGATTGATGCATAACTTCAAACAGTCATATCTCCCTCATCCGGACTCGGCTTTAGGAGATTCTTAAGTCTAAATTGAAGCCCCAGAAGTTCACTTTCCAGTAGTGGTGGCTTCACAACTAAAGTCTAAGTGGACAAAGAGATAGGCCTGATTTAATAAAGGCTACTCAGTTCTCTCTTAATGGTTTGATGCCCAACTTCTTCCCCAAGTAGTTTTCTTCTCTCTCCTCCAATTTTCTTCAACTCCAAATCTATAAATAAGAAGTTTAAAACATTTTTCAAAGAGTTCACATCTCTTCTATTTATTTTCACTTTATCTTTACTCGATTTACCGAAAAAGTGTAATTTTTAATGAAATGCGAGCCTTGGAACATCGTAGAAACATTTGAAAAAATATTTCGAAAGAGAGAGTTTTAAAGTCTAAAATAGTTTTGGTTAAAAATAGTTTGGCCAAAATGGGGTGTAAGGTTGGGATTTAGAAGCTCTTCTTGCTAAAGAAATTGAACGATTGGACAGCGTAACTTTTCATCATCGAGTGATCAACCTCAGGCGTCCAAGTCTTAAGGGCGGTCAAAAATAAGGTGTCTACACATAGCAGCCTAGATATGCCAAGAGAAGGGATATAGAAGAAGGATATGGTGGGCAGACTCAAGCTTAGCTTTGCAAAGAATGCATTTAATAGCTAAATTGCTATTCAAAATCCCAATTTTTTGCAAAAACTCAGCAGATTTGACTCTATTCTTCCAAATCAACCATCCAGCAATTATTCCAATGCTTGACAAAAGCACCAAGAGCTACCATTGTCGCTTTATAAATTTTCTTTCTCTATATACTCTCACTCTTATATCAAATCACCATCTCTTCTCTTCCCTCTTCAACCATTCAACAAGGAAAGAGAGATTGAGAAATCTAATTCTCAATCGAGACCGCCGTGAAGGGCATAGTAGCCATGAACCCATGTCCTTTCATGTGAATTGTCGTCATCGGTTTAGCAGTGAAGTTTTCTGTGGCCTCGAGACCCATTTTCTCCAGCATTCATCCTTCATCATCACCATGTTTTTGCAAAATCAAGCTCAAGAACTTGGGTTCCCAAATCGCTTCAATCCCTCTAATTCACAACTCGAAGATCACGTCCCTTGTTTTCTAGCAATTTCTTTCAATCTCAACAAAACCCAATTCGACAAACTAGTTCAAAAGCCTCAGTGTTCGAAGATTGAGATCTATAAGGCTCGCTGCTATGGTCACCGCTCGCTGACAAAGAAGGAAAAAAATATATAATGCTGACGAGTCGAGTATAGGTGGTTCATGAGTGGTTCATCTACTACCCGTGAAATTCATACTTTTTGATCCACATCCGCCCACTCACTACCACGCAACTGTCCAAAACTCTTCAGGTCGGATCAGGCTGGGTTGGGCCAGGTAGGTGGAGTGGGTTGTAAGATCTGCTGCCCACCCCTAGACGTTAGTGCCAATAGTGGGTGGTGAAGGAAATAATGAAATTAAACTTGTTTTGAAAATTTTGACTAAAGTGTTTTTTAGTTATACACCTTACATAGTTATCGATTGGCAAAAAAAATAAACAAATAAATAATTAGATATTTTAAGTTGGAATTTTTTTTAGTTTAGGACTAAAAAGTTTGTTTGGGTTAATTTTTTTTTTATTTTTTTGACTTTTGTGAGAAAAAAAGTGAGATGATTATAATTTAGATGTGATACTTTATCTTATTGACTTATTTAACCTATTTTGTCTTTTATAATTTTTTAGTGTGACCAAACGAAACTATAGTATCGATTACAACATATTGTGACTCTGATCAATGACTCAGATTTTTTTTTATATTTTTTTTAATTCAATGGTTGAAAGTGGGAGTGATGTGCACATTTTTATTTTGGATTTCTTTTAGTATGTATGGTAGAAATTTTCATATTTGCTCTTTTCCATTATGCACATTTCAAAAATGTGCACATGACATGCAATCAAAATTTTAATTACAAATATTCATATTTTTCACCAATTTAGGTTATATATAACACAGAACAAATGTTGATTTTAGTCGCACCAGAAAATAAATAAATAAATAAAATAAAATAAAAAGTCAAAAAATTTCAATTCATACAAAAATAAGTCAAAGATTAATTTCATTCAATCTATCTTTTACATTTTTTGTCATAAAAAATAAAAAAATCATTTCCAAATATATTAAAAAAATTTAACTCACATTTCAGTAAAAAAATTACTTTCCAAATAATCCCTAAAATACTACACAAACTTTATAATCAAGACTATTTCTTCGTTTCATAACAAAGTAGATAAGTCTTATAACCAAGATTACTTTGATCCATAATCAAATGTCTTATAACTAAAATTAATTTGATTCAAACAAAAACATTATAAAACCTCCTAACAGAGGCTACTTTGATTTATAACCAGCTACCACAAAATCTTATGTCTAAATTGACTACAAAATCATAACACCTTATAACTAAGTGTAAAACATTCTTAACTATGATTACAAATTTTATAACTAAAAGGTATTATACACACCTTTTAAGGATAGGAAATTTATTCATAAATCTTTCTTCACCTACTTATATTCTACTTAGTCTAAATTATTTTCTTATATTCTAATAAATTCTATAGGTGACATACTTACCAAAATATCTCTAATAATAATAGGGTGAAACACGTATTAATATTCATATTGACAGTGTAAATATTTTATGATGTGAACATTCACACAGTCAAAACATGAACGTTCACATTGACAAATTTACTTAATGTGAATGTTCACGTCACTAATTTGCTAAGGATTCAAAAAATATTTGTAAGGATAAAATTATTCATAAAAACCTCAAATATGATAATTAGGATTTGGTGGATTAAATGTCCAAAATAATAGAACTGATTGGATATAAGAATATCTTATGAACTAATTGGAATAGAAGTACTTGAAAGAAATTTTTTAATAAATTCTCAATTTGTTTAGGATGAAATTGGTAGAAACTGAGGGAAAGAGAAGAAATTTTTTAATTTTTATGAGTTTGTTTAGCTTGAAAATGATGGAAAGTGGAAGAAAAATAATTTTCTTATACAATTCATATTAGTATTGTAACTAATTTTTTTATTTCTTGCAAACAATACAAGAAAAAACAAGAAAAATTGAATGTGTGAGTTATTTGGATCTAAACTTTTAGATTTTTCTTTTTCTTTTTCTTATAAAATTTTCATCTTAATCAAATGCTTGCAAGAAAATATATACTTTCTTTTCTGTTTCTTTACTTTCACTTCATTTTCTTTCACTTTCATTTTCTACCAAACTTTCTTTCTAATCAAATGGAGTCTAAGGATTGTGTACATAAAATTTTCTTAATAATGTAATTTTGTACTTATAAATCTAATGCTTAAATTTGAAGCAATAAAAGAAGAGGTTACTTTGGTCTTTCGCAGATCCTTTTTTTCAACTCCTACAAGATATGTAATTTCCTTCACTTTACTTACTCAATTTTTTAATTTTAGTTTTTTTTATCAAGAAATCCAAAATTCACAGAGGCCGGAGAAATATGAAAAATAGAATTAGGTGCGGATTGATTATAATATTCTGGAACGCAAATAAACTGAAACAAGTAGCTGAAAGTCAAAATCTCAGTGTTGACCACAGCCGAAACGTGTGATTGGTTGGCCACTGATGGGTGGGGGGGGGGGGGGGGGGAGTGGGAGTTGTTTGGTTTCCACCTTCTATTTTTTAAATGGGACGATAAAAAATAAAAATAAAAAAATTGAAAGTTTAAGTTTTGTACCAAAATAAATTTTGCATATTTGATAATAAGTCATCTAATAAAATATATTAAAATATAAAATAGATTCTAAAAGGAATAAATAAAATCTAACTGAAAGGAAGATACGAATCTCCCCTTAGGGAGAAAAATAAATATCCATCTAGGGAGGAGAAAATCTCCATAAAAAGGAAGAAACCTCTATATTGAAAGATATCATTGAAAGAAAAAAAAAAAAAAATCACCTCCAAGCAAGCAATACCAATCATTTTCACAATCCGATTATTATCACAACTGGTAGTTTTGGTACCTTAATCCTCGCCTCTATGTTACAAAATAAAATATTATGGATCTGAGGTTGCCGCCTAGCGTATAACAATGCGTTTAACAAAATTAGATCTCGGTCATAAATCAAATCTGAAGCTAGATCTAAAAACTTCTTTTGTGGCAAGCCGATAATGGAGAAAAGATGAGCGATAGTGGCTAGTATGGTGATAGAAACTGCACGAGAAGAAACGGAGGGGAAAGTAAGGTTAAAAGTACCACCCTATTCCCCTTAAAGAGAAGAGAAAGAAAGCATGGGTATAATTTCTTACGGAGAGAGAAATAGGGTTTCTTACAGAGTTGACCAAAATAAACTTTTAATTTTGTCAATTTAAAATCTAATTTTTTTATGTACTTTTAATATAAATTAGTTGTCTATTTTTGTAAGTAAAATCAACCAAAAAATGATATATTAGTGTGTGAGTGAATTTCCGACCACACTGCCAACTTAGTATTCAGCTGGAGAGCACTGGCAGAATAGGATAAACTCGAATAACCTATCACAGAAATATAAGAGATTCCGGCGGTGGTTTGTCCACTCGGGGGCACTCCGATGATTAAGTCAGTAATCAAATACTTCTCAAAGATAATCAATAGTGCTTATTCACTGTTCTGAATATAAATTGCGTACCTTAGACCCATGGGGGTGCCTTTCTTGTACAGCCAACACAATCCTAGTCCAAATAGAAGCCTAGCTTCAATGGACTTCTGCTTAGTGCTTAGCTTGGACTCTCCAATAGATAAAGATAAATTTCCTAAGAGCTTTACCCTTATCCAGGCTGAAGTCCTTCCTCATTCTAGGACTCTTGTCATTTGTCCGCTTATCTCAAAATCTGATATCTTCGGAGATAACCTCGGTTTAGCTAAGATCACCTCGGTGTCACGACCAGGACACGTGGCACCCCGGCGTCACCTTAGCCACGTATTGGTACTCAGAAAATATATCTCCACAATTAGTAATTAAACACAATAAAAAAGAATATTTTAGACATTCTATGTATACACCTATATTGAGTTTGCTAACTTAATCTTTTTCCATCGATTTCACTTAACAAAAATAAGTGAACGATTTAGATTAAAAATAAATTAAAAATCTAGAATTTAAATTGACAAAACTAAAAGTTTCGAATTTATTTTATTATTAGGGTCAATTTTTTTTTTCTCTCTTAAAATATATTTGAATTTTTGCTTCTAATTTAGATTATGGTGATAATTATTTTTTATAATGTATTTGAAATTAATTTAATTTTTTGAGAAAAATTTTGGATTTTTTTTTTGGGTTTATTTGGAATAACTAGACTTACTAGTATAGCTATTCAAATAATATATATATATATATAAAATCAGAATGATGTGGTAATTTTGAATCCCACCATTAAAAAAAAAAAAAAACCTTATCAAAGTGATGTAAAATGTCATTGTCATTCTCATATTATTGTAATACAAAATTTATGTTTGTAAATTTATGGTTAGGTGCTAACAAAACTTTAGTTTGCCATGATGGTTTTTTTTTTTTTTTTTGGGGGGGGGGGGGGGTGGGGTTAAAATAGTCACAAAAAGATAAAATATGTTTTTCAATTCTAAACTAAAAAATGTCATATTTAAACCATAATTATTTCATTTTTTCTTTTACAAAAATTAAAAAAAGTCAAAAGGCCATCCCAAACTAGAGTTTTTATCCCTAGGCTAAAATAGACAAAAAGTCAAAAAATCAACTCACATCCCAAATAAAGCCAAAAACTTAAGATAAATTCACTCAGAAGTTCTATCCATAAAAGTATGTATCAAAAAGTCCTATGAATTTTTTTGTAGGTTATTCAAGCTTATTAAATTTGAAAATGTATACCGTGATATCCTTTCACTATTATTTTACTAAACTTTTGTCAAATATATCATTTCTTAAAATGTGACAATATAGCATCATTCTAATTTGTTCACTATTATCATATTAAAGCTTTGCCAAATGTGTTATTTTCCTTAAAATGTGATAACGGGACATTTGTGCACTGTTGCTTTATTAAACTTTTGTCAAATATGTCATTCTCCTCAAAATGTGAAATGAGATATTTGTGCACACATATCATTATTAAAATGTGACAATATGACATCATTTAATACGTGTACTATTGTCTTATTTGAAAAATCTAAAATCTCTAAGATATTGATTTGTGATTATGTTTCAATTTTAAATAGTAAATATCAATCTCAATCAAACAAACAATAACAAATCAATATAATGCCAATTTGAGCACTTCCAATTGTGATAAAAAAATTACGAGCCAAAGCCATAAACAATCCACTAAGAAAATAAAAAAGAATTACACATGTGTACCCTTAATTACCTAACGAATTCAAACCCCGAATTAAACCGACCTCGATGTGTCTCTTCCATCACCGTTTTCACCTTGGAATTGTCTTACCCAACGTTGAATCTAAGACTATAAGTCACTCCAGAATCCAAGACGATAAGCCACTCTAGAATCCACCAAAGCTTCAAGCATAAGTTCCTCAAAACCCACCAAAGAACGCCTCTCTCTTTGTAAATAAAAGAATAAAGAGAAACCCTTTGATGATGTCAATATGAAACTCGTAGATCCACCGATCACTCTCAAATCATTAAGGAAACATATTTCCTAGAAGTTTAGTTTACAGGTAGAGATACTAGATGATCTCCTTCACCGCTTAAGTGCACAAATAACCGTTCGAGTGGTCAAACAACTTTGGCTTCGGGGTTGTTGCCCCTCGACTTCACTAACTCGATCCTCGTACATAGCCAGCGAAGTGGCTAACAAATAAAACTCAAGATCACAAACTCTTCCACACAACATTATGAGGCTAACCTAAACACCAATGAATTTGCTAAGTTAGGTAGCACCAGCCATCAAGATGAGGAACCCACTAGAGGCAAGAAAAACACCAGCTTAGGCCAAAAGAAGGAGATCTCAACTCTAGCAAAACTCCCCAACCTGGGTAGAGACATTCCTAGCCCACAAAAAGCCCACTAACTATACTCAAAATAACTCAAGCCCACCTAAAGGCCTAGCAAATCCTATGATTGTTGTAGTACTTGAGCTACATGCTAAAACACAAGCCTTTTCACATCAAATGGCTAGAACCAGTCAGGATAACAACACCATTGTCTCTGATATGATACTGTAGACACCCCATTTTTGAGCGCCCTTGTCACGACCCAAACCCGGGCCTATGGGTTTAGCATCAGAATCGCCAAGAATCCGAGATTACCAAGGCCCGCTAATGATGGTCTGATGAAAGCGAGTTCGAGAACTGGCGTAATATCTGATAAAGTAAACAATGTCCAATGAGCTGACAGTCTATATGCAAAAAGATTTTTCATACATTTATACCTTCAGTACAGAACAGTATGCACAATATTTACAAACATTCGGTGCAGGGACCTAATCCCTATTAAACAGTACAGTATAGTCTAACAGTCTATACAGTAAACAAAACAGTTACAGAGACGGACGGGGAAATAAAACACCCCTAAGCCATAACTTGGCAGGCTCGGAACCTCACGGTGAGGCACAGTGGTT
This sequence comes from Camellia lanceoleosa, assembly GCA_025200525.1. Taxonomy (NCBI): domain Eukaryota; kingdom Viridiplantae; phylum Streptophyta; class Magnoliopsida; order Ericales; family Theaceae; genus Camellia; species Camellia lanceoleosa. The sequence goes on from CM045764.1 coordinate 40,164,874, forward strand.
GGCTTGACAGACTGGAGTTTACCCGACGCTTCTAGCAATGGTCTGGTGCCTGTACACCTACATATATATATATGAGCAGTGAGCTAAAGCCCAGTGAATAACATAATGCGTAAAGGGGTTAAGAATAAATGTCCTTTCAGTATTGAAAACAGTCATTTCAGTCAGTTTATCAGTCATTCAGTTAAAGCAGTGATATGTGGTACATCCATTGGCATAACAGTACAGTAAACAGTAGGTCTTAAAAGACCGGGTCTTAACAGACCAAACAGTAAATGATGGCCATCGGTAGCGAAGACAATAACGATGTGATACCAATTCGAGAGAACAAGACAAGAGATGTGGATTCAAGAGGTAGCTCATACTGTAGCACTTAGTTCCGTAGATTCTAGAGGTGGCTCACAGTGTAGCACTTTGTTCCAAATCAGAAATACAGAATGGCCATCATAACGATGCTTGATAGTGGTTCCAAACTTGGGAACGGCAGAGATCTCTCATCGCGATAAAGATAAGCGATGAGTGCCAAGGATGCCACAGTACAGTTCAGAATATAAGACATGCGTTTATTCAAGACCACGATGTCGATTCGGTGAATAGTTCAATTCGATATGATGTCGAGTCGATGAAAGATTCAAGAACTATTCAATTGATAGCGGTTTAGTAAGCCTGATCAAGTAGACATTTCAGTTCAGTAAATAGTTCAATAAAATAGGCAGCTCAATAAGGTAAACAGTTCAATAAAGTAAACAGTTCAGAAGATAATCATTTTTGAACATATCTTTACACAATTGTTACTCACAGAGTTCTGGGCTACAGTAAGCTAAAGCGTCTCCTCGGTAAGCCAACCCTACATAGTTAACAGATGAACACACACTAAGCTATACAGTTAGGGAAGATCAATAACTTAACCCCTAATTGTCTTGGTGTGGTTCTACATCTATATCCTCATTAAGATGTCTTATACCAGGCCTAAGAATGCTTAGAATGGAATGAGGATGCAGAGATGCATTCGTAAAGCGATTTGAAATTTTGAAAAATAGTTCCCTTCGCCGAGCGCAGTTTCCCGCCGGCGGACATGTAACAAAGGTCCCCGCTCGAGCGTCAACTCCCCCCGCTCGAGCGTGTGACACAAGCCTCCGCTCGAGCGTACAATACCCCGCTCGAGTGGACTGTAAAATAGTGAAAGGTGCTGGGAGCTCGATTTCCCCGCTCGAGCGGCACTTCCCCCGCTCGAGCGGACGACCAAAATCTGGAAAATCCATATTCGAACTCCAAGTTCAAAACCAAGTTTCAAAGCATCAAAATCGATCCTCTTGGGCTGAATTTCTGGAAAACTCTTGTAAACTCATAATATTACATGATTCCAAGCTCGATTTGTAAAATCAAAGCCCAAGGGTAGCTCAATTAAACTCCTTTTTCAAAACAATTTTCATAAACATGATGAACATGCAATATCCATGAATTCAATCAATTCAAAGCCTCAATGTTAGCTCAACTGAGCTCATTTCTTCAAGAACAAGATGAAATCATGGTCTTTAACATGAATATGAACATGCATGCAAGATTTCCATGAAATCAAACCTCACAATACAAGGATATAGCCATGCATGCAACAATTAAGCTTCAATGCAACAATTAAAAGCCATAACTTGGCTCAAGACTTCAATTATGCTCTAGACCATGCAAGAATCAATCAAATTCATGAACAAAAGGGTAGTTACTCTACCTTAGGTCCTCAATGCAAGACTAGAAGCTCAATTTAGCAATCTATACTTCAATGCTTCAAGGTACCAAGTAATCCTCAAGAACTCAAGATGAAATCACTCTTCTAGGCCTCTCTCTCTCTAAAATCGGCAATAACCAAGAAAATGGGCTGAGCAAATGTTTATGTAATGCATGACCAAGTCTCTCAATGTTGGGTATAGTGGCCCACTAGTAGGGCAAAAATGTAAATAAGTCCAACAATGCAATTTAACTCATTTTAATCTAATTTAATCATACCAAATCGATTTTCAATTAAATATACCATAAAATCACATAAATTATGATAATTACAGAACATCAATGAATTATCAATTTGGTCGCCGATAAGGCCTTCAATTTGCAGTTTAATACATAAGACAAGAACAGATAATTTGGCAGTCAAATAGATAGATTATGCATTTAAACGGTCACAGTCAATCAATCAGTCTCGAATCTTAGTCAATCAGTTCAGTATTTTAATCAATTCAATTATCAATCATAATCGGTCTCGGTTTAGCAGTAATCAGTAAGAAATCAGTAAACAGTGACGAGGGTTGTTATTGCCCTAACGACTTGGACGCCACCACTTGTACACCCAATGATGAGTGTATTTGCTTGTTAAGCGCTTGGAGTCCTCAGTGGAATGCCACAGCTTTGAGCCTTCGAACCCTACACACTTGTTGCCTTATTTTTTGACCAAAACCAAAGTTTTTCAAGCCTGCAATCTCTTGTGGCCTGCCGGCCACAAGTGTGTTTTGCAGATATTTTTCTGCTAGCTGTGCATGCTGTTGGCACAAATGCATGCACCTTCTTACACGTGTATGTATTGATATTTCTAAGGGAGTATGATGTTTGTTTATATATAGATGACCTCCTCATTTGTTAAAAAGGTTAAAAAGTTTTGGAGCAAAATATTCTCTCTTTCTCTCTCTCTACAATTCTCTACATCTCTTGCAAATTTCTTGAACCTTTTGCCTGTACACTCTAAACCAAACCTTACCATATACGAGTTGAGGTACTTTTGAGCCCTCTTTAAGCTTTTGAGGGTGTGTTTGTGTTGAATTGTTGCTTGGAAGTGCTCTCCTCTTCAAGAGGTATAAGGCTTAGCTTGTTTCCTTGGTTTTGTTTACTATTTTCCTATTGTTTTCCTACTATTTTTCCATTGTTTTTGGGCTATTTAGACTCCATAATTTTGGCCTGAAACTTGTGGTTTAAGGCCTTAAAGGGTGGAGAGGTGGTTCACCTCTCTTTCCACCTTGTTTCTCTAGCCTTTACCCTTGTGTTTTCCGCCTTTACACTATCTTTTTTTGAGCTTTTAAGTACTGATTTTTAGAGTTATTTTAGTGACTAAAATGTTGTTTTGAAGTCCAAAATCGAAGGGGTTAGTCTCCTCTCCTTGTGTCTTGCTTACTAGTTTAGCATGCTCTATGTTTTAGCTTATTGTTCTAGTTATTTTTGTCTTAATTCCAGCATGTTTTAGGACTTATTTAGCACTATTTTAGGTCTATTTTTAAATGTTCATTGCATTTGAACCTTGTATTGCATGTTTATAGTGTAATTCTCCTCATAGGTTTGGTGGTCTTGGGCTTAGCTACCATCCTATTTGAGTTGATAGCATTTATTTATGGCTTTCCATACTTGTGATCACCTTTAATCACCTCTGCAACCTCTCTCCTTTCTTGGCTTTTGCTTTTTTTTGAAAGTTGGTTCAAACTAGTTGCTTGTTTAAAGTATAAGATTAAGGTCTTGTGCTTAATGGTTTAATCCCTTTGGGGGTTTGTTACCAACGGCATGAAACTTCTCTCATGTCTAAAACAACTCTTGGTTTGATACTTCTTTCCATTAGAGGAATTAAAGCTCACCATTGGACTTAATTTACTAAGGAATGGTTGATAATTAAAATGGAGTAATAAAATTGGGGACTAAAAATGATGCAAGATAATAACTTGGTTTGGGTTCAATCAGACATTAATTGAATCCTTGAGTCTTGAATTGTTTCGTACTTGTTAGTGATGTAAACGGTTCAAGAGTCATTGTTGACCACTTCCCTTGATCAATTCATGATAGGGGGGGTTTGAGAGTCTTATTTGTTGCATTTGTTGAACTTGCATCCTTTGGTTCATAGGCCATCATGAAATAAAATTGTTTCCATTGATGGTTTGTGAATCAAATTTTGCCACTCCTTTGAGCTATTTGATAATAATGAGGGGTAAGTTGTGTAAACAACCCATGAGAATACCCTGTATTGTGCACTGTTTGCTCTTTGTTGCAGCAAAAGAACCCGGACGGTAGGCCATCATTTGTGGCCGGCAGGCCACCACTTATAGCAATGACTTGTTGAAACAGAACAGAGTTAGTTTTGAGGTGGAAATCAATGGGAGTGTTCTACTGTGCAACAGAGGCATCTCGCAGTGGAAATAACGGCTTATTCGGGTGGAAAGTTCGCGCATGCATGAGCATTCCTCGTTTTCCGAGGAAGAGTAATTAGAGTATTTAATTTGGTTACTTTATGTTGTAATTAATTAATTAGCTAATTAGAATTTTGTAATTAATTAACTAGTGTAAATAATTAGTTAGATTGTGATGTTGTAATGACTAGCTAGAATAGTTAGTTTCATTTCATTTTGTAATAGTTAGTTAATTCGTAGTAATTAGCTTAGCTAGTTAGTTCATTCGGACCCTCCTGTATGAGGGCAAACTTATGTATGTCTTCTAACCCCACGTCTTTCTCCCTTTTATTTAACTGTTTATGATGGTTAGTTTAGGGCATCATGTTTTGTTTAGCATACTCCATGTTTGCATCCACTTGTCTTGCATGCACCGAGGCTTGGTTTATCATTATAACCTGTATTGTTGTTTAAATACTTATTTGAATACATGCTTAGCCCATATGCTTTCAAATTGCTTCATATGCTATATTAGTAACCGAGTCTAGTAATTGCATATTGCATACGTTGTATTAGTCATATTGCATAGTTAGGATCATGCATTTTTTTTAAACTTTGTCATCTGTTTGGCTTGGAGTACTAGGTGAGCTCTTTTGTGTTTTGGCATATTGTATGAATGTGATTCTTGCCATGTTTAGCATGCTTGTCATGAGGCTAATTGCTTAATTGATAAACTGTTTGAATGCCTGTGGATGAAGGCTAGTTGCTTGAATTGGAATAATCTAAGTAATGTTCATATGCGATCACTTTTTCAAGTGGTACATATTTGAAACAATTTTGCAAACAAACATGAGCCAAATGTTCCAATTCCTGCAAGTTAGTCTATATTTGTGTGTGTGCATATCACATAGTAATGCTAGCCTAATAAATCAGAACAAGAGCATATAATGTAGATAAGATTCATATCATGATTAGTAGAGGCCGATCTTTGATCGGGCGAGCGAGGGTGCTCAATTCATGACTTTCCCCTCTCGTACCTAAGTTCTCGAGCCGAGACAATCTTGGTGATGACGGACACATGACCTTTGGCATGAGTCACGGGTTTCCTAAATTTTTCAAAAATATTTAGGTGGTGACTATGTATTTGGAAAAACAGTTCATTTTTGGCAATTTGATTCAAAATTGATTTTCCAAAAGATTTGCCGAATTTGGACTCTTTGGTGTTTATCTATTTCACATTGCACTTGTGAGATCAAATTCAGAACTGCGGGAGTCCAATACTGTAGGGCTTATTCATCTTCTGAAAGGGGGCACGAAAATTCGAGCTACAGATACCTACTCAATCTAGACCTACAAAACCCAATCTCACGCTAGCCGAAATTGATTTCCCAAAAATCCCAATGAAGGAGTTAATAGATGACAACAATAGCCTACACCCACTTAACCCTCTTACCATAAACCAAACTTCCTTACTGGAAGATGGAGAGATTAGATCTCGAAAACCACCAGACCCAGGAATCCACCATGGAGGGAGATGAGGTAACTCTACCAACGATCTTGATGCACAAGATGTAGGGCAGTGCGATGAGTCTTTTACTAGAACCAAGGATAGAAGCAATTCACTACGTAGACACAATATGGTGGATTGAATAGATAAGACTGAGAATCAAACTAGGATGGAGCACCATACCAGGTCCTCTAATCCACTCATTCTAGATGGCATCCATGAGGTCAATAGACCAAGACCATCATAGGATTCAAAGCATCATTACCAGCCTAGCCTCTGAACCCTTTCCAAATTATCCATCCATGGACTCTATGAAGATCTTGATCTGCAACTGTTGAGGGGTAAAAAACAGCACCTTCAAGCACAACTTGAGAGAACTCATCAAGACACATAAACAGGAAATTTTGATCCTCATGGAAACAAAGGTCACTTTTAGCTCCCTGGGGAATTTCTTCAACAATATGGGCTTTTCAGCTTCTACAGTGGTTGATTTGATAGGAATAATAGGGGGTATCTGGCTTATATGGAATGCGGATCATGTTAATGTCCGAACATCTCTTGTATCTAATTAGTATATATAGGCTACCATTCACAAGGAAGACTATGAAGAGTGGGTCTTATCAGCAGTGTATGCCAGTTCAAATCCAGCAGCTAGAGAGAATCTATAGGAGGAACTGGAGGAGACAGCTAACAACATGAACTAGCCATGGTTGGTTGCTAGGGACTTCAATGATTTCACTAATCAAAGTGAAAGAATGAGCTTTTTCCCTAGCCACAACTTCAACAGAGCTCAGAGATTCAAAGAAAGAATCAATAACTGCAACCTCATTAATTTGGGAAGCGTAGGTTCTAGACTTACTTGGACTAACAACAGACAAGGACTGGCCAACACCATGGAACACTTGGACAGAGCAATGAACAATGACAAATGGAAAGCCCTCTTTCCTAAAGGCATTGTGAGAACACTACCTCGAACATACTCAAACCACTCTCCTCTAGCGATATTCACCCAAGGTATGCATTCCTCTAACCCTTAGAATAGGCCGTTTAGATTTGAAGTTGCATGGTTATGTCACCCTAATTTCACTGGTGTTGTCCAAAATTCTTGGCTTAATATGGACAATAACCTTTTAGGTGCCACTGATGGTTTTACTTATGTGGACACCTCATTTTGACCGGCCCTAAAACATGGACGCTTTCTTTTGATTACCCAATGATAACAATCAGAATATATTTCTCACAAAATCTTAAGTAAAAAAATGGAATTTAAGCTTTACTTCTTAACCCTGAGCCAATGTTGCATGTATTATGTACTATTTTTTTGCCTCCGTAACTACCTTTTTGAGCCTCAGCAAGTGTAGTTGCAACAGGAGTGTTTGGCATTGTAACTCCCTTTTAAGCCTCAACAAGTGTAGTTGCGGCGGGAGTGCTTTCCGCTACACTTGCCTTCTCAGCCCGAACCTCAGCAAGTGTACATGTAACGATAAACCTTGCTGCTGCACTTGCCTTCTCAGTTCTATTTAGCCAGTACATGCATTCTCAGGACTCCATTAGCTTGTTATCAGCTATGTTCGTGTTCACTTCAGCAAAGCCTTCACCCTTAGCCACCTAACCACAAACTCCCGAGCTTTCTAGGGCAAAGCCTGCTATCAGCCATGATGTGCCTTAATACCAAGCCCAAGGGGGCTTCCTTGGTCCTGCCTGTGCAGCCAATGTAGGTCTGTAACCTGGGTAAATGGAAAGGGAGTCCCTTGCACTTGGGCTACCCTGCTTCTACCTTCGTGGGGTTACCACGGTATATTGGTATCTCTGGGCCTACTATCAGCTCCAACTAGTAAGCCTTGGGGCCTGCTATCAGGGCCAAGCTAGTGAGTTTCGGGGCCTGTTATTGGCGCCGACCTAAAACTGACTTTGGGGCCTGTTATCAGCCCTAGGCTAGTAATGCCTTAGGGCCTACTATCAGTGTCAAGCATTAGCCTCTACTTATAGAGGGGAAGCTTCTCCTAAAGGCTGATATCACCTTGGCAGGGTGTTTCTTCCGCAAGTTAGTTGCTACGGTTGTAGTTGTTGCGACTGTAGTTGTTGCGGCTGTCATTTTCAGCGGCAAGTTCAGATGGAAAAACTGACAATATTAGATATGGAAGCGCTGAAAAAATGCCTTCGCAACATGGTTGCTATAAGTGTTGCTTCTACAACTTAGTTGCTTCAGTTTTCTCTTTCACTCAACAACTTTAGATGGCGGTGAAACCGACAATACTAGAAATGGTGGCTGTGCCGACAATACTTGGAATAGCGGCACTGAGACAAAGTATCCTCGTAACTTGATCGCTACAAGTGTTACCTCTGCAACCTAGTGTAACATGCCCGGGGGGTACCTGCGCGCGTTAAACAATTCGGACTCCCGAGATCTCTTTGATCTCAAGTCTCACGAGTGCAATGTGAAACGTAGATGAGAGTCCAGATTTGGCAACTTTTATTGAAAATCCATTTTATTACAATTTTTTCAAAAATGGACTGCGTCATCAGATCTCAGAGTCGCCACCTAATATTTTGGAAAATTAGGAAACCCATGACTCGGTGCCAAGGCCATTGTTCGTCGTAACCAAGGATGCTTGGCTCGGAACCTTAGGTATGAGATGGGAAGGTCAATAATGAGCACCCCCGCTCACTCGATCAAAAGATCGGCCTCTACTAAACCATGATATGACTTTTTTATTTTCTTTATATGTTCATGTTCTGATTATTGAATAAATCCTAAAATTTACTATGAGAAGCATACAAGTATAGACTAGTTTGCTCAAATTGGAACAATTCAATTTCATGTTTGTTGTTTTTAAAAATGGCTTGAATTTGCCACCTCAAGTGGGCTTAGAATTTGTGAATTTGCCACTGCAAAGTGGGCTTAAAACATACATTTATTGGATTATTCCAATTTAAGCAACAAGCCTTCATCCACAGGCATTCACACAGTTTATCATTTAAGTAATTAGCCTCATGGTAGGATGCTAACACATAGTAAGAAAATCACACACAAATGGGATGCTAAAGCATAAAAACTCACAGATTGACCGACGTCCCTTGAACAGCTACAAAACAAAGTTAGGAAAATATGCATGATCTTATATACATAATCCTAATGCAATTCACTCATGAGATGCAGCTAAAGATTTGGCTTCTAAGATATGACATGTGAAATATTGCAAAACATGTGATAGCGCACAAAATCATGGGATAATCAATTAAAGCATAAAGATGCAAATTTAGCCGAATCTTATGCATGGAGCATGGATGTAAAGCAAGGACATGCATGGCATGTCAATTAGAGAAAGCGATTAAAGAATGGGATAGAAAGAAGCGGGGTGGGGGAATTATTACAATCATTTTAAATATTACAAATCTGAAGGAGAGAGAGAGATAAAATAAAATCCTCACGAACACTCAAAATAAAAATAAGAAAATTCATTAACTAGCAAAACAAACTATTTGTCTTCATGCCTCAACCCATGTAAACTCATCTTCAATGGAGGCCTCATCAATACTCAAACAAAACGGCCCATTGTCAAGCTGGCCCGACCTCTTCAAGACCAACCCACCAGCCAATCAAAAATACACTAACCCAACGTGAATGATATCCACATGGATTATTATTCTGCAGCACCAAAATCCCACAACTTTATGGCCCAATAACCATGACTTTTCTCCAAGTGCTAGATTGTTCAACCAGCCCACTAAAAAAATGAACCTTGGCTTAATCACATGAGGTAGCTCACAGACAGCCCACTGTGGGGATTTTTTGTTACACCAGGAGCCCTCGTGCTTCTGAGGCCCATAAGATTGAACCATTAACATAATTTTAATTCCCTCCAAAATTCATTCCCACGTGATTATCATCCCATAAAGTCAGCGAGAGAGAAAGAGCTTATATGTTGATTCTTACCATAAAACCAGCAAGAGAGAGAGAGAGAGAGAGAGAGAGAGAGATCAGCCAAGGAGGCTGACCCCCCCTGTGTGTGTATCATCCAAGAGTGGGAGAGAGAAGTGTGTTGCATGTGTATGGAGACTCAACCTACTTAACCCGAGAGAGAGAAGAGAGAGATGTCGTGCCTGTCTTGAGAGAGAGAGGGGGAGCTGCCCGTGTGTGTGTCCATGGTGTGGAATGAGCTCAATGTGTGTTGTGTACTGTGTATCCGTGTGTGTATGTGTCTCATGGGTGTTGGGTCTGCGTGTGTTGCGAGTGTGTGGTCTGCTGCCGTGCTCATGCATGTGTGTGTTGTCTGCCGTGTGGGTGTGTATCCATACATGCTGGGTTTGTGTATGATCAGAGAGAGAGAGGTGGAAGAGAACAGCCTTGAATGGTGGGTTGAAGCTGTGTATATGTGTGTGCCGTGTGCATGAGTGTATGTGTGTTCTGCTATGTAAAAATGGGTGTGTGATGCATGGCTATGTTGGGTGTTTGCTGTATGTGTGGTGTTTGTATCAATGGGTGTATACAAAGATGAAGCTTGGTGGATGGATAGTAGTGTGATGTGTAGCCGTGTGTGCTGGGTCTGTGGGTGTGTGGTCTGCCGAGAGGGAGAGAGAGATGGGTGGTGTGGCTGTGTGATTGTGCTGGGTTGTGTTTGATGATGTACCTGTGTGTGAATGGAGAGCCCGTTCGAGAGAGAGAGAAATTGGTCTTAGCCCACCCCCAGTTTTACCTTCACCATTTTCTTCTCTCAAGAAGCAGCTGCTTAATCCGAAAATAGTTCAGAGAGAGAGAGAGTTGTTTGTCTGTTGATATGTTTTCAGCTCAAACAAAAATGTTGTCTTTCATCTCCCACCCGAGAGAGAGAGAGTCAGTGTATGTCTTGTGGTGTGTTTTTCTCTCCCTCACCCACTCTCACCTGCTCCTCTTTTTTTTTTTTGTCAATCTTCTTCACTTGCTCCTTTCTCTTTTTGAAAATTGCCTCCATCACTCCCTTAATCATTGGAATGATATTCTCCAAAGCCCCACTCACGATACACCATTTCTTTTTTTTTCTTTTTTTTTTCTTTTTTTTTTTTATCATTATCCCACCCAAAACAAACCATAATCATAATGACCACCCTTTTTTTTTTTCGATCTTTTCTTTTCTATTTTTTTTATCCTTTTCTTTATATCAAATATCAAAAATGTATTATTTATACCAAACATCTACAATTATGTATGAACACACAAAATTATATAAAATTATACAATACTACAAATTTATAAAATAATAAAAATATTTTAATTTGGCCAAAATGGGAGAGGTTTCGGATTAAAATTTTAATTTGATTTTTCTGGTGAGGGTGGTCAAAATAAAGTACCCAAGTCTTAAGGCCCGTCAAAAATGGGATGTCTACACCTAGTTACTTCGGTTTTCTCTTTTCCTCAGCAACTTCAGATGGCGGCGGAATCGACAATACTAGGAATGGCGGTTGTACCAACAATACTTGGAATGGCGACGCTGAGACAAAGTACCTCAATAACTTGACTGCTACGAGTGTTGCCTCTGCAACTTAGTTGCTTCGATTTTCTCTTTCCCTCAGTAACTTCAGATGGCGGTAGAACCGACGATACTAGGAATGACTGTTGTACCGACAATACTTGGAATGGTGGCACTAAGACAAAGTACCTCCGCAACTTGACCACTGCAAGTGTTGCCTTTGAAACTTTACTTTGACATTTTCCTTCGCGGAGTCTGTTAGGACCCTTAGCGGATCGGACCTGCTTTAGCCTGCTGTTGGCTCTTTTCCCTTGGGCTTTAGCCCATGCTTCTTTAGTCATTCTTGGTTGCCTTAAGGGGGCGACCTTTGCATTTAGGCCCATACTTAATTTGCAGTTTAATTTCTAACGCTTTACACTCACACACACTGTTAAACAACCCAAAATTGTCATTTTAGCTAAAATTTTAAATTTTCGAATGGAGGATTGAGAATATAATTCACAACCTTGAGAGTGATCAAAAGGAAGTTTGAAAATCAAGAAGTTCATTCTTTCTTTGAAAGATGAATTTTCAATTTATTTTATTTTCTTGCATGTTCTTATATTTGTTTTCCTGTTTTAATTTCATATTAGTTGTGTTATAATCTAACCAGAAGTAGTTAGTTGAGCCACCTACATATTTTTTGTTTGTTCATTTTCTTAATGTTGCAATAAGACAGGTTTTGCTAGGCCTAGTTGGCCGGCCAATTAGCTTCTTTTGGACAAAATGGAGTAATCTTTCGGTGTTGGGCATGCCAATTTTCGGTGATCTCCAAGGCGCATGAAGCTTCTATTTTCTTTTCATTTGAGTGTTTTGTGAGATTTTTATTTTGTTGTAATATTTTCTTCCTCTCCCTCTCATTCAGTTTGTAATCATTTATTCAAAGTGTTGTAATAATTCCTGCCTTACTTTTTTCTAACCCATTCTTTTACTTGCTTTCCTTTGTTGATATGCATCATATTTTTTTTTTAATCATATATATGCTTTGCATCTATGTTTCATACATCTTGATTCAACTAAGTGTGCATTGTGGATTTAATCAATTCCTATGTGATTATGTGCGCTACCTCGTATTCTTGAGATGATTCACATGTCATATTTTAGAAGCTGAATCTTTAGTTATATTTCATGAGTGAATTACATTTGGATTTTGTATATAAGATCATGCATATTTCGCTAACTTTGTTTTATAGTTTGTTTGGGGAACGGGAAACATCGGTAAACATATAAATTTTTATGCTTTAGCATCCCATTTGTATATGTTTTTCTTACTATGTTTAAGTATCCTACCATATGACTACTTGTGTACTTGATATAACTGTATGAATATCGGTGGATGGAGGTGATATCGCTTAATTTGGAATGATGTTAATTTTCATATTTGTGTAGATACTCTATTTTTGACCGCTTGTAAGACTCAGACGCTTGGTTCAATGCACTTAGAGATGAAAGTTGAATTGTGAATCCGCAGCGATTCAGAATCAGTCAGGCTTCTAAAATAACCTCACATCTTCAATATTTACCTTGTTTGAACCTTTGGGTTTCATTTTTGGACCATTTCTCACCCTGAGGTGAGTTTGAATCAAAAAAATAGGGGAGGCCATCAAGGTCTAGCCGTGCATTAGTGATGGTCGGCCGTGGCTATGAATGGCCGGCCGGCCGGCCTTCGATGGTGATAAACACTGTTCTGGGCGGGAGGCTACTAGCTGTCCATTTTTGAAGATATTTATCACCTTTTCAGCTTGAATTCTATAAAAGCGAAGCTCTGTGATTGTTTTGAGGGTTGAAAAAAAATTCAAGAAGAGATATATACACCTTAAGAGCTCTTCACTTCTCCTTCTTCCATTGCAAGTTACATTGAAGCTAACCTAGCTTGCTTACACCATCTATACACATCATATACAACCTTGCCTTACCATCAAAAAGCCTTGGTTAATCTTGAGGAAGTGTAATTCAAGTTTGAGAATGCATTGAAACCAAGTTTGAAACTCCAAGAACAAGTTTACTTCTTGAAAGGTATAAGTTTGTTTTCTCTTTTCTTGCCTTCATTTTTGTCCTTTACTCTATTATTCTTGCTGTTTTTGTTGGTTTTGAGATTGTTTGAAGCGTTGGAGTTGGGTTTGAAGGGTTACCAAAAGGGTAAAGAGAGCTTGCTCTTTCTACACCTTTATTCATAACTCAAACTCTTCTCCTTTTCACTCTTGTTCTTTAGTATTCATACTGATTTTCAGAGGTTTGAAAATGCTGAAAACCATGTTTTGAAGCTTCAAAAATGGAGGGGTTAGCCACCTTTCCTCATCCTTGTTTACTAGCCTTAATTCTCATCTTTATTGTCTAGTTCATTGATCCCTTTCGTGCATGTTTCGCCTTTGATTTTCATGTATTTAGGACTGTTTTGAGGTTGTCTAAGCTTTCTTAATTGGTTTGTGCCTTGTTTGATATACTTGAGGTCTCATAAGTTGGTTTGTTTGTTATTTAATGCAATTTCTTTGTTCATTTCCATGTTTGGACTCTAAGTTTGCTAATCAACCAATCATTTCATATCTTTCATTCATGAGGATAGTTCCAACCAATTGAGGTTACTCAATGCATGTAAAAGAGATCTACACTTAATGGCTTAATCTCTTCGGAGATTCATCGTCAACGATGTAGTCTCCTTCTCATGTTTTGGGAGGACACTCGTTTAGAGGACTTTAACATCACATTTGGACAAATGGACTAATGAATGGCAAGGTCTAAAACAATTGGTTTAAAATTTGGATCAACACATTTAAAGAAAATGGCTTAAATAGCTTAAACTTGGCCGGATGTTATGCCAAACTCATTGTGTCAAAGGTCATCAAGCATTAATTCATAGTGTTTTTGATGTCCTTGAAGCGTTGCAACTTTCTTTTTTGAGTTCATTCTATAACAAAAGAGTAGGGCGGTCCATTCGTATTACATTCATTGATTTTTGGTCCAAAATGGCATTCAAGATTATCAAGTGATCATATCGCTCATTGATGGTTTTCGAATCAATTCCAACCTTCTCTTGAGATTTTTCTATGACAAAGAAGGAATGAAGGACAAACAGAGCTTGACAATGCTCTATCCGCACTGATTTCAGCTCAGAGCACAAAAACAGAGTTTGCACCAAATTAATACACGGCCGACCCTTGGTGTGTGGCCAGCAGTGTAGTTTTGCAGAAACAGAGACAGTGGCTAAAGGTGAAACAGAGGTAGTCTGAGGCAGACAGAGGAGCTTTCAAGTGATGCACATGCAACCTCTATCCATCTTCCTTGGTGTCCATATCAAATGCGTTGTTATTTAATTGTTTCATTAGCATAGCAAATTGTGTTGTAATATTTAATTAGTCTAATTAGTTGTAGCTAACTAGTTGATGTTGTAATATTTAATTAGCTTAGCCTAGTTAATTCATTAATTAGCTTAGATAGTTAGTTAATTATTCATTTCAAGTTTTATAATAATTAGCTTAATTAGCTTAGCTTAGTTAGTTAGCTTATTCATTTGGACCCTCATTCGTGAGGGCATAATGTTGTAATAAGTGTGCATGTGTGTGTGTATGTCTTCTAACCCTATGTCTTTCTTCCTTTTATTTAATCGCTTTTGACGGTTAGATTAGGGACATATTTCAATTAGTATACTTATGTTTGCATATATTCATTTCGTATTGCATGCACCGAGGCTCGGCGCATCATTCAAACTGCATCGTCATTTCAATAATTCTTTGAATACATGTTTAATCGCATATTGTTTAAATCGAATCAAATTCCATGCTTAGTAGCCGAGCCTATTAATTGCATATTACATGTGTTGCATTAGGCGTTTTGCATAGTTAAGAATCATGTATAGTTTCCTAACCCATATTTTCCTAGCTTGGAGTACTAGGTGAGTTTTTATGCTTTAGCATATTTGCATAAGTGTGAATGTTGCCATATTTAGCATGCTTGTCATGAGGCTATGTGCTTAAATGCTAAACTACATGAATGTCTATGGATGAAGGCCTGTTGTTTGAATTGGAACGATTCAACAAATATGCATTTTAAGCCCACTTTGTTGAGTGGCAAATTAGTTTTAAGCCCACTATATTTAGTGGCAAATCCGCGAACTTTAAGCCCACTTGAGGGTGGCAAATTCAAACCATTTTCGTAAACAAACACGAGTTGAATTGTTTCAAATTGAGCAAATTGGTCTATTCTTAATTGTGCGCATCACATAGTAAAGCTAGCCTAATAATCAACAAGAACACATAATGTTGATAAAAAATCATATCATGATTAGCAGAGGCCGATCTTTGATCGGGCGAATGGGGGTGCTCAATTCATGACCTTCCCCTCTTGTACCTAAGTTCTTGAGCCGAGGCAACTTTGGTGATAACGGATACGTGGCCTTTGGCATGAGTCATGGATTTTCTAAATTTTTTCAAAATAAAATATTTAGGTGGCGACTTTGTATCTAGCAAAGCAGTCCACTTTTGGCACTTTTTGATTCAGCATCAATTTTCCTAAACAATTTGCCGGATTTGGACTCTTTGGTGATTATCAATTTCACATTACACTTGTGAGATTAGATTTAGAATCGCGAGAGTTCGAACTGTAAGGCTTTATTTTGAGCCTTCCGAAAGGAGGGGTGCAAAAAAGCCAAGCTACAATTTGTAAACTCAATTTTTTGGAGTTGTACATCTTCAAAACTCTTTCAAAACACATGAAATTAAGTTGTTCTAAAATGAATGACATAGTCTATACTTGTATGCTTCACATAGTAAATATTAGAATTTATTTAATAACTAGAATATGAACATATAAAGGAAATAAAACTCATATCATGGTTTAGTAGAGGTCGATATTTGATCGGATGAGCGGGGGGTGCTCAATTAATGACCTTCCCCTTTCATACCTAAGATTCCGATTCAAGCATCTTTGGTTACGACAAAGAGTGGCCTTGGCACAAGTCACAGGTTTTCTAATTTTTCCAAAATTTTAGGTAGCGACTCTAAGATCTGGTGATGAAGTCTATTTTGGGCAAAGGTTTTGTACTAAGATGGAATTTCAATAAAATTGCCAAATCTGAATTCTTATCTATGTTTTACATTGCATTTGTGAGACTAGATCGAAGAAATTGAGGGTCCGAACTGTTTAACGTGCACAGCTACTCCCTGGACGATGTTACAACTTATAACATCAAAATCTGGAATAAGGATGTGTTTGGAAACATTTTTAAAAGAAAAAGAACCCTCCTTGGTTGCATAGAGAGAATCCAAAAAGCCCAAGCCTACTCTTTTTCTCACAACCTTCATGTTTTAGAAAAAAAGACATGGTGAAACAATTTAATAATACTCTTTCCGAGAGGAGATCCTTTAGTTTCAAAAGTCTAGATCCAAATGGCTTACTATGGGTGACCAAAACACTAGGTTTTTCTATATCTCTACCCTTAATAAAAGAAGGAAGTTAAAAATTAATATTCTTAGAGATGATAGGGGTAACTGGATTTCTGACACCAATGACCTCAAAACCCATATCATTGATCATTTTAATGACTTGTTTAAGTATGAGAAAACCACCCCATTGGAGAGTTGGACCAACATTACTAGAACTAGATTTACCTTAACGCTGTGTTTGGTTGGGGGATTGAAGGAGGGATTTGGAAAGAGAAAGGGAAAAGTTAGGTGAAATGTAAATAAAATATACCTACATTTCACCAAGTTTCACACACATTTTCCCTTTTCTTTTCCAAATTCCTCCCCAAATCCCTTAACCAAACACAGCATAAAGGACAATGATAGGCTTTTAACCAATATTTCTAACTATGAGATCCAGAATGCCATCAAGAACATTAAAGCTCTCAAAGCACTTGGAAAAGATGGTATCCAAGCTAGTTTCTATCACAGGAACTAGAACATTGTTGGCCCTTCTATTTACTATTTCATCAAGAACTGTTTTCATAACAAACTTGCCCCTAAGAAGATTAATGAAACTCAAATTGTACTCATTCCTAAGCTGGATAACCTTGAGACCATTAAACAAATTAGACCTATTAGTCTCTGTAATGTCACCTATAAGATTATCACCAAGATCATTGTTAATAGACTTAGACCTCACCTCTCTAATCTCATCAATCCCAATCAGAGTAGCTTTATACGTGGCAAAACTAACACTGGCAACATTATCATAACTCAAGAAATTATTCACACTCTTGGATACAAAAAGGGTAAATCTGGGGGTATGGTTATTAAGATTGATCTTAAAAAAAGCCTATGATAGAATATCTTGGGATTTTATTTAACACACCCTGAAAGAATTTAAACTCAATGCCGACTGGATTACCCTCATTATGAGCTATGTTTCTAATATTAGCTCTTCTATTATTTGGAATGGTGCCTTCCTAGCATAAACATGGGCAGAGGACTTAGGCAAGGAGACCCTTCATCCCCTCATTTTTATTTGTCATTTGCATGGAAAATCTCTCTAACATGATTAGACTCCAAACTGAAAGTGATAGGTGGAAGGGACTCAAAGCTTCTAAAGATAGCCCTCCTATCTCTTATCTTTTTTTTTTTTTTTTTGGCTGAACTGTGATTGTACTATGGAAGTACTTTTTTATTTTTGTGATATGTCTGGCCAAAAAATCAATCTCCAAAAATCCAAAATGCTTGTCTCCCATAGCCTCGCTAGAAGAGAAACCCTCCCCTTCAGCTATATTGATGACCTAGGTAAATACTTGGGCTCACCCATCCTCCACCATAGAGTCAACAAAAACCTTATAAAGGACATCATTGAAAAAATGTCCAAAAGACTTTCAAGATGGAATGCCAAGACCTTGTCCTTAGCTGGAAGAACTACTTTGGTCAAATCTCTAACTTTTGCTATTCCAAACCATATTATGCAAACCATGGACCTCCCACAGAGTGTTTATGATCAAATTGATAGATTAAACATGAACTTCTTATGGGGCAGTACTGAAAGAAGAAGAAAAATCCATCTTGTTAATTGGCATCAAATGTGCAAAAACAAGAAACACGGTGGGTTTGGCATAAGGAAGGCAAGAGAACAAAACTCAGCTCTTAGTTCTAAACTGGGATGGAAATTGGTAAACAAATTTGAGGATCTCTAGTGCAAAGTTCTTAGGGCCAAATACCTTAAGAATTATTCCATATTTAATTGGCCTAGCAAAAGAAGAGCCTCTCACACTTGGAAAAGCATTATAAAAAATAGGGAGGTGCTAGATAAAAATATTAAATAGAGTGTAAGCATAGGAGAGGACATCTTTTTATGGACTGATTGGTGGTGTGGAGCTCAACCACTTTGTAACATTTATCAAGGACCTTATATTGACAATGGAGTAAAAGTCAGTTTCATTTTAGATGATGAAAGGAAATGGGACTTGTCTACAATTCAAGATATCATTTCTCAACAAGACAAGGAAGATATTCTTAGCATATATAGACCCAGGTATGTGACTTTCAAAGATAGTCTCACTTGGAAGGGATCTATGAATGGCAACTTTTCAACTTCAGCAGCCTATCAAGCTATAATAGGGAATAAAGATAATGGGGGTGGACTGGCAATGGTTGTGGAAAATTAAAGCTCCTCAAAAAATCAAAAGCTTCATGTGGCTTGTCATGAAAGAAAGATTGCTAACCAATCACATGAGACTCCTTAGAAATCTTTCTGAGACAGATACATGTCCTAGATGCCAAAATAACAAAGAGGATATTCACCATCTACTCAGGGGTTGTTCTAAAGCAAAGCTAATATAACTAAATCTGAGGAACACTAGTTGGGGGCATCATAACACATCTATTTCTCTTCAAGAATGGATCAAGGTTAATGTTAAAAGCAAGGGACACATTAATGGTATACTATGAAGCAAGAGTGTGGGTACGAGTACGGTGCGGGTACGGGTACGGGCACGCCGATATGGAAAAATTCAAAAAAAGTATGATACGGGTACGGTTACGCCGATATATATATATATATATATTTTTTTAAAATTATAATTATGATTAAAGGATCTAACCTACAAATTAAAATGAAATATAAAAACTAAAAAAAGAACTACAAAACTAAAAGACAAATCATATTTCAATTCAACAATGCTAACATTAAAACCTTTAAGCATTAAAAATAATATTTGTGAAAATCTTTTTTAAATCTTAATTTATTTTAAAATTTGTGTCTGTTTGTGATCATAATTTATTTTTAAAATCTGTGTTTGTGATCATAATTTATTTTTAAAATCTTTTTTTTTTTTGCTCATCAATTATATTTGGACATATCTACATGAATTAAGGGACTTGGTATTTTAGGTAATGGAAGGTAACGTAGATCCCCAACTTTATAAACTCCACAATAAGTGAAATCTAACAGAGTTTGCAATTTTTATTTATTAGTTGTAAATGCTTACTGCTTTTTAATATGGGTTAAACATTAATTCAAATTTTTCTACAGGATGAAGAGGTTCTATATGAGGTGTTTATAGAGTGAGACCAAAGAAAAAACAGAGGCACAAAAATTGCTGATCTACAAGAAAAAAAAAAAAAAAAAGGAGCTGAAGAACACTCACCGGAGGGAAGACAAAAATGACGAAGAACACTCTCCAATTGCTGATCTACAGAAAAAATGAAGAAACGAAGATAGAGACGAGGAGACGAAGAGACAAAGAGCCGAAGAAGAAGAAGAAGAAGAAGAAGAAGAAGACGAAGACGAAGATGAAGACGAAGAAGAAGATGAAGAAGAAGAACACTCATTGGAGGGCTTCGTCTTGTTGCATCGTTGTTGGCTTCGAAGTGAAGAGATGTTGCTGTTGCTGAAGAAGAAGATGAAGAAGCTTGCACTTGGGCTTCGTCTCTTTGCTGCTGCTACTGAAGTGAATAGATGCAAGAAGGAACAAAACAAAACCTAGGTGTATATATTATATTTCTAATATTACAAAATGACCCTATATTTTTTGTTTTTTTTTTTTAAATAAAGAACATAATTAAATTGCTCCAGTACCCCTAATTCACTTATAAATTTGATTTTTTGCCCCAGCATACCTGAAACGTACCAATGGCGTACCCATGCCGTACCCGATTGAACCAAACATACCAGACCCCTTTTTGCTGTACTCGGTACGCGTGCAGCCGTACCTGTCATGGCCCGAACGCACCCCTATGGATTAAGGTCATAACTGGCTAGTAATCAAGGGATTACCTATGGTCTTAAACCTGATCAAACATATTCTCAATAGAATAAGGGGCCAAAACGGAAGCAGACTTAAAAATTTTGTCCAATGAGCTATGCTTACATAGTAAAGAAAAACATTCCATTAACAATCCATAATAACTCACACATGTAGACAGAAGTAATATCTCATATCTCCAAGAACTTTCAAACATGTAGTCAACCAAACAAAAAGCTTATGTGTGTGATGATCCACATATTCACCAGGGTAACAAAATAGTGAACAAAAGAACAAAAGAAAACAAGGTCTCATGCGTGAGACGTCCGGACTGACTCCACGACTTAACTTCCTCTTATATCTTTCATTGAGGCTGGGTTTGGACATCTCTTTGCTCACCTACACACATGTAAATGAGAGTGAGCGATAGTCCAGTGAATAATATTATAATAAAGGAGTTACATAAATGAAACTTGTAGCAAACATATCCAACAGCCATAAGCCCAATTATATTTCCATCTAATACATCGAATGGCATCGAGCCCAAACATATCAAACGGCCTTGAGTCCAATTCGTTTGTGTTAAACGGCCTTCGGCCCAATCATTCATGTCAAACGGCCTTTGTCCTAATTATAATATTCAAACGGCCTTTGGTCTAATCATTTATGTCAAACGGCCTTTGTCCCATCATTCATATCAAACGTCCTTTGACCCAATCATAATATTCAAACGTCCTTTGGCCCAATCATTATTTCAAACGGCCTTTGGCCCATCATAATAATCATACGGCCTTAGGCCCAATTCATTTCCATACTCGTATCCATGTGTGTCTCATACCCTTGATCATGATCATATTTGTATTCAATTAGTCTTATGCAAAAAACTATCATTGGGAATATTCATCCATAATTCAACATACAAATCCACAAGGCTCATACAGAAACGTTTGTAAAATAATGTACTTGAACATGTCTTTACTAAGATATTACTCACAATAATCTGTTGGATGATTTGCCCTTGTGCTTGACCCTACATATATCATAAACATAATGGGTCAGAAGCGATTCAGTCCATTCTTAATATATATATTCCTCTTAGGCCTCTTTCTTATCTTCTTAGTCCATTTACAATGCTCAAAGTATGCCTAAGAGTACTCAAAAATGAAAGAGAACGGAAAACAAAACACAAAATCACTTTTCAAAATTTCTGAAACAGGGTTCTCCGCTTGAGCGGACCCCTTTGGTCTGCAAAAGTGCTGGTTGCCTCATTTTTGTACTCGTGCATGACTTTGATTGGGCGCTCAAGTGTAACTCCTCACGTTCGAGCAGACATCAATGTCTGCAAAACTTCTGAGAGCTAACATTTTACGCTCAAGCGGCGCATTCCCTGCTCGAGAGGACTCGACGAATTTTGGAATTTCCAGCAAGTTGTTTTGCATTCAAATTGATGTAACTTGCATGTTATGACCCATAATTCACTTTTACATCTTCTAACATGATACAAATACTAAATTTACAACATTATGAAGTTCAATTCCCATGAATCAATTACATGCATACTCAATTTATACCAAACTTATTTCCAATACATCAAATTCATGCAATCAAAATTCATACCTTTATGAATTGTGCTTGCATGTGGAATATAACTTACATTCTCAACTTGAGTGATGCAAAAGATGATCAAATGCATGAATCTTAATCAAAATTCAACATGGATCATATGTTTCATGCTCAAATACACAAATTCATGGCAAACTTTTACATGCATGCTTATAATGACTTCAAATTTATTAAATTCAACTCAATTCATGTTCTTGATTATAATTTACCTTTGAGTTCACATAATTACAAATCAAACTCATGAATTCATGTCTAATTACTCACCTAGAGGCTCAAATCTTCCAATCCCTAGCTAGTTCTTGAGCCTGGCTTCCAAATTCCCAAGCTTTTAGTTCAAAGCTCCAATTTTGTGCTCACTCTCTCTCTACAATCGGCTCACTCTCTCTCTCTCTCTAGAGTGAAATCTTAGCCAAGTTGGAAGAAAATGAGCTCAAGGAATACACTTAAGTGTATATAGGCTTATTTATAGGCTTGCCTAATTAAACTTGATTAAGGCTAATTAATTGTGCCTAATTCAATCAGTTTAATCTAATTATTTTGATCCGAATCAATTTTTAATTAAATTTCACCATTGGCTCTAAAAATTATGCTAATCACAATGGCATAGTCAATTTCGGTTTCTATGGCCGATAAAGCCTTCAATTTTCAGTTTACAACAGTAAGTTGAATAGATCTTCCTGTGGTGAACAGATAGAAATTCAAAAACACATATAATCATATAAATGGCACTCAAAGTCATATTAAGCACATAATCACAATCATAATCAAGATTAATTAACATAATATGAGATAGGGTCATTACAATATCGGTACGCGTACCCGTACTCGGTACTCGTACGATACTATTTTTGAAGTACCCGTGCTTCATAGATGGAATACAATGGTCCCTAATCTTCTAACACCATTCTGGAATATATGGAACGAAAGGAATAATGAAGTGTTTGAAAATCATACCCAACCCTCCTTTATCAGTGTTATCCTCATCTTAAAGCAAGCAAAGGAAATTCAAGAAGGCTTCCAAGACTTCTTGAATCCAAATTATACAGCTTCCATACTAACTAAGTGGTCTTGTCCCAATGCAGGTAAACTCAAGCTGAACATTGATGGATGTTCAAAAGGAGACCTAGGACAATTAAGCTATGGAGGGTTGCTTGGAGATGAAGTTGGATCATGGGTGTGGGATTACCATGGCTAACTAGGCAATTGCACAAGTTTAGAGGTAGAACTATGGGGCATATTTAGAGGCTTAACCATAATTATGCAAAAAGGAATGTCCAACATCATCATTGAAACTGATTTCCAATCTGTCATGAAACTAATCAAAGATGGAGCTGGGAGCAACTCACCCTACAGAGCCATTGTTGATGATGCAAATTTCCTACTTAGAAGATGTCAATGCTCTATCTAGACCATACCCAGGGAAGGAAACCAGAGTGCTGATGCTTTGGCAAACCTTAGAGTAAACCAGAAGGAACACCTAGTGTACCTGTAGGATCCACCTAGCTCTTTATTTTCTTTGTTAATTGCTGACTTGGTGAATGTAAATTCTCGAAGGGATTGAATTATCCCAAGACTATTCTGTAATCTCTTATGACTGTTTTCTTTCCTATGAATCAAAAAAATAAAAAAATAAAAAAAATTCTAAACACTTACTGCCTTATTTGAATAAAAGAGGAAATAAAATTATAATTGAAAGGAATTTTATCAAGCGGGATTGTCAATTACAAAAATTTAACATTATTAAACTTTTGTCAAGTGTGACAATGAGATATCATTATAATGTGTGCACTATTGTTTTATTACATTTTCAAATATGTATATGCTTCATTTGAGAGACTTTGATGTGAGAGAGAACTTATGGGTTCATAAAAATATTTATAGGACTAAATAGTTCATAAGTCATGGACATGAGATTTATTAATAAATATCATAAAAAATAAAAATTATGCATTATATATATATATATATGTATTAGTGAGATGTTTTATCATTAATTAATTAATTTATTTATTTGTATTGATTTCAGAGTAGTCCCTAATCCTGGCGATATTTTTTTTCCTAATTTTTTTATGATGAAAATTGATAAGAAATAAACTGATTGAAGGTCTCAATTTCATGGGTAAAATTGGCACATTGAAGATTTAATTTATACTTATGGCAATGATTTAAATCGTTCATTTCATATAACAAGTTGAAAAGAATATGCATGTAAAAAATTGGGTTGATCAGACATAAGTATTCACATGATAAAATCACACTCACACACACAGATATATATATATATATATATAACACATAGATGGTATTCTTAAAAATATGTAAGCCGTATACATAAAAATGATCTAATAGTATAACAACCGAAATTGGATCAACTTGGTTATTTTTTGCACGGATGATTTTCTTAATTAATTGATAAGATGAACGATTTAAATCACCAAAATAAGTTCAAATTAATCAGATAATAAATTCAATTTCACCATAAAATTGAAATTTTCATCTTTAAAAAATCTAGACTCAACTTTCTTATCCCTCTATATATAATAATAAAAAAATATAATTAATTTTTTTCTTTATTCACTCAAATAAAAAGTAATAATTATTAATTTTTTTTCTCACTCCACTACCCAAATGGAGTGAAGCCAAGAGGAGCAAATGAGGGATAATGTTGTAGCATAAGGTATTGTGTGTGTCAATTTCCGACCACACTGCTAATCAAGTACTTAGCTGGAGAACACTGGCAGCATAGATTAAGCCCGAACGACCTGTCACAAAAGAAGAGATTCCGGCGGTGGTTCGTCCACCCGGGGACACTCCGACGATCAAGTCAGTTATCTCTCAAAGATAGCAAAAGTGCTTAACTCACTATTCAGAGCATAAAAATCATACCTTAGACCCATGAGGGTGCCTCTCTTTTATAACCAACACAATCCTAGTCCCAATAGAAACCTAACTCTAATGGATTTAGGATTACTGCTAATCTTGGACTCCTAGTAGAATTAGGATAAACTCTCTAAGAGTTCTATCTTTACCCAAGTTGAAGTCCTCTCTCATTCTAGGACTCTTGTCCCTTATCCGCTTATCCCGGATTCCAGTATTTTCACAGATAACCTCGGCCTAGCCGAGATGATCTTGGCGTCATGACCAGGACACGTGGCACCTTGGCCAAGTATTGTCATTCAAAAATTATGTCCCCACAACTACCCCCTAGGTTCTATTACCTCAGCATCCTGAGGTGATGGAACCTATATCATTCCATCCTTTAATCATGACCCCGATTTAAAGTAAGCTTGTAAATTTTTCTTAAAATTTCAACAAGTGTTAAACATGATATTGATTTAACTTCAACTTGTAAATTTTTCTTTAAAATTTCAATAAGTGTTAAATATGACCTCGGTTTAATTTCAACTTGTAAATTTTTAAAATTTCAACAAGTGTTAAACATGTTCTCGGTTTAACTTCAACTTGTAAATTTTTAAAATTTCAACAAGTGTTAAACATGATCTCGGTTTAACTTCAACTTGTAAATTTTTCTTAAAATTTCAACAAATGTTAAATGTGACATCGGTTTAACTTCAACTTGTAAATTTTTAAAATTTCAACAAGTGTTAAACCAATCTTAGCTTGTAAATTCCAACTCCCAAGCATCATTCTCCAGCCCTCTTTGTGTACTACTTCCAGTGTCATTGTGAGTCCTTTTGGACCTCATTCCATTGGTCGTATCGAAACAGAGTTCCTTCCTCTGAACATCCTGATGTTCTTTGGTGCAGGTTTCTTTTGTTCGATGTGTTCTGGGATTCTCCATGCCCGAGCTCCCGCGAAGGCCGATGAGAATGTCCCTTGGTCCTGCTATGCTGAGGGACTACAGGAATCGGTTTCTGCCCCCTTTCTGGGCACCTTTCTTGGCCGCTGGAATCAGCTTATTTTGTAGCGGGAATAGTGGCTGCATGACGTTGTTCTGCATCATGAAATTGACAATCGTTTGCAGGTCCGCCAATTTGTCTGCCATTCCCTTCATCTCGTCGTCCCTCCGCAGACATCTATCTTTCCATACCTGGAGGTCGTCCTAGTTATAATACCCGCTCCGGTCCGATTTCTTCGGTACGCCGCCCTCCTGGCCGACATCCTTTCCTCCATGATTCTTATCACGAGTCTCTTCGTTGCAGTTGTCTTCTTCGATGTCAGGGTCAATATGTTTCCCACTCTTAGTAGGGGTGACGTCCCCAACCTTCTTTTTCTATCCGTCGTTGGCCATCAATTCTCCTTTCTTTCCCACAAACGGCACCAAATTGTGTGTGTCAATTTCTGACCACACTGCTAATCAAGCACTCAGCTGGAGAACATTGGCAGAATAGATTAAGCCCGAACGACCTGTTACAAAAAGAAGAGATTCCGGCGGTGGTTTGTCCACCCGGGGGCACTACGACGATCAAGTTAGTTATATCTTAAAGATAGCAAAAGTGCTTAACTTACTATTCAGAGCATAAAAATTATACCTTAGACCCATGAGGGTGCTTCTCTTTTATAGCCAATACAATCTTAGTCCCAATAGAAACTTAACTCTAATGGACTTAATATTATTGCTAATCTTGGACTCCCAGTAGGATTAGGATAAACTCTTTAAGAGTCCTATCTTTACCCAAACTGAAGTCCTCTCTCATTGTAAGACTCTTATCCCTTATCCGCTTATCCCGGATTCCGGTATCTTTACAGATAATTTCGGCCTAGCCGAGATGATCTCGGCATCATGACCAGGACACGTGACACCTCGGCTAAGTATTGTCATTCAAAAATTATGTCTCCACAGGTACCATAGACTACTGTGACACTCATAGATGACTTGTTTCAAGTCTCTTTCAATAATTTTAAGGTTCATTTTGTGAATTATTTATGTAAAATATTAAATTAATTGGATATCTATAATCTCATAGCAAAAACATATATATATATATATATATATTATTAAAAACAAATAATGTATTGAGCCCAAGAGGAGAGGCTCAATGTGGATGTTTCACGTGAATAGACCCACACCTCATATATATATATATATATGTGTGTGTCATGCTAGGTTTGATGAAAATTTTCATGAAAATCATCATAAAAACCATCTGTACCGTTAGATTAGGTATGTGTCTTATGATCCAACGGTGCAGATGATTTTCATGATGGTTTTCATAAAAATTCTTCATGAAACCTAACATTTTCCTATATATATATAATGTATTGTTTTTTACCTCCCTCCGCTGCTTTATCTTTCATTATATATATATATATATAATTTTGGGCTCGATAAATAATGTATTGTTTTTTTACCTCCGATCAATAAATCAATATATAATACTTCCATGATTGGTCAAAACAATTATAATAATATTAAAATTGTTTTTAATATTTAAATTTATAAAAAATTAATAGTAATGAAAAGTAGCAAGGCACATCTATAATTAATTGTTCTTGTGTGTGCAAATAAAAATACAAAACCATTATAATCCTTCCATGTTTGTGTTTTAACTAATAATTAATTGGGTATAAATGGACCGCCCAAATCACTCCATATCAAGAAAACCTTTCAGTTAATGAAGGATTAGCTGATTTTCTTCACATTCTCAATGATATGAAACTTATGTATGGGAGGTTCTAAATATGCCCAAAATTGTTAGTTAGACACTCCGCGCTTCATTTTTAAATTTTTTTTTTTTTTTAATGCCATTCTAAGCTAATCTGATCACACATTTAATAATGATGATAAGCAAAATATATATATATATATATATGTAGAGAACCAAACAAGGCATTAATGAAGCTCCTGACATGAAGTTAAGTTGTAGGGGATTATAAAAATGAAACCCAAAACCCATTTCCATTTCGAGAGGGGAGATTAATATTGAAATCTCTAGGTTGTAGAACCCTAAGTCCTATCTCCAACTCTTTGCATTAATTGCATTTCTCATGATTCCAAAGTTTCTTTTTTGTCTTCCTCTTGTTTAAAACATCACTCTTGTCGAACTTCCCTGGTGCTTTCTTCTAAAGGTTTTTTATAACCCATTTCGGAGAAATTTTTATATGTCAATAGAGTATTACGTGACATTATCTTTTACTAATTATAAATATATATGTTTATTATTATTTTTTAAATATTCAACATAAATGTAGTGAATTTTATTATCAAAGTCAATCATAATAGTAGAAGGTATTACATGACATGTACTCTATCCTCATATAAAAATTTCTCTTCATTTCCCATGCGTGAAACCAAGGGCACTCTTAGTGACATTGTCATGTTGAGCACCCTGCTCCTTTTAATATGAGATGGATTGTCTTGTTAAAGGTTTTTTATTACTCATTTCTAAAGGTGTAAATTGGGTTCGACCATGTTCATCTGGACCTAGGTATAAGCTGACTCATGTTAGATCGTTCAGGTTTCGACAAAAATTTGGGTCGGCTCACAAATTAGAAAATTAGGCCCAGGCCCACGGGATATTCGGGCTTTGGGCGGGTCTATATTTTTTTATCAAAATTTTATTCTTTTCCACTAAAAATGACATTGGACCTTAGGCAGGCAGAGTCTTGGATGGGTCGGGCCTCGGGTCGGGCTTTGAGCGGGCCAACAGGTCGAGCCGACGGGCCGGGCTTCAAAATGATGACCCAGGCCCAAGCTTAGGGTCCTGGGTTTAGGCCTAACTGGGTCAGGCCCACCCCAGGCCACGGGCAGGCTTTAGACCGCTTATGGGCCGCGGGACATTTTTACATCTTTACTCATTTCCTATGCATAAAACCAAGTATATGCTCTTCGGATTTGTTTGGGAAGGGACGTTTCTAGTAATTTTTTTTTAATTTTTTGCTTAAAATAAGAAGTAAAAGAATTAAGATATTTGTGAATAATTTTTTGATCCTTTTAACTTTTTAATAAAATTATAATTTTTTGACTATTTTAATCACTTGCCAAACAAAACCTTAGTCACATTGTTATGTTCAGCCGTCACTTCCTTTTAATAAAAATATATATATTTAATCAACGAAAGTTAGCAGTCAGTTGTTAGATTAACACATCAAGAGAGTTGAACTTAAGTCTTGTCTCCTATTTCATTTTTAAAAGTGGAACCCAAAATTTCTCCTTAAGAGAGATTTAATGGCCAAAGAACTAGCCACATAGGTTAGAACCCCTTGGTTCCTCTTTCTGTTAAGAATAATATTATATGCACCAACTAGTATATTAATTAGTGTATCAATTGATGATGTGATATAATTTAAGATATTTGTTGTATTTGTAATTTGTATAATGAGTGAGGTCAATAATAATATTATAACTAGTGTTGATACACTAATTAATACATTAATTGATGTATATAGTACCACCGTTCTGTTAATATGAGGTGGATTGCCTTGTTAAATTACAAATGTGTTCCTAATAATGAGATGTCATTATATCACATTAGATTTAGAAAATGATTGAGACCACTAAAAAAAAAGACAACTAATAGCTCTAAAGTGGTGTGGGTCCCACATGATGGGATGTTTTGCTCTTGTATTTTTTTTTTTTTTTAAATTTCCACCTCATTAGTAGTTAATTAGTGGGATGAATCATTGTTGTTAGATTTATTATCTTACACTACAACATTTTTCTTAGTTTAGTGACATTTGAAAGTGCCACAAAACTATTCTTCTAATGACATTTTTTGGTCTTGTGGCATTTTGAACAAGTGCCACTTCTATCGGTGCCATGGTAGATACGAGTGCCATGGTAGATACTTGCAAATGTCACTGCACCATCATGGCTAAAAACTTTCAATGACATTTTAATGTCATGGTAGATATTATTTGTAGCACTATCAAGTGTCATTAAAAGAAGAGTTAGTGACACTTATAAGTGTCATTACACCATCAAGACTAAAACCTTTCAGTGACACTTTAATGTCATAGTAGGCACTATTCGTGACGCTATCAAGTGCCATTCATGACGATAATTCGTTGTAGAACAATTTCATCCGCTCTTATGGAGACTCGAACCGCCAACCTCCGGCACTATAAACCTTATACACCACACTCTTCCCACTACACCTCTATAGCACCACATGATTATATATGCAACATATATTATTTATATAGTACATACATCTATATTAATATGTATAAACATAATTATTTTATTGAACATAATTTATGTAAAATAAACTATTTACTACCAAAATAAAAAAAGACCACTTTTGGCCACTAAAAATATTTTTTAGTCGCTAATTCTATACTTTTGGCTACTAATTATTTTTTAGTTGCTAAAAAACTTAACTTTTGTCGACCAAAATCAGATTTGATCGCCGAAGATGCACTTTCAGCTACCAAAATTTTGGTCACCAAAAAATTTTATTCCCACCTTAGGATTTTAGTTCTCTCGCGCTAAAAATGACCACTTTTGGGGACTAAACTTATTTTTTAGTCGCCAATTGTAAATTTTTGGCTACTAAAATTTTTTTTGGCACCAAAAAGCTTTATTTTTGGCTACTAAAATTTTTTTAGTCGGTAAAACCCATATAATCAGCGACCAAACTTATTTTTAGTCACCAATTGTAGACTTTTGGCTACTAAATTTTTTTAGTCGCCAAAAAACTTTACTTTGGGCTACTAAAAATTTTTTAGTCACTAAAACTCATATAATCAACGACCAAACTTAGTTTTAGTCGCCAATTGTAGACTTTTGGCTACTAAAATTGTTTAATCGCCAAAAAGCTTTATTTTTGGCAACTAATGCTGTTTTGGTCGCTGAAAGCTATACTTTCAGCGACCAAATTTTTTTGGTTTGGAAATTTAGTCACCGAATATGCTTTTTCCTATAGTGTATATTGAGTTTAATTCATTTATTTTTAATCATTTACTGCATTTTAAAATTTTAAAAAATATATTGGCATTTTTTGTTTTTTCAAAAATGTCATTATAAGCTTGGAAAGTTTTTGGCTTAGTGGCATTTCTCAAAATGCTATAAAATATTTGTTTATGACACTTTTCACCTAAGTGCCATAAAAAGTAATTTGCACCTACCTAGTGTCTTGACATTTTTTAAAAAATGCCATTGCAACTAAAGTTTAGTGGCATCTATTGGTAAATGTCACGAACATAATTTTGTGTGTCATTATTTTATAAAATGCCATAAAATTGATGTGACATTTTTTTATTGAAATACCACTAGAGCCTTATATGTTTTGTGATTCTATGGCATTTTTCTAATACATTTAATGCCAATTTTGATTTTTGTGACATTTTCTAAAAACATGCTATTAGTGTAGTGTCACTAAAGTGTAAATTTGTTATAGTGACATTTTTGTTGTAGTAAAATGACACTTTTTTTTAATTGAAATGCCACTAGAGCCTTGTATGTTTGTGGCTCTATGACATTTTTTAAAAAAATGCCACCAAATATTCTTTTTGTGACATTTTTTAAAAACATGCCACTAGTATGGTGTCACTAAAATATGTTTTTGTTGTAGTGTTGTGACACTTGTTCATTGAAATGTCACTAGAGCCTTTTATGTTTGTCGTTTTGTGGCATTTTTCAAAAACGTGCCACTAAATATCATTTTTGTGGCATTTTCTAAAAATATGGCACTAGTGTAGTGCCACTAAAGTATATTTTTATTGTATTGTTGTGACACTTGTTCATTGAAATGTCACTAGAGCCTTTTATGTTTGTCGTTTTGTGGTATTTTTCAAAAACGTGCCACTAAATATAATTTTTGTGGCATTTTCTAAAAATATGTCACTAGTGTAGTGTCACTAAAGTATGTTTTTGCTGTAGTTTTGTGACACTTGTTCATTGAAATGTCACTAGAGCCTTTTATATTTGTCGTTTTGTGGCATTTTTCAAAAACGTGCTACTAAATATCATTTTTTGTGGCATTTTCTAAAAATATGCCACTAGTGTAGTGCCACTAAAGTATGTTTTTGTTGTAGTGTTATTTGTCATAAATCCATTGGTTGACTAGGTCGCTCATATCAATTAGTAATATCAGTAATTGTGCACTTATTACCTTCCATGTATCACTTTATGGCTTCACCTATCATTACATGAAGTAATATATTGAATGTAATATAAAAATGTGGTCAATGTAGCATTACTTTACTAATGTAGTGATAACAAATCATATAATAAACTAAACATTATATAAAGATATGA
Organism: Camellia lanceoleosa; assembly: GCA_025200525.1. NCBI lineage: Eukaryota > Viridiplantae > Streptophyta > Magnoliopsida > Ericales > Theaceae > Camellia > Camellia lanceoleosa. The sequence continues at coordinate 40,196,939 of CM045764.1, forward strand.
TCATTGTAACATTATTTATTCCTAATTGATAAGCAAATATTCTATTTTCTTGAAATGCTAAATTAATTGTGTTTTCGCCCAATAATTAGATTATGTGCTTACATGATCTGAAAAATAGGAACAATATTAGTGCAATAATGAAATGCTATTGGTCGAACATACCTGATAATTTCTGCTTGACCAACAATAGGCTCCATTTGGTAGAATTTATAGAGGTAATTATGACTTTTTCTTATTTTGAGTGTTTATCCTAAATATTGGAACAATTTTTATTTATAATTTATATAAAAAAATAATTTTAATAAAATAGAAAGCACTGATTATTTAGAAATTAAGACAGGAATGGCATGGATGTATCACATAGCCATTTTGAGGTTTAGTTTGAATCAATCCATAAAAAACCCTAACTTCCCAACCCAAATTGTAAATATGTTACTATCTTAAAACTGTATTTTATTTATTTATTTATTTTCAATTGATGAAAGTATTATATTGTATAAATATTAAGATAATTACGTTAAATTAAATAATCAACTATTTAAAACGGTCCAACAATATATACCTGCAAAGTCAACACTATCAACAAAATCCGCAAAGACCATCATAATGAAAAAAAAAAATTAACAACTAGAAAGATCATTTAATAAAAAATAAATAATAATCAATCATTGCCAGACAAGAATTGATCCCCCTAGCCTCTCAGAACTCTATTCAACTAGCTTTTGTTTGAAATAATCAGTTACATGGATTCACTTTTTGCAATTAATTTTGTTCTGTAAATTATAAGTAGGTTTCAAGTGCACTACGTCACTTTTGTACTCATCAATTGAGAGATTAAAGGTCAATTCTTATCGATTGAAATTAATTTATTTCCTTTTCACTATAGGACTTTTTTCTCATATTATTGAGCTTGCAAATATATGTTGTTGAACTTTTGTGTATAGGTGCTAGTTCAATTTGATGCAACTCTCATGATATTTATAGATGATTTATTACCAATTGATTGAAGAAAAAAAAAAAAATTATAAACAGGTTTCTAATTGGCCTAATAAATGAAAAATTATCAGTAATTTCCAAAATAGTGTGTCATTGTTTAAGTAGTGTTTCGGACAAATGAGAAATGGGTCATCATTTATCTCCCGACTATCTAACAAAGATGGGTCATTATTGTCCCACTTGTAAAAAATTTGATTACGGTTGACAACAATATCACATAGTATTATGAAATTTCTGAATAACTATCCACTAATAAATAGGAAGTGATGTTTTAAATATTTATACATGGGACAATATGGCATTTTGATACCCTTCTAGCCTATTCAAAATAAAAAAAAAAATTATATAGAGAGAGGAGGTGAAAACTCGAATACAAAATTTTTAGTTTAGGAAATAATATCTTTATCACTTAAGTAATATAATATATATATACATATTTAAATCAAAATCAAAATCAAAATTTATATTTTACATATTTGACAGCACACTTATTGAGGATCTCCATCCAAACCTTTAAATCATACTTTTAAATCAAGTGATTTTATTTTTTTCCAAAATACCTTTCACCAAGTAACTGATATATAATTACTTCAAATGACTATCATTATCAAATTCAATTATTTCAAATCCAATTCTTTTAGATAAATGTCAATACTGGGAATGCCCAAGTTGATTGCCTTTTTCATCTATTTGAAGCTCCAAAACCCTAAGAGGATCTCCATCCAAACCTTTAAAATTTGATATGTTAAATTTTTTAAAAAACTTAAGTGGCAAATTGACATATATCAATTTGACATACCTCATATGTCAAATCTACTACTATTATTATTATTATTATTATTATTATTATTATTTTTAAAATTTGAACTCTTTTATTTTATATAGATGTTCTTTTATTTATTTATTTAAAAAAAAAAAAAGGCATGAAGTAGGAATATGTCAAAATTGACACGAAAGGGTAATGCCAAATGCCACATCAACTTTTGACACACTAAATAAAAAATTGATATTTAATGTCAAAATATAACTATTAAAATATCACATAATATTTATGCTGTATTTGATTAGGAGATTCGAGAAGGGATTTGAAAAATATAGGTGAAATGTGAATAAAACATAGCTATATTTTATCTAATTCATACTTTTTCTCTTTCTTTTTTTAAATTCTTTTCTAAATTGCTCAACCAAATACAACGTTAAACTATCGAGCGAAACTACTTTAAGCTCTATAGAATGGAGAGACCATGTAAAGAAGGTAAAAAGAACCTGGTAGTTTGGTTACTGTGTTGGTCTTTTTTTAAATTTGAGAACAAATATACATTAAAAGGAAAGAAACAGACATCTTTCACCATCTTAGAAGGAGAAACAGTTCAAAGTCCAATACAAAGCATTAAATGAGCATCTCGTGGTTATCAATTTGAAGATTCATTTTCGAGATGGGTTGGTCTTCCTCTTCTTCTACTACTAAGAGTTTGTCATTAAAATGGGTACATCAACACGTTGGTAATCTCGCTGTTAAGCAGGGTTCAGCGCTAAAATATTTCTTTGGAATCTTGGCTTGTTTGGCATTAGTATTATTAAGGTAGAGTTTTAGATCTAATAAATAATAAATGATTGGATTTTTCTTAAAATTTAAATTTGCATTTGAAAAAAAATTCAATAGCTTGTGGAATTCATCACGGATTTCGTTTTGATAATTTGAACTGTTTATTTTGTACAAAAATGCTTCAGAGCACTAGAGCAAGAGCTCTAGACCAAGCACTAATGATGTGGCGCCCAATGCACCCACTGTTGCTAACTCGCCCTTCCTTTTCTTCCTCTCTCTCTGTCACGCTCCAAAATTTGGACAATTAAATATTAACTTAGGACTAAACCCCAATCAATATTCCATCATCCAAACCCTATGGGTGAAACAAAAAAAAACTAAACACAAACTAAACCATTCACCATTATTCTATAACTTACCAATACCTCAAACATTAAAGTAACAATAAATACTTCAAAACAACTTAAATAATGTAAGGTTACAACCCATGCCAAATTTTCAAAATACTAAGGTCATAAAAGAAAATAAAAATACATAAACTACTAACAACCATAAACATGAGAAAACAAAAGAAGTCCAATCGACATGTCCTACGATCATAGTTATTTCTTGTCCCCACCAAAGCCTCTACTAATCCTGCAAAGGAAGCTCAGCTGCGCTCAAACAGAACGCACCTGAGTTGCCAAGAGACGAAATGGGTCAGTATACTGGTATGAGTACAAGAATCAACACCCCCGTGTCCACCAGACACAAACAAAAGTACATTAAATTCTTATTACTAGACAAGACAAGTAGTTCCAACCGCATCAATACGAATGGGTAGTTTCTCGAGACACGATGGCATTTAGTTTCTTGTCCGTACACAACGAAATATAAATTGATTATAAAATAGACAAAATAGAAATAAAAATATATGGTGGGTCAGCCCTGCATAAAAAATTAGTAAGACCCACCATCCTGCAAAAAAAAAATAAAGTTAGTATAATTTAATCACAAGTAACTTGCTGAATAAATATAAAAATGCACCGTTTCTTGCTTAAATAATTTGAATTGACTAAAACTGAAAGAACAAAAGTTGTATAGAATCAAATTTCCTAAAAGACAACGCGAACGAATTTAACAGAAACTGAACAGGTTAAGAGAAAAACTTGATATAAAAGTCTAGACAAATTTAATAGAAAAATCTGAAGCTGAAAACGAACAAAAACTGTCATAAGATGATTTTTTTTCGAAAAAGTTCAAAACATGAAAAATGTACAAAATAATGTTTTACTTCAGTTTACATGAAACCGATAAAAATAAGCTCGTTTCGTGGGTTAAAACAGTCTCTAAAATCTGCCTTGCTAAAATGAATCAAACCGACAATAATCAAGATCATCCGATTATAAGTTCTAATCGATCTTTTTAATAAAAAGCTAAAACACAAAAGTTGTCTAGAATCACGTATACATGCCTCTGCTCAAATTTCATAATTTATCAAAATTGTTTACTATTTTTTTTTTATCATGTACATATCAGTACCATTCACATTATACTAATAAATTCATAATTAAATTCTTTATACCTTAATTCAATCAATATAATTCAAACTATACATATAAGTTCATAATTACTACTTTGTACCTTAACTCAATTAAGACAATTCGAACTAACATACAAGTTCATAATTAATTCTTTGTACCTTGACTCCACCACTTCGGCCCTCCCCTTCTGGCCTACACATATATCCCATGTGCCTCCCGTATACATAACCCACTCCGAAGCCAAACTTGCACGGGGATATCGTCCCGAGTTTGACTCACACTCCCCGGATGGTTAGCATATACGTACGCGCGCAAATCAAAGCACTCGTCTACTCATGAGAACGAGGCAACAATATATATATAAACATCTCATCGACATCATGAGACAAATATAACAATGTCGGGCATAAGGCATCAAACAACTCTCATAATTCTCACCTTTTTTTTTTTATACACTCTTTCTCACCATCACTCAAATAAAATAACAATCCATGGAGTCATGGTGGAGTATAAGGAATTTATCTACGGGTTCTAAATAATTTTAGTTTCATATATTCGGGAGTGTGATTATAATCATAAAATAAATACATATAAAAACCATGATTATAATGAAATCAATCATTTAAAAATTCTAAACCTTACATACACAACTAATCAAAATAATTAAAATCGATCAATCAACTAAAAACCTTAAACTTTACATACATCACTAATTAAAATAATTAAAATCAATTAATCATCTAAGAATACTAAACTTTACAAACACCATTAACCAAAATAATTAAAATCAATCTATCATCTCTATGTAAAAACAAAATCAAACTAACATCAAACAAATGAAAATAAATACAACGAATTAAACATAAATCAAGAGAAGTGGGTTTTGTACTTAAAATTATTTTTGAAGATCAAAGAATCACTCAAAGAATTAATAAAGTCACCCAAAATAAAACCCTAAACCTTACATACTCAACTAATTCAAATAATTAAAATCAAACAATCATCCAAAAACTCTAAACCTTACATACACGTCTAATCAAAATAATTAAAAATTAGTCAATCATCTAAAAATTCTAAACCTTACATACCCAACTAATCAAAATAATTATGATAAATTAATTATCCAAAAATCTTAAACCTTACCTATACATCTAATCAATATAATTAAAATTAATCAATCATCTAAAAATCTCAAACCTTACATACCCAACTAATTAAAATTACTACAATCAATTAATCATCTAAAAATCCTAAACCTTACATATACGTCTAATTAACATAATTAAAATTAATCAATCATCTAAAAAAATTCCAAACCTTACATACCCAACTAATTAAATTTACTACAATCAATTAATCATCTAAAAATCCTAAACCTTACATATACGTCTAATCAACATAATTAAAATTAATCAATCATCTAAAAAAAATTCCAAACCTTACATACCCAACTAATCAAAATAATTACGATCAATTAATTATCTAAAAATCTTACACCTTACACGTACCACTAACCAAATTAATTAAAATTAATCACTCATCTAAGAACCCTAAACCTTGCACATATCACTAATCAAATTAATTAAGATTAATCAAACCTCTAAGAACCCTAAACCTTTCACGTACCACTAATCAAATTAATTAAAATAAATTAATCATCTAAGAACTCTAAATATCGCATATACACTAATCAAAATAATTAGATTAATCAATCATCAAAAAAAATATAATAAAATCAATAATCATTTAAACACCCTAAACCTTATATATATCACTAATCAAATTAATTAAAATAAATCAATCATCTGAGAACCCTAAATTTTACACGTTCCACTAATCAAATTAAATAAAATTAATCACTCATCTAAAAACCCTAAACATCTCATAGACACTAATCAAAATAATTATGTTAATTCATCCTCTACATCCACATACAAAAATATCAAATCACATCAACCTAATACCATAAATAAATAAAAAAATTAACGAATCAAACATAATCAAGAAAAATAGGGTTTGTACTCACAATTATTTTTAAAGATTGAAACAAGACCAAAAGAATTAATTGAACCACCAAAATAAACCCAAAACCCTATCTTTTTTCATTTTTCTTTTTCCTTCTTTCCACGCCACATACACTCACACAGTGAGTACTCTTTTTTTTTTTTGATTACTCTCTCTCTCTCTGCCTTGCCGCAGCTCTGCCCCTCACGGAAAACTTCACTCACTTTTTTTTTTACCAACTCCTAAACCTAATTGATTACATATCATATTATATATATATACTAATTTTCTATTCTAATCTAATATTATTATTATATAATATTATATAATATAATACACATGATTATAATATATATAAATATAAGATTATATATATATAACACTTTTTTTTTTTTATATAACCATCATAAATATTTAAAGATTTAGATTAATTATATATAATTAAATAACACATTACATTAATTAATCACTACATTAAATTCATTAAATATCACAATAAATTCTCATGTAACCCACACAATTAATAATTACAACATTAAATCTATTAAATATTACATTAACTCTCATGTGACCACATAATTAATAAAGTCAAAAATAAAATAAGATAATAATAACCATAATAATAATAAATAATGACTAAAGAAAATTAGGGTCGCTACACACTCTCTCTCTCTCTCTCTCTATTCGCTCCTTCCTTCTCTTCGCCCTCTCTCTCTATTCGACGACGATCGACTCTCTCTCCACTGATCGACAATCAACAATCGATCTCTCATCCTTCTTCTTCGCTCACACTTGACAGTGAGAGATTGGCGCCGACACATCACAACTGAGAGAGAGAGAGAGAGCTCTGTTAAAAAGAAAGAGGTACGGAGAGAGAGAGATAGAGAGAGATGTGTTTAGAAACAGAGTTGAAAACATTGATTAACATGAAGGGTTTTGCCTGAAAACTTCCAAAGCAGCACCAAAAATGTCACGTTTGAAGGTATCAATTAAAATTTCTAAATGAAAAATGACCTATGAACTAACTTACAAACAGATTTATATGATTTCAAGAGAAATCCACATCAAATCCAATAGATAAAAAGTGTGAGAAACACATTTCAAACAAAACCCATGAGACAAAACAACATTTGTCAACAACTCAAGCGAAGAAAGGTCCCAAAGAAAGAACACCATGAAATCCCCATAAAATAAACAGAGGCATTAATGGCATGAAAGTAATAATATACCAATTCCTTGCCAAGCTCAATAGCAACATCTTGGTAGCTACTTTCCTTTCCCTGGCTACTTCCACATAAGACACAAACCGTCTTGAACTTGGATTGCTTCATTTCACTTTCTCTGTTCATTCTTCTTTCTATATATATATATATATATATTTGTCTCTATCTTTTGCACTTTTTGTTGGGTAGAAGAAATTACAATTGGCTTACAAAAAGAAAGAATTTGCCTCTCTCTCTGTTCTGTGTATTACTAGTGGTACAAATTTACAAATGCTTTCAAAGCGAGAGAGGGAAGACGGAGAGGGCGAAGAAGACGGGTGGTTTTACATCTGTCCTTTTTTTTTTTTTTTATCAGTGCGTGAAACACACGCACTGTAATATGAAGGTGTGGTTTTACATCCCTTGTTGGCTGCCACGTAAGTAGAGCTGTGTTTAGAGCTCGTCCATTAGTGGTTTAAATCGCGATTGTATTTTGTAATATCCTCCAACTACAACATTTTCTTAGTTTAGTGACATTTGAAAGTACAACAAAACTATTGGTTTAATGACATTTTTTATTCTTGTGGCATTTTGAACAAGTGCCATTTGTATCCGTACTACGGTAGATACTAGTGCCACGGTAGATACTTGCAAGTGCCACTACAACATCATCGCTAAAAACTTTCAATGACATTTTGATGTCATGGTAGATATTATTTGTGGCACTATCAAGCGCCATTAAAAAAAGGGTTAGTGACACTTATAAGTGTCATTACACCATCAAGACTAAAACCTTTCAGTGACACTTTAATGTCATGGTAGGCACTATTCGTGACGCTATCAAGTGCCATTCATGACGATAATTCGTTGTAAAACAATTTGATCTGCTCTTGCGGAGACTCGAACCGCCAACCTCCCGCACCATAAACCTTATACACCACACTCTTCCCACTACACCTCTATTGCACCACATGATTATATATGCAACATATATTATTTATATAGTACGTACATCCATATTAATATAAAAATATATGTATAAACATAATTATTTTATTGAACATAATTTATATAAAATAAATTATTTACTAGCAAAATAAAAAAAAGACCATTTTTGGCGACTAAAAAATTTTTTGTCGCCAATTCTATACTTTTGGCTATTAATTGTTTTTTAGTTGCTAAAAAACTTAACTTTTACCGACCAAAATCGGATTTGGTTGCTGAAGATGCACTTTCAGTTACCAAAATTTTGGTTACCAAAAAATTTAATTCCTGGCTTAGAATTTTAGTTCTCTCGCGCTAAAAATGACCACTTTTGACGACTAAACTTATTCTTTAGTCGCCAATTGTAGACTTTTGGCTACTAAAATATTTTTTGGCACCAAAAAGCTTTACTTTTGATTATTAAAATTTTTTTAGTCGGTAAAACCCATATAATCAGCGACCAAACTAATTTTTAGTCGCCAAGTGTAGGCTTTTGGCCACTAAATTTTTTTAGTCGTCAAAAAGCTTTACTTTGGGCTACTAAAAATTTTTTAGTCACTAAAACCCATATAATCAGTGACCAAATTTAGTTTTAGTCGCCAATTGTAGACTTTTGACTACTTAAATTGTTTAGTCGCTAAAAAGCTTTACTTTTGGCAACTAATGCTGTTTTGGTCGCTGAAAGCTATACTTTCAGCGACCAAATTTTTTTTGATCAGGAAGTTTAGTCGCCGAATGTGCTTTTTCCTGTAGTGTATATTGAGTTTAATTTATTTATTTTTAATCATTTATTGCATTTTAAAAATTTAGAAAATATATTGGCATTTTTTGTTTTTTCAAAAATGCCATTATAAGTTTGGAAAGTTTTTGGCTTAGTGGCATTTTTCAAAATGCTATAAAATATTTGTTTATGACACTTTTCACCTAAGTGCCATAAAAAGTAATTTGCACCTGCCTAGTGTCCTGACATTTTTAAAAAAATGCTATTGCTACTAAAGTTTAGTGGCATCTGTTGGTAAATGTTATGAACATAATTTTTTGTGTCATTATTTTATAAAATGCCATAAAATTGATGTGACATTTCTTTATTGAAATGCCACTAGAGCTTTATATGTTTGTGATTCTGTGGCATGTTTCTAAAACATTTAATGCCAATTTTTATTTTTGTGGCATTTTTTAAAAACGTGTTGCTAGTGTAGTGTCGCTAAAGTGTAAATTTATTATAGTGACATTTTTGTTGTAGTGAAGTGACACTTTATTTTAATTGAAATGCCACTAGAGCCTTGTATGTTTGTGGCTCTATGACATTTTTCTAAAAAATGCCATCAAATATTCTTTTTGTGACATTTTTTAAGAATATGCCACTAGTATGGTGTCACTAAAATGTGTTTTTGTTGTAGTCTTCAATTAACAAATTAGATATTTTTGTTATTGTATAGGAGAGTAGTTTAAAATTTTAATTTTTTTATTAATTCTGTTAAATAAAAATATGACGACGGGGTATTTGTAATTTCTAAAAATATAAAGAATTATCTATATTTTAAGCAAATTTTAAGAGATAAATGAACCTATATAGTTTAGAAATAATTAATAGTTTATACTAGTGTAATAAAAAGGGTTTTGAAATCGTAAGAGTGGCAATTGCCCTAGCTTGCGTGCTCGCTTTGTACACAAATTTTTTTTTTTTTTTTTTTGTCAACTCGGTATTTGGCCCAACTTGCCTTGTACACATCATAACGTATGTAATTAATCAATTACAAATACGTGTATTTTATTCACACAATTAATTTTTGGTGTCATTGCAATAATGCCTACAACAGTTTTGAATAGTATGACATAACCAAAACCTTGTTCACATTTTTACGAGATTATGAGTTCGGCTCTACTTTCTCTATTGTATCTACAATAAAACAAAATAAAATATTAAATTAAATAAAATTAACCGATGCTAAAAATATTAATTTGTGTCATAAAAAATGAAGTGTGTGACCAGATTCATTTTTAATGTGACTCATATCATGTGAACCTAGGCCACAAGCTTCACTTTCTATCCATATTATATGATAAAAATTATGTACATGTATTTTTATTCAAAACTAAAACAAAGAAATGACCATATATCTACTGTACCTATGTGGTTGGTAACAAGTTGGGCCGAAAATAGATGTTGAATGAGAATCTGTGGTGTGTGAATATGTTAATATGACCCATTTCAGTGGGCTTAAAATTGAGCTGTAATGGGCAGTGAAATCGGTTTAGATTGAGTAATAAGTTATTTAAATTTGATTTAAAAATTTAGTAAGTTTGAAATTGTATTTAAGTTTTACTTGTTTACCTAACAAATTGATTTAAGAAGAGTTTTTCACCAATGGGACACTAGTTTACTTGTTTCGTTCAATGACCTTGTAATTTTTTTTTTTTTGGGTATTTCCTAGCTGTAAATTACGAATTACACAAAGAGTGCTGCTATTAGTACTCCACAAATTATTTTAGACCCTCCAATTTTTAGTTTTTTTAATTTTATTATAATAATAATTTCAAATAAAATTACTAAAAAAGACATCATTAATCTTGAGACTTTCCATCTTACAATTAAACCTACACCCTCACTATATCATAAATTAGGGTTTATGAGAGAACCCACCTCCATTACCACCCATCCATCTTCTTCAAATCTTACCTTCAAAACCTACCCACCCTCAAAACCTTAAAAACCCTTTGGCGGCAATATTCTGGCGGTAACGATGACAACCATTTGATTATATACACTTCTTTGGTAATGACAATGAGTGAAAATTTTTCTAGCAATCACAATTCCGTAAGACGAGAGGAGTATAACAATAAAAGCTTAGTAGAGGTTCATAGCTTTGAAGTTGTTCTTAACTTAGAGGAGATTAGTCTTATAAGGGTAAGTTTCTTGAAAAAAATGATAAAAATAATAAAATATGTTCGTCATTTTTTCAGAATTAAACTCCTGAACATATCACCGAAATTCGGGAATACAGGCCTAAACATTGTTTATTTGTTGGGGAACCGATAACCAAACATTTATTATTTGTTCAGAAATAAGTAACCGAACATTATTCATAGGTTCGGACCTATTTTACTGAGAAAATTAAACCAATTATTATAATTTTTTTCTGTAAGAGAAGAAATTATTATGAGAAAACTAAAAAATTATGTGTATATATATATAGAGAGAGAGAGAGAGAGAGAGAGAGAGAGCATACAAAATGTGACAATGGTGGATGAGGCAGCAGAAACAGTAATCACATTGTCTCTTCTTCTTCTTTTTCTTCGTTGGTTTTGTTAGGGTTTTTTTGAGGTGTGGGGGTGTGGGGGGTGTGCATTCAATGGGTGGAATGTTTTCACAAGGATAATTTTGGTATTATTTGGGAGGGGAAAGAAATTTTAAGGGTTTCAAAATTTGTAAGTAGGGATCAAAAAAATGGAGGATCCAAAATAACTAACAGGGTGCTAATTAGAGATGTAATCAGTTCAGTTCAATACAATCGATGTTTATGTAAAAAAATTACACCGAACCGATAATATCAATTTTATTATTTTGAACATAGATACAGACCGCTTCTCCTATCAAACCACATCGAATCAAACCGATTGAAACGGTTCGATTTGGTACAGTTTAATCGGTTTATGATTTTCCAAACTTGAGCCACTTTTAAATATAATCATTAATCTATATAAAAATATTAAATTAGTTGTTTATCATTTCAAACATATCTAATCCATCCATTTAATACAAACTTTTAATTCCTAAATTAACAAAAATAAAAAATAAAAGTTTAAAAATACTAAGATTTCAAGAATAATGAGTGAGAGTTAAGATTATATATGATAAGAATTTACAAACTTAGGTTATAAAGATGATAAATTTAATTAATTAAAGTTAATAATTTATTATACTTATTAATATCATTATATTATTAGATTATATATATATATATATTATAAATACAATATATGTTAAAACGGTCGGTTTTGGTTTAGATCGGTACACAAGGTGCTTAAATTGATACCAAAACCGAAAACCGAAAAAAATAAAATTTAAAAATCGCACAGACCGATTCTTGTTAAAAATAGACCAAATATAACCGATTTGATCTGATTCAATCGATTTAGTCCCTTTGTTTAGTTTTTCTTGCATCCCTAGTGCTAATAGCGCAAAACAAGATAGGGTTATTCAAGTTCAAATTTGATGCAACCAAAACCAGAAAACTGAACCCACCTAAAATCCTAACTGGCATCATCAGCCCAAGTTCAATTCTAAATCACAACACTCTGATAAACACTGGGCTAAGATTACACTGATATCATTTCGTGAGAGAGAGAGAATTGGTGTTCTATCCGACTGAATTTACATGTTGTTTGATATTAAAATGATTCAATCAGCAATGTAGGGTAAGCTTCAAGCTGAGTTTGGTAAAAAAAATCAAGGAATGCATTAGAAATAGTTAGGGAAAATCCTTGTAGTTTCTACCGAGTTTTAATTTGATCATTGTCATTTTAATGGCAACATATTTGCCTTTTAATTTTTAATTTTTGTGTCAAAGTAATCAAAGTTGTCTTCTTTTTGCAAAAGAATATCACGCAATGCACTCGATTAATTTTTAATATTTAATAATATTATAATAATTATATTTATATATATTATATTAGTTTAATATTTTATATGTTATTATTGCATTGGTTATTTATGTTTATCACCAATGCAGTGGTGACACATCATATACAAACAAAATATAATACATAAGATGATTTACAAGCATAATTCTTTTTTTTTTTTTTTTTAATTATCTAGAATGATGTGGCAGTACATTTTTGAAATTATGCATCAAAATAATGAATGTTTTGATTTGAAATAATAAAAGAACCATAAGGCACATTATTATTCTACACAAAAAATTTAGATATTTGTAAATCACTACTCTTACAGCATTATACTTACAGTAAGCCTTATGGGCCCATGAGACCCGGTCTGGGTGCACTCCAATGACTCGATCCATTTATCTTTTCTTCAAAAGTATAGTTATATGATTTTATCATTTTTTATTTTTTGAAAAATAAATCGTGTTGTTTCAAAATCGTATGTGTCATTCATTTTTCAAATACAAATATGTTAAAATCATATAACTATAATTATTAAATTAATTTAATTATTTTTAAATAATTAACGCACAAAAACTTAAAAAATAAACTAATTATTAAATCATTAAAATAAAACTTATAATAAACTCTACATGGTTGGACAGTATGATCCAATCCAAATGGTGAACTGGAGAAGCATTACTTGTACTTTAATGTTTGTTCAACTTAAAACACATCAACACGGTAGTCTTCTTCAAGGAGAAAACGAGTTGACATGTTCTTATGTTTTTAATTTCAAATGAAAATAAAAAAATAAAAAAAAAACATTAATTTTTAAAATTGTTGGTGTTGTTATTATATTTCAATAAAATCTAATAAATTAGCTATTGAATTCCCTAACACACTCAAACATGAAACTTTCCTCCATTAATGTTGAGTTCGGCTATATATATATATATATATATTCTACCACGTGTTCATAATAGGAGTGGAACTCACACCATAATGTGTACCATAAGTATATAGTACAATATGCGGTGAATTTTTTTTGTATTCTTAATTTTTTTCTTTAATATTTTTGTAACCTTTTGATTTTATTATCTCAAGTGGCTTTTTAAAAAATTAAAAGCATGCGGAGTGCCACACATACATACCACGTAAGAGAGAGAGAAAATTAGGAAAATTTTAAAAAATAAAATCAAAATTTAACTCTTATAACAAAAATCAAAATTTAACTCTTGTAATCATTTGTTTATTTCTATTAAGCAAAATTGACCCGAAAAAATATTTTATCCATTAAACTAAATGAAAAAAGGTATTTTAGACAATTTAAGTAAAACGAATTGAAAATATGTATTTTGGCCATTAGGTTTGAAGAATTGAAAGAGCTTTTTTATTATATTTCAGAGATACCTCAACATAGATTTACAGTGCTTATTTATAGACTGATATTGAAGCTCTAAGTTGTTACAACTGAATGATAGTGACTACTGTATGGCTGAGATGTTAAATCCTTCGAGAATCTTCTTGGTGTATGTAATTAGTTCTTTGGTGTAGCCGATATAATCATGTCGATTCTTTGGTGTGGCTAGTATACCAGAATCAGTTGCAGCAGTGATTAAACCAGAACTAGTTGAAGCAGTTGAACTGCTATTCTGTTTTAGCTCATACTCTTCAATATTCCCCGGCAAGCTGATGGGGTGATCAAGAACCATGAGCTTGGATTTAAGATATTGAAACCGAGAGACACTTAAAGGTTTCGTAAACAGGTCAGCAAGCTGATCAATTGTTGGAATATATTGCAACTGAAACTGTTTAGTCAGAACTTTATCTCTTACGAAATGACAATCGATTTCGATATGCTTTGAACGGGTGTGGAAGACAGGATTGGAAGCGAGAGCTATTGCAGAGAGATTATCACACCAGAGAATGGGGGTAGTAGGAGACGTAATACCCATTTCAGTAAGCAACATGGAAATCCAACTTAACTCAGCAGCAGTATTGGCTAAAGCTCGATATTCCGCCTTAGTAGATGAGCGTGATACGGTGGCCTGCTTTTTGGCAGACCAAGAAACCAAATTGTTACCCAAGAAGACACAGTAACCAGACATGGATTTTTTGTCATGAACATCTCCTGCCCAAGTGGAATCGGAATACCCATGAACATCAAAAGTACTTGAGGAAAAGAACAAGCCATGAGTAATGGTCCTTTGAACATATCGAAGAATTCTCTTGACTGCAGCAAAATGTGCAATGGTAGGTGCATGCATATGTTGACAAGCTTGATTAACAGATAGCGAAAGATCTGGTCTTGTAATGGTGAGATATTGGAGAGCACCAACAATACTCCGATAAAGGGCTGGATCAGAAAATGGTAAGGAAACATTTGGAGGAACACTAGGCTTGACAGAAATAGGTGAAGGACAAGGTTTACAAGATGATAAACCAGCTTTTAGAAGAATTTCTTTGGTATATTTAGACTGAGATAGAAGATATCCGGAGTGAGTAGGTTGGACAGAAATACCAAGAAAATAAGTAATATCACCCAATTCCTTCATGGAGAACACATTGTGCATCTTTGTAATGAGAGATTGAATGTGGGAAGGATTATTACCAGTGATCAAAATGTCATCCACGTATACCAATAGATAAGTGACTGAGTGAGCAGTCCGTTGAATGAATAAAGAAGAGTCACTCTTGCTATGAGTAAAGCCTTGAGACACCAAATATTGAGAAAATGTGGAAAACCATGCTCGGGGTGCCTGTTTCAATCCATATAAAGATTTGTGAAGTTTACATACGTGAGTAGGTGCAGAAGAATCTGCAAACCCAGGAAGCTGAAGCATGAAGACTTCCTCTTCAAGATGACCATAAAGGAATGCATTGGAAATGTCGAGCTGTTTAAGAGCCCACTTATGGTGAAGAGCAAGACAAAGTAAGATGCGAATAGTGGGTTGTTTTGCCACAGGACTGAACGTCTCATGAAAATCAATACCCTCTCTCTGCAGGTACCCTTTGGCAACTAAGCGTGCCTTATACCGTGCAATAGTGCCATCAGAATTCCTTTTCACCTTGAAAATTCATTTACACCCTATAGCAGATTTGTTAGGGGGAAGTGATACCAAAGACCAAGTATGTTGTTGTTGAAGAGCAGAAAATTCGTCAAGCATAGCCTGATGCCAAACAGGAGAGAGTAAAGCTTCACGGTAAGAAGGAGGTTCAGAATGAGTGTAGGAAGCAGCCGGAGTTAGAGGGGCAGGTGCAGCATGAGCAGAGGAAGCAGGTAAGGTCATAGGGGCAGGATAAGCAAGCAAACAGTGATGAGAAGCAGCAAATTTTGATCTGGTAAGCATAGGATGCTGATTAGAATGAGAAGAAGGTAGATGTGGTAACTCAATAGAGATGGACTGAATAGGAACCGTAGCAGGTGGTATAGGAGAAGTAGGAGGAGATATGGGACCAGATGTAGCAGTTGGTAAAGAAGAAGGAGGAGGAGAGACCGTACTAGGAGATAAGGAATCAGATAAGGGCTGAGAGTTGTGAGATGGCCAGAAAAATGAGTGAATAGCAGGTAAGGTTGGTAAGGGTGAAGTGACTGAAGAAGCATTCAACTGAGCAAAGGGAAACACATGCTCATTAAAGACCACATGTCTAGACAAATAAATCCGACCAGTGAGTGGATCAAGACACCGATAACCTTTAGCAAACGGATGATAACCCAAAAAAACACAGGAAACAGATTTAGGACGTAGCTTAAGAGGTTGATAGGGCTTAAGCCAAGGAAAGCATTGGCAACCAAAGACACGAAAATATGAATAGTCTGGAGTGTAATGAAAAAGCCTTTCAAAAGGGGATTTATGTCCAAGCTTTGAAGAGGGAAGTCTATTAATGAGAAAAGTAGAAATAGCAACAGCGTCAAACCAGTATTGTAATGGTACAGATGAGTGATGAAGAAGAGCAGTAGCAGTTTCAGTGATATGACGATGTTTCCAAAGAGCCATACCATACTGAGAAGGAGTGTGAGGACAAGAATGTTGGTGAATAATCCCTTGGGTACTCAAGAAAGAGGTCATTTTATTAGTGAAGTATTCAGATCCTCCATCAGTGCGCAAAATTTGTAATGAAGTATGAAATTGTTTTTCAACATAAGCCTTGAATTCGATGAACTTAGCACACACTTCACTTTTATAAGATAATGGAAAAAGCCAAGTAAATCGACTAAAGTCATCCACAAAAAGTAAGTAGTATTTATATCTAGAAGTAGAAGAATATGGCCCCCATACATCACTATGAATAAGAGACAGAGGAGCATTCACAGTAGTATTAGACAATTGAAATGGAAGTCTATGGCTTTTAGCAATGCAACAATCAGTACAAGATTCCATTTTATTCTGTGAGACATTATTCTGAGAAACAGGCAACAATGGTTTTAGATGATTATATTTTACAAGGGAGGGATGTCCTAATCGATTATGCCAAATGGAGGAAGAAACAGGTGTATGTGATGTAGTAAGGCATGAATTATGTACAGATGAACCAGTAGGCAGCATAGATGTAGAAGGAGAGTAAAAATGGTAGAGACCATTGGTATTAGAACCTTGATGAAGAGTTCTCTTCGAATCCTTGTCCTGAATCATGAATTTAGAATCATCAAAGGTAATGAGACAATTATTGTCCTTAGTAAATTTGTGAACTGATAGAAGATTAGAAGAAATGGAAGGAGCATGTAAAACATGGTTTAATCAAAAAGAATGATGAGGTGTAGGAAGCAGTCTCTTACCAGTGTTGTGAATGGGAACTGCAGTTCCATTACCTATAGTGATCTGATCTGAACCTGGATAGGGCTGTGATTGACTGAGATTATGAAGATCATGTGTGATATGATCTGTAGCAGCAGAGTCCAAGTACCAAGGTGTTTGAGGAGGAGAAGTAGCTGATGGAGTAGCAGCAACAAATGCTCTGGAGCTGGATTCAGAAGGATGCTGATACTGAGAACTAGAGGAATACTGAGTATCCATCCGATACCAGCAGTCTAAGGCAGAGTGACCAGAACCTCCACAAATTTGACAAGTTATAGATCTACCTCTGCTGCGAGAGAAGCCTCTTTGATCATTAAAATTCCGTAAAAAACCAGAGTTTTGATCATTAAAATTCCGTGTAAAACCAGAGGTGAAATTGGATCCAGATCTGCCACCACCTCGAGGTTGACCTCTGTATCGATTAGGACCGCGATTGCCTCTGTAAGAGTGACCTCTGAAGAGAGGAGAATGTCCTATGAGATTAGAATTGAAAGAACCTCGAACCGATGCAAAGGCCATAGTAGGTTCAGAAGAATGTTTCTGCAATTTGGATTCAATATGAACAGATTCAGAAAGAAGGAGAGCAGTCAATTCTTCTATGGAAATCGACTCTGCTCTGGCTCGAATAGTAGTTTTGAAGGCATCATACTCATCAGGAAGACCATTTAAAGTAAGCAAAACAAGATCTTCATCATCTATGAAGGAAGAAACAAGAGCCAATTGACTGACCAAGGCTTTATAATCTTGGAAAGATAAAGCTCCATTGAATCTGTTTTCTTTGAAATGCTGTTTAATTTGTTCTTCAACTGATGAACATGTGACCGAGAAAGCGAAGTGAATCGCTTATGTAAGGCAGTCCAGATCTCGGCACAACTATGAAGATGAAGAACAGATGAATAAATTTCAGGTGACAAAGTTGCAGTAATACAACTGAGCAAGTGTGCATCAATGATCTTCCATTACAGATATTCCGGATTGTCTTTTCCTGAACCAGAAGAATCTGTTATTGTCCTTTGTGGACATGATATAGTTCCATCGACAAATCCAAGAAGACTAGTAGCAATAAGAATGTTCTGCACTTGATTTTTCCAGATTAGAAAATTGGATGCATCAAGCTTGATGGTGATGAACGAAGAAAGGTTTGAAATCAGTAATGAGAGATTTGGAGGAAGTGAGGTTGAAGACATGAGAGAAGATAAAGAATTGGAAGAAGCCATGAATCAACTCGTGAGAGAAACAGGCTCTGATACCATGAAGAATTGAAAGAGCCTTTTTATTATATTTCAGAGATACCTCAACATAGATTTACAGTGCTTATTTATAGACTGATATTGAAGCTCTAAGTTGTTACAACTGAATGATAGTGACTACTGTATGGCTGAGATGTTAAATCCTTCGAGAATCTTCTTGGTGTATGAATTAGTTCTTTGGTGTAGCCGATATAACCGTGTCGATTCTTTGGTGTGGCTAGTATACGAATCGATTCTGGCGATGATTAAACCAGAACCAGTTGAAGCAGTTGAACTACTATTCTGTTTTAGCTCATACTCTTCAATAAGGTTCACCATAAATCTCATTCTAATGATTTAATCTGTAGGAGTCTATCACATGTCATTCTCTAATAATCTAATTTGTTCATTTTAAAGTTATTGTGTATAGCTCATTCAAAAAAAAAAAAAAAAAAAAAAATCAAATTAATCCAAAATTCATAGTCATATAATTTTATCGACAATGCTACGTAGCTCAAATTTTGTGGCTTAAAAGTGGCTCAAATGGCCAAAACGACGTCGTTTTGAGTACAGAACAACATAAAAATGGCCAAAACGACGTCGTTTTGGCCATTTGAGCCACTTTTGAGCCACCAAATTTGAGTTACGAGACATTTTCCTAATTTTATTATATTTATCTCTAAAAACATTGTCTAATTTTAAAATTATATTTACCGTTAATTTTCTTAAGTACAAATATAATTGATCATTGGATATATCCAAATTTATTTTATTTTTTATTAACAATCTATGCACAAACTTAAAAAGTGAAAAAAAAAAAATTCAAATTATTGAATACGTGTCATGATAAACCTTGGGTTCTTTTGAAAAGTTGATTAAGAGCTAACTTTTGAAGTTTTTTTTTTAAAAAAAAATATATAAAAAAATAGAAAGATAATATGACTTAAAATAAATTAAAAATTAAAAATTAATTTTTAACCATATTCCCGAATTAAATCCGCGTGGTGGACTCAACAAGCCTTCTTCATACCCTAATATATTTGTCCAACTAACTTATACACATCAGCCTGTTTATCTTTTTGGAGGAGATATGAGGGCGTTGGGATGTTCTTATAATCCTAACAGTCCAGATCATGGTAACGAAATTCGTAGTGAGTCCCATGTTCCTCTCATGTTTTCTTAAGTTTATATTTGAGCATTAAAGAAGCCTAATCCTTAATAAAAGGATAAGGAGTCACTATTGTGGAGCTTGCATAATAGTCACTGTTATGTGGCTTATGAGAATTATTTTGGATTTTATTTTCATCATCCGAACCTTTCAATTCTTAAAGAACATCGAGTAGAATATACCTGTAAAAAATCAAGTTGATCAGATATCGATAGACCTTTCATCAACTCGAATTTGTATATATAAAAAATCAATATATAAGTATTAAACTGAACACAAATGTGAATTGATGAATAGTCTATCGATATCTGATCAACTTATTTTTTACAGGTATGTTCTAAGTTCTACTTGATATTCTTTAAAAATTAAACGGTTCAAATGATGAAAATAAAATTCAAAATAATTCCCATGAACTGCACATGCACAGCAGTGATTCCAACTCCCAAAACTAGACCACAGTATTCTAATATCTAATTGTGATATGGCCGATTCAAATAGCAAGATTTTCCATTCATAAACTGGAATTTGTTCATACAAATGCATGGACAAACCTAAGATTAAAACTTAGAAGCATAAATATATACAGTAATAAAAATTTTAAAAAGAAAACATACCGAAATAAGAAATGAAAAATAATATTAAACAATACATACATATAAATAAGCATAATTTTTTGTCTCCTTGTTGTTCAATAAATACATGTTTTCTTATTTCTAGCTTTTTGGCAAAGGTTATTTTTTAATTTTTTTGGCTAAAATCTAGAAAAAAATAAAATAGGTTAAAATAACTAATAAAATAAAATGTTACATCAAATTCATAATCATTTTCCTGTTTCTCTCACAACCATCACATTCAATTATAAAAAAAAATTAAACTATCTTTTCAAATATGAAAATTTTAGCCTAATAAAAATAATCAAGAACTAAAATAGTTTACTAAAATAATAACTTTCCAAATACTCACTTTGTGTGGTGACTATTTTACAACTCTTATTAATAGCTTCTTACTATGACTAATACTGTTTTACAACTCTATACACATTGTTAATGGAGGAATTTAAATGATTATTGGCAAATAAGTAATTATTGGCATATTGGACCTAATACCCTAAAACACCTACAAATTTTGGAACTACATTCTTTTTCTTTTCAAAAAAATAAAAAATAAAAAAATATTATAGGATAACCTATAACACCTATTGAGATTTACTTAAAATACAGATTATTCTTACGATTTTAGAAATTACACTCCGCCCTTTAAGTTTCTAATCGCATAATCATTTTATTAATAAATTATTAAATCAATTAATAGTTTTTAATAATATCAAAAATATATTTCAATTAACGAATTAGATATTTTTATTATTGTATAGGAGAGTAGTTTGAAATATTAATTTTTTTTATTAATCTTGTTAAATAAAAAATATGACAACGGGGTATTTGTAATTTCCAAAATCATAAGAAATAATTTATATTTTAAGTAAATTTTAAGAGATGAATGAACCTATATAGTGTAGAAATAATTAACAGTTAATCTATACTATATATTAAGTAAAAGGGGGTTTTTAACCCCAAAGCTTGCGGGAGTTCCAATCTCCTAATCTTAATTTTCTAATTTATTGATTTAAAAAAAAAAAAACCCTTAACATTTATTGACTTCTCCCAACCTAATCTTAACATTTATTCACTTTCTCAACCCACAATCACTTTTGACTTCTCTTATAATTATTGCAACACCTTTTTCAATTCACTACGCCAAAATTGGGCTTTAGCGGCGGTTTTTTACCGCCGTTAAAGGCTGTAAAACCGCCGTTAAAGCCTTTAACGGTGGTTTTAACGGCGGTTTCGTTACCGCCGTTTATGCGCGTGTCGGAAAAAGTAAAACCGTCGTAAAAAGGCAAATTACCGTCTTAAAAGTCGACCAAAAACGGCGGTTTTATAGGACCAAAAACGGCGGTTTTTTACCGCCGTAAATAGGTTCGAATTTTTCAAAAATAATTCTTTCTTCTTACACTCCCCAAGTTTTGAACCCAAGACCTCTCATCCACCCACACCAACCACTTTGCCACAGCCACTCTTCATGAAATATATTACCTAAATAAATATTTAAACATTACTTTTACTTTATTGTAGATGGTTTCGCCGGAGCTCGCCGGAGTGTCGCCGGAGCACGCCGGAGTTTCGCCGGCAAAGACCGCCGGCATTAACGGCGGTAATTGTTGGGCATTAGCTGCGGTTTTTTACCGTCGTTAAAAGTGGGCATTAACGGCGGTTCGTTATCGCCGTTAAAAGTGGATTTCATTACTGTCGTTAAAGACACTTTTAGTGACGGTTTTTTTAACGGCGGTAACGAAACCGTCGTTAAAAGTACTATGAACGGCGGTTTTCGTACCGCCGTTAATAGTACTTTTAACGACGGTTTTCGTTACCGCCGTTAAAAAAACCGCCGTTAATGCTAATTTTTGGCGTAGTGATTTCTCCCATAAACTATGATTATACACAAAAATTAAAAAAAAAAAAAAATAATTTAACTATAGATCTCAAAAAGATATAACATCTAAATTTGAATTATGATTTAATAATATAATTATGTATTTTTTTTTATGTATATCTATCAAAATTTTAAAACTATAGTAAAAAACTATAGTAAATAAACTATAATTACACTATTGTGATTGTAATATAAACTTAATCTATATATTAAGGAAAATGGTCTTTTAAAACTCAAGGCTTGTGGAAGCTCCAACATGCCCATCCGAATTTCTTGATTTTTTAATATTTTTTTAAAAAAAAAATTGACTTGGTGATTGGTGATTGGTTTATAGTAATTACACTATTGACACGCAATAAATGAAATCTTAATTTCCTTACTTTTTGCATCCCCAAGACACCTATGTAATTATCGTGTAAATGCCTCTTAATTTTTTTCCCTCTTAATTTTTTTGTTTTGTTTTTTGAAAAAAAATTAAATAAACACTTATTAAATTCTTTCAAACTCCTCGGTCAAACTCCATGTATTTAATTTATATATTAAAAAAAAATTAAAATAAATATAAATATCTATAATTATCCCGTACATCACACTAGTGATAGGCTAGTACTAGTATAATAAAAAGGGTTTTGAAATCGTAAGACTGGCAATTGCCCCAGCTTGCGTACTCGCTTTGTACACTATTTTCTTTTTTTTTTTTAATAATTCGGTATTTGGCCCAACTTGCCTTGTACACATAATAAAGTATGTAATTAATCAATTACAAATACAATGTGTATTTTTATTCACGCAACTAATTTATGGTGTCATTGCAATAATGCCTACGACAGTTTTGAATAGTATGACATAACCAAAAACTTGTTCACATTTTTAGGAGACTTGAGTTCGACTCTACTTTCTCTAATGTATCTACACGCACAATAAATAAATAAATAAATAAATTAAATTATATTAAATTAACCAGTGCTAAAAACATTAATTTGTGTCATAAAAATACATAAAAAATGAAGTGTGTGACGAGATTCATTTTGAATGTGACTTATATCACGTGAACCTAGGCCACAAAATTCACTTTCTATTACACACAAAAAAATAAAATAAAATAAAATAAAATAAAATAAATAAAATTAACCAGTGCTGAAAACATTAATTTGTGTCATAAAAATACATAAAAAATGAAATGTGTTACTAGATTCGTTTTGAATGTGACTCATATCATGTGAACCTAGGCCACAAAATTCACTTTCTATCCATATTATATGATAAAAATTATGTATATGTATTTTTATTCAAAACTAAAATAAAGAAATGACCATATATCTACTGTACCTATGTGGTTGGTAACATGTTGGGCTGAAAATAGATGTTGAATGAGAATCTGTGGTGTGTGAATATGTCAATGCAAAAATGTTTTGGACCTCAAAAAAAGTTCCCCCTAATCCCCCTAATTTCCTTTTATGGAAACTGTTTTCTTTTTTTCTTTTCTTTTTTCTTTTTTTTTTTTTTTTTTTTTTACCTAAAAGGGTCATTCGGGGGATTCGGGCCCCCCTGATTCGGGGGCCGAATCACTTCTGTATGTCAATGTGACCCATTTCATTGGGCTTAAAATTGAGCTGTAATTAGGCAGTGAAATGAGTTAAGCTAATAATAAGTTATTTAAATTTGATTTAAAAATGGGGAAATTATTCGTAAGTCCTGGTTGAAATATGTGTACACTGTTTAATTCAACAACTTTTTGAGTAGACCCAAAAATCCTATACTTTTTCCTCTCTTTCTCTCTCTCTCTCTCTCTCGCTCTCTCTCTCTCTCTCTATCTCTCTTTATTTTTTGTCTCATTTTTTTTTTCTGAGTTTTCCTCTCATTCTCTTTATCATGTCTGACGACCAGTGATCATACATTCCTTATTCTCATTCTCATTCTCTTTCTAATATATAGTCACCGGTAACCGACGACTACAATTGATTGGGGTTCACCGACAACCACCAACCACCGACATCAACTCGTGACTTCATTCTCACCGATAGCGAAGAAGATGGATAAATCTATTCAAATCTACATCAAATCAAAGTAGATCTACATGAGATCCTACTAGATCTAAACAAAAAATAGTTGCCAGAGTACAATATTGTTTCTATATCTATTCTTTCCTACAATTTCTCAATTTTTCTATATTTTCTCTGTTACACATGTCTATTTTTCTGTTTTAATGGAGAAAAATTTCAAGTTCTGAATAAGTTGTTTTTAAGTTTTAGTTACAGGCGATGAAAATTATAAAATTTTATAGTTTTGGCTTTTTTTGGTGCTAAAATGAATCATAATTTAAAATTGTAAAATTTTGCAGTTTCACAACATTCTTTAGAACTGTAAAATTGTGCAGTTTCATAAATTTTTTTTTCCCAACTTAATAGAATAATGCTTTGAAACTGTAACATTTTACGGTTTCAAAGCTTACTTTTCAGTTTGATCAATATTACAGATTATTTGCTTAAACCCTATAAAAATTGAAAAATAATATATACCTTTTCCCATTGTTGTTTGTTGTCGTTATGTTTTCTAAGTATAATTTCTCCATTTATTTATTTATTTATTTTATTTTTCGGGTAATATTCTGAATATTCCAGTGAGTCTCCGATGATATTCTTGACATTTTCTAGTGATGTTCAGAATACTTCGATGAATTTCCGGCGGTACTCAAAACACTTCGGCAAACTTCCGATGATACTCCGGTGACTTTCTAGCGATGTTGAATATTTTGACAAGTCTTCGGTGAGTCTGACTGAAGTCGTTGGATGTAGCAGCATTTTTAAAGTTATAAAATAAAAATTTTTAAAAAAAATAGAGTTATTGGTAACAATTAAAAATATGTAGAACTAATTGATACAAATATTTTATTTTGGGATTAGATGGATTTTGAAATTTGTGTATGAGACTTATTGGTAAATACCTCTTTAAAAATTTAGTAAGTTTGAAATTTTATTGAAGTTGTACTTGTTTACCTAACAAATCGATTTCAAAAGAGTTTTCACCAATCGGACACTAGTTTGCTTGCTTCGTTTAATGACTTAGTTGTAATTTCTTTTTCTTTTGGTATTTCCTAGCTATAAATCATGAATTACACAAAGAGTGCTGCTATTAGTACTGTATAAATTATTTTGGACCCTTCAATTTTTAGCTTTTTTTTTATTTTATTATAATAATAACCTCAAATAAAATTACTACAAAGGACATCATTAATTTTGGGTCACTTCATCTCACAATTAAACCTACACACTGACTACATCATAAACTAAGGTTTATGAGAGCACTTACCTCAATCACCACCCATCTATCTTCTCTAAATCCCACCTTCAAAACCTACCTACCCTTAAAACCGGTAATATTCCACCGGTAACGGTGGTAATCATATGATTACCTACACCTTTCCGGCAATGACAATGAGTGGGAGTTTTTTTAGCAACCACAACTCCGTAAAATGAGAGGAGTGCAACAATAAAAACTTAGAGGAGGTTCATAGCTTTGATGTTGTTCTTAGCTCAGAGGAGATTGGTTTTGTAAGGGTAAATTTTTTGAAAAAAAATGACAAAAATAATAAAATCTGTTTGTCATTTTTTCGAAACTGAACTCTCGAACATATGATCGAAATTTAGGAACATATGCCAAAATATTATTTATATGTTGGGGAATCTGTAATTGAACATTTATTATTTGTTCGGAAATGGGTAACCGAACATTATTCATAGGTTCGGACATGTTTTATTGAGAAAACTAAACTAATTATTACAATTTTTTTTTTTTGTAAGAGAAGAAATTATTATGAGAAAACTAAGAAATTATGTATTATGAGAAAACTAAGAAATTATGTGTACATATATCTATATAATAAAGCAGGAGGGTTTTTTTAAATGTATCAAAATGTCTTAGAGATACATTTTGTTTCAAGAGTAGAAATTCATTCCCAAAGTCATTAAAGGTCAAGATTTCTTTAATTTTCACTCACTTACCTTTTTTCCCCCCACTTTTTTCACTCATGCAATCCCTCTCCCTCCCTCCCTCCTACCCACTTTCCTTTTATATTTTTATATTTTTATTTTTTTTCCCTTTTTATTTTCCTTCCTATTTCTTTATTTTTATTTTTCTCCTTTTTGCTTACTTATTTTGTTTACATTGTGCCTTCAGGCATGGACATACATTAGTGTATATATATAGAGAGAGAGAGCATACCAACTGTGACAATGGTGGATGAGACAGCAGGGACAATAATCACATTGCCTCTTCTTCTTCTTCTTCTTCTTCTTCTTCTTCGTGGGCTTTGTTAGGATTTTTTTTGGAAGTGGAGTTTTTTTGCGGTATAGAGGGTGTGCATTCAATGGGTGAAAATGTTTTCACAATAATAATTTTGGTATTATTTGGAGAGGAAAAGAATTTTTAAGGATTTTATAAATGAGGGTCCAAAGAAATGAGAAATCCAAAATAATTAATAAGATGGTAATAGCACCACTCTTAATTAGGCAAAACAAGATAGGGTTATTCAAGTTCAAATTTGGTGCAATCAAAACCAGAAAACTGAACCCACCTAAAATCCTAACGGGCATCATCAGCCCAAGTCCAATTCTAAATCACAACACTGTGATAAACACTGGGCTAAGATTACATTGATTTCATTTAGAGAGAGAGAGAGAGAGAGAGAGAGAGAGAGAGAGAGAATGAATTTTTTTTTGATCGGCAAAGAAAAATTTCATTTAACAGCATGAAATTAAAAGTACAGGTAGATGACGTGCATCGAAAGAGATTCGGAAAGTATAAAAATACCCCTACTACTGCTATTCGCACCCATACAACCAACCCCTTGGCCTCACATTTTTTTTTAAAGAAAAAAAATAGTTAAGAAGGACTTAACAAAAATAAAAAGCATGACACCCCACAAATTCAACCCACCAAAACTCTATTAACCCAACACCCAAACCACTCAAACTAAAAACAAAACAAACAACCCACACAGTCAAGACCACGCCTGCGCCACAACTCCCAAAGTCCTCATCACTGCGCCTAGCTCTGCCCCGCCTCCCCTACCCCTAAGCTGGCTGCAATACACCAACCATGTCGAGGCTGCGCCCACCAACCACTCACGCCTATCTTTGCTAAACCGTCAGGAAAGACTTGAAAGCCGACACCGGAAAACCTCCCTCTGAAGAATACTCCACCGCTGCACGGAGAACTCCCCTGCCGAATACACCCACTTGCACACCATCGGAGACACCTCCTGCAGCTCCAAACTCCCTACATACCACCAGGCCAGCTCAACACCCACGGGCCACCACTAACTCACCCCTATAGAAGCTCCAAACAGTTACCTAAACCGCCGATAACACGCCAGAGCTAACGCCTGAAACCTCCCTGCGAAGATGACTCACATCGAACCGGAAAACACCCTACTATATCTCTCTGCTGAAAACACCCACAGCTCAACTCCTCTGCATTTCGACCCACTGCAGATCGGCACGCCTATCTTCTTGCCCACTCCACACCTCTGCCAAGACACCCACTGCGGCTCCAACTCTCCTTCATTTCCACCCAGCAGTTCAACACCCACCGCCACCATGACTCACACCTATATCATCTCCCAACGGTTCTTCTTCGAACCCATAGCCACCACTATGAAACTCACACGCCTCACCTATAAAATTACCCACTCTGACTCTTCTTCACCCCTCAAACTCTCACTCGGAGAGGAGTGCACGAATGAAACGCCAGACAGATCTGGGACGCCTACGACACCCAAACTTTTCCACCAAAACTGAACCATTGCTCATCCCTCAAGCTCCAACTCGCTGAAGAGCGCTCGAATGAAGCCGCTGCACCGGGCTCCGAATCACCAAAACAAAACTACTACCGCAGCAACATAGATCCACCTAGGAGGGGAAAAAGGGGGTATCAAGTTTATTGATAGAAAAAAACTAACACCGGAAAGAGAGAGAATGAATTGGTGTTCTATCCGACTAGAATTACATGTTGTTTGAGATTAAAATGAGTCAATCAGCAATGTAGGGTAAGCTTCAAGCTGAGTTTGGTTAAAAAAAAAAAAAAATCAAGGAATGCATTAGAAATGGTTAGGGAAAATCCTTGTAGTTTCTTCCGAGTTTTAATTTGATCATTGTCATTTTAATGGCAACATATTTGCCTTTTAATTTTTAATTTTTGTGTCAAGTAATCTAAAGTTGTCTTCTTTTTGCAAAAGAATATCATGCAATGCACTCGATTAATTTTTAATATTTAATAATATTATAATAATCATATTTATATATATATATTATATTAGTTTTACTATTTTATATGTCATTATTGCATTGGTTGATCTTTTCTTCAGAAATATAGTTATATGATTTTATCATTTAAAAAAAAAATAATAATAAATCGTCTTGTTTCAAAATAGTATGTGTCATTCATTTTTCAAATACAAATATGTTAAAATCACAATTATTAAATTAATTTAATTATTTTTAAATAATTCAAACACAAAAACTTAAAAAATAAACAAATTAAATAATTAAAATAAGACTTATAATAAACCCTACATGGTTGAATCCAAATGGTGAGCTGGAGAAGCATTACTTGTACTTTAATGTTTGTTCTACTTAAAACACATCAACACGGTAATCTTCTTGAAGGAGAAAACGAGTTGAAATGTTCTTATGTTTTTAATTTCAAATGAAAATAAAGAAAACATTAATTTTAAAAATTGTTAGTGTTGTTATTATATTTCAATAAAATCTAATAAATTAGTAATGGAATTCCCTAACACAACATGAAACTTTTCTCCATAATTTAATGTTGAGTTCGGCTATGAATATATATATATATATATATTTTGTAACAACCCTCACTCCATCTCGGTCACGCTCACATGCAATTATATGTTTTCGTCTTGTTAAACTTGCATTTCGAATCTTGTCTTGTTTTGCTTAAGTTTTGCTTGCTTTGCTTTGTTTGTTGCTTGGTGTGCGTAGCCGAAGTCATCTTAAGCCTAGGTCACTTTTGAGCCTCTTATGCCTAGGACTATCCTGGGATCACCTTGGCTGACCTTGACCTTCACCATGGCATATTGGCCGAGATGTGTATTATCTAGGCCGAGATGTTAACCCTGCATCTAGTGATCCTGTCCCTGGATTGGTATGACCTAGACTGAGGTATGGCACATCTAGGCCGAGGTGTGGCACAGCTAAGTCAAGTGTTGTCTTTCTTAACTGAGATCATTGAGACCTTACTTGCCGAAGCTTTGTTGTTAGCCGAGATCATTACCTACCGGAGTGCCTATGCCATCTTGCTTGTTGAACACACTTTGTCATAATTTTTGTCTTTTCACTCAGTCACCTTTCTGAGAAGAGCCAACCAACCGTTGCTACGTGTCCGAGCTGAGTGTTAAATCAGCCAGCAGAGAGATAAATGTATCATTTGTTATATGTCTTTGTTCTTGAGGAGAGAGAAGCTCTAGAAGAGGGAGAAGAAGTTCTTAGAGAGGGAGTAGATTTTCAAGCTTGATCCTTGGGTGCTTGAACCGCTACATTCGAGTTTTGAGGTTAGAATCTTAATCTACTCTTGTTGTTCTTATTGATCATCTAGTTGCATTACATAATCGAACTTGATTTGCAAGCCATGCATCGATTTAAAGTTGGGTTTAGAAAGAGAAAGTGGTGATCATGTGTTCTTGAAGAAAAAGCCTTGTTTGATCCAAAAGTTTGCATCAAGATTCATGTTTTTGTGTTTGTCTTCATAAGATCTTCAAGTATGGGTACCCAGGTCTATGTTTTCGAACTCATCTCATGAAATCCAGATTTCGTAATAACAAGTTATGATTGAGCATTCACGTCTTTCATGTTCTTCATGTGCATGTTCTTCATGTTCTTCAGCAGAGGGAAATCCAGATTTTCTCGACTTCATTTCCCTGAATGTGGCCATCGGGACCACACCTCGGCAAGGAGGTGTGGGACCTCGGCCAAGACCTGGTTGGTGCCCATTATGTTTTCCCGAGATGAGAAACAATGTTTTGTTTGGTCCGACTTAGTTTTGAAGGAATGCCGAGATTACTTGCATTCATATAAAGCTTGTTTGAGAGTGTATTCAATAGACTTTGTCATGTGTTTGTAAGACTTGGACTCTTGCTTTGACCCCGACGTTTGAAGAACTAAGTGAGTGGTATTTTTAATAAAGCTATATTATCACGTTTTGATAAGCCTTGCTTTGCTCTATTTTGAAAAGTATTTGATCAAGCATGAATGACTATCTCTGTTTTGTGTATCAAGTATAAGTTTTGTGTACCAAGTATAAGCGTTGTTTTGGATGACATTCTCGGGAAGTCCGTATGTGTTAGAGGACTATAAGCATTTGTAGCATAACCTTTGAAAGTCCATACGTGCTATGGGACTATAAGCATTTGTAGCACAAGTCCTTACGTGCTAGAGGACTCTAAGCTTTTGTAGCACCTTTGTTAATGTCATCCCTTGAAACTTGAAAGCCTTGAAAGACTTTGATTGATGAAGCTTGAAAGATTTGTTAGATGAACTTGATTTATCCCATATTTTGTTACAAGCTATGATTATGTATTGTTTTATTAAAGATCTCGGATATCATTCATACAAACCCTTTATTACTTGTACCATTCATTGAGTATCCAAGCTCACCCTCTCTATATATATGTAGGTGATGAGCAGGACGACGGCGACACCTAGATGTGCTTTGCAACTTGTTTTGGATTCGCATTTTGTAGCATCTTGAAGATCGTGCTTCTTAGCTTGCATTTCATTGTGTTTTGTATATGATGGCTTGAGAAGCTTTTTGGTCAAGATGTATTTTTATACTTCATTTTATTGTATCCGAGTTGTAAGACCTTGATAAGATGTATGTCATATCATTTGATCTGTGCATAGCTCTTAGGGACTAATTAGATTTAAATTTATTGCTTCCGCACATGTTAGCCCCATATATATACTCTGATTGTGTGTGAATCCTTGTAAGTTAACCTTTGGTAACCTCGGATTACTGGTCATCATGGCACCATTCTACTAGGGGCGGAATGGAGTCGTGACATATAAGTTCTATCACTTATTCACAACAGGAGTGAAACTCACACCATAATGTGTACCACAAGTATATTGTACAATATGCGGTGAATTTTTTTTTGTATTCTTAATTTTTTCTTTAGTATTTTTGTAACCTTTTGATTTTATTATCTCAAGTGGCTTTTTAAAAAATTAAAAGCATGCGCAGTGCCACACATACATACCACTTAAGGGAGAGAAAATTAGGAAAATTTAAAAAAAAATGAAATCAAAATTTAACTCCTGTAATCATTTGTTTTTTTCTATTAAGCAAAATTGACCCGAAAAAATATTTTATCTATTAAACTAAATGAAAAAGGTATTTTAGACATTTTAAGTAAAACGAATTGAAAAAATATATTTTGGCCATGGAAAATGATTTTTTCTCCGAATTTTTCTTCCTCGAATCCCCCGACTGCCCAAAACGACGTCGTTTTAGGCATTTTTTTTTTCTTTCTCCTTATGTCTGAAACAGAGGGGGAGAAGCAGAAAGAGGAAGAGAAGAAGAGGAAGAGGGAGAAAAAGAGAAAGAGAAGGAGAGAAAGAGAAGAGAGGGGAAGAGGATCGCCATCGCCTCCGCCTCCGCCCCCGCCATCTCCCACCACCTCCACCATCGCTCATCGTCTCCCCCTCTAATTTTTTTTTTTTTTCAGATCGATTGCAGCTTCCCATTTTTTCTTTTTTTCTGAAACTGTGTTGATGATGATGATGGTGATATTGATGAAGATGGTTGATGATGAAGATGTTCCGGATCTGAATGGTTGATTATTCTTTTATTTATTTATTTTTTCCTGGATCTGAAGATGATTGTTGATGATGATGTAAATGAAGATCTGAAGATGATGATGATGATGTTGTCGTTGATGATTTTTTTTTCTCTCTCTCTCTCTCTCTGCCACTCTCCTCTTCCTCCTTTCTTCTTCTTTTTTTGATTTTTCTTTTTCTTCTTCTTCTTCTTCTTCTTCTTCTTCTTCTTCTTCTACGTTATTGGAAAAATAAAATAAAATAAAATAAAAAATAAAAACAACAAAACGATGTCGTTTTGAATTCGGGAGAGTCAGGGAAGGAAGGATTCAAGCTACGTAGCATTACTGTTTGACCATTAGGCTCACCATAAATCTCATTCTAATGATTTAATCTGTTGGAGTCTATCACATGTCACTCTCTAATAATCTCATTTGTTCATTTTAAAGTTATTGTGTATAGATCATTCAAAAAATAAATAAAAAAATCAAATTAATCCAAAATTTATAGCCATATAATTTTATTATATTTATCTCTAAAAAAAATTGTCTAGTTTTAAAATCATATTTACCTTTAATTTTCTTAAATACAAATATAATTGATCATTAGATATATCAAAATTAATTTTATTTTTTATTAACAATCTATGCACAAACTTAAAAAATGAAAAAAAAAAAATCAAATTATTGAATACGTGTGAGGATAAATTTTGGGTTGTTTTGAAAAGTTGGTTAAAAGTTAATTTTTTAAGATTTTTTTTTTCTAAAAAAGTATATAAAAAAATAATATGATCTAAAATAAATTAAAAGTTAAAAATTAATTTTTAATCATGTTCCCAAATTAAATCCGCGTGCCTTCTTCGTACCTTAATATATTTGTCCAACGAACTTATACACATCAGCCTGTTTATCTTCTTGGAGGAGATCGATATAAACGCGTTGGGATGTTCTTATCTTTAATTCCAAATGGAAAAAGGAGTGACAGTGAAGAAAAGAAAAAAACTTCAAATTTTTTAAATTCCACCAAATGGATGAGCTCAAAGACCTGCAAGTCATTGGTTGTTGCAACTTGCAGCACTCTAACGCGTTAGATTGTTATATAAATAAAATCCAAGTTAAGACTACTTCAATTCCCCAACCTTTTCTTCTCCAACATATCATCATTAGAGTCATACATTGAGAGATATGGAACTCCAACACTTTAGCCACCATCATCCCTTAATCCTCTCCGATGAGAGAATTGAGAACGAAATCGCTTGCGACGCTTGCGACGAACCCATCA
This sequence comes from Camellia lanceoleosa, assembly GCA_025200525.1. Classification (NCBI taxonomy): domain Eukaryota; kingdom Viridiplantae; phylum Streptophyta; class Magnoliopsida; order Ericales; family Theaceae; genus Camellia; species Camellia lanceoleosa. Next base: position 40,230,602 of record CM045764.1, read on the forward strand.
CTGGTTTAACCTACAGTTGCACTCTCTGCAAATTTAATCTCCACAAATGGTGCTCCGAGCTGCCTCGACAACTTCACCATCCCCCACTTCACCCACACCCTCTCACCCTCTCCCCAGAAACATTTTTAAACGAATTCCTCTGTAGCTTTTGTCACAGAAATGATTTCGGATTCAGATACAATTGTTCTACAGAGTCTTGCCAATTCAATCTCCATGTCCAGTGTGCTTCATTACCAGACCCTAACCGTGCATTTCAGTTTCATGATCAAAAAACTTACCAGCTTGTTTCCTCAGTCTGTACCAATTTCGATCAAATTGACAGTGTTAACTACGATGAGCCTTCGGAAAAGACCACTCGTCTAATGGAACATTTGAGCCGGATAACACAACACAGATCCAAACCCTTTGGAGACGAAGATAGTCCTCTCTGCTATGTTTGTGGCGAACCATGCAGAGGCCCTACCCTTCAAAGCTTCGATGACAACGACAACAAGACCTGCCTCCATGTCAGGTGTGCACTCTTGCCACTCACTATAGATAAGAAATCGAGCCACGGGCATCAATTCACGCTCGTGCCACCGATTCAAGAAGATGAGGATTCAGATGAGTTTTATTGTGACATTTGTGAGCAAGAAAGAGACCCGAGAAAGTACTGGGTCTATTGCTGCGATTGCAAACCTAATCTTGTTTGTCATATAAGTTGTGCCAACACTGAGTTAACCCCACCTGTAAATCTCTTCTCTTCATGTGCTTTGTATGTGAATGTGATAAAAAGGATTCGGGAAATTAGGTGGGAGATTATTGTAAGTTCATTGAATAACGTGTCACGATCTTTAAAGGTAGGAGAAGAATTTCTTTCCAAGAAAAAGGATTTCTTGGAAATGAAGGAAGTGAGGTTGACGGAGCGAGAGAAGGAGAAAGACATGAAACTGTCGGAATTGGAACATCGTTGTCACCGCCATCCCTTAAGACTCTTTAATGAAGACAAGAATGAGGCCATTCTTTGCAATGGATGCCAACAACCAATCTCAGGTTTGACATACACTTGCTTCAATATATCTCAATCACTTTCATAAACCATATAAAATATACAATCAATAATTTTAAATTTTTACTCAGTAGTAACATTTGCAAGGAAATCTCAGGTTTGACATACACTTGCAACAAATGCAAGTTTTATCTTCACAAATCATGTGCGGAATTACCCTATGAAATTCAGCACATGCTTCACCAGGAGCACCCTCTCTCCCTCACAGCACAAGAACACGAGTTCAAATGCAGGGTCTGTGATTTTGATTGTACCGGATTGTCCTTTTGCTGTGAAATTTGTGGATTTGAAGTCGAATTACAGTGTGCTTCAATACATGATGAGTACAATCATGAAGGCCATGAGCACGTGCTCTCTTTAATCCGCTACAAGCGTCACAAAAATCTAGTATTACCTGTCAAAATCCAAGGGAAAGAAAAGGTAAGATCTGGGTACGAACCGCCTTGTAATGCCTGCGGTGATCCTTGTGAAGGCCTCGCATTTGAATGTTTTGGCTGCAAATTCCAACTCCACATCAAATGTGCCATGGCACCGCCATCTACTAAACTCAAATGTCACAGGCATTCCTTAGTACTGACCTATTCCGCGGTAGAAAATCCAGAAGAAGAGTATGTCTGTGACGCATGTGAGACAGATAGAAAACCGAACCTCTGGGTCTATAAGTGTGCAGAAGGGTGCGATTTTGTTGCCCATGTAAGTTGCTGGAACCTACCATAATCATCCACTAACATTTACATCACAGCCAGAGGAAATTGAAGATCTATTCTGTAATTGTCATTTATGTTGGTTTGCTTTGTTTGTTTTACAATGAAATTTGTTGTTTAGTTTGAATAGAATGAATATCTCTGGTGTATTTTTACATAGTATGTATGTGCTGTATAGTTTTCTGGGATTTGAATGAAACTCCACCAGATCAATAAAACAGTAACACGAGATCATTACAGTTGACAAATATTTACACTAACGCTTATTCTACTCCATAAAAGGACCAATCACTACAAAAAAAAACACTTTTGGCGACTAAATTTTTAGTCGCCAAAAGTCATTTTTTAGTCGCCAAATGTCGATTTTCCACTTTTCCCGACTAAAAATTTTAGTCGCCACTGTAGTCGCCAATATCTGGTCGCGAATGGATTTGGCGACTAACATTTTTTTCGTCGCCAATAGAAAGGTATTCAGCGACTAAAAAATTTGTCGCCATAAGTCAAATTCATTTTTGGAAAGTACACCTTTGGCGACTAAAGTGTTAGTCGCCAATAGTTAATTTTTTATTATTATTAATACATTTCCCGACTAAACCTGTTCGTCGCCAATAGCAGTTTTTTATTATTTAATTTTTGGACGTTATACCTTTGGCGACTAATAACTTTAGTCGCTGAAAGCCTTTTCAAAAAAAAAAAATTTTTCCCTCCGCTGCTACCAAGTGTTGAACCTGTGACCACTTACTTCCCAGCAGCCACAACTTTGCCCAACACTCTTTGCCCACTACGCCACTACACCCTCACGCGAAAATTAATGCAACATATATTATTTATATACTATATTCGCCGGTATTAACAGAAAACTATATATTTATAAATAATTAATTTTTATTTAATATATGTTATGCAAAAAATAAATTATTTAATAAAAAAAATGGATACCATTTTTGGCGACTAAATTTCAATTTTAGTCGCCAATTATACATTTTTTGGCTACTACTTTATTTTCTGTCGCTATAACATAAATAATTCAGCCTAAGGATGACATTTGGCGACTAAACTGAATTTTAGTCGCCAAAACTTCTCCTTTGGGCGACTAAAGTACATTTTAGTCGGCAATGCTTGACCTTTAGCTACTAATTTTGTTTTTGTAGCCAAAAACCTTCATCTTTCAGCGACAAAATTGGGTTTTGTCGGCAACACAGCTATAATCGGCGACTAAACCTATTTTTGGTCGCCAAAAGCATCACTTTTGGCTACTAAATCATATTTAGTCGCCAAAAACAGGGACATTTGGCTACTAAACAACATTTAGTCGGTAAAAGGCCTACATTCGGCGACCAAAGTTCCTTTTAGTCGCTAAAACCCACACCTTTGGCGACTAAACTGTTTTAGTCGGCAATTCTGATCAGTTTTGGCGACTAATTCGATTTTAGTCGCCAAAAGCCCTACTTTCAGCGACGAAAATTCTAATTTTAGTCGCCAAAAGTGCTTTTTTTTGTAGTGAATGCTAAAAACTTGTAGATCTAATTGATGTCTATACTATCAAATAAGTGATGACAGCCAAAATACTAAATTCATATCCTAAACCTTAGTTGTTGCTGCACAAATTATATAAGAGCGAAAGTACTAGACATGATTAGCTGAACTTTGAACCATTTGCCACCCAAAACTAGAGAACTACAATGTAATACTAACGAAAATTTGATTCTAATTCAACTTCCCATTTCATTGATCAAGAATACAATTTATACTGTTTACAATTCAGTTACAGAAATAATCTAACTCTAGTTAATCCTAATCAATTTGAGTTACATCTAACTATCTGAGTTACATCTCTAACAAACAAAGAATAGTTAAAACAAACATCAAGCCTTGATCCCTTTGTACGTGACTTAAGCTTGAGTTACATTTGTTGAATTGATGAGTTGATGCTTGAGTGTGAGTTGCACTTGAAGCCATAGCATGAGCCTCAACCTTGCCATGCTCTATGTATTCTCATCAGGCCCCCTCAAGCTCAAGGGGGAGGAATGGACCATGAGCTTGTCATGAAGAAATTGAAACTGAGAAACAGGTAATGGAAAACCTGTTTGGAAGCTACCCTCTCTTGAATGTAATGATAATCACCAACAATATATTTAGACCTAGCATGGAAAACTGGATTTGCTAACAAAGAGATAGCAGAGAGGTTATCACACCATAGGATAGGACAAGGATGGGAAACCTTTAAATCAATGAGAAGCATCTAAAGCCAACTTAATTCGACTGTAGCTTAAACTAAGGCTCTGTACTTAGGCTCAATGGAAGACCTTGAGACTGTGGGCTATTTTTTAGCAGAACAAGAAATAAGATTGGGACCCAAAAATACACAATAACCAGTGTGGATCTTCTATCAATAAAACTCCTAACCCAAATTGAGTCAGAAAATGTATGGAGTTCAAAAGGACCTGGGATGAAAGAAAAACCTTGATGAACTGTTCCTTTCAAATATCTTAACAAACGTTTGACAGAAGCATAATCAGTTTCAGAAGGATTTTGCATAGATTGACAAGCATAATTGACAACAAAAGCAATGTATGGCCTAATGATGGTGAGATACTAAAGAGTTCCAACCACACTCCTATACAAGGAGAGCTGAGAAAAATGGACTATTAGTAGAGGAAGTGGTGGAAGGTTTCATAGACATAGGAGAAGCACAAGGCTTACAATCTGACATGCCAGCCTTAGCAAGGATTTCAAGACCATATTTAAATTGAGATAAGAAATAGCTTGAAGAGGAGTGATTAACAGAGATACTTAGAAAATAATTGATATGACCCAATTTTTTCATTGAAAATGTAAAGTGCATATGACCAATGAGAGAGGCAATGTGAGAAGAACTATTGCATGTTAAGAGAATGTCATCCACGTAGACAAGCAACACAGTAATTGTAATGGATGTCTGCTGAATAAAAAGAGAAGAATCGGAGGCACTAGTGACCAAACCATTTGATAGAAGAAATGTAGAAAAGGTCGAATACCATGCACGAGGTACATATTGTAAACCATATAAAGCCTTAGTCAACTTGCATTCAAACTGAGGATTGGTCTTATCAACAAAACCTGGATGTTGAGTCATGTAGACTTCTTCTTCCAAGACACCATGTAAGAAAGAATTGGAGGTATTAAGCTATTTAATAGGCTAATCAAAATGGACGGTTAAATAGAACAAAATGCGAATGGTAGGTTGTTTGCAACAGGGCTAAAGGTTTCATGGTAGTTAAGACCTTCTTCTTGAAGATAACCCTTAGCAACCAAACAAGCGTTATGCCTTGCAATAGTATCATCTGAATTTCTTTTGAGACAAGAAAATCCATTTACACCCTATTGCTTATTTGGTAGGAGGAAAATGCATTAATGTCCAAGTAGATTGGTGTTGAAAAGCTTGAAACTCTTTATTCATGGCTGCAGTTCAAGTTGAGGAAAGAGTAACCTCCTTATAAGTGTGAGGCTCAATGAGATCCAAAGACAAAGGATTTGACATAGTAGATAAAGTAAGATGTTTGGCCTTGGACCTTGTAACCATAGGGTGTTGATTAACAGTAGGGTTAGACTTAGGAGTAGTAGAAGGCAAACAGTAATGGTGGGAACCGATATAAACAAAATCAATAGGAATGGAAGCAAACTTATTGTCAATAGGAGAGACATTAGACAGAGCACTAGGTTACAGCTGAGGTGGATTATGCATAGGCTGCAACTAAGGAGACAATGGCAAGACATTAATCTGAGGCAAAATAGACTGAGCAGGCTGTGACAAGTCATGCGATGGTAACAAAATAGGGATTGAGCAATAGACTGAAGCATAAAAGTAGATGTTGTAACAGATGGAACACAGGACTGAGTGTCAAAAGAAGAAGACCAAAAAAAATTATAGAGAGTAGAAGAAGAATGTGATGGATTATGTGGAGGAAGAGAAGATAAAGGAAATGAGGTATTGTGAAAGATAACGTGTCTACTAATATAAATTTTTCCTGAGACTGGATCAAACCATTTTTAGCCTTTAGTAGATGGGATATAACCAAGAAAGACACAAGCAAAAGATCTAGGCTACAATTTGTGAGATACATAGGGCTTCAACCAAAGAAAACGAAGACAACCAAAAGGTTTAAGAAATTGTAATCAGGTAATTGATGGAACAATTTTTCAAAAAAAGATTGATCTTAAAGTTTGGAGATAGGCAATCTACTAATAAGAAAGACAAAAGTGGCCACAACATCAAACCAATAGGCCAGTGGCACACAAGATTGATGCAAGAAAGCAATGGTTGTTTCAATGATATGTCTATGTTTCCTTTTAGCCACCTCATTTTGTGGAGGTGTATAAGGACAAGCCAGTTGATGTTCTATACCATGAGTGCGAAGAAAAGCTTGAAATTGATTTCCTAAGTACTCTGTTCCATTATCAGTTTCAAATTGATTTCCAACAAAGGTCTTAAACTCTATGAATTTACCAAACACTTTACTTTTATAGTGTAAGGGATATAACTAAGTGAACTTACTATATTCATCAACATACAACACATAGTACTTGTAAGAAAAAGTAGAAGAAGAATGCTAAAATGGTCTCCACACATCACTATGTATAAAATAAAGGGGCTTATTTGCAGTTGTAAAAGACAAACCAAATGGTAACCTATGACCTTTGGTCATACAATAGTGATTACATGGAATAGAAGAGCTTTTTGAATAGTTAGGCAAGTTCAATTTATTACAAACTATATGAAGCTTATGAGTAGGTGTATGACCTAATCTAGAGTGCCAATCAACAGAAGAAGTAATAGTAATACTAATACAAGCTTTCGGAAAAGTGTGAATGTCTAGGAAGAACATCAGGAAGATGATAGAGTCCATTTGTGTTGGAGTTTTGATAGAGAATAGACTTATCATGCTCGTCTTGAATAAAAAATCCATTAGAATCAAAAGTAATACAACAATTATCTAAGACAAATTTATGAACCAAAATAAGATTTGATGAGATTTGTGGAACACGAAGAAGATTTTTAAGAGCAAAGGAATGAGAGGGAGTATGAAGAATACCATTCTCTTTGTGTTGGATATGAAAGGAATTTTTATCACCAACAATGACCTATTCTATCCCTTGATAAGGATGATGGGCTTGTAAGTTGGTCAAGTCATGAATGACATGACTTGTAGCCACAAAGTCAAGAAACCAATTCTTAGAAAGAGATAAGGCAAATGCAATATATGCCTTGTTTTGAAAATCAGAGGAAGCATTAGAAGTTTTGGAAGACTAAGATTCATATGAATAATCCATTTTATACCAGTAATTGAGAGCAATATGATTATTCTTTCCACTGATCTAATAAATGACAAAGGTGTTGTTGTTGTTGAAATTATCAGATCTGCCTTTTCTTGCTTTTTGAAAATATTTGCCCCTGTTATCATTTCTTCCTCCTCTATGAGAATTAGGTGGATCAAAAGAAGAATTTTGATAACCAGATAGATTATGAGAATTAGGCTTGAAAGATGACTAATGATATTCTTGATTTGATGCAGTGTAAGCAACATGCAAGTCAGATGACTAGTGACGAGATGACTTAATGTGTATTGCTTCAGAACATAACAAAGAAGAAAGTATTTCCATAGAAGCTGCTTAGATTTTGCATGAATTGTAGTTTTAAAGGCATTGTATTTAGCCGGAAGGCCATTGAGAGTCAAGAGGACAAGATTCTCATCGTCAACTGGTGATCCAGCCATAGTCAATTAATCTGAGATTGTCTTGATCTGTGAGACATAATCTTCCATCCATCCTGATGTCTTCACAACACTATGAAGCTTATTTTTAAGCTGATGAATGTGTGGTCTAGACAAGAATGTGAATCTCCTCTCGAGAGTATTCTACATTTCACGACTGGTTTTGCAATGGAAAACTGAAGTAAAGATTGATGGAGAAAGTTACAGTGATGCAACTCAGAAGATATGCATCTACAAGCAACTACTGAGTATATTCTAGATTCAACACATTAGAATTGGTTGAGCTCTTAACGAATTGTGAAGGACAAGCGATTAATCCATCAACATAAAAGATCAAACTAGTTGCTCGAAGGATGTTCTGAAGCTAATTCTTCCAAATGATGAAGTTAGATGCATAGAGCTTGACAATTATGAAGGAGTTGAGGTTTGAAATCAAAAGTGAGAGATTAGAAGGAAACTAAAACAAAAAGACGCCATTGACGGGCCTTCAGGCTTGCTTGAGCTTTCAAACTTTGATACCATAACGAAAATTTGATTCTAATTCAACTTACAATTTTATTAATCAAAAATATAATTTATACTATTTACAATTCAATTACAATGCTAATCTAACTTTAGTTAATCCTAATCAATCCAAGTTACATCTCTAACAAACAAAAAATAGTTACAACAGACATCAAGCCTTGATCCCTTCACACTTGACTTAAGTTTAAGCTACATTTGTTGAATTAATGAGTTGATGCTTGAGTACGAGTTGTACTTAAAGCCATAGAATGAGCCACAACTTTGCTATACTCTGTATTCTCATCAAATACACTAGACTAGTACTTGTCATTTATATCTAAAGTATATTTCTAATACTTTTAAATGTTTACTAGAATACTTAGTGCTTCAATACAAGTCCTTCAATACAAGTCATATCCTCTAATTGACTATGTGTCAAATTAATGGTGTTTTATTTTAGGACAATTACATGTCAGTCTATCAGTGAAAAAAATTTACAAATTAATAAAAATTTTATAATATTAATTATTATTATTTATATTGTTTTCCACTTTTTAGTAAATACATTTTGCTGACACCATGTCAAAGCATTTCTCCCTTTTATTTTTTGGGCCATGGAAGTACATAATTCTTTATTATTGGGCAAATACAGTACCAATTCTTATTGATTCCCAAGAAGTAGTAAGTAGGACACAAAATAAGGTATTAAAGCTAAGGAAAACATTATTTTGATTTTTTCACAATACCTCTACATAACTATTTTCAACTTTATTTTTCCCCTTTGTGAAAGTCTCTCTCATAGGGTTTCTTGCGTAGGGGTTCTGTCTTGTCGTTTCCATGAAAGTTTTCCCCTCTCTTGCTAGGAATTTGTTGATATATTGACTTTTTTTGTGTAGTATGGAATTCCTAGAGGCTTTGACTTCTCGATTGGTTCTTATAGAAGAGAAGGAAGATACAATCACTGTTGTAGAGGGTCTTACAAAACCTATCGATGACATTGCATGGCTTTGCCTTGTTGGGAAGTTGTTATCGACTACGTCTTTCAGTAATGAGGCTTTGTAGGCTACTATGAAGTTTATTTGGAATCGAGAACGTGGGATGCAAGTTAAGAGTTTGGGTGACAACCTTATCCTCTTTCACTTTAACTACATTTTGGATAAGAAAAACGTGTTAATGAATGCTCCGTGGTGTTTTGACAAGCATTTTGTTCTATTGGAGGATTTTGTTTGTCCCTTAAGCGCTTTGAGATTGTCTTCTCAAAGGCCACTTTCTGGGTACAAGTGCATGATCTGCCGCTGGTAGTATGACAAAAGAGGTAGGAAGGCTTATTGGTAACCGATTAGGTAGTCTTGTGGATGTTGAGTTTTAGGCAGGTAGTATGGCTTGGGGTCATTTTTTCCATATTCATGTGGCTATTGACATATGCAAGCCTTTGCGTAGAGGCATGATGGTTCGAGTCCCTGACCATGATGCTGTTTGGGTGGGTGTTCAAATATGAGAGGTTACCCAATTTTTGCTATGGTTGTGGTATTCTTGGTCATAGTGATAAGGAATGTGTAATTACTTTGGATGTCTATGGTCACCAAGGCTGGGGCTTAATATAGGCCATGACTTCATATTGAGACGTTTTGAAACAAGGTATGCTTTTTGATGATTAAGCAACTAAGTCTTCGAGTGGTGCTCGTTGACATGGGGTGGTGCATAGTTCACTGTTGCCTTCGGTGGATGAAGTCATTTCCCACAGGATGTCCACTAAGCTATTGTCCACAAATCATGGGGAATGAATTTTGGATAAGATTTTAGAGCCTTCTTTCTTGCCAAAAAAATGTGGTGGATGATCGGCTACATTCTATTCAAACTAATGTTACACAGGAAGTTGGTGATAATAGGCCTTCTGTCATGACCCCAACCTGCCCCTATGGGTTTAGCATCGTAACCGGCCAGTAATCTGTGATTACCAAAGGCCTGCTTAATAGTAACGACAATAATACATAGTAAGGGGCTGGCAGAAGCCAAACAGTAAATAAAAGATGTCCAATGAGCTATGAAAACTTGAATGCCAAAAAGACTTTTATGCACAAGCCACATTCATAACCAAAACATATATACATACGTCATATACACATGACATCCGGGTTAGGGACCAAATCCCTTCAACATAACTGTACAGTCGGAAAGTCTTATTCATCTATTACAAAATAGAGATAAAAGGGTGAATCTGAAACACCCCAAAACAGCCTTGGCTTGAACAGACTTGGAACCTCAAAGTGATGCACAATGGTTGGCTTGACAAAACTTAAGCTTAGCTCGACGCTCCTAGCTCCGGTCCGGTGCCTGGACACCTACATATATATATAAACAATGAGCTAAAGCCCAGTGAATAACGAATACATAAAGGGGTTAAGAATGAATGTCCTTTCATTAATTAAAACAGTCATTTGCATCAGTAAATCAATTATTTAATCAGTGGCTCATATTTCATGCCATATCAGTCATTTAGAATTCATAACAGTCATACGTGGTACGTCCAATAGCAAAACAGTACAGTAGGTCTTAATAGACCGAACAGTCGGTTGATGACCATCAAAACAGTAAATAGTAGTAGTTCCAAACATTGGAACCGACAGAGATCTCTGTAATAGTAGCAGTAATAGTGCAGTAACAGTAAGTTGCTATGGATGCCATGAGTACAGTTTACAAATAGGATAAACATTCATTCAGTCAACAATGTCATTTCAGAAAGCAGTACAGTCAATCGTTTGAAAATAATTATAATTGAACGTATCTTTACAACATTGTTACTCACAGATTACTAGGCTGTAGGTAGGCTAATAAGCGTCCTCGGGTGCCAACCCTACACAGTTGCAGAATGAACACACACTAAGTTACACACTTGGGATTAATAACTTAGCCCCTACCTTGACTTGGTGTGGTTCTATAACATTATCCTCATTAAGATGCCTTAAACATGGCCTAGGAATGCCTAGGATGGAATGAGGATGCAAAAATGTGCTTTAAAACACTTTTCAAATTTTTTGTTGAAATAGGGGTCTTGCTCGAGCGTGGCTTTCTACGCTCGAGCGTGACTTCCCTCGCATGAGCAGATTACAAACTCATGAAAAAGTACTGGTTGCACGTTTTTCATGCTTGATGGACGCTCGACCCACGATCGAGCGTGAGACTCAGACCCTCGCTTGAGCGCAAATTACCTTGCTCAAGCAGACTGCAAATCACATGAACTTCGGGGCATATGCATTTCACGCTTGAGCGTGACTATCTACGCTTCAGCGGAAGTGCATGTACTCAGAGTATCTGCTCGAGCGTGAAGTCCTCCGCTCGAGCGTGGATCAAAAATCTAAAATTTCCAGATTGATCTACAAGCACAAAACTCAACCTTTAAAGCTTCAAACTCGATTCTTTTGGGCTAATTTTCTGAAAAACACTTAGAAACCTATAATACAACATGTTTCAAAGATCATTTTATAAAATCAAGCCCAAAGGTGTGACAATTGAACACAATTTTTGAATGAAACTTTATGAACATAGCAAGAACACAACATGCATGAGTCCCTAAGAACTCCAATTCTCCAAAACATAACCAAATGCAAGATTGAGCTAAAAAACATGGTGGATTTCTAGAATATGACCAAAATATGAACATGCATGTGGAGATTCTTATGGAAATGACCTCAAAACACAATGATATGGTCATGCATACACACATTGCTTCTCAATACAACATTTTAAACTAATTCTAGACTCTAATCACTAATTCTTCCAAGGACCATGTAGATAAACTTAAATTCATAATTAAAAGAATGAATTTCCTACCTTAAGTCTTGAATTCCAAGTATGGAAGTCTAATTTTACAAATCTTCTTCAATTCCTCTAATTTTCCAAGCAACTCTTGATGAAATCAAGTTTTCTTCTAACTCTCTAACTCTCTCACGGTTTTGGTCTTCACAAGGAAAAGATGATATGTCAAATGTGTATGAAGTGAAGAGGAGTTGGCTTTGAATCAGCCCACTAGATGGCAATTATATAATAAACTCAAGTTGATGCAATTTAACATTATTTAATCTAATTTAATCATTCCAAATTGAATTTTAATGAAACCTACCATAAAATCACATAAATCCTAATTAACATATAACACTAAACAATTTCTGAATCGGTCGCCGATAAGGCTTTCAATTCGCAATTCGAAGTCAAAACACGAACAGGTCATTCAATGACAAACAGATAGAAACGCAATTAAGCAACATGCTAATAAAATCAAGCTAGGATTTCATCTTAATCGATTATTTATCATGCTCAATCACAATTTAACGCTAATCAAAGGTGAGGGTCGTCACACCTTCTCATGGGGCCGTTGGGCTTTTTGAGCAAACGAGGCAAGTGATTGGGTCTATCCATACTCAAACGGGGCTTGCAGTCCAGGTTAAAAATTTGGGTGGGTCTGATATTATTATGATAGAACTAGAGGATAACCCAACTGGTAGTGGCCTACGTGTGGGGTCGAATGGGTAGTTGGGTGGCATGAAAGGCTCTAATTTTGATTCTATCATTTTTGCGATTTCTAAGTGTGGTCCAAGTGCAAGAATCAACTACTTTTCCTCTAGTGGAGGAGACAAAATCAAGGTTAGCCTTGGACGTGGGTGGAAGAAACTAGCTTGATCGTTACTTGAGCAAGTTATGAAATTTGAATCCAGTGTTGGAGATAAAAATGGTTGTCCTTGTAATGGTGGAGAACTTGAAGTTGGAAGATTGGGGAAGAGAGCTTACTCTAATGTTCTTTCTTTGTTTGATATTTTAATGGTGGAGGTTGATAATCAACCTTGCCGACAACTATGAAAATTTTAAGTTGGAACTACACAGTCAGTTCATTTTCTTTAGTTTTTCCTAAAGAAGGAAAGGCTTGATTTGGTCCTCTTGATGGAAACCAAAACTACTACTTCATATATTGATTGAATTCAGTGTAAATTGGGTTTTTTTGGTGCGTTAGTGGTTAATAAAGAAGGATTGGGTAAGGGTCTTGCGTTACTATACAAAGGTGATATACAGGTAACAATTTAGAACTACTCTGTGGGTCATATCAATGCTTTTGTTGATTCTTGGTTGGGCGACAGTGGGTGGAGGATTACTGACTTTTATGGACATCTTGATGCGGCTCGACGTGGTGAATCGTTGCAGTTATTGCGAAGGTTGCATTCAGATTTGGATTTTCCATGGCTTTGCCTGGGGATGTCAATGAAATCATCTTTGGTCATGAAAAGTCTGGAATGTTGGGCCATAGTTAGACTCAAATGAATAGATTTCAAGATGTAATTACGAATTGTGATTTTGTTAATATAGGCTATGATGGACCTCCATTTACGTGGTAGAATCAGAGATTTAATGGTAGTCTTGTTCACTAAAAAAATTGGAAGAGTTTATATCAATCCAAGTGGAGTGGTGGTATGCGCTTTAGGAGTATATCTACTTTCAATAAAGCATTGCTTGCTAAGCAAAGTTTGCGCCTTCTACACAATCCTAATACTTTGGTTAGTAAGTTGTTAAAAACTAAATATTTTTCACAAGGTTCAGTGTTGGAGGGTGAGTTGGAAAGCAATCCCCTCCTATACTTGGTGTAGTATCTTGAATGCTCGTCCGCTTCTTGAGGCAAGGGTGTGGTGACACATCAGAAATGGGCATGATGTTCGTATTTGGAAAGATCAATGAATTCTTCGACCTTATCAATTTAAGCCATTTTCTCTTCCTAGAGCTTTGCATGATGAAGTTTTGGTGGCTTCCTTCATTATTGATGGTCCCCCCTGTTGGAATAAGAGCATGCTTCGGGACTATTTTCTAGAGTTAGAATATTAGGTAATTGAATCCATTCCTTTACTACCTAGGGGAGGTGTTGATAGATTGGTTTGGCATTTCATGAAAAGTAGATTGTTCTCGGTTTGGAGCTCCTATCATTTATAGATGGAAATTATAAGGCGTGGTAGTGCTGCGGCTACGTCTGATGGATCATCTGTTGTTGCAGCTTTTTGGAAGAAATTGTGGCACTTACGAAGTCCTAGTAAGATTAAAAAAAAAAAAAAAAAAAAAAAAAAAAAAAAAAAAAAAAAAAAAAAATTGGATGGAAAATGTGCCTTAGCTTTGTTTTGGGCTATTGAGTTTGCTGGAGATTTAGGGCTATGACATGTTCAGTTCGAAGGTGAAATGTCTAACTATGTACCTAGTCACTGGAATTGAAAAAAAAAAGAGTAATACTAGGCATTTTATCTAATACACATTATATGTCTAGTGTGCTATGCTGAATTGTCGAAAAAGGATATTCGATGCACAAGTCAAACCAAGAATAGAAGATATTGGAAAACATTAGAGTTTTAAGGTTTACATACATGGAACTGTGAGCGAAAAGTGTCTTCGATGCTTTGGTTCTTCTTTCTATATTGTTTTTCCATCTTTGATCAAAACAATCTATCTTATGACTTATCAAATTTGAACTTATCTGAAACTTATCAAAGTTGTATTCCTATCCAACAATTAGACAAGAGATAACGACCAACTTTCTGTTTGGCCATGGATCGACCAAACATATAAAAGCATTGCTTGCAACTCTTGATGCCAGGACCTTGACTGGTAAAATACCATAGTTAGTCAGTTCACCTTTCAGTATGCTCAATTTGGCAAGTCACAGGTCATGACTACTCTGACAAGACCAAAAGATTGATCTTTGCTTGGCCTAAATGCGACACGAATCACAGTTGCCTAGATCACAACCTAACAATCTGGCTTGAGCCCTATAGACCTCTCATGTGTCTTTTGAGATAAACATCCTTTCTAGGCCTAGCCCAACTCGATTAATCTAGCTTGTTCAGTCCAGTGCAACTAAATCATTATATATACAAATTTTGTACATTGTTTATTTGTATATCATTACTTCTAAAATTATATATGATGATATTAGTAAATAAATGTTTACTGCCCGAATAAGATAGGGATGGAGATGATAGGTTGGTCTTCCTTCTTGGTATAAACTTACAAACAAATCCTCAGAAGCACTGTGTAGACACCCCATTTTTGACCGTCCTCAAGACTTGGACGTCACCGCTTGAACACTCGGTGATTATCCATGTTCGTGTTCGTTTGGAGTTCCCGGAGTTCTCGGCTACGCGCCTTGCCTCAAGACCTCCGAACTTGACTGTTTTGTGTTTGGTTTTGCACCAAACACTTGTGCTTTGCCTTGGAGGGGCAGGGAATGCCTTTTGAGGCATCCCCACACACCACCGGCAGTGGCTAGAGGCCACCGGCTGGTTGATGTTGCCATCGGCACTATATTGTGCTGGTCGGCACTATTTTGTGCCGGTCGGCACTCTTTTTGGCAAAATGACCATTTTGCCCTGCCGATCACTTTACAGCTGTTTTTGGAGATATTTTCAGACAGCTTTCTTGCTTTAGTTTCCCCTCCATACACGTGTATGGAGGGATGAGCCCTTTGATGCCTTAACTTGTAAGTTTTGGTTGTCTATAAGGAGAGGCTCTCTTCTCTTGGCTCAAGGGTTAGAAAATTGGAGAGTTAGACATTTTAGGAGAGGGAGAAGCTCTGGTTTTAGGTTAGGTTTTGTGTATCTATCCTATCTCTCTCTTTCTCTCTTGTTTTGTACACTAGGTGTTTGTGACTTACTATTGCTCACCAACACCTAGTGTTTCACCTTCCTCTTGGAACTGAGGTGCTAAGGGCTTGTTCTTGGTGTTCTTGGCTGGTTTGAAGCTTAAAGAGGCATCAAGGTCACCATTGTTGGAGTTGATCATCAAGGGTAAGAAACTACCTCTTTTTCCCCCATTCTTGCATCCCATTTTTGCATAGCTTAGAACTGTTTTTGTGCTTAGTGTTTAACACATAAAAGTTCTGTTTTCAAGCCCTTTTTATTGTTTGTTAAGAGTGTTTGGTGGTTTGGGTAGGTTTGACCACCCTTAGACCTTAAAAAGGCCACTTTTTGTGCCATTTTGTGAGAGATCCGAGACTTTGGTGTTAGGATCTCTTCATCAGTGGTGTAGATGATGCCTTAAAGTCTCAAGAAGGAGAGGGCCCTCTCCTTGATGTCCTTGAAAAGGGCAAGATTTGACCTCTTGAGGGGGCTAGTGTTTGGTTGTTTGTTGAGCATGTCTTGGCTGCATTTTATGTTTATTATGCCCTAATATGACATTGCTAAGTGTTGGTTTTAGCACTCCTTGCATGCTTTGCATAGTTGCTTTGTAATGCCTTAATAGTCCCTTAACATGCCTAGGTTGTGTGCCTCTATTTCTAGCATGTTTTAGGCCTAGATCCATGAAGCTTGTATGCTTATTTTAACATGTTTTAGGTCTGACCATAGTTATTTGGTTTGATTTTAGCATGCTTAACATGACTCCATTGTGTTTGGCTTGTTGGCCTTAAGAGCATGAGTGTGTAGCATGCCTTTCTTGCTTTATTTTTGATGGTTTGGAACCATTTAGCATGTCATTTCAGTCCCTTTAGCATGCTTGTTTGATTGCCTTGCATGCCTCTTTAATGCTTTAAAAGCATGTGTTGAATGCTCCATGTTTTGGTCATGTTGCGTGCCTTTGATTTCAAGCCTCTTAGATGCCATCTAAGTAGTCTTTTGGCTTTAGTTTTATGTGTTAAAACTCTGTTTTTAATTGGTTAAGTATTGCCATGTGTGGTTGTACTATGTGTAGTTCAAAGCCTCATTGGTGAACCTCAAGTACTTGGGCCATTTGTTGCTTGTTTAGCTTACTTTGTTGCATGATTTGGCATCATGTGTGGCATGATTTTCGGAGCTTTATATGCATGCTAGTAATCCATTATTGTACCCCTTTAAGTGTGCTTAAGGGTTGTTTATTATGCTTAAGTGTTGGTGCCTTAACTTGTGCATGTGTGCATGTGTGTTTGGCCCTCATGACTTAGCATCTTGGCCATTGGTTTTAGGCCTATTTGGAGCTGCCTAATCCATGTTTAAGTCCACCCCATTGACTAGTTTGCATGCTTGTTTTGTATGTGTGTTTTCATGCTATCATCCTTGCATTGCATTGCCATGTTGCATGCCTAGGTAACATGCTTAGGGCTTCATTGCATTGACATGCATGCTAAGCCTCTTGAAGTGAGTGTGATAGAGGTTTAGCACCCTTGTTTGTTTGTTTGCATTACATGCATTTGAAATCAAAATTGCATCCTTGGTTCTTTGGGCCATCATGCATGGAAATGCGTGATTGGTGGTCCGAGAATCGAGGCACATCTTCCTTTGAGTCGAAAACATGATAAGGAGTGTGTTTGGTGCATACATGCTTTGAATTACATTGCCATGCAAGTTGTGTCCTCTGCTGTTGTGAGTTGCAGGTTCTATAGGCATTTTGTGCCGACCGGCACTTTTCAGTGCCGACCGGCAGTCTACTGGAAGCCGATGGATGAATTTGGTGCCGGTGGCCACATCCTTCAGCCGGTGGTATTCTACCCCAGCCGATAGTGATCTCCAGTGCCCAAGGAAGTATTCCTGAAGTTTTGGCAGTCTTCTGAGATGGAAATCAGGGAAAACAGAGGCAATCATGCATGGCAGTGCGATTCCGAGCGAGTTCCGGGCTTGTGATGCATCTTGCTCTCTTCCCGAGGCATTTACTGCTTTAATTAACTTAGTCAATTTGTTAATTAATTTAGTGAATTTGTAATATTTAGTTAGCTTGCGTAGTTAATTAATTTGTACTATTCTTTCGGTCCCTCCGAGCGAGGGCGTATCTGTAATAAGTGTGCGTGCGTGTGTGCATGTCTTCCAACCCCCACTTCTTTCTTCCCTTTTACTTACCTGCTTATGATGGTAGATTAGGGCACGTTTATTTTAGCATACCTTATGCTATGCATGCGTGCATCCATGCATTTGTTGACATGCATTGGGCTCGGTACATCACACAAACTGCATTGTATTTTCAATTCCAAATTGAATACGTGCATCGAACAAAGTGCATTTCACATGCCATCTTTAGGGTTAGCCGAGCCTACTCTAAATTGCATCCTTGCCTGTGTTGCATTAGCCATCTTACATGAACTAGGACATGCATGTTTGCTAACTAGTTTCTTGTTTTGGCACGGAGTATGCTGTAAGTATTTTACGCTTTAGCATACCACATGCGTGTGAATGTTGCCATGACAGTATGCTTACCATGCGGCTAAGTGCTTATATGAGATAAACTGTTTGAATGCCTGTGGGTGGAGGTTGGATTGCTTGAGTTGGAAAAACTCATTGAAATCCGTGTTTTATTCTACTTGCGAGTAGCAAATTCCAAAACTATTTTCAAAACAAACGGATATGCAATGTTTATTTCCAAATTAAGCAATCTAGTCTATACTTGTTTGCCGCGCGCACAACATAGTAATTCTAGGTTAATAATTGGAATAAGAACATATAATGTTTTCAAAAACGGATATCACGGTTAGTAGAGGCCGGTCTTCGGACCGGGCAAAAGGGGGTGCTCATAGCTGACCTTCCCCAATCGTACCCAAGCTCCCGAGCCAAGACCACTTTGGTGATGACGGACACGTGGCCTTCGGCACCGAGTCAGGGTTTCCTAAATTTCCCATTTTAAAATATTTAGGTGGCGACTCAGACCGCAAAGCGATCCATGTTTGGCACTACTTTTCAAAATCTGCTTTTTCTTCAAAACGATTTGCGATTTGGACTCTTTGGTTGATTCGTAACCGTGGCACAAAGGAGTCCGAATCAGCGAGGTCCTCATGACGTGTTACCTTGGTGGATATTTTTTTTCAAGTGCCATCCAACAATCTAGTTAGTACTATGATAGAAGGAAATGATAATGCAAAGTTATGGTAGAATAGATAACATACATTCACAATGTGGTTAGATGTTGTGTCTCACAGTTACACTCCATGTGACGAGAATAATTATGTTATCATTTTCCCAATCAAAACTACCATTATTCCAATGGTTAAGGCTATAGAATAAGCCATTCTACTAGTTGGCAAAAGTTGCAAGTAGAGACTACCCTATATTACACCACGTGTCATTATTGTTATAAAGATAAACTGTGTGCTCTTCTTCAAGTCGAGTAGGCTCCCCCTGCATAGCTAACCATTGTAATTAGGTCAAATCAAGAGTGGGCCTTGCTAACCAACTTTGTACTTTCGCAACCAGCTCGATGAGGTCATCTATTTAGTCTTCCAAGTTGGATCATTAAGGCCGACTTACATCACTGGCCCAGTCTTTTTAACAATTCACTAGGCTAATATGATTAAGAGCTTGTGGCTTGTTAGGCTTCCTAATTGATTTTTAGCATCACCCTAATTGATTTTGAGTTGATGATACGTATATACACCAATATTGTCGCTTGGATTGATCTT